>CM042137.1:60311980-60324480 GCA_023376005.1 Doryteuthis pealeii | reverse complement strand
GTTTAGTTAAGGAAATAAAAGTTTAAGAAAATTAACACGGTCTTGTGATTAATGAATGTCTTGGTAACAAGACTGATTAGAAGAAGAAATGAGTTGAGTGCGACCGACCACCATGAAGACGAAGTCCCCAAGAAGAAGAACCTAAGATAGAAGATGAAGAGAAGAATAGAAGTAAGGAAGAAGTAATGAGAAGAGTATACAACAAATGCTCATAAACTATGACATTGAACAAGATTTTGAATTATACCCCCATATGTGTACAGATACACAGATTTTATCTATTTTTCAGAGTGTTTACACAACATTAAGAAAAACCAGTGGGGAAAGGTTACTATATGGAGAGATAAGTGTTAATAGTGTAATTCAAAATATACTACCACAGTGTCCCACGAGCAGGATGTGACACAAGGTCTATTTTTAAGCAGAATTTAACAAGTTTGAATTCAGAGTTTTCCTTCTCCTAGGCCGGTTGCTATAACAAGGTTAAAGAGCCCAGTCTGCCCAACTATTTCCTCATAGCTAGAAGGAGAATAATTGGATGTATACCTTTCCCATGGGTATTAGTGCTATGTGACATTTAATCAGCCTTGCCTAGAATTTGAGCTTGTGTCACTATGTCCATTTCCTACAATGATAAACATTATACCACAGGCACCCTGTAAAGGAAATATATCAACGTCATCACATCAGAAAGAATGCCAGACCATTAAAATGGTTTCCTTTTATGACAACAGTATAAATCTCAGATTGAGATTGGTAAATCAATTGAATAGAACCAGTATCAGGAAAATATCAAAATATACAGGTTTCCTTTATTTATCAGAATAAGTTATCCAATTTATGAGAGTCATTCAATAAACAAGTGGAATATTTTTTTACAAAAGCAAAATATTTTTTTAACCATTTTTTTTATGAATGTAAACATTATATTGTTTAGAATTGGTTTATAGCAACAATTATTTAAATCTCACAAAAATATTTCCGCCCTATTGGCTGGGGCGTTAGAATGCACCAACTGTACCTCTGCAGAGGGGTAAGATTCCCCCAATGGAGCCACCTGTTGGCCGTGGGTGGCGACCCGTGATGCTTAAGGATAGAGCCCAGGTGGATGAGCTGTTCATGACATGCAATACTCCACTTTGGCCCTATCTGGTCACGTCAAGCCCTAGCACCTATATGATTTTCCCAACCCTATTGCTCTTATGGCAAGCCCCAACCCCTTTTTATCATATGGGTGCTAGAAGGCGGTGGCTGCGGGTCTACATGTCCTGGGAATGACGTTAAACTCTATCTGATGGTGAGGTTCCAGTTTTGGAGGTTTGGGAATGTGGAGCACCCCTTCATCACCATTGCTCCCTGGTCCACTCTGACCCGGAGTGGTAGTACCTGTTAGGGTCCCATCTATGGGTTAAATAGAAAAATGTATTTATAAAAAAATTGTATTATCCATTAAGAATTGATTTATTTCAAAACTTTATCGGCATTAAATGACCCACTGGGGTTGATATGCTGTAAAACAAACAAACCAAACCAAACTAAATCTCACAAAAATATTTCTTGAACAGAGATCAGCCATAAAAACTGGTAGCTGAGAAATGCAAATCTTGTGAAATTTACAGAAGAATGTATGATGTGTACTAAGAAGTATGTTTTAGTAAAAAAAAAAAAAAAAAATGATAAATAAATATGAATGGGCTAAATATGGGTTTCCAGTCCACTGAGTTGAAACATGTTAATTCTCCAGTAAAGAAAAAGTTCCAGTCATTCATTAAAGATGGTCATACTGACAGTTTTCTAGGACATGAAGTAACCATTCACTATTGATTTCCTTGAAAAAGGTACAACTGTAAAAAGTGCTTCCAGTTGTCAACTTGTTGCATACTGGCATCAAATTCTATATGTTATATAGCGCCTTCTTTGCTACTCTCAATCGTGTACGTTAGTACTGGGGTATTTCACTGTACCCAAAGTGATGTATGTTAGTAGTCAGCTACTACCGACTACTGGACTTCAATAACAATAGATACGTATGTACAAGAGAGGACCCTTCTTTATTTTCTTCGGTGTGTGGGTGGTGAAGGCACAGAGCTTACAATGAGTGCATGAGGGGTGGTTGCTGATGGGAGACGTGAAGTGTGCTTTCGGCTAGTGCCTGACTGCTGTCAGCTTGACCCTTTGGCTTTTTGTATTGACGATACGCCTACGCATCTTTATCTTTTGATCTGATAACAGACCTTTGTTATATATTTCTTTATCTTCACCCTGCTTCCTTGACTGGAAACCATCTCTTCCACTTTCTCTTTCTTTTTAAATATATATTTTCATCTTTCTCTTTGTCCCTTAGCCGGAAGTTCCATCTTCCGAGCGAGGACAATACAACAAACTCCTGGGCAAAATTCCCCTTATTTATTGAATGACCCTGATAAGAAATGATGGTTACTAGGGATTTCAGATTAGAAAATGTAGAAAACAGTTTGTTTTTTTTCCAGATAAAGTTGATGGCAACCACTCAACATTTTGACATTGTCATTTGGTCAGTTAATTCAAATTCTTATTGGTGTTTCATTTCTGATTTCATGAAATTGATTGGAAAGTTGTTATTTTAATGCAAACAATATGAAAGATCTATTTAAAAAAAGTCAACATAGAAAAATCGCTGACCTTTTTTTAAGGAAATAAAATTATACCATAAAATATAGACATGAACCTAATCAATATCATACAACATGATCCCCAATGATGCTAACACATTGTTAAAACCAATTACTAAAAAAGTGTAAATATAGATACACAACATATATTACTTCCTAACTGCTAGGCATGACATAACCCAGGGGTTGTTATGCCGTTAAAATCAATCAACCAACCAACTGAAAAGTTGGGAATATAAGAATAAATACAATGAGACTACAATGCTTTATGTCAAAGAGTAAATCTTGGATTTAATTTTCAAATTGGAAATCCTCCTTTCAACTGTATGTGTAGTGAGATAGCCAATGGCGTGTTATCTCATTTGCATATGTCTACTACAGTGGTAGATATAAAAAGATAGTTCTACGACATAAGGGAACTCAGCTACGATTAGCTAAGTGAACTACTACAAGAACGTACGAACCTACACCTCACTACACATGGTGGCGTCGATAGGATTACTCACAAGATTAGAGAAACCAGACTATGTTAAGATGTGGCTAAAATGTTTTGCAGCACGTGCAAGATGTAAGAAGTTGCAACACAAAAAGAATGTTGGTGGAGAAAGCGAGATTACCGATTTATTTTTAGCATCCGCTGGATGTGAAGCAAACATGAGAGTAGCCGTTGTGGTGTATCCAAAAAATTTGGAGGATCTCACCTTTGAAGAAATTGCACACATCATAAGGAATAATGTGAGACCCCCAAAAAATTGGTTATTGCAGAGAGAACAAAATTTCTCTCTACAAAGCAAAATCCCAACGAACCAGCGAGAAATTACATTCAGAGACTAAAAAAGGCCTCGAGATTCTGTGAATTCGAAAAACTCGGTACAGCAGATATGACTATAGAGGAGGAATTGATTCAGTTACGGTTCATTGAAGGACAGCCCGACATAAACCAAAAAGATAAAGTTTTAGAACGTCTACAGTCAAATAACATAGCATTAGAAATGTGTGTGGAATTTGTACAACAACTGGAAATGATATCTGACTTCAAGGAAGATATACAGCACAATACAATGGTATTTCAAATAGAAGAAAATGCACAAAATAACACGGATATGTTACAAGTAAAAACAAGTCTAAAAAATTATAAGTACTGCAATTTTCAGCACAATTTTGATAAAAAACAAACTGTCCCGCTTATGGACAAACTTGTTATATATGCAAAAAACCAAATCATTTGGAACAGTATGCAAAGCCAAGTCGAAACGGATAAATTCGATAGAAGACATGTACCAAGTACGGGCAAACAAAAAACAGAAGCTGACAGTAAAATTAAACAAAAATACCATTTGATATGCAAGTCATACAGGTAGCGACGTGACTATTATTCCAAAGAACTTTTGGCAACATATGGGGAAACCCAAGCTAAAAAGAAGTCACTTGAAACTGAGACAATTTGATGGCTCTTACTTCACGGCATTGGGACAGTTCAACGCTACGTTTGAGGCCAATAGGAGATTCAAAGTGGTCCCCCATAACAGTAGTGGATTGTTTCAAAAATCATGGACTAATAGGCACAGATATCATAAAAATAGATACAGACAATTTAATTGACAATATAGAAAGTAAAAAGCAAAAAATAGGAATGTTGAGAGGTTACAAAGCCACAATACGAGTGAAAGAAATAGTCCCCCCCTCATATTATGAATCTCGTAGGATACCTATCCATTTGCAATCTTTAGTAAAAAAGAAATTCGAAGATATGGTAGCAGAAGGAATTTTAGGACTGGTACCAGTCGGTGGTAGTAACTGGGCGTCCCCAATTGTAGTTTTGTGAAAAAAAGATGGGGATTTAAGAATATGTGGTGATTATAAGATTGTGGGAATTATAAAATCTATTTAGATGCGTATCCTATGCCTGAGCTCGAAAAATGTATCGCACACATTAACAGGCACTAAATATTTTACCAAGATTGATTTAAAGGCAGCATACAATCAAATACAGATTGACGATAAATTTCAAGAAATAACCACAATTAACACCCCCCTTGGACTAATCCGGTGGATGCATATGCCTTACGGCATAAAAACAGCATCGGCAATATTTCAACGAGCTATTGAAAATGTTTTAAGTGGGGTGGTAGAAAATATTATAATTTATCAGGACAATATTTTAATAGGAGCTGCCAGTATAAATGAATTACAACAAAAAACTGAGCGAGTTATGAACAAATTAAGAGATGCTGGCATGAGCATGAACCACGATAAATGTAAGTTTAATTGCAAGAAGATAAATTATTTGGGCTTCCAAATATCCAAAGAAGGCATTTCACCTGACCCAAATTCATTAATTAAAATATCGCAGGTGGCATCCTCAGCCAACAAAAAAGAACTAGAATCGTTTTTAGGATTGGCAAATTTTTATAGCAGATATGTGCCCAAATATTCTGACTTAACTGAAGCATTTGCAGACTTACGAAAGAAAGAATAGTGAGTTTGTTTGGACACAAAAAACAAGAAACGGCTTTTAACAAATTAAAAAAAGTACTTATGGAAAAATCCGTTATAAAAGTTTTTGACCCCAGAAAAGAAGTAACCTTAACTACGGATGCCAGAGAACATGCTGTGTCTGCTATATTGTCACAGGACGATCATCTGATTATGTACCTGTCCCAAAGGCTAACCAAGGCAGAAATGAACTACTTGAATATAGAGAAGGAAGCATTGGCCATAGTGTGGAGTACACAGTGTGCCCGACAATTTCTATTGGGTCAAAAAATTTTACTAAAATCTGACCATCGACCCTTAGAATTCCTTTTTAATCCATGGAAAGATCATTTAAAGGCAGCATACAATCAAGGTCACATCCGCCAGGATAATGAGATGGGCCATACTGCTGATGGCCTTTGATTTCAACATCATGTGCATCAAACGAAACATGATTCCGCATGTCGACGCGTTGTCCAGATTAGCTTTTAACAAAGAAGACGACAAAATAAATGACACTGAAGAAATACTACATTGGGTCGAAACCGATGTACTGCCAATTAAACAGCTACAAGAAGAAACCTTGCTGGACCCTATTCTGGGCAAAATCTCAAATAGAATAAGGAGGAATAAATGGAACACTGCTCTAAAGCTGAAAGGCCTTATAAAGAGATTAAACATAAACTAACCATGGACAGAGGGGTTATATGTAACGGAGATTTGGTTGTACCTCCACAAAAAATGCAAGAAGAAATAATCAAAAGTGTACACAACGATATACATTATGGAATAGCAGCCACACAAAAAAGACTCAAATTGGAGAGCTGGTGGCCAGGCTATTTGCGTGACATTGAAGATTACATAAAAAAATGTCCCAAATGCATGGAAATTTTTCCACAAAAATCGACTCATTCGTGGCCAAAGGAACAAGAACCATAGAGTCGAGTACACATGGCCTATGTCAAGGGCATAGGACTACTATTGATTTTAGTAGATTCTTTCTCAGGGTGGCCAGAGATTGTTCAGGTGCGTGATAGAAAATCTGCAACTGTCATTCAAATTTTGAGAACAATATTCTCAAGAAATAAGGTACCCAAAACCCTGGTATCGGACAATGTGCCTGAATTCTGTGATGAAGGTCTGTGTTTGTGGTTGAGGAAGATAGGATGTAAACCCTACAAAAACTACCATCCACAATCGAATGGGGTTGCGGAAAGGATGGTTAGAACAGTTAAATTAGGATTAAAAGTATTCGAGCCGTCACGAGAGACCATCGAATCCTTTCTACCTAAACTCTTGATGAGTTACAGATCCATTCCTCATGCTGATAGAACACTAAGTCCTTCTGCCTTGATGGGAAGACAGATCAGATCTGCCATAACCATATCTTTTTCGACTAATGAAAAAATGTGGTACAAAAAAAAGTAAGGACACGCAACCTGAAAAAGCCTATTTTATTATGCAGAAAGGGAACAACACCGCTATAATAACGACACAGGAGAGAAGTGTGCTGGCCCACGCTGATCAGATAAGGAATAGATATGAAGAAGACGTGATTATGGAGGAACCAGAAAGAAACAAGGATATAAACCAAAATGATGGAGACGTTATAGAGCCAATGGATGAAAGCGTGTCGGAATCCGATGTGCCATACGAGGGATCCAACAGTGATGAAATGAGACCGCGATCACCATTACGAAGAACACCCCCAGGATATTTAGGAGAAGCAATAGGTTAACGAGGGGAATAAAACCTCTCCGTTTCAGGGAGGTGTAGTGAGATAGCCAATGGCGTGTTATCTCATTTGCATATGTCTACTACAGTGGTAGATATAAAAAGATAGTTCTACGACATAAGGGAACTCAGCTACGATTAGCTAAGCAAACTACTACAAGAACGTATGAATCTACACCTCACTACAGTATGATCATACACTTCACTAATGAAGAAAAGGAAACTATTGTATCTTGCCCAGATCAGTGTAGGTAATCAGACTAGAAACTAAAAAAAAATCACCTTTAGCAATACAGCAGCCAAAAGAAAGCCACTGCTTAAGTCAACTATTATTCAACAGAGAAAGCATTGGGCAACTGATATAGCCAACAGTCATGGAATTTTGGTATTAATTATAAGTTAATACATGCTGGGCATCTTCAGGAGTGTACAATTGCTCCCATGCTAGCCAATCAACCATCCCTCCCAACCAACAAATATCATCAAAATACTCCTTAAGGTGAAAGAAGTTCACATAAGAAAGAAGTTTTACCAAGATTGTCTGATTAGTTTAGAAGTCCATAGGTAACAAGCAAGCAAATGAATCAAATTATATAGATACACTCAAACACGCACATTCATATGAGCAACTACAAAATGAATAGACATTACTTTCTAATTCAGAATTGACATTTAATAAAGATTAAATTAAATTGGAAACACAATAGAAATAATTATACTTTACGATGCAAGTACATAAGAATTTTGAAATTTTGAAACTGTATAATCCAAGTTAAAAGTAGAATTTCCAATTTCAATTTAACACAGTTCATTTAAATTTTGGATTGATCAAATCATGAAATTTCAACATTTTCACCGCCCCGTCGGGCTGGGGCGTTAGAATGCACCGACTGCACCTCTGCAGAGGGGTAAGACTCCCCCAATGGGGCCACCTGTTGGCCGTGAGTGGCGACCCATGATGCTTAAGGATAGAACCAGGTGGATGAGCAGTTCATGCAATACTCCACTTTGGCCCTATCTTGGGCTAGACGGGCAGTCGGAGAGGCCCCCTCTGATCAATCGGCTGGTCACATCAAGCCTTAGCACCTATATGATTTTCCCAACCCTATTGCCCTTATGGCAAGCCCCAACCCCTTTTAAACATATGGGTGCTAGAAGGCGGTGACTGAGGGTCTACATGTCTTGAGAATGATGTTAAACTCTATCTGATGGTGAGGTTCCAGTTTTGGAGGTTTGAGAAATATGGAGTACCCCTTCATCACCATTGCTCCCTGGTCCACTCTGACACGGAGTGGTAGTACCTGTTAGGTCCCATCTATGGGTTAAATAGAAAAACATGAGTTTATAAAAAAATTGTATTATGCATTAAGAATGAATTTATTTCACAACTTTGTCGGCATTAAATAACCCACCGAGGTTGATATGCCGTAAAACAAACCAAACCAAACCAATCAACATTTTCTGTTATTTTTTAAATGGGTCCTTATTTGTTCAATTTTTTTAAACAGTGTATGATTATAAGTGTAAGAGATTTTATCTGTCACATAAAAAAGTATCATTATCATTATCATTCAATAATTATTTAGACAATTAAACTTTTTGTATTGTTACTATATTGTTTCAGCCAATCCATTTGAACAATGGATGTAGAGATGGCTTAGTGAAGAGATTTTTTGAATTGCCTGCAGGACACAATCAAATATGGCTGATTTTTTTAAATTATGGCATAAGGTGCAGTTTGGTCAACACATGGAGAATATCAATTCAGATAAATATATATCAATTCTGCAGGAGGAACTTCTCCCAACACTAGTGGTTATTTGAACAAAAAATAGCATATTTCCGTGGAGAATTGAGCTCAATGCAATAAAGCTAAAGAGTAAAAAATTGGCTCTCATAACCAATTCAGATTTTAGAAAGAAATTCCTACACCATGTGACCATGGTTATCATCTTTGAAAATGGACACAGCAAACTGACTTCAAATCCTTCTGCTTGCATTTCACACAATGCTAAGGCCCTAGGGAAAGGTAGGTATTTATCCAACCCATTCACCATGAGCAGGATGTGATGCAAGGCATCTAGCAAGGATCACACTCACTATTCAGTAGTAATGAATCTGCAAAACTAACTTGTTATGAGACACCCTTTCCTTTGGAAAAGGTATGAATCAAACTATTCTCTCAGCTATGGCTGAATAGTAGGGCAGACCGTGCTCTTTAATCTTGGTATGGCAATAGGTCTAGAAGTAAAACTTTGAATTCAAACCTGTTAAACTCCGCTGAAAAAAATTTACCTTGTCCTATTCGTGGTGGATGAGTTGCTGAATACATACATATCTGTACACTTTAGATCATGAAATAAAAAATGGATACAGAAAAATGTTTGCTACATGAACAAATTTGATTTCCCACAAAATCCAAAAAACAAGGTTAGATATTCCACAAAATTTTTGCTGATAAATTTTCCACAAATATTTTAGATAAATTAGATAGATTTTTTTCAGCAAATTTTAATTTGCATCTTGAATTGTAGATATAATTGAATCTTGTTTGAAAATAATTATCTTTATGAAAAGTACTTCAAACCTAATGCTTCCAATAATTTTATTTCCATGGAAACTATGATAGATACATAAGATAGCCACCTTCTTCTCTTCATGTCCTTACCCTCTTCACCGCTTCATCTTTTCAGAAACGGTCGTTGATCCTCCTCACTGGGAAAAATAAACATGAACACATCTTTTTCTGTGCAAACATTCTTTTATTCCTTATTTATTGTGTAATGGTCATCATCGTAGAAAAATGGACCTGGTGACCCAAGTTCAAATCCTAAGAGAGGCTGTTTTGATTTTCACATAATATTAGGGAAAGTTATGAATCTAACTATTCTCCTTCCAGCTATGGATAAATAGTCGGGCAGACTGGGCTCTTTAATCTTGATTAGGTAACTAGTCTAGGAGAAGGAAAACTGAATTCAAACCTGTTAAACTCTGGTTGAAAAATTGACCTTGTGTAACATCCTGCTCATGCAGAGGGGTTGGTAAATTCAACTTCATAACTTCATAACTGAGCATCTTTTACATTACCAGGTACATAAACTAGGTGTTATCCCTTTGGAACACTGATGGAAAATACAGTCACACAATCTTTACTGGTCTATGAGACTTGGCTAACTTGGCATAACTAACTAGAATGATAAAATCTAATTTTAGTATTTTTTGTAGTCACATGACTTTAAAATTGTTCAATGGGAGATAAGCTCTCGACATGTGTCAACATGATAATCAAACTAAGTTGACCTCAGCAAGACATAACAATCTCATTCTGAGCACAATGGTTAAATTCTTTAAAAATATTCTACACTTTGTGCCAAATAAAAAATTCAGCTATTATTATTTAACAGATACATGGAGCATAATAATTGGATAGAACACATTATTTTTCCACATTGATTCTGCAGCAGTGAACTGAAGAATAATTAAAGTTCCAATTACCGTCGAACTGGGAAGACAAGGCAACAAACGCTTGTACCTCAAATACAAACCCAAATGCTACAAAGTCCACTGCAAAATGACAAAGTATATATAAGACTCCACAATGTCATTCAAATCAAGCAGTCAAGCAGCCAATCAGAACTCAAGGAATGGAATCACCCAAATCACCCAGATTCATGGATGGATCATTCTTGATTCCTATTTATACCAGCTGTCTTGGACACTGCTTGAGTTGTACTTAGTTAGCTGCTGTTATTAAAACCAACAGTAGACTAACTGACTTCAATATGAACAAGAGCTAAAAATTTGTCATGCTAATTTGCTTGTATTAGACGTTGAAGTTTCTATAGAAATAAATAGAATGCTTTATCTTTAATGTATCTGTTGGATTTCTTTTTTATATGGCTCTATATCTACTTGCATGGGTTTCTCACACAAATATAGATATCTACTTATATATGTAATCATAGGTGCTTGTAGTATATTGTCATAGCAAATGGACATAGCATCTTTGAGCTCAAAAGCAAAAGAGTAAAATATGGCTCTCATAACCAAGTCATATTTTAGAAAGAAATTCTGTTCTACATACTTACACCAGGCAATCATGGTGTGATGGTTATTATCTTAGGAAATGGACACAGCGAACTGAGTTCAAATCCTGGACAAAGCTGTTTGCATTTCACATAGCACTAATGCCTTTGAGAAGGGTATGCATCCAATTATTCTCCCTCCACTTATGGCTCTTTCACCTTGGTATGGTGACTCGTCTTGGAGAAGAAGAAAAAATTAAATTGACCTTGTGTCACATCCTGCTCATAAAGAAGGGCTGGTAAATACATATATATGCAATCATATGCATACAATTGGTATCAAAATTATTCACCCACCCACTACCATAATTATGAATAGATTTGTAATACCTCAAATTTTCATGGAAATTTTATGTGCTTCTTTTTTTTTTACAAAGGATGAAATAATAGTTTTGAAAGAATATGCAATTATGCCTATGACAAAATTTTATTTTAATGTCAAACAATAATACCAAAAAATATCAAACAAACATTCAACTTAGGACAAAATTATTGGCTCTCTTGTCTTAATAATCAATTGTGTAACCTTTTTTCTTGGTTATTGCTTTTAATAGAACTCATAAGTGACATTCTCCTGTGGACACCTACATATGGACACACCAGTGTAGGCTGACCAGTAAAGACCTACATCAATCTGTGTAGATTCTGGATGCTACATGGAGGACCTTCCAAAGGCAATTACAGATAGGAATTGCTGAAGAGAAAATTATGTGGACACTTACATATGGACACACCAGTATAGGCTGACCAGTAAAGACCTACATCAATCTGTGCAGATTCTGGATGCTACATGGAGGACCTTCCAAGGGCAATTACAGATAGGAATTGCTGAAGAGAAAATTATGTGGACACTTACATATTGTTGAACTAAGGGAGCTGATGATCACTTAGGATAAGGGAGACCACCCAACAATGTCTGAAACATGAAGTAACAAAAGTATTAGAGGTGTCTACATCTCCCCCACCGAAGGGGCTTCAGTCCATGTGAGGGCAGTTAGAATTCTTTGAGACCCGGCTTGTTGTGTGGTTGTAATCTCCTCTGCCCGGGGCATGTTTTGTGTCAATGGAGGCACGTTCTGTTGAGGTGGTCGAGTTGGTGCTCACGTACTCGGTACCTGGTTGTGATGGCTCAGGGTGGACAAGGGGTTCATTCGATCCAGGTACATAATTCATTGAGAGGCCTTTGGGTGATTCATGAGGGTTGATGACAACAGTAGTCTCTGCCTGGGTATTCATGGATGCTGAATTTGTGGTTGGAAACTTCTGGATAAAGTGAGATTGGTGAGGATATTTGATAGCACTAGGTCGAAGGAAACCTGCGGTTCTGCAAGGTTATGTGCCTGAACCATTGACTTTCACTCGATATTGGCCTGTTTGGAAGGACCTCGACAACTCTACCCGTCTTGTTCCATCTGTGTCGACCCAGTTTGCTCTGTATGACTACATCTGTCCCCACCTTAAGGTTTTTCAAGCTCTCGGGTGCCAATGTTATATCTGTTGCGGCTCTCAGTGTTGGCGTTTGGACGTCAGCCTGTTCGTGTTTCCGAGGTTCGGT
>CM042137.1:60213030-60311970 GCA_023376005.1 Doryteuthis pealeii | reverse complement strand
CAGCGTTAGGATCCATCAGGTGCAGCTTGCTAAATGTCGGAATTCCGTTGGTTGGGACTCCTCCCTCAGCGTCTATGAAGCAGAATTTGTGCCGGGCTGAGACAACATCACTATTGGAGTGTTTCTATATTGCAAAAGCAGCCACGGCAAACTTTGTCACGTGAGGGTGCCATTGCGCCATGTTGTCATGAGAAATGCGGTTCATCTGGACTTGACCGCGGCTTCGCCCGTTCCATGGATTAGGGTAAAGCAGACGGAGAGAGTCTTGTTTTATCTCCCAAGCCAATAAAATGACTGAAATTTCTCCTGCAGGTAAATTGGCGAACCCCCATCTGAAACTTATTTCTTGGAGACTCCATATGTGCAGGCATATTTCTCATTGTTGACATCGACTAGGGAGCTGGCCTGTGCAGAAAATGTTCAACATGATTGGATTATTGGCCACCCACTGAAACGATCGGACAGGTCAACAAGTAGTGATCTATTTCTCAATTTCAAAGTAGTCCATGCAAATTCTTTTGGGAATGGATTACTCAGCAGGTTCGTCAGAAGTCTAATGTTCAGAGGGCTAGGTGTATGGTGTGTGCTGAGGCAATTCTTGCAACTATCCCGATATTGGCTTATGAACGATGAAGCCCCGGCCTATTACTGATTGGTGGGCACGCAGTTTCATTGAAGAAGTGCCCTTGATGTCGAATTGTGCAGTACTCAAGTACATCACTTCACGCAGTTAGCAGGGATCAAAATTACGTTTGACAAGCAAAGATGATACCATTTGCCACAACTAAGGCGGTCGACCGCATTTGCCAAATATGGGCGCATTTTCATCATCCAGCTCCCTCTGAGATGTTGGGAACCTTCCTGTATCTGCCGAATGAGATTTTGATATCCA
Organism: Doryteuthis pealeii; assembly: GCA_023376005.1. NCBI lineage: Eukaryota > Metazoa > Mollusca > Cephalopoda > Myopsida > Loliginidae > Doryteuthis > Doryteuthis pealeii. The sequence continues at coordinate 60,311,078 of CM042137.1, read as the reverse complement.
GGGTCCTTCATTCCAAAGCTCATGACACTGTATCCATGAGATGGCTGTTTTTGGAAGGTCCCCCAGACCATTATTGCTGTGAAAGAAACAGAGTGATCTGCATGTTATCTATTCATCATCAAGAGTGATTCATGGACTTGCCAGAAATTTCTGATATTGTTGGGTTGGCGACAGTGCATCAAGGCACGGAGGTGCCACCTTCGCGGACTATGAATAATCTATTGATAGGACAACGAGAGTTACTTTTCTTTTCAAGCGCGAAACAACTGTGGAATGGTTCTATTGGAATCAAGTTCGCGATTGTTGAAAACACCCACCAACGGTTTGTGATCAAGTCGCAACGAATCAGCTCTTGGCAGCCCTGCTGTAGAAAACCAAACGAGGTGTCGAAGGCTACCAAGAATATTGCTAAGGCCATCACCTTCAGTGTGGGGAAATAGCCCTGTTACTGGCTTTGTTTGTGAACCTTGACCGCCAGGAATAACTTCGCACCATCCTTTTGCAAATGTTGAAGCTTTATTCGTGGTCGCTATGAACAGTGCTGTTTGGAGGGGAAGGGGAGGTAATTTCCCAATGCCTGTGCGGCTCCAATTCTGGCTGCAAGCATGTTGGTTTGTTTGAAATCAACAAGGAGACGGCCAGCATTTTACAAGCATGTCAACAATGACCTTCTTCTTGGGATTGATTGAACAGAGCTGGTTAGAGTTGTCGCCCAGAAAAACAAATTTCGTTGTAGTTGATCAGTTCTCTCGGAAATGGTTCCATGATAGAACTTTATATGGCGTATGCCATGAGATCTTGGTTCACTACCGAACCATGATCGATTGCATCAGTGATCGGTGGCCCGTGTTGGAACGTTCTCAATTGCTGTCAATATCTTTGGGGATGTTGTTACCCGTTGGTGTGATCACTAAGGCACCAAATCACAAAAAACCGTTTCCCTTTTTTGGGACCAGGAAAAAAAACCTGGGGAATTTGTCCAAATTGGCCACAATACGTTGTTGGCAAGAAGGTAAGAAGTCCCATATATTGAAACAAATGTCCCTCGATTAGAGTTGTCATACAAAGGCGTATCATCTCGATTTTCCACCCTTATCCTCATCCATGTTGTCAATGACTATTTGTCAATCCGGTGTGATTGTATGCTCACCGGATGGCTTTGAATTCTCGCCCTGTGGCAATCGCGATAACCCGATACCGTCCCATTCAGTAATAAAGGTTCGTGAGGTGCGCTGGGAGTTCTGGATGCAATGGTTATCCATGGTAGCATCAGTGGCATCTATCACTGACTTAGAATGTATTGGATGGGACTTTGAGCAGAGAGTTGAAATGGTGTTTGAACTATGAATGGGTCTCTCTGATTACTGTAGGAATTTAGCATCCTGCAAATCCACAGTTCATACTGTGGGCTACCATCCTCTTGGTGGTCACAAACCATAGAGCGCACACCATCGTGCTGCGTGGTGCCAATGGGGACTGGTTGTGATATCCTCTTGACACTCATGTTCAAGACTCTGCTGACTGCAGCCTTCAATGATGTGGTACTGGGATTTGCGAGTGTGACGTAACATACGTGTGGCCATTTGGCATAAGGTGTATTTTTGCCGCGTTCCGTGTCATAGCTGGCGAATTAATCCAGAGTTATTAAAAGTGCTTGAAGCGCAATGCCTCTTTGATGTACGATTGTCAACTTCCGGGATTGTTGTTCAGGGATGGGCTCAAATGGTATTTTGCTAGGTTTTGGAGGGAGGATTCCTTCTCTGGGTAGATCAACGCTAGCAATGGATTCTGAATTTGTGAACTGTCTTGGGTATGGAAATGTACCGATGGCAGAATGGTTTGTCTCAATGCAACCTGTTCTACTAAGGTACAGTCTGCGTCAACTTTGTCAACAAATGTTACACGGGCGTGTAGTTGAGTGTCACTGACATTGAAACGGAAGATGGGATCCAGCCATGACATGGAAGAGAGGAGCCTCCAACAGAACTTATCCTTCCTGTGGAATGGGCGTAACAGAGACCCATCCATTACTCAAGAAGAAGCTCCAGGTGTTTACTGTTGCCGATGCATATTTGAGGACCACCGGCTGTCGCGCGGGAAAATGTTTTACACAGTAACCATTGCGTGGGACTGACTGTCCCGTGATGAAAGCAGTAGCTGTAATCTCTTCAATTTTTCAACGTTTGTTTGCTGAGCGGAAGCAGTCCCTATCGTTATCGATTGGACAATGCCGCAACGAGTTCGACCCCGGCTACTTTGGAATTCCTGCTCGGCAGACAGAGGAAAAGTGGTTTTGACGCTTACAGCTGCTGCAGGTTTGTCCCCATGCAGGCACATCGTCTTCCTGGCAAATGATGAATGTTGTAGGCTACCACACCCAGAACAAGCGATAAGTTTGACTGCTGGGCTCGGTGAAATGGGTGAGACACTGCATTTGGAGGCGTCTGCGCCCAGATTGTTTGCTCGGGAAACACCGTTTTCGCTGTTTTGATTTCTGTTACCCTGACAGACGGGCAGCATGAAACTTTCGCTGCGCGTGTGGAGCTTGCTTGACGCGGAAATTGCCGACTCAAATACCTTGGCATGGATGATCACAGAGTCGAAGGCTGGATAGTTGGGTGCGTCTTGGCAGGATATCTGTTTTGTAGGGACTCATGAATAGTCCGTTGACAAATTGTTCCCTTGATATTGGTCCTCGGATAAATCGTGATTGCAATGGAAACAACAATACGCACATTCAATAAACACGGTGGCAGGCGTATTTTCATATCCTGAATTGATTCATGTTCATGCTGTTGAGCTAGAACGGAATGCAAGCCGATGGACGGAGGGATTTGAACTCCTGTAACCAGTGATTCAATTGTCTCAAGGAGTTATCTTCATGGCAGTCATGTTCAAGGGAACTGTGTCACAGTTGTTGACAATACTAGTTTGAACAGACTCACAGCAGCATTATACAGATGAGCGGAATGATGTTCATTTTTTAGCAATTCCAGTTAATGTTTCTTGTAGATCCCCCAGTCCACACGAAATTTTGCGGAACGTGGCTGGTCATTCGTGTAGAAAAACTGTTGGTTGCTTTGACTTTTGCCAGAAGTATCCTTGCACCGATTAGGGAACAACAGGAGTAGGGTGGGTTGAGATGAAAATTGACCGTGCCAGTTTTTGAGCGATTCGCAAGTCTGTCGCCAAGAGGTGTTTACACCAAGTTCAGTCAGTGCATCCTTGTCAAGTATCTGACATGTTGACAGGTTGATTCGATTCTGTTGGAACGAGCTGAGGTATGAGCAGCGATGTCTTGTGGGGATCCCAGCATCGGAAAGAATTTGTCCACGTGTCCTTCACTCGATCCTGTCTGCAGCGGCCATGTTGAACTAGTAGCTGATGATCACTTTAGGATAAGGGAGACCACCCAACAATGTTCTGAAACATGAAGTAACAAAGTATAGAGGTGTCTACACATTATGGACACACCAGTAGGAGGGCTGACCAGTAAAGACCTACATCAATCTGTGCAGATTCTGGATGCTACATGGAGGACCTTCCAAGGGCAATTACAGATAGAATTGCTGAAGAGAAAATTATGTCGGACAGTTTATTATCCCTCATTTGCGACAAGGCAAGATCAGTGTCCACTTTGTTTCCTCAGGCAGTGATTAGCTGGCCACCTCTCATATTGTTAGTTCATAAGACAATTTGTTCCTATCAATCTTTCTGTGCCAGTATCTGGGCGTGCTACGAAATGTAGGATACCTTGTATCCTATGAGAGTGCTCTCATATTACAGGATAAGAATTGTATCATGTAATGAGAAAATTATTTAAATGACACTTTCATATGGTACATCACATCTCTCTAATACCTGATCCAGCTGTGAGATGCAAGGTCTAGTCAGAGGCCAAGTAGTGTTTATGACACGCAGTTCAAAGTGTGCAGCTGCATACATGCATGGTTCTGCAAGTGTTGAGATTGGGGATGGTCAGAATGCTGTTTGGAACGAGTCTGAGAGTCACTATACGGACTAGCAGATGTACTTGTGGGTGCTTTTTCCATGGCCATCGGAGATGGTAATTTGTCCACGTGGTCTTCACCTCGATCCGTCTGTCAGACGCCATGTTAAACCAGTGAGACATGTAGTGATTCACATTAGGATCAAGGGAGAATAACACCAAACAATGATTCTAAGACATAAGTATACAAAGTTAATTTTTAGCGGTGTCTACTATCGTATGCGACCACCAGTATAGGTCTGACCAGTAAGACCTACACATCGATTCTGTGTCATGATATCTGGATGCTACATGAGAGACATCTGGCAAGGGCATTGACAGTATAGGGTTTGTGATAGAGGAAAATGATGTGGACACCATACATATGGATCACTAGTGGTTGAGGCACTGACTCTTAGCAGACAACATCTAGTTGTGGGCAGTATTTGTACTGGCATGTGACTGACATGGGTAGTACCTTCGGGCGTAAATATACAGATAGGAGGGGTTAGGGTTGCTGAAGAGAAAATTATGTGGAACACTTTCATATGGACACACCAGTATAGGCTGACCAGTAAAGACCTACATCAATCTGTGCAGATTCTGGATGCTATATGGAGGACCTTCCAAGGGCAATTACAGATAGTAATTGCTGAAGAGAAAATTATGTGGACACTTACATATGGACACCCAGTATAGGCTGACCAGTAAAGACCTACATCAATCTGTGCAGATTCTGGATGCTACATGGAGGACCTTCCAAGGGCAATTACAGATAGGAATTGCTGAAGAGAAAATTATGTGGACACTTTCATATGGACAACCAGTGTAGGCTGACCAGTAAAGACCTACATCAATCTGTGTAGATTCTGGATGCTACATGGAGGACCTTCCAAGGGCAATTACAGATAGGAATTGCTGAAGAGAAAATTATGTGGACACTTACATATGGACACACCAGTATAGGCTGACCAGTAAAGACCTACATCAATCTGTGCAGATTCTGGATGCTACATGGAGGACCTTCCAAGGGCAATTACAGATAGGAATTGCTGAAGAGAAAATTATGTGGACACTTACATATGGACACACCAGTGTAGGCTGACCAGTAAAGACTACATCAATCTGTGTAGATTCTGGATGCTACATGGAGGACCTTCCAAGGGCAATTACAGATAGGAATTGCTGAAGAGAAAATTATGTGGACACTTACATATGGACACACCAGTGTAGGCTGACCAGTAAAGACCTACATCAATCTGTGTAGATTCTGGATGCTACATGGAGGACCTTCCAAGGGCAATTACAGATAGGAATTGCTGAAGAGAAAATTATGTGGACACTTACATATGGACACACCAGTATAGGCTGACCAGTAAAGACCTACATCAATCTGTGCAGATTCTGGATGCTACATGGAGGACCTTCCAAGGGCAATTACAGATAGGAATTGCTGAAGAGAAAATTATGTGGACACTTACATATGGACACACCAGTGTAGGCTGACCAGTAAAGACCTACATCAATCTGTGTAGATTCTGGATGCTACATGGAGGACCTTCCAAGGGCAATTACAGATAGGAATTGCTGAAGAGAAAATTATGTGGACACTTACATATGGACACACCAATGGCTGACCAGTAAAGACCTACATCAATCTGTGCAGATTCTGGATGCTACATGGAGGACCTTCCAAGGGCAATTACAGATAGGAATTGCTGAAGAGAAAATTATGGATATCCATGCGGCCAGTAGGATATGATGATGATGATGATGATGATGATGATGATGATGATAGATTCAGTAATTACTTGCAAATATTGGCATTTCATTAGAAGCTATACAAATATTCAGTTGGGGTGAACAATTCTGACACTAACTGTATGTACATATTGTAGAGTGTAAATAATTATGCTCATCTCAATATCTATGTACATAGATAAGTTATTTACACATCCACACATATGTGCATCAGTATGTATTTATTTCATATATATATATATACATTTGTATCCTTATATTCATATTCTTCTTATACAGATATTTACCTACACATATTGAGATATAAACTCTCCATATGTGTATGTATGTATGTGTGTTTGTATTTCATATATATATATATATATATATATATATATATATATATATATATGGATCTACACTTTTACCCTTACATTTATATTCTTATACAGATATTCACCTACACATATTGAGATATAAACTCTCCATATGTGTATGTATGTATGTGTGTTTATATATATATATATACATATATATATATATATATATATATATATATATATGTATATATATATATATATATATATATGGATCTACACTTTTACCCTTATATCTATATTCTTCTTATACACATATTTACCTACACGTATTGAGATATAAACTCTCCAAAGTCATCACATTGATGAAATGAGGAAGAACGTAGGAGAAATGAGGGTCAAGTGGCTTTAGTTTTCCCGTTCTTCTTATAAATAATCTCCAGTCAAAGTGGCAAGCCTACAATATTCTAATGAATTTCCATGAAACCCTATCAAGCATAGCAAGTCATTAATTTTCTACCTTGTCTTGTCGGAGAAGCTACCAATGAACATGGCCAGTGTACAAGATACCTGATGAAAGGACGCTGAACTTGTTTCTTTCCTCGGGGCTATGAGCCACACGAGATTACTCTGGTCCAACCTTGTGTCAAGATGACTTCCAGCTGTCCCTCAGGCATTGTTCAGATTGATAAAGCCATAATATATTGCAGACTTTGATAGCAGGGCTTCCCACCAAATCTCAAGGATCAATTATCACTTGAACCAGACTTTATAATGTTTCAAAGCAATTGATTCTTCTTTATTGAATCACAAGTGTTTCTTGCTTTGTTTTTTAATTGAATTTAAGCAGTTATTTTAGAAAATCCTCACACAGTTCTTTTTCTTTTATTCCTGTTTTTATTTTTGTTGCTGCTGCTGCTGCTGCTGTTGTTGTTTATTTTCTTTTTTCTGTTAAATTTTAAAGTGCATTTAAGTAATTAAGACCAGACTTTAATGGGTCCAGCCGAGTGAGTAAACGGTCTTTTTCAACAGTGAACACAACAGAAAACATGCTCAAGTAGAAACTTGATTTGTTCTAAGTGATTTTATTTGGTCTCTGTATTCGTTCATTTCCAAGATCACAATTTGAAAGTTTGCCCACTTAATGATTTTCTTTTCTCAATTCACACGTTCGTAACAATACATTCTATAAACACTTGAAAAAAATTTTTTTCTTTGCTTCTGACAATAATTAACTATTAATCTATTTATCCATTTATCTATACCTACCTACCTACCTACCTACCTATATATATATTATTGTAGCTGTAACAGTTTTGTTGAGGAGACCATATACTAGTAGTATTTGCTCTGTCTTTCTGGAGAAGCAAGGACAGACTAATTGGTGATGTTCTTCTGTGGATACCTACACATGGACACACAAGTATAGGCCAACAAGCAAAACCAACATCAATCACCTCTATACGAATTCTGGATGCCATGTGGAAGACCTTCCAAGGGATGGGTGGGGAGAAAGTGTCATAGAAATCTATGCTGTCAGTGTGACTTGATGATATTGTATGGTATATTTAAAAGAAAATAGTGCTTACTATCATTGACAGAACATGTATATTTACATGTTAGGATAGCATGGACATGAAGACAATAGTGCTTGGTAACTGGCAGTTTTTCGCCAATGCAATTTTCAAACCAGGGGCTAGGTTTGAAAATAACATAGGCAAAAGAACCAAGCTTCCTTGACTTCATGTCCACACCACCCTAACTTATATATGTATAATTGTGGAAAAAATTATGGATCTACCATGGTTTTGATCCTTTATGATCTCATCAGGACTCTGGTTTCTGATATATATATATATACTTTTCAACTTATAACTTTTCAATATATATATATATATATATATATATATATATATATATATATATATATATATACTATTCAGCTTCCTTGCAAAAGTCAATAATATTATTTACGAAATTTAAAATTCCCCTTTTTTCAAATGTTTCTCTTCACCGAATATTCTTTATTCTCAAACCGTAAGAATCACCAAATATGTAAGTATCAACATCATTTTTTCCACAATTATTATAGCTTTATTTTTTATGAAGTATTGAGCACTCTTGGATAAATTACTAATGTCACTACAATGTAAACATTAAAGCGGCACTGAAACACTATATAAAAGTAAAGTGTTGGGGTGGCCTAAAGTCGGTATCAGCTAGACAGCAAGGGAGTCTATCCCTTTTTCACTAGTGCTAGACCAAGAAGATTGTTATGGCGTTCAAAGTGGAGCACCACACCCACCATCAGCTCCTCACTTTAGCACACAGATCCCTGTGCTACTCATACGCTGAGTTGGCGAGGGCTGATATTGAACCCGGAACCTTGTGGTTCTTTGGTGGATGCTCTACTGACTAAACTAAACTAATCTTGCTTCTTAAAAGTTTGCTTCTGCAAATGTCGAAATAGATGTATTTTTTTTTAAGTTTTGGATAATTTTCTCATCTGTTGATTCATAATCAATTTTTTTACTGACATTTACCAAATTTATATTAGTCTGTCACAAAGGCAGCAATTTTTTTAAATGAGGATGATCTGGCAGCCTTGAAAATCAGCATTTGAAGTTCTGGCTTTTACCTGGTTTGGAAACTAGATCTCTAGCATTGATGGGAAATATCTAAACACAGGACAAGTCACAATTGTTATTTATTTCTCTAACTTGGTATTTTCAACTCTTCACTGGACTTTTTTTCTTTTTTTTTTTCAAACTTCTTTAATTAGTTTATTAAGAGGACTTACTTTTAATTTCCATTATTACTTTCTGTTGTTTGAAAATACTTTTTAAAATATACCAACCATAATTTTAAGGATTATTTTTGGTTAAGTTATTTTTGGTTTAACTCTAATTTTATTTAAATATTCAATTCAGCATTCAAAGAAAAATATCAGTTTTTTTCTTTTTTATTTAATTTTATATTTGCTGACTGCTTTCATTTTAACTGTTCAACTGAATTATCAATTGGTTATTGAAATTTTAAAAAGAAAAAAGTGATTGGATTATCTATTTAAATAAGAATTCAAATAATAATGAAAAGCAGAAAATAATTTTCATATCTATTTTTCATAAAAAGTGGAAAATGTTAGCATTATGTTATGACAAGAATTATTTCAATACATTTTCAGTTTGTCTTATGCAAAATTCTTTCTTTGCTTTTGATAAATTAAAGATGTCTGTGAATTATTCTAAACTTTTTAAAAATAGATATCTACAATAGGAGTCGAGATTTTTATAGTATTTTCTTTAGTAATTTTATCTTCATCTATTAAAGACACTAAAAATTTTTTTTTTTTTTCATTTTAGTTCAGTACTAAATACCAAGTATGTATTTACCCAACCCCTCCACACAAGCAGGATGCAACACAAGGTTATTTTTAAGTGAAATTTAACAATTTTGAATTCAGAGTTTTCCTTCTAGACCAGTTGCCATACCAAGTTTAAAGAGCCCAGTATTTCCTACTATTTAGACATATCTGAAGTTTGATGTATACCTTCCCCAAGGTATAATTGCACTATGTGAAATGCAAACAGCCTCATCCAGAATTTGAATGCAGGTCATCAAGTTCATTTCCTAAGATGATAACCATTACACCTCCAAAATACCAAACAGGCAAGAGCTGTAATAAAATTCATGATAATTTATAACTAATAATTTTTATTATTTTTTTCTTTTAACAATATTTCTTATCTTTGGTCATTTTGAAGGGTATAATTAGGATGTAATTTTTTTTCTATTAAATCCATTCATTATGGTTGTCACGTGGAAAGCACCGGTTCCCACTAGATCACCAAAGTTAAGCAGCAATGAGTCTGTTCAATAGTTAATTGGGTGACCTCTTAAACAATAGCAGGTACTGTAAGCAACCCGAGTCCTTTGTTTATCAAAATGACTTGATTCAGAATTAAATGACCCAAAAAGAGTTGATATGCCATAAAACAAAAACAACCAAAAAATAAACAACCTCTTTTAAATCCAGTGAAATTTGTTTTTGTAATATCTAGGATGCTTTCTATCCAGTGTAGAGAGATTTTGAATATTCTGTAGTTTTTCTAGAATGTTTGTTATATCAGAATTTTTAAATTTAGATAAGATGTTTATGATGTACCAAACATAGGAACTAGTGTAAACTATTAATAGTAGTATAAGATTTTTAGTTATTAAATACACTTCGTACTTCCCAGGCTGAATGCTATTTTATTTATTGTAAGATTTTAATGTTTTATCTTGTTTTTACAATTATGCTTTCTGTTATTTGAAATCATTTTTTTTAGTTTAGAGTGTAGAGTATGTTATATAAAATTGCCCTCAGTGCTAGAATTTTAGACAATTTTTATATAAAATTGAACTAAATTTAAGAAATCCTGTAAGACAACAAAAATAGAATCAATAAAAAAAAATTGTTAAAAAGTACCTTGTCTGTGGTTTTAATAAGACTTTTAAAGATATATATACATATATATATGTTTTACAAACAAGTACAAAACATACCGCACTGTCGGCTGGGCGTTAGAATGCACCAACTGCACCTCTACAGAGGGGTAAGACTCCACCAATGGGGCCACCTGTTGGCCGTGGGTGGCGACCCATGATGCTTACGGATAGAGCCCAGGTGGATGAGCAGTTCATGACATGCAATACTCCACTTTGGCCCTATCTTGGGCTAGACGGGAGGTCGGAGAGGCCCCCTCCAATCAATCAGCTGGTCACGTCAAGCCTTAGCACCTATATGATTTTCCCAACCCTCTTGCCCTTATGGCAAGCCCCAACCCCTTTTTATCATATGGGTGCTAGAAGGCAGTGGCTGCAGGTCTACATATATATATATATATATATATATATATTATATATATATATATATACAGGGTGATTGTAAAGTAATACCATTTCCTATTTTTAAAATCTTATAATTCATTTCTGAATCATTATTTTTACAAAAAGTGAATATGAGAAGAATACACATAACATGTTGTTTTATCTAAAATTCTATATGACCACCATCATTTACCTGCAGCCTCTCAAGGGCATGCTCTTTTAGAGTTAAACGTACAGATATCTTCATAGGGTTTCAAATTTTGTTTATAAATAATCAATCTGAAAAAAACCCAACTCAGATTAAATTGCCATACAATACATTAAGGAACATACTTATTGAGAAAAATTAATCTGCATATGAAAAAATTATAAATCATTTAAAATAGGGAGTTACTTTTCAATTACCCTGTATATTCTAACACAGAACAAAGTACATGGCTTTATATTTAATAACAAGCCCTATTAGCTGTGGCTTAAGAATACACCGACTGCACCTCTGCAAAAGGTCTAGAAAACCCCAAATTGCCCCGCCTGTTGGCTGGGGAAGCGACCCGTGATGCTTAAGGGCAGAATCCTAGTAGCTGAGCAATCTATGACATGCACCACTCTACCACTCCATTTTGGCCCTTACTTAAAATAGGGAGTTACTTTTCAATTACCCTGTATTGATGTTGGCATCCTTACGTCTGCTAAAGACGATGGCATAGTGTCCAATTTTTTTTTTCTTCTAACTGCATTTGCATGAGTGGCTGAACAGGCCAATTTTTGAATGGCAGTCTCTGATGCAGTGACTGCAAACAAACAGTGATGCTTGCTGGAGTTGCTGTTGTCTCTCCTTCCTTCTGGCTCTCTTTTCTGTCGGGGCTTCTTTCCTCTCTTTTTCACTCCTTTTCATCCTTTGTTTGACAAGGAAGCACCAGGTTGCTCGGTTTTCTGCACCAACCTCCCATGTGTTGGTATTGATGTGGAATCTCTTCATGTCCTTTTTGCAGATGTCTTTAAAGCGTAGGCATGGTCTCCCTACCGGTCGGGAGCCTTCTACTAATTCGCCATACAGAAGGTCTTTGGGGATGCAGCCTTTGTCCATCCACCTGACATGACCAAGCCAGTGCAGGCATCTCTCGCAGATGATGGTGAACATGCTGTTCCTGTTTGCTTGGTCCAGCACATCTGCGTTGGGCACTTTGTCTTGCCAGCAAATGTTTCCTCTTGTGGCTTGAGTATGTGGTCCAGGCTATCACCCTGTATATAATCATTAGAATGATTACAATTTTTAACATATATTTTTAAGAAATCCTACCCATGATATCATGAGTCACAGCCAGTTAATTAATAAAAGTGTGTTTCTATTTATGCATTATTTAGCAAAAACTTTGATAAAATGACTCCAAAATGAAATAATTAAACAATCAATTAGATTCAAGCAATTGTCACAATTTGGAGCTTCTAGCGAAATACAAAAGGCATTCAAAGAAGAAGAAGAAAACTTATTCAATCATGAAGTGAGTTGCATAAAAGAAAGATAATTGTAAATCGGAAAGATTAATGAAGAAACAATATTTTACAAAAGCAATTAAAATTTTACATCAATTTAATCTCTGAAACCTGCATGTGTTTCCTGCCATCTCGTGTGTATACAGAATCAGATGCAGCCTCAAACCCCGAACGGTTGGGGTAGGAGAAGTGCAAAGAAAGAGAAAAGACAACCCAGATTGTTAATATTGCAACTGATTTCAAGTCCTAATTGTTTAGTTTTACATTCAATTCAAAAATAAAAGACAACATGAAGAGTTTTAATAGACTTATTTTCTGATCCACACTGCTTATTTCAATTGGGTTTTTTTTATACTTAGACTGTTATTGAATGATTTGAGAATTGCAATAAAAAGCAACAGAAATAAGAGGAAAGAAAAACATGGATTACATAATTCTTTACTAAGCATAATTCAGTCTGAGATGAGACTAATATGGTTTTCATGTCTTTAAATACATATATATGCATTTACCAAATCTCTCTGCATGATTGCCATACCAAGCTTAAAGAGCTCAGTCTGTCCTACTATTCACCCGTAGGTAGAGGGAGAATATTTGGATGTATACCTTTCCCAAATGATATTAGCACCATGTGAAATTCAATCAGCCTCGTCCAGAATTTTAACTTGGGTCACCGTGTCTATTTACTAAGATGATAATCACGGACAAATGCCTTCAAATATACATGTAAATGTGTTTTAGTATATACATGCATCTAAAAGTACATATTTTAGCATGTGTGTCCATATAGTGTTTATATATATATATATATATATATATATATATATTATATAATCAAATTAATTTAAATTTCAATCATACTGTCTTTGGATGTTTTTTAACAGCCAAAACTAACTGAATATTCCCAACAGGAAACTAATAGAAACATTTATCTACATTTTAAGGCCTCCTAAACTTCTGTTATTCCAAATCTGATGTTAGATGGGGTCAGGTAAGGTATTGTGTTCCTCCTGATGAATTTTATAATTTTGAAATTTCTATTTTAGAATGTGTCTTTATATTCTTTCAATTTTCAATAAACCCAGTTTATTTTTCTATATCTATCATTCATCTCTCTCTCTCTCTCTCTCTCTATATATATATATATATATATATATGTGTGTGTGTGTGTGTGTGTGTGTGTGTGTGTGTGCGCGCAGAGGTGTATGTAAAATTTCCCAGGATCTTTTGAAAACTAAAGACTGAAAACAGAAGTTGGAAAATTATTTTTTGCAGCAAACTTTTGCACACATCTAATATACATGCATGTGTGGTGTTTTGAGTATATGGGCATGCATGTATATATGTGTGTATGTGCATGTGTGTGTGTGTGTGTGTGTGTGTGTGTGTGTGTGTGTGTGTGAACATTCAGAAGTGTGCTTTAGTTGTGTGTGCATGTGTGTTTATATAAATATGTGTGCTCAGGTGTGGGTGTGTACATGTATGCGTGTGTTTGTGTGCATGTATTTAAATTTTAAATTGAATTATCATATGACCTAGTAAATTAATGAGACACCATTCTGGGTCCCCTGGGCATATCACAGTGCAATAGGAGTTTATGTGATGTTGCACAAGTAACATTTGACAGGTTGTCCAGGATTTACAGAGTTCCTGCTGCAGGAAGTAATTTCTGACCTGACCTATCAGGAGATGTGGATTCATGCCTTTCCTAAGGGCATCAATATGAAGTGAATGCAAATGATCTCAGACAAAATTTGGTCACTGATTTCAGTTTCTGTAATACTAATCAATGATGTATGTATTTGGTTTGCTAATAAACTTTGTTCAGTCCTCAATGTTAAATGGCATTAGGAGAGTTGAATTTTAACTGCCTTCATTCAAAATTATCACCTTTTACTGAATTATAATAGCTCTATCAAATCAGCATATATTTTTTAAATAGATTTTTCTCTGTTGATTCTAATACTGAATATATATGTCAACCCCTCTGCACTCTGATTTAAAATTGTAAGAAAAAAAACTAATTCAATAATAAAGCCAGTTACATAAAAGAAACATAATTTTCTGAATTCAAACCTGTTAAACTCCATTTAAGAAAGTGACCTTGTGTCACATCCTACTCATGTGATACAAGGTCAATTTCTTAAGCAGAGTTTGACAGGTTGAAATTTAGAGTTTTCCTCCTCCTAGATTGGTTGCCAAACCAAGATTAAAGACTCCAGTCTACCCTACTATTTACCTATAGTTGGAAGAAGAATAGTTGGATGCATATTTTTTCAAATGATATTAATGCTATGTGAAATGCAAACAACCTCGTCCAGTATTTGAACTTGGGTCACTGCCTCCATTTCTTGTGACAATAACCATTAACAGCACATGCCTCCCAATACTGAATGTAGAAATCACATTTTTTATATATTTTCTTGTTTTTGTTTTTTTAATTTTAAGAAAGGTAAAAATGCAACTGAAATAAGTAAAAGTAAAGTCAACGGGGCGGCCTAATGTCGGTATCAGCCAATCAGCGAGGGAGTCTATCCCCTTTTCACTAGCGCTAGACCAAGGAGATTGTTTTTTAGCATCTGAGGTGGAATGCCACACCTACCATCAGCTCCTTACTTTACCGCACAGATCCCTGTGCTACTCATACGCTGAGTGGGCGGGGACCGGTATCGAACTAGGAACCTTGTGGTTTCTAGCCGAACGCTCTACCGACTGAGCTAAAATACAATTTATGGAGAAAGTACTATATATGATCAAATATGTCAAAAGGGGTTTGCAAATTTCTGTGCTGAAGATTTCTGACTAAATCGTGTTTTGTGATCAGGTGGACCAATTGAGGTTGTGTTGTAAGGGAGAATTTTTCCCCAACAAGAAAGTTGGACTTGTTCAACGAAAAGACATAAAAGATACAGATTACAATAGCAAGTCTTGCAAACAAAGTATTTCTTTACAGTTGTTTGAAGATCTACCCATTTGAATTCTATTTGTACTAACAGGTAAGTAAGTAAAGTCGTCGGGGTGGCCTAATGTCGGTATCAGCCAATCAGCAAGGGAGTCTATCCCCTTTTCAATAGCGCTAGACCAAGGAGATTGTTTTTGCATCTGAGGTGGAGCGCCACACCTACCATCAGCTCCTTACTTTACCGCACAGATCCCTGTGCTACTCATAATGCTGAGTTGGCGAGGACCGGTATCGAACTAGGAACCTTGTGCTTTCTAGCCGAACACTCTACCGACTGAGCTAACCCGCCTATTTGTTAACTTTTTCTGGATTCAATATTGTTTATTGATAAACTCAGTTACAACAGGTTGATTTTGACCAAATCAAAACATTTAGAAGAGTCAATAACATAAAAGATAATTAACATACCAAAAAAAAATTTTTTTTAATTCCTTTCCATTATCAGCTTGGTTATCATTTTAACATGTAGTTTCTCTTATAAGTTAAGCAACAATAAAAACTACTGTACAATATTTCCATGCAATTTATTACATAACAAAAATGTACCACTTTAAAAACAAATTCTGAAGGGCAATAAAATGAAGTGGAATTTGAGAAATTGTAAGACAAACAAGTAGAACCACCACTGACCATACCAATGATAGATCTTCATCCAAAAAAGGGAATGCTGTTACGATTCTGGTCACCATTTTAAGCATTTAGGTCTCCTATTGGTAAATCTAATGGTAGAAAAGGGTGTAGTCTCAGTAGTAGAAAGTCTGTTGTATTCTTTGAAATCCTAGGTAGAAAAAGTGTATTCCTTGTAGCAGAGAATCCAGTTGAAGTCCTTCTGATATTAAATCTAGTTAGCAACTAATTTCAAGACAATTACCAACAACCTTAAATACATTCCATGTCATTTTTCCTTGGTCAATGCCTGTTGATGATTTTGGTAAAGTCTCTATATATATATATATATATTTACCAACCCCTCCGCTCAAGCAGAATGTGACACAAAGTCAATTTTTAAGTGGAGTTTATCAGGTTTGAATTCAGAGTTTTTCTTCTCCTAGACTGGTTACCTAGCCAAGGTTAAAGAGCCCAGTCTGTCCTCATATTTATCCATAGCTGGGGGGAGAGTAGTTGGTGCACACCTTTCTCAAGGGTATTAGCACAATGGGCAATGCAAATAGCTTCATCCAGGATTTGAACTCAGATCGACAAGTCCATTTTCTACAAATCTAACCATTACACCATGTGCCTCCACTAAAGTCCATAAATATAAGTGGCAATTTTGCGTGCATCTTATACCCTAGATAATCCAACAAATGCTGTGTTTGTGGTAGAATTGGAAGAGAATCCATTGAGCTTCTTCCAAGGATTCAAACAAGTTCCTAATTAGACCCATTAAAGGTAGCAACGGATAAAAAGAAGTTTCTGAAATTAGTTAAATGAAACTGTATTATATTCCATCAGTTAGTTTGGTGATCCGGAAAAAAATGTTACACATTGACAGAGAAATCTCCAAATATTGCACCTTTAAATTTCCATTAATTTGCATCATTATGGAATTCTCTTAATGAAAAAAATCAGTTGGTGATTTGCCTTAGTTTTGGTCAAAGAAGAAAACTCAACACTGAATTAGGAAAATAATATTTTCTGTTTGATTTTATGCAGATTATCTTCTAACGTAGAACAAAGGATATACATTTTACTTCAACAGCTCTAGGGAGCAGGAGAGAATGTTTTCATTCAAACTCTCTCATCACCTTGAGGTCACTTTGTGTTTCATGTGTGTACAATCAGTTTTGCTTTGAATTTATACACCAGTGAGCCTTTTGTCTATGTCCTTTGAATTTGCACGCCAGTGACCTCGTTTCACCTGTACTCAAAATTGGACAGTTTCCAGGTACGGTGTTGCAGGTGCCTCTCATACAAGTTTGCCACAAGGACATCCACTCTCTTATTGCACACATTTTATAACAAAATTTCAATTCACTGAAAGATAAGATTTATCTAGAGTAGTTCTTTGTCAAAAAATATAAAAGGTTCTGGGAAGATGGAATCATAAAGTTAGCTGCAAGGTTTTGAAGAATGTTAGCTGAGACAAGACAAATATTGAGATGACAATGAGTTTATAGGAAAGGAAACAGTCAGACAGGTGGTCACAGAAAAATACCACTCACTTTGTAACTATCCTTCTGGACAGGTTTTAAAAAGAGGAAGAAGTGAAGTGTTAATCTTTAGTTGATGTACAAAAGATCTATTGCTTACTAAATCATAGTGCACTCACAATAAGGAGGGGGAGTTTTGCTAGTCCCAAAATGCAAATTATTTCTTCTTGTTCTGCCAGTTACTAACTGAATGACCCATTTTTAAAAAATCGTCAATTCTCATGTGTGACCACTTCTTGCATCTACCATGAGAATTCTCATGATTGACCCTTTGTTGTCAGTTACACAGCCAAGCACCAGGTTCACTGGTGGTAAGAGGTAAATACTTCATTACAAATGCTATATCATGTTAATGCAAACGTTTTCAAATTTTTAGATAAAATCCTCCATTCTTATAAATTCATAGCATCATTATTTTTTCTGCCATCAAAATATTTACTCTGGCTTATATCAGTTTTGAGTAAAGTAAAGTATTCCATCATAAAATAACAGTTTTGCCTTTGATTTGATGAATTCTTCCAAGAAATGTTTAATATCTTGAATTTGATCTGCTGACCAGAAAAAGAATATCACAAAGAGTGAAACATAGTCTGAAGGTATTGAGTCTGGAAAATACAACTTATGTCAAAATACAATTCATGTGAATGAAATTCTTACCCCACCTCTATGGTTATTCGTTGTATTGCATTTACAATATGAAGAGTCATTGCTATGCAAAAAAAATCACAGATCAACTTCCTTACTCTGAAATATATATATATTATATATAAATACATATATATAATTTATTGATATTGATATATATGTGTACAGAGGGGAGATGCACAAAAATGTTGTATGCTGTTTTAACAAGTCATGAAACAGCTGTACAGCCACTTGCCCCCATCATACAGACCATCCGAGTAAGACAAACAAGACACACTGGACAAGGATGAACTCATAAGGGCACACTCTCCTGTGGAAGCCAGCACATAAGGCACACCAGTGTGGACTGTCCAGCAAAGACGTACATCGACCAGTTCTGCCCGGATACTGGATGCACAGGAAGGACCACCTGAGGCAATAAAGGATAGGGACGGTTAGTGAGAGATTGTCATGGATATCCGTGGTACTAGCGCGACATGATGTTATATAACTTATTGATATGAATATGTATGTACATATATGTACATATATATATGTTATTTATACATACATACATACATATATATATATATATATATATATATATATATATATATATATATATATATATACATACATATAGCAACAGCATAATCTTTACAGATCATTTCCATCCCTCACAATCCTATAATTCCACCACCAGAACCTTTCCTCTCATGAGCCCTCAAATGACTCATCAAACCCGCTACAGATCCACAAAGTTTGATGCTTATGCACCACCATATGTCTCTTAAGACCAGAAGCTGACTTACAGACTTTATTATAGATTGCACAAGACACATTGTTTTTTCCCGGAAATTTGCATGAATTGTCCCAGATGAGATTTCTATTATTGACATATCCAGCCTTAGAAAGCAGAATCTGACCATATGTCTAACATTTCCAACCCTCCATGTTCTCTCCAATATGACAGGTGCATCTCTTTTGAGGTTGAAGCTTGAGGTTTTCATGCTCAATTCTTTCACTTTCAAAACTGAGATACATATATTTATATAAATACATACATACATACATATATATATATATATATATATATATATATATATATATATATATATATACATACATACATATATATATATATATATATAATATATATATATATATATAATGAAAGTAAGTAAACAATGGTTTATTTTTTATATATGGTTTTTTAGCCAACAATTTTTGGAGGATATGTGCTTAATTGAAGTCATACCTAATTTTGAAAATTAATTAGTTAATAATTAATGAATTTAGGGGGGCATATATGTTCAAATGTAAGGCTAAAAAAATCGAGAAAATGTCAATCCCTGTATGTACATTTCGACCTATTAGGTCTCATCAGCAAGGTTATAGACATGGGAGACTGCTCCATGTGTGACACGAAACCTCGACTCTCCAAGCTGACAGGCGGGGATTCTAACCACTACACCAGCTGGCCTATCCCAGATTTTTCGTTCGTTTTGAACTTATTTATATACCACTTTTTGGGAACTTATCGCACGACAGTATTAAAGTAAGTAAACAAACAATGTGTTTAATTTTTATATGGCCTTTTTTAGCCGACAATTTTTGGAGGATATGTGCTTAATTGAAGTCATACCTAATTTTGAAAATTAATTAGTTAATAATTAATGAATTTAGGCAGGCATATATGTTCAAATGTAAGGCTAAACAAATCGAGAAAATGTCAATCCCTGTATGTAACATACATACATTTATATACATATATATATATATACATACATACATTTATATATATATATACATGCATACATTTATATACATACATATACATGCATACATTTATATACATACATATATATACACATATATACATTTATATATATACATACATACATTTATATACATACATTTATATACATTCATACACATACATACATACATACATACATTTATATACATACATAAACACATTTATATATATATGTATGTAGTAGAGATATGAGGAACAACAAGGACAAACCTCAGACAAATGTATGTAGGATATATTTTGCTAGAGCTTTGAGCTCGGCATCATCAGTTGTTTTATACCAAGCTCAAAGCTCAAGCAAAATATATCCTACATACATTTGTCTGAGGTTTGTCCTTGTTGTTCTTCATATCTCTACTACATTCTGTCGGATTTATTCCTACCCTCTTTCCTCATATACATACATATATACATACATTATATACATACATATATTTATTTATATACATACATATATATGTACATACATTATATACATACATATATTCATTTATATACATACATATATATATACATACATTATATACATGCATATATTTATTTATATACATACATATATATATATATACATACATTATATACATGCATATATTTATTTATATACATACATATATATACAAACATTCATTTATATATATACATTTATATACATACATATATTTGTATACCTACATTTATTTATATACATACATATATTTGTATACATTTATATATATACACACATACATTTGTATACATTTATATATATACATACATACATTTATATACATACATACATACATATATATACATACATACATATATTTGTATACATTTATATATATATATATATACATACATTTATATACATTTATATATATACATACATACATTTATATACATACATACATATATTTGTATACATTTATATGTTTACATAAATACATTTATATACATTTATTTATATACATATATACATACATACATATATTTATATATATACATTCATATATATTTATATATATATATTTATATACATACATACATATATTTATATATATACATTTATATATATTTATATATATACATTTATATACATTTATATATTTATATATATACATTTATATATAAATATACATTTATATATTTATATATATACATTTATATACATACATACATATATATATATATATATATATATATAATGTATATGTGGGTAGCAATTTTTTCTCCATTGTTCAATAGAACAATGGTGTTATTAGTGAAAATGAGATTGGATATTTTTAATTTGTTATAGTCAATAATTAGTCTGATACAAACTTATTACAAATGACAGGAGGTGTGTGTCTTTTGTATGATATTCTTAGTAGCTATTTAGTTTCAATGAAATAAGTTTATTGGATTATAATTCTGTTGTAATTTTTATATTGCTAATAATTTCATTCTAAAGTCAGCTTTATTAATTCATCAACAATTTGATTTGGAAATCTGTTATTAATGACTGTGAATTTGACATTATTCTATATATATATATATATATATATATATATATATATTATATATATATATATATATATATATTACAATTCTAAGAAAATTATATATATATATATATATATATATATATATAATTTACTTACAATTGTATGGGTCAATTTATATGCCTGCTTACAGGGAAACCAAGACCAATATAAATAGCTTCTTTGCTACAAATTAGATTGTCATAAACAAAGGAATCAAATGTTTTGAAATTAGATTATATATTTCCGTATGTGCTTCTGGCTTTATGTTTTGTTGGTTTCAGTGATTGTATCTTTTGCATTACAAGTCTATGATATGAAATTAATATAGCTTTTTATCAGCCACTTCATTCAAATTAGCATTGTATTCTGTTTGGTAGAAATTGAATTCGTCACAAAAATTCTAAACATTTTCAGGTGTAAATGTATACATACTTCAAGGCAATATCTTATCACACACACACACACATATGTATATATATATATATTTTGGGAGATTATGTGCTTAATTAAAGTCATACCTAATTTGTTAATTAATTAATTAGGCGTGTATATCGGTTTAAATGTAAAGTAAACAAATCGAGTACGCTTTACATTTAAACCGATATGCACGCCTAATTCATTTAATTATAATTAATTAATTAACGAATTAGGTATGACTTTAATTAAGCACATAATCTCCCAAAAATTGTCAGCCTTCGCCATTTCAAACACATTGTTTGTTCACTTTATATATATATATATATATATATATATATATATATATGAATTATCTATATTTAGGCAGCAGATTCTCTTGTAGGTATGTTTT
Organism: Doryteuthis pealeii; assembly: GCA_023376005.1. NCBI lineage: Eukaryota > Metazoa > Mollusca > Cephalopoda > Myopsida > Loliginidae > Doryteuthis > Doryteuthis pealeii. The sequence continues at coordinate 60,288,802 of CM042137.1, read as the reverse complement.
ATAAAAATGGTAGTCAAGGATTTAATGTTCAGCTTTTTAACCAGCTTTACTTTTTGGTGAACGAGATGTATGCAGTTTTGCCAAAAAGAAAAACTGAATAAAAAGCTAAACCTAAATCTTTGGCTATCATTTTTTATATAAGTATGTATTGTATCAACCAACCCCTCCGCATGAGCAGGATGTGACACAAGGTAAATTTCTTAACTGGAGTTTAACAGGTTTGATTTCAGAGTTTTCCTTCTAGACTGGTTGCCTATCCAAGGTTAAAGAGCCCATTCTGCCCTACTATTTACCCACAGATGGAGGGTATATATGTATAGATATTTGCGCTCATTCATACATCCACATGCATATATATTTTTCCAACCCCTCTACATGAGTAGGATGTGACATGAAGTCAATTTGTTAAGTAGAGTTCAACAGGTTTGGATTCAAAGTTTCCTTTCTTCTAGACTTGTTGCCTAACTACAGTTAAAGAGACTAGTCTGTCCTACTATTTACCCATAGCTGGAGGGAGAATAGTTGGATTCATACCTTTCCAAAGGGTATTAGCACTATGTGAAATGCAAACAGTCTCGTCCAGGAAATGGACATGGCGGTTTGAGTTTAGAATAGTTGAATTCATACCTTTCCAAAGGGTATTAGCATTATGTGAAGTGCAAACAGCCTTGTCCAGGATCTGAATTCATACTGGCATGTCCATTTCTTTTGACGGTAACCATTACACCACATGCCTCTATATATATAGTCATCCACAGACACCATTTTTTGATGTATCAGGTCTCCTCAGTGTGGCTAAACATTAGCAGGCTACCACCAGCTAGGATCGAAATCCGGCTGATTTATCATCAGTCAGAGTTTTTAACCACTGGACCATCAACACATCTACAAACTGGAGCAAGAATTTAAATGATAAATACATACATATATGTAAAGGCCATATATATATATATATATATATATATATATATATATGTTGGGATTGCATAGACACAGAGTAAACAGAAGTGACTGCATGCTCAAAATAGGTAGTTCTTCCTTACCTATGATGGTAGCTTTCTACAAATCTTTGATATTCTGTGGTTGCTGGTTTGTCTTTCTTGTGTTGATGCCTCAGATGTAGCAGTCCAGGGAATTAAAATCTGGAGAGCTAGAAGGCTATATGTTGGAGGTGATATGACTGGGAAAACCTTTGACCAGTCACTCCAGGGATATATGGAAAGGGGTAGAATCCACTGAACAGATATATGGCTTCCTCTGAGTTACTCCTTTGATTCAGGCCTTGATCACCATGATACAAACTTGGCATGCATGACTATGGGTATTTCCACTGGGTACAAATAAGACCACCTGCGATTCCTCTTGTTTCCTTCTGGTCCTGGTTAATGTGGTTGGTGGTGCCTGTACTTTTCTTATTTCCTTTGTCAGATTGGGAAATACCATATCTCTCAAAAGATCTAAAAAGAAATGAAAATGTTAAAATTTAGTGCATGTTGTATAAAATTACATTAGGTCTTACATTTATGGCACACAAAAGGTACATTCTCAAATACCTGGTGCACCCTATACATTTATCTATTTATCAATCTATGCCAGTCTATTCATATCTCTGACAATCAGTTCATATCTACCTATTTAACTATCTGTCTGTCTATCTCTTTCTATATATACACACACACAGTTTCTTACTTATGCTATTTTCAAACCTAGTGAATTATTTCTGTTTATACCTGCTCTATCAATGATATTGAGCACTCTTATGAATACAGCGAACTTTATTATATATATATATATATATATAATATATATATATAGAAATTTGAAAAAACAAGAGTTCCAAAAATAAGATAAATTTATTAATCAACGCTTAAATGTTTCGATTTCTTTAAACCTTCATCAGGATGTATTAAGGGGTGAAGAAATTGATGGATGTTTTATAGATGACAGGAGATAAAAAATCTTTATAAAATTTTTTTTGTTGTGTATCTGTATTTGTTCAGCGTTATGTTTTTTAAAGACGAGTTTTATCTCCTGTCATCTATAAAACATCCATCAATTTCTTCAACCCTCAATACATCCTGATGAAGGTTTAAAGAAACCGAAACGTTTAAGCGTTGATAAATAAATTTATCTTATTTTTGGAACACTCTCGGATTTATTTCCATATTTACTCCCATATATATATATATATATATATATATATATATATATACATACATACATACATACATACATGTATTTTTCACCTCATATGTCAGTCTCATGACTATAAATTTCATGTATTTACTAGGGTGAGTCAAAATTTTACAATATTTTGGTATGTGCTAGTTTACAGTGCTTATATCACGTGACCAATGCAATTTAAGCTATGGAAGGTACCCACTGTGGTTAGTAGTATCATAGTAGTTGGCGTGCTGATATGTTGTTCATTATTTAACTCCAGGTTTGATTTGAAAGCTGCACAAATGTGCAATGTAGTCTAATACATGAACATTGGCTTTACAAGTTCAAACTGGGCCATAATGCTGCAGAAGCAACCAAAAACATTTGTTGTGCAAAAGGTGATCGTGCAGTGGACTAGAGTAACCAGATAGTTCAAGAAATTTTGCTCAGGCTGCAAAAACCTCGATGATCATGCAAGGTCAAATAGACCTATAACCATGGATTTGGGAAGCGCGTGTGTAATGGTTAAAGTCAAGGGAAATGGACTCGTCGCCCCGAGTTCAAATCCTGGACGTGGTAATTGCATTTCACTTAGCGCTAATACTCTTGGGAAATGTATGAATCCTACTCTCCCTCCAGCTATGGATAAATAGTAGGGCAGACTGGGCTCTTTAATCTTGGTTAGGCAACCGGTCTAGAAGGAAAACTCTGAATTCAAACCTGTTGAACTCCGCTTAAGAAATTGACCTTGTGTCACATCCTGCTCGTGCGGAGGGGTTGGTAAATATATATAACGATGGATTCTAAACCCATACACAAAGCCATAGAGGCAAATCCGATGAGTAGTGTGTGTCAAAGTATCAGCAAGCTCAGCATCTCACTGTCCAATTCTTTATCTTTACAACTTTGGCAAAACTATAACTGCTGAATTTTGCCTCATGTTACTGAAATATTGAAAGACTTTTTGACTCACTCCAGTTTAAAGTAAATTTATAATTTGCATGTTTCATCTGAAGATTGTATCTATTTTACAAATACATGGAACTTATAGTCATGGGACTGACTTGAGAGCTGAGAAACCATCTATTTATTCTTTTCTGATATAAGAAAAAACATTTTTATAACAATTTTTTTATTTCACTAGGGCCGGGTTAGCTCAGTCAGAAGAGCATTCGGCTAGAAACCACAAGTTCCTAGTTCAATACCGGCCCTCACCAACTCAGCATATGAGTAGCACAGGGATCTGTGTGGTAAAGTAAGGAGCTGATAGTAGGAGTGGCGCTCCACCTCAGACACAAAAACAATCTCCTTGGTCTAGCACTAGTGAAAAGGGGATAGACTCCCTCGCTGATTGGCTGATACCAACTTTAGGCCACCCCGACTACTATACTTATATATATATATATATATATATATATATATATATGCTTGTACTTATATCTATTGAACATACCACAAAAAATATGAGTAATTTAGTTGGTTTTATTTAATAATTGTATGTTTGTATAACCTATTTAAATATTTATAGTGAATGTGTGTGGTGAAATGGTTACCATTGTAGGAAATAAACACGACAAGACGGATTCAAATCTGGGACAAGGCTGCATTTCCCATAGCACAAATATCCTTGGGAAAGGTATGAATCCAACTATTCTTCCTCCAGCTATGGGTAAATAGTAGGGAAGACTTAGCTCTTTAACCTTGTTTAGGCAACCAGTTTAGGAGAAGGAAAACTCTGAATTCAAACCTGTTAAACACCACTTAAGAAATTGACCTTGTATCATATCTTGCTTGCTCAGAGTGTTTGGTAAATACACACACTCCCACACACACGTGTGTGTGTGTGTGTGTGTGTGTTTGTGTTTGTGTTAGTATATATATTTACCAACCCCTCTGCACAAGCAGGATATGACACAAGGTCAATTTCTAAAGCGGAATTTAACAGTTTCAAATTCAGAGTTTTCCTTCTCCTAAACTAGTTAACTAAGCAAAGTTAAAGAGCCTAATCTGCCCTACTATTTACCCATAGCTCTGTGTGTTAGCATAATTCACTCATATACATATGCATATATGTGTATGCATGTGTAGAGAGAAAATTAACAAATAATCAAAAAAGACAAATTGGATTTTTTTCTATAAAAATTCAAAGTATTGCTTTAAGAATTTCACTTTAGAAAGCAAATATAAAAATTACTTTTACTATAGAAATTCATAGAAAATTATTTTACCATAGGCTGCATTGCGAAAAAATACTATGGGAATACACTGCAAGTGATTTTACTATAGAAATACAGTGCTTCTAAAGAATTTGTTATCTATATATAATGGAGATTCAGTCTATTTGTAACTGAAACTATGTCACTACTACAGTCATTTCAAGAATTAAGTGAGTTAATCAATGACTATTTAATTTATAGTCATTAACATTACTCTATAAAATACTATACAATGCTGTATTATATATATATATATATATATATATATTATATATATTATATATATGTATTATATATATATATGGTTCAATCTCTTGTGGCGGAGATTGTGGTATGCACTGCTGATGAGACCAAAGGAGGTTGAAACAGCTGTCCAGTGCTCCGGATGTCACAAATGGTGTTTGCCGAGTTGTCTGGTCATGGTAATATGATTCAATTATTAATTATATATAATTCCTCTATGAAATTTAATATATATATATATATATATATTATATATATATATATATATATATATATACCCACACACACACACAAAGGAAGGACACAACTTTAGATGGTCAATAGCACTTTTTAAAACAGGTTTCAATAAATAGATGTCCGGTATCATTGATTTATATATAGTTTGTTTTATTTTAATATATATTTAAAGTTATCTAGCATATAGAATTTTAAGAAAATGTTATTTATAAACAAATAATCGTCATATCATCTTGTCATCATGAATAAAGAGTTTTCAATATTGGTGATAAAGCATGTGTATTTAAATTAGAATAGCGTAGTCATAGAATCAGTGGGAGTTGGTAACTGTCAGTTTCTCACCTGCATGATTATCAGACCATGAAAGTGAGATCCTAATTCCTTTTAGTTTTTAGACTGCTCTCTGCTGGTCAGCATTTGAGTACTTTTGATTTATCAAATGATTTTTAAACAAACAAATCTTTATTCTGTAAAAAATGTTGATTGTTTTAATCACTACTATTTGGAATATTCCAACTATTGTCCTCATCTTTATTGTTATCTGTACATTTCGGTCGATGTGCCCTCCGACCTTCTTCAGGTATTTCTTGTTGGACTTGGGAACCTTCTTGTCGTAATCAGGAGCCTTCACGATCAAAGATTCTGAGAAATTGCTTTAATCACTTTCCAAACTTTTCTTTCTGTTCATGCCCATTTCCTTTACCATTTAATCTTGAATGCTAGTGAATAAAAGACCAAATACAAGGAGAGAGAGAGAGGGAGAGAGGAAGAGAGAGAGAGGGGGGGCAGTCTGAAATGTCAGAATGCAACCAGCAATTATCATCCTTTCGTCTGCATGTAGAAGAGATTAAAATTTCCCTATTCTCTCACTTCTATTTTTGATATAAAAAAATGTCTTTGTTGACAAAGATATCTTTAGATTTTGCTTCAATTTTTCTAGCTATTATTAGCAATATTTTAAGAAACTTATTTTTTTTACTTCATCCCTTTTGACAGGTTGTTTTTTTAGTATAAGTACATGTGACACATCCATACATATACAAACACACACACACACACACACACACACATATATATATTATATATATATATATATATATATATATATATATATATATATATATATATATATATATACTTTTATATTCTAATTGTTATTTTTTTTATTCTGTGAACTTAAGATTTCTATTCATTCCAAGACTTTCATGCACCTTTGATTTCTTTGGGCAGCCATGCCATTCCACTATTTGAATGCATTGTCTTTTTTTCTTTTCTTTCTTTTGTTTTTTGTTGTTTTTTTGGGGTTTTTTTTTCTCAGGAATTGTTGTTCTTTGTGCAAACAATCCTGACTTTGGCAGAATATAATCCCTAGGTTTTTGCATCAGTCTTTCTCTTTAAATCCAATTTCCAATGCACGCTTCATAGAGCATAAATTAAAGGCAAAATAGAATTTACATTTACCATTTTTAAAACATACCTTTCTTTTTTTTATTCTTCTTGTTTTTTTTTTTTGTTTTTACTTTTTTCTTCTAACTGATTTATCTCCCTTGGAATGTTGGCTTATTTTTTAATTACCTTTCTTTTCTTTTTTTTACAGTTTCTTCTATCTTCTCTCTCTCTCTCTCTCTCTCTCACACACACCTCTCCCTCTTTCACTATTTCTCTTTCCTTCTCTTTCACTCTCACTTCCACCTCTCTATTTCAGCTTTTCCCCCTCTCTCTCTCACACTTCCATCTCCTCTTTCTCTATTTTTCTCTCTTAACCCCCTTCTCTCTCTTTCACTCTTTCTTTCTCTCTCTTACTTCCCCTCTCTATCTTTCTCTTTCACTCTTTCTTTCTCTCTTCACTTTCACCTCTCATCTTTCTCTTTCACTCTTTCTCTCTCTCTCACATACACACTTCCACTCCCCCTCTCTATCTGTCTATCTATCTTTTTCTTCCATCTCTTTCTCTCTCTGTAGAAGGCACTCTGAATTCTGCACTTAACTTTGTTTCAACAATGTAATAATGTGGGATATTTTTAAAGTAATGCATTTTCAATACTGCAAAGTGCTCAGGGAAACAAATTTTGCATGCTTCATTTATTTATTTGTTTATTTATTTTTGTTTTATATTTGTTGTTTTTTGGGGTTTTTTTCCTTTTCTTTCTTTTTTTTTTTTATTCACAGGAAGTAAGCCCTAAATTTGAAACTAGTTCTGATGTGATTATGACTGACAAAATTTAAGCTACACACTCAGTCACTTTTTGTAAATTTAGTCACTTGCACTCTTTTCAATTACTTGCACTGGTTATTTTCTAATTGTTCAAGATCAATGAACAAAGAAAACACATTTGCTTACAACATCCTTTCTTTTAAACATCCTTTCATTAATATACATCATTATGGTCGGATAAAGTAACCTAATGGTTATAAAATTGCCTAATTCGGGTTGAGGTTGTTTACACTCATGCATGCATATACACATGCCCACACATATACATATATAAAGATGATGAAAACTATGAGAATTAATATATATACAAAAACATAATAACTTCAGATAAGGTTGTTGTTTTGCTCATTTTAGTAGCACATTGTTTCTGCAACTTACTTTATGTATCTATGTATCTCACTCTTTCTCTTAATATATATATATATATATATATATATATATATATGTAAAATGAAAATGGAAGCGAATCCGATGGTATTTTGAAAAAAGAAATAACGGAAAGAAAGTATAGAATGGATAAAATAGGATATTTTAATCAATTTTACTTACATGTGTTTCGGTCAGGAGTTTATCCATGTGTACATTATTCAAACTATTATTATTTTTAAATAACCAAATGAAATTAAATAATAATAATAGAAAAAATGTAGAAATGTTCCACACACAAAGAAAATTCGACCTTCTTCAAAACCTTCCTTTTTTTTTTTAAAATAATTTACTCTGAGGAAGGTCAAATCTTCTTTGTGTGCGGAACATTTCTACATTTTTTCTATTATTATTATTTCATTTGGTTATTTAAAACTAATAATAGTTTGAATAATGTACACATGGATAAACTCCTGACTGAAACGTGTAAGTAAAATTGATTAAAATATCCTATTTTATCAATTCTATACTTTCTTTCCTTTATTTCTTTTTCAACATATATATATATATATATATATATATATATATATATATATATATATAATGTAGATGGGTGCTATATTTAAGTAAACAGTGCTCAATATCTTTGATAGAGCATTTATATTTAAGTTAAGGTAGCATGGACATGGAGGCAATGATGCCTGGTTACTGATAGTTTCTCACCCATGTGATCTTCAGACCAAATCCTTTGGTCTGAAGATCACATAGGCGTGAAATTTTCAGAGATATTGAGCACTGTTTACTTAAATATACCACCCATCTACATAATGTATATATATATATATATATATATATATATATATATATATATTATATATATATATATATATATATATATATATAATGTAGAAAGAAAAAAAGAAGTATTTCAAAAAGATAATTTATTATAGATGGTGAAGTTGACATTAAAATGTTTCAATGTTTTATTTAAACCTTCATCAGAACATTAGGATGTCTAAAACAGTGATGGAAATCTTTTGATAATGACAGCCCTTTTCTTTCCTAGACAACACATTTTTTTGGATCACATTTTTTTCTAGACAACACTTTTTCATCCTAATGTCCTGATGAAGTTTCAAATAAAAATCTATAATCTATCTTTTTGGAATACTTCATTTTTTCTATTTTCTACAGACCATCAGATTTATTTACACATTTTTCACCCTTATATATATATATATATATATATATATATATATATATATATATATATAATAAATAGGCACCTATAGACAATGCAAGAAAAAAACAATAGCAACTTACCAGGATGGTAACCACCCAACTTAATTTAAACTTACACTCACATGCACACATATATTCACAGTTGTTTTTGAATGCTATACACACACACACACACACTCTATCTCTCTCTGGTAACCAAAGAAGTTTGTTGTATCCATTTTTCATCACCTATCATAGTTTTTTTTTTAAATATATTTATTACATGTAAGGAGAAAATTGTATAGAAATACAGTATAGCAGTTTTGTTTGTTTTTTTGTTTTTGTTATTTTGTTTAACTTTTATGAAAGCCACACATCAAAGTGACTAACATAACCAAGCTGATACAAATGATTTTCTGTACTTGATTTGGACATTTTGACTATGTTGACCATCTCCCATGTTGTATAACATTAACTACTCTCTATTTGATTACTATCAATCTCATCTGATCTACTTGACTGAAGAACATTGTTCAACAAGAAAGTAAACAGTGTACATTTTTAAAAAAGAATAAAAATAAGAGAATATGCTCTTGAGAAAAGACAAACTTGTCTCTTTTTCTTTATCTAGGGAAACTTATTTTACCATAATGGGGTAGGCTGTAGACTGACAATGATTGTAATGAAAAACACCTAAATCATCATAAAATGAATATTAGTAAATATTTAATAAACATTGACAATGCTTTATCTAATAAGGAAATTCACTGCAATTCTACATAAACTAAATATGGAATGAATTAATATGTAAATCTGTTTACATATCTCAACACCTTGTTGTTTTCTCATTTTTATATACTTACATATATCAGGAAAAATGGAAATAAATATGAAGAATTTAATTACAAAAATACACTTAACTGATAATCAAAGTGATCTCTGATAAAAAATTAAAAAATGCCTTATTTCTGATTGGTCTTCCCCCACTCCCAAATAGGGGGGAGAGGGTGAAAGTTTTTTTTATATTGTTGCTTATTTATTTAAATTATGGCTATCATGAAAAAGTAGAAATACTATAGACATTCAAAATAAATAAATATTGGGTTGGCCAAAAAGTTTGTTCGTTTTTTGAATGTCTTCTTTCCGGCCTACTAAAGATCGTTTTATATTCCTATTCTTCAAATCCTGTATTTGGTGTAGCGAGTATGTTGACGTTAGTGTGTAATAAGTCTCCAATCAGAGGAGTTCTTACATTGTTGTATTTCAGGCCTTGAAATGGAAGATCAAGCAGAACACTACTGACATCTGATGCTTTTTATTATAGAAAAGGAAAAAAAGCTACAGAAACCTGCAGAAAGATATGCTATGTGTATGGGGAGAATGCTGTTACAGAACGGATGTGCCAGAAATGGTTTGCTCGATTCCGAAAAGGAAATGTTTCAGTGAGAGATGCTCCTCGCTCTGGCCGGCCAAAGACGATCGACAGTGACCAAGTGAAAGCCGTAGTTGAACAAGATTGCCGTTTGACAACCAGACAAATTGCAGACATTCTCAAGATTTCCAAATCGAGCGTGGAAAATGAATTGCATAAACTCGGTTATGTTTCTAAACTTGATGTTTGGGTTCCCCATAAATTGACAGAAGCAAATCTTGTGCAAAGGGTTTCCATTTGTGATTCGTTGCTGAAACGGGAAAGCAATGAGCCATTTTTTAAATGAATTGTTACTGGAGATGAAAAGTGGATTGTTTACAGTAATGTGACATGCAAAAGATTGTGCGAAAAGGCAGTGATCCACCACAAAGAACACCCAAAGCAAGGCCTCCATCCAAAAAAAAGTGATATTATCAGTATGGTGGGATTGGAAAGGTGTTATCTTTTTTTAACTTCTTTCTGCGAACAGAACCATCAATTCAGTGGTTTACTGCAAACAGTTGGATAAATTAAGAGTGGCTCTTCAACAGAAACGGCCGGAGCTAGTCAATCGTAAAGGCGTTGTTTTTCACCATGACAACGCAATGCCACATACTGCTTTGACTACTCGAGAGAACTTGCTGCAGCTTGGATGGGAGGTTTTGCCCCACCCTCCATATTCTCCAGATTTGGCTCCCTCTGATTTCCATCTGTTTCGTTCACTGCAGAATTCATTGAATAGGAAACAGTTTGATTCTGATGAAGGCGTGAAAAGTTTCTTGGAAATATTCTTCACTAATAAAGAGCCTAAATTCTTCGAACAGGGGATTAAGAATTTACCTAACAGAGGGCGAATGGTGGTAGATGCACATGGTAACTATTGTATTGATTAAATACATTTTTCTAAATACTCATTTGGTTTTAATATCCACTTTAAAAAAACGAACAAACTTTTTGGCCAACCCAAAAGATAAATATTAACATAAAACATAGTACTAGTTTTTTGGGGGGTTGGGGGGGGAATAACTTTATATGATTAAATATGATATTCTGCTAACCAATAGCTCTTGTATGTCAAATGATTAAGGCAGATATCAAAATAAAGGCAGGACAAAGGCAAGTTTGAATCTCGAGTAGAATTAGAAAAATGAAAGATAATACTAGTGAAAATTATTACTAACAAGTAGAATTAGGATGAAGGATCATACTAATGAAAATTATTAATGAAAAGCAAGTAGAATTAGGAAGATGAAGGATAATACTAATGAAAATTATTAATGAAAAGCTTTGTAGAATTAGGAAGATGAAGGATTATACTAATGAAAATTATTAATAAAAAGCTTTGTAGAATTAGGAAGATGAAGGATATACTAATGAAAATTATTAATGAAAAGCAAGTAGAATTAAGATGAAGGATTATACTAATGAAAATTATTAATAAAAAAGTAGAATTAGGAAGATGAAGGATATACTAATGAAAATTATTAATGAAAAGCAAGTAGAATTAGGAAGATGAAGGATTATACTAATGAAAATTATTAATAAAACCAAGTAGAATTAGGAAGATGAAGGATCATACTAATGAAAATTATTAATGAAAAGCAAGTAGAATTTGGAAGATGAAGGATTATACTAATGAAAATTATTAATAAAAAGCAAGTAGAATTAGGAAGATGAAGGATTATACAAGTGAAATTTAATTTCTGATCTGTGCTATTTACTAATGACAATAGAAATACAGAGTGCATATTTATTACATTTCATCCAAAAATTATAAAAAATCTATAATTTTTGAAAATTTTTAGTTGTTTTAAAAGTGGGTCCAGATTTTTACAATTTGTTTTACAAAGACCAATGTTTGTTTTGTTTTGTTTTGGTTTCTTTGTTTAATGGCATATCAACCTTCATGGATTATTTAATGCCACAGCCATCCTTGTATAAGAACAGTATGGGTACTATTCAACACATAGGTTGAGGGATGGGGGGTTCATGCATTTCTCAAGGGTATTAGTCTGAAAATGACAATAATTATGCGACTGGAGTTCAAACTCATTTACTATGATGCTGCAGTCCAGCACATTAGCCACTTTGCCATAGGAACTGCCCCCCCACCGGCCAATATTTTTTAAATTCTTAAGTGAGTTGTGATTTTTATAAAATGTTTCCAAGTTATTTTTAAGTATTGTCTTCATTGTTATAAATTCTAATTGTTATTCTTGATTTATTAAAAGATTAAGGCTGATATCCAGTGATTTTATAAGCAGTACAAAAGTCATTAGTTTTTATTAACAAAAGATGATTTAGCAAAAAATCAATACTTTATGGCTGCACCTTTCGCCCTTATAATTTACATGCCACAGTCAGGCAATGAGTTTGCAAATTTAGAGAGCATAAATTGAGGAATTTTCTCCCCTGCATCTATAATAGCTTGTTTTATCTCCTCAAGACTGGAATATTAGCTATTGCCATTCTTTCCATTATTTTCTATGCAATTTAAATTTGGAGACAAGGCACGTCTCTTCAATTCAGATGAATGGCAATCACTAAGGTACAAAACAGTTGTCTTTACTGAATGTCAATTCACATTGTCTTGCTGAAAGGTCAACTTTTTCTTTCTCTTCTCTACTTATTGGTGGCTTTAGGATCAAGCTGTGTTTGTGTATTTGGTACGGGAGTGCTGTCAAAGTTCCATTAACAATAGCTAGACAATATAGCCCACAGCCAGTAAAGCCTCCCCCAGATCATAATTCCTCCACTACCAAACCAAAGAACAACACTTTTTGGTGTTTTTCATCATAGATCAAATAAAAAGTTACAGTCGTCAGACGCGTCAAGATTGAAATGCTTTTCATCTGTCCAGATTACATTCTGTAGCAGCCCTGTCAGCTGGGGCTTTAGAATACACCAACTGCACCTCTACAGAGGGGTAAGACCTCCTCCCACAATGGGAACACCTGTTGGCCGTAGGTGGTGACCAGTGATGTTTAAGGATGGAATCCTGGTGGGTGAGCAGTCCATGACTTGCACCCCTCCACTTTGGCCCTTACTTAGGCTAGACAGGCAGACGAAGAGGTTCCCTTCAATCAATCAGCTGAGCAGGTAAAGTCCTAGCACTTATATGATTGTCCCAACCCCATTGCCCTTATGAAAAACCTCCAGCACTTTTTATGATATATGTGCTAGAAGGCAGTGTCCTGGGTTTGACATTAAACTGCATCTAATGGTGAAGTTCCAGTTCTGCAGTATTGAGGAGTGTGGGTACCACCTCATCACTATTACTCCCAGGTCCACAGAGATCCGGAGTGGTAGTATCTGTTAGGGTCCCATCTATGGGTTAAATAGAAAAAAATCAGTTTTAAAAAATGTGTTTTAAAAACAAGTTTAGAAAAAAGAATTTTCAATACCCATCAAGAATGAATAAAACAAAACGTATTCGGCATAAAATAACCTAACAAGTGTTGACATGCCGTAAAATCCAACCATTCTGCAGATCATCTCTGCTCACTGGCATCTGGCTTCTTTCTTTTTGGTGTTATGCAAACATGGTTTCAGCTTAGTTTGGAACAATACTATATGAGCAAAGATGATGGAAGATTTTTATGCTGTACTGGAGAATGCAGCCAGAGGAGAAACTTACCTCATGAGGCAAAGCGGGTACATATGTGTCTTGCGTGCAAGATATCCAGGAGAGTAAAATATGGCTGCTCTCAGAGTCACAATTTATAAAGAACTGGTCTCATGTGAATCTTGTGGGATGAACGCAGCATATGCAAATTTCAACTCCTTCTGCTAGCCCATAAAAGAACGCATTACCAAGAGAAAAGGGTGCTGATGTTGCACATATCTACAAATGGATTTATTAAATGAGAAAAAGAACAATATGAAGGCATTGCAGACTTTTTGTTTTGACCTAGGATCACTCAGAACGCAACTTTTTCTTTTTTTGAATATAGATACTTGTTTGTTCAATTTTCAGAACACCATTTCATAGATTTTATATAGAATCTCTTACAATAAGGACAGGAGTCCCCATTATGTGGTGGCTAACAGTGGACTGTGACATCATAGTAAGCAAGTTCAAACTCCAGCCACACTTTCTGTCTGTTCACATTCAAACTATTACTACTGTTCTTCTACAAGGAAGGCTTTGGCATTAACTAACCCATGAAGGTTGAAATGCCATTAAACAAAGAAACCAAACCAAATTTCTTACAATTCATCATCTTATCTGCTCAGAAACCTTCATTTTCTTGCCAACTTATTTCCATGCTCCATAAGTGTCAGAATTCCTCAAAAGGGTTTCAGATCACAATTATAGATGTCCCTCAGTTTTATTAAGAAAAAGGCTTTGCATCATTCATATGGATCTTGGAGTAACCCATCACCCATTTTTGCTCCAACAAGCAAGAACCTTTCAGAGAGCTCTTCAGCATTAGAAATACAAAAAGCCTCAAGTTCACAAGTATTTTTTATAGTTGCTAGACATTAAGAAATGAGCTTTGATTATAAAATTTAACTCATTTGTCTACTAAAAATCTATTTGCAGTTTACTTACATATACACTATTATCTTTTGAGCATGAAACCAAATTCAATAAGAAATCACTCATTGTCTCAGTGTTCTTGTAATTTCTGGATGGAGCATATAAAAAGCAACTGAAATTAGGATGAAAGAAATACTAAAAAACATAATAATAGTTAAACTTAACTGATTCTATGATTCACATGGAAGGCAAATTTAAAAAAGATAAATTTGAACTATAATTCATGAGTATGAATTATAAAAGGAAGAACAAGATGGAAAGATAAAGAAGTGTGGGGGAGAGAGAGAGAGAGAGAGTTGAAAAAAAAAAAGAAAAATTTTAGGAAGAGATGGAAAAAGAGGGGGAAAGATTATAGAATAATATCAAATATAGAATATGAAAGAAGGAAGATAAAGGTAAGATAAAGAGAGAAGTACAGAAAAGATAAGAGAGAAGAGATAAATAAAGAGAGAAAAAAAAAAGAAAAGAGAGAAGAAAGAGGGAAAATAAAGAGAGAAGAAAGAGAGAAAATAAAGAGAGAAGAAAGAGGGAAATAAGAGAGAAGAAAGAGGGAGAAGAAAGGGAAAATAAGAGAGAAGAAAAAGGAAAAAGAGAAAAGAAAGAGAAAAAATAAAGAGAAGAAAGAAGGAAAAAGAGAAAAAGAGGGAAAATAAAGAGAGAAGAAGAGGGAAAATAAAGAGAGAAGAAAGAGGGAAAATAAAGAGAGAAGAAAGAGGGAAAAGAAAGACAGAAGAAAGAGGGAAAGAAAGAGAGAAGAAAGAGGGAAATAAAGAGACAAGAAAGAGGGAAATAAAGAAAAGAGGAAGAAGAAAAAGGGAAGATAAAGAGAGAAGAAAGAGAAAAGAGAGAAAGAAAGAAAGAAAATAAAGAGAAGAAAGAGGGAAAAGAAAGAAGAAGAAAATAAAGAGAGAAGAAAGAGGGAAGAAAAAGAAAAAAGAGAGAAGAAGAGAAAGAGGAAAAAGAAGAAGAGAGAAGAAAAGAGAGAAAAAGAGGGAAAATAAAGAGAGAAGAGGAAATAAAGAGAGAAGAAAGAGGGAAAAAAGAGAGAAGAAAGAGAGGGAAAAAAAGAAGAAAAGAGAAGAAAAGAAGAAGAGAAATAAAGAGAAAGAAAGAGGAAAAAAGAGAAAGAAGAAAAAGGGAAAATAAAGAGAGAAGAAAGAGAAAAGAGAGAAAAGAAAGAAAGAAATAAAGAGAAGAAAGAGGGAAAAGAGAGAAGAAAGAGCGAAAATAAAGAGAGAAGAAAGAGCGAAAATAAAGAGAAGAAAGAAGAAATAAAGAGAAGAAAGAGGAAATAAAGAGAAGAGAGAAAAGAAAGAGAGAAAATAAAGAGAAGAAAGTGGAAACAGAGAGAAGAAAGAGGGGAAAGAGAGAAGAAAGAGAAATCAAAAGAATGAGAAAAAAGAAGGTAATAAAGCAGTAAAAAAAATAATTCAATTTCAGTCTTTATTTTTTTCTCATGAAAATATTTTTAGATAAAAAGAAAAACCATATCCCTACAAAGATTTTAAAATTCATAAAACTGAAAGTTCTATACTTAAATTTCTAGCAACACAGTCTGGGTCAGAATGCTCAATTTTAGGAGATTGATTATTTATTTCTACTGAAAAAATAACAAAAGTTGGGACATTCTGAGTTAAAAACTTTTTTTTTAAATAACCAGGATTGTTTTTTCATTGGATATAAAAAGTGTTGGTTATTTCAAATCTGTTCCCTCAAATTATTCCTATTTTTTCTTCTATGAGGAAACAAGACACAATTTTGCAGAAATGTATTTCATTTCTTTAAGTCTTCAGAAATGCATTTCATTTTTAAGTCTTCTGAAATTTTCAAATCTTAAAAAATGTATTTCATTTTCAAATCTTCTGAAATGTATTTCATTTTTAAGTCTTCTGAAATGCACCTCATTTTCAAATCTTATAAAATGTACTTCATTTTCAAATCTTCTGAAATGTATTTCATTTTTAAGTCTTCTGAAATGCACCTCATTTTCAAATCTTATAAAATGTACTTCATTTTCAAATCTTCTGAAATGTATTTCATTTTTAAGTCTTCTGAAATGCACCTCATTTTCAAATCTTATAAAATGTACTTCATTTCAAATCTTCTGAAATGTATTTCATTTTTAAGTCTTCTGAAATGTACTTCATTTTCAAATCTTCTGAAATGTATTTCATTTTTCTATTTTCAAATCTTATAAAATGTACTTCATTTTCAAATCTTCTGAAATGTATTTCATTTTTAAGTCTTCTGAAATGCACCTCATTTTCAAATCTTATAAAATGTACTTCATTTCAAATCTTCTGAAATGTATTTCATTTTTAAGTCTTCTGAAATGCACCTCATTTTCAAATCTTATAAAATGTACTTCATTTTCAAATCTTCTGAAATGTATTTCATTTTTAAGTCTTCTGAAATGCACCTCATTTTCAAATCTTAAAAATGTACTTCATTTTCAAATCTCTGAAATGTATTTCATTTTTAAGTCTTCTGAAATGCACCTCATTTTCAAATCTTATAAAATGTACTTCATTTTCAAATCTTCTGAAATGTATTTCATTTTTAAGTCTTCTGAAATGCACCTCATTTTCAAATCTTAAAATGTACTTCATTTTCAAATCTTCTGAAATGTATTTCATTTTTAAGTCTTCTGAAATGCACCTCATTTTCAAATCTTATAAAATGTACTTCATTTTCAAATCTTCTGAAATGTATTTCATTTTTAAGTCTTCTGAAATGCACCTCATTTTCAAATCTTATAAATGTACTTCATTTTCAACACTTCTGAAATGAAATGTATTTCATTTTTAAGTCTTCTGAAATGCACCTCATTTTCAAATCTTATAAAATGTACTTCATTTTCAAATCTTCTGAAATGTATTTCATTTTTAAGTCTTCTGAAATGCACCTCATTTTCAAATCTTATAAAATGTACTTCATTTTCAAATCTTCTGAAATGTATTTCATTCTTCTTTGTGGGCACCTTTGTACTTCATTTTCAAATCTTCTGAAATGTATTTCATTTTTAAGTCTTCTGAAATGCACCTCATTTTCAAATCTTATAAAATGTACTTCATTTTCAAATCTTCTGAAATGTATTTCATTTTTAAGTCTTCTGAAATGCACCTCATTTTCAAATCTTATAAAATGTACTTCATTTTCAAATCTTCTGAAATGTATTTCATTTTTAAGTCTTCTGAAATGCACCTCATTTTCAAATCTCTTCATTTTCAAATCTTCTGAAATGTATTTCATTTTTAAGTCTTCTGAAATGCACCTCATTTTCAAATCTTATAAAATGTACTTCATTTCAAATCTTCTGAAATGTATTTCATTTTTAAGTCTTCTGAAATGCACCTCATTTTCAAATCTTATAAAATGTACTTCATTTTGAAATGTATTTCATTTAAGTCTTCTGAAATGCACCTCATTTTCAAATCTTATAAAACTTCATTTTCAAATCTTCTGAAATGTATTTCATTTTTCTTCTGAAATGCACCTCATTTTCAAATCTTATAAAATGTACTTCATTTTCAAATCTTCTGAAATGTATTTCATTTTTAAGTCTTCTGAAATGCACCTCATTTTCAAATCTTATAAAATGTACTTCATTTTCAAATCTTCTGAAATGTATTTCATTTTTAAGTCTTCTGAAATGCACCTCATTTTCAAATCTTATAAAATGTACTTCATTTCAAATCTTCTGAAATGTATTTCATTTTTAAGTCTTCTGAAATGCACCTCATTTTCAAATCTTATAAAATGTACTTCATTTTCAAATCTTCTGAAATGTATTTCATTTTTAAGTCCTTTGTTAACATTCACTTGTATGTACTCCAAAATACTTCAACTATCTCATCAGTGATTTCACAAAGATCTTGATTAATTTCATAGCAAACTTTTTTATTTGTCATTTTGGCCACTTAAAGGTCAGAAAAATCATGGTTGGTCTTCAAGAGACATTTCTCCATGTTTGAAATGCAAGTACCAGTCACTCACTAATGCTTTGCATAAAGTTTCTTCCTTAAAAGCTCTGACAAAATCACAAAAATGTCAGTAAATCTTTACATAGAAACTCAATTCTTTTTATCAGCTATCACAAAAAATACCAAATGAGCTTACAAACAGCTGAAAAAATACCTCAGTAAATAAATCATTTAGTTTATACCCTTGCCATATATCAGACTGTCTCAGAATAGTGTTTAGTCATGATACATAGTGGCATATTCAGGTTGTATGCAAGATTCAAATTTTGGAATGTACCTTTTATACTATAATTCTCTATGCATTGCAGACAGCTATACTCAGTTTGGTTGCTATGCTCACATTTTAGCTGCTGTACTCTCCAACCTTCTTCAGGTGTCTTTTAACATAGTTGGTAATCTTCCAGGAATTCTGAACTTAATCTTTTATTTGATTCACATCCTCATTCAGCAGTCCATGCCTTCAGGGCATCTTACATCAGCCATTTTTGCCTTTTTTCACAGCTATTGAAACCAGGGCCAGAGTTTGAACTCAGAACCTCCATGTGGTAGTCTTCTACTATATTTGACCGATATCTTAACCCTCTGAGCCATGTGTCCAGATGGACTCCTTATATGTATTTGCAAAAAAAGAAATCAGCTTCTGGTATTGGTCAAAACTGTAGAAGCCACAGGTCAAGAAACATAACAAATTTGATACTACTATTGTTCTATCATCTTTATTTATCATGATTTCTCTTTGAAACAATCCTGGAATGTGTGACAGCTTTTCAGCCTAAGTTGAACAGACCTTAACTATAGTGATATGGATGATAGACCAAACTTGGGTACTAGACAGTTTTCTGCCACATTGTCCAGCTGTGACTCCTAACCCTTAAACAAAAAAATTATCGATTCATTCAGCCCTCATATTGTGACATTACTGATCCGCAGATAGTCCAGTCTCACCTGCTAACCAACCTCTCCCAACATTGTATTTATTGTTAAAAAAAGAAGTCAGTCTTGGTTTTGGTCAAAATTGTAGAAGCCACTGGTCAGGTTCACAAAGGAAAAAGAAACAAAACATATCCGAGAATACAATTGTACTGTTATCTTTATTATGATTTTTCTTCAAAACAATCCTGTGAGGGAGAGGGACAAGTGTGTAACTCAGCTTTTTAGCCTAAGTTAAGTAGACCCTAACTATAGTTATACAGACAATGAAAAAAAAAACTTGGGTGCTAATAAGTTCTCTACTCTCTGTCTAGTTGAAACTCTCTACTAATCCAATCAGACAAAATGCCTTGTCACTAGTATGCAGTAATGATGATGGTGAGTGGTAATTAAGCAAATTATTCTACCATAACTAGTTTAGCTGTCCAGATGATAGCAGCTGAAAACTGTTACCTCTATTGTCAGTCTTGACAGTGTCCAAATGTATGTGACCATGGTAATAATGATAAGAAGTTATCCATGATCATTTTCGGAGGATTAAACAACAGCTACAACAAATAATCCCTCCAAAGATGATCATGGATGTGGTCAAAAGTGCTTAATTAATTATGTTTTCTTGGATTGATTGATTGAATTTATTGGCATGTCAACCTGTCTAGTTTATTTTATTCTTAGATATTAGGGAGTCACATTCATCGTACATTCATTTTTATATTTTTTGTGTAGTTTTCTTTTTTTCAGATGATCCTTCGAATATGAATAATTTTTAAACAGATCTATCTAACTCATAGATGAGATCCAAACAGGTACTACCACTCTAGATCAGAGTGGGCCTGGGAGTAATGGCAATAAAAGGGTACTTTACACTGTCCAGATAGCCAGAACTGGAACCTCACCATCAGATACAATTCAGTGTCATATCCAAGACACTTTTTTTTGGGGGGGGGGGCTTATCCTTTGCAGGGGATACAACCAGTATATTCTCAGCCCTGCCAACTGAGTGTTAGATGTATTTGAGTGCACTTGTATTTTTTTTTTTAAGAACAATGAAGGATATTTGAATGAAATCCCATTTTAAATTGAAAAGTACTTTTATGGATATTTTTCAAATGTTGCAACAGATGTATATTGTGTATTGTTTGAACTGTATGCAATGCCATGAGAGATACAAGCATTTCTAATTGAAAACAACCTTGACTTCATATGTCAATGGATGACAATCCCATTGAGAATGTTTGGTGAAGCATGAGACAACTCTTGTTCCCTGGCCACCTTACCCTCCAGATATTTGGCCCCTGGTGACTTTTTTGTTCCCAAGGCTGAAATATAACCAGAAAGATTATTGGTTTCAGATCATACAAGGTATAGAAGAAAATGTTCAATGAAACCTGCAAACTATCCCTTAAAATGATTTTAATATATAATATATATATATATATATATATATATATATATATATGCTTAACCTCTCCAAATGACTGGGATGTGACACAAGGTCAATTTTTAAGCAGGCTTGATAGGTTTCAATTCTGAATTTCATTCTTCTAGACTGGTTGCTGTAGAATAATCATACAAGTTCCAATTACTGTCAAATTGGTAAGACAAGACAACAAGTAGCTGTAACTCAATACAGATTAACCTTATTGCAATTCTACTGCAGAATGCCAGAGTATTTATGAAGCCTCATAACATCATAGAAACCAAGCAGCCAATCAGGACTCAAGGAATGGAATCACCCAAATACATGAATGGACTATTCTTGAGTCCCATAAATACAAACTATCTTGGCACTAGTTCAGTTGTGCTTAGCCAGTTGACGTTGTCCAAACAAAAGTATACTGGCTGACTGACCTCAATAGCTGCCATGCCAAGGTTAAAGTGCTGAGTCTGTCCTATTATTTACTGATAGTTAGAGGGAGAATGATTGGATTCATACCTTTTCCCAAGGGTATTAAAGGAATGTTTGGTTTGGTTTGTTTTGTTTTACGGCATATCAACCTCAGCGGGCCATTTCATGCCGATAAAGTTTTGAAATAAATCAATTCTTAATGGATAATACAATTTTTTATAAATACATTTTTCTATTTAACCCATAGATGGGACCCTAACAGGTACTACCACTCTGGGTCAGAGTGGACCAGGAGCAATGGTGATGAAGGGGTGCTCCACATTCCCCAAACCTTCAAAACTGAAACCTCACCATCAGATAGAGTTTAACGTCATTCCCAGGACATGTAGACCCGCAGCCACCGCCTTCTAGCACCCATATGATAAAAAGGGGTTGCGGCTTGCCATAAGGGCAATAGGGTTGGAAAATCATATAGGTTCTAGGGCTTGACGTGACCAGCCGATTGATCGGAGGGGGCCTCTCCAACCGCCCGTCTAGCCCAAGATAGGGCCAAAGTGGAGTATTGCATGTCATGAACTGCTCATCCACCTGGGCTCTATCCTTAAGCATCACGGGTCGCCACCCACAGCCAACAGGTGGCCCCATTGGGGGAGTCTTACCCCTCTGCAGAGGTGCAGTCGGTGCATTCTAACGCCCCAGCCGACAGGGCGGTAAAGGAATGTAAAATGCAAACTGCCAAATTCAGGATTTGAACTTGGTTTGCTGTGTCCATTTCCTACAATGATAACCATCACACCTCAAGTGCTTCCATATCTACATATACTAATAAATGTTGATTTATGTAAAAAAAAAAAAAATAGTAAGTTCAACTTACATTGTTTCTTCTATAATCCTCTATCTGGGATAGAACCATCATAAAATCGAATGTAGACCAATGATTAAAATTGCTGTAGGGATACAATAAATACTTATCGCTCTCAGATAATTTGGTCTGGAACAGTAGATATGTTTTCTCTGACTCCTGGCAGGAAACGGTAAAGTCACATGACTATAATTACCTGGAGGTGAGTGGTGTAATGATTAGAGTTGTAGGGAAATGGACTCGTCAACGCAAGTTCAAATCCTGAACAAGGCTGTTTACATTTCACATAGCACTAATAAAAATAAGACATAACTTTTTATCTTGGGTAAGAGCAGGTATTCATCTTCATATATTCCAGGTGGGATACTCGTCTAAGAAACCTAAATACATACATCTAACTCAACAAGTTCGTTTAGGTTTGAAATTTTAAACCTAAAAATAACTTAGGAAATTGTTCATAGTAATTGACATGATGTTTGTATTTGACATGCATATTGGGTGTTAATGGACAGCATTTGTGGAAAAACAACTTCAAATAAGACATAAAAGCTGTCTACTTTACTGTTTGAACCACAATGACTAGAAACAATATAAGTAAAACTGGCAGAGTGGCCTACTGTTAGTATCAGCCAGACAGCGAGGGAGTCTATCCCCTTTTGACTTGCACTATACCAGGGAGATTGTTTTTGCTGAAGTGCAACACCATACCTACCGTCAGCTCTCCTCTTTACCACACAGATCAGATTACCCAATCTGTGCTACTTCTACACTGAGTTGGTGGGGACTAGTATCAAACCCAGAACCTTTTGATTCCTAGGCCAATGCTCTACTGACTGAGCTAAATAACTATTTTGTTGATATTTTTTAAACTTCACCTAGTCTGGCACAAGGTTACCATAGTGGCACACCAAGTAAGGTTTGGACTTTTTTGTATAAGCTTCATAAATAAGTTAACCGTTTGGCAAGATTCATTAAAAGATAATCTAATCATATTCAACATAAACAAATATAATCTTTTGAATATTTACTTAACTTGGATTTATCTGGCACAAGGACAGATTTAAGGAGCATTTTGTGGAACAAAGTCGGCAAAACATGATATTTTGTAACAATTTTACATTTTTATAATTAATACATTTTGAAAAAGTATATATTTACCCAACCCTACTATCACAGGCAGGATGTGACACAAGGTCAGTTTTTAAGTGGAGCAAAGCTGGTTTGAAATCAGAGTTTTCTATCTCTAAATGGGTTACCTAAGCAGGACTAAAAAAAATAGTCTGTCCTACTATTTACCCATAGCTGGAAAAAGAACAGATGGATTCATTAGGGTATTAGTGCAAAGTGAAATACAAACAGCCTCATCCAGGATTTGAACTTTCATCACTGATTCCATTTCCTATGACAATAACTATTAAGCTAAGCGCACATTGATGAAGTCGAAGTCAATTTATCCAAATCTGGTACAACTTCAAATTTTACAAAGCATTTGTATGGTTTGATACTGACCCTCACCAACTCAGCACATGAGTAGCTCAGCCTGGATCTGTATAGTAAAGTAGAGAGCTGATGGTAGGTATGGTGTTCCACCTCAGACACAAAAACAATCTCCTAGCTATAGCATTAGTGAAAATGGGATAGACTCCCTCACTGTCCGGCTGATGCTGGTCTGACTAAAGGTTTTAAGAGGTATTTGTATGGTACAAGTTCAATCAAGCTTATAATATTTTGTACCAATTTTGAATTCTTTTATTTCATAATTCATCATAAGTTTGTTCCAACAGCACGGATCTTCATGACTCTTCCTCACCACCTGTCTCTATTGGCTATTTCTCCTGTAAGATTCTCTGCACAGCATCCAGTATTTATGCAGAGCTGATAGATGTAGGTTTTTGCTGGCCGACCCACACTGGTATGCCCATGTGTAGGTGCCCATAAAAGAATATCACTTATGAGCTCTGAAGAATAATTAAAATTCCAATTACCGTCGAACTGGGAAGACAAGGCAACAAACGATTGTAACTCAAATACAAACACGAATGCTACAAAGTCCACTGCAAAATGACATTGTGGAGTCTTATATATACTTTGTCATTTTGCAGTGGACTTTGTAGCATTCGTGTTTGTATTTGAGTTACAACCGTTTGTTGCCTTGTCTTCCCAACGGTAATTGGAACTTTAATTATTCTTCAAGCTCCTCCTGGCTTCCTCAGCAGTGTACAGCATGACTTGTTTGTCTTTGTATGATAGAAGGTAAGTGGCCGTACAGTTGATCTTTTGTGGGGTGCTGCTTCCAGGATCTGTTCAAGACAGCACACAGAATCTCTGTACAGTTCCCACCTAGTTTTTTTCTCCAAAAATTTTGTTAGTGTCCAAGTGGTGCAGCCATACAGTAGCACTGACACAGCTACAACTTAGAAGAATTCTCACTTTATCTTATCAGATTTCCATATGATTGATAATCTGTCTATAGCACTCCATGCCTTTCTTATTTCATAATTAATACATTTGAAAGAAATTCAAGTCAAGCTGAAGTAATGGACTCGTCTAAGTCTGACTCAAGCTCAGACTTAGGGAGCATTTCATAAGAATCAAATTCCATAGCAATTGTTCAAAGACAAGCCTATTTTCTATAGCTCCATTATCACATATTTAAAGTTGGAATATCACATCCAAAAGAAATGCTAAAAAGTTGAGCCAAATATTATTAATTCTTACTTGCCCAAAACCAAATGGTCTACCTTTACAAGGTAGAAAGGGAAAACCTGTCCATATAGATTGCGTTATACAACTGTAATGCAAGACCAGAGAAAATTCAAAGCATTTCCTTGATTCTCAATATTGCAGTTCCTCTGACTTGATGTAATATTGATAAAACTTATAAAGAGTTAGCAATATAGCATTTAGCAAGGCAAGGCAGAATAAAGAGGCACTTTTGCTCTGCTGTCTCTATGACAAAAGGTATCATTTGGGCAGCTGAACAAGGAAAGATTCAAGAGAAGAGAGGTGCTTGGATCATGGGAGACAAAGTCTTGTTTAACAATGCAAATGCATTTACACCTAATTGAAGAGGATATGTATACATATATAAAGAAAATATACAAGGCTAGGGAAGCGTGCTTTGCGTAATGGTCATCATCATCATCATCATAGAAAATGGAATTGGCAATGAGAGTTCAAATCATGGATGAGACTCTGTTTCACTTCATGTTAATATTTTAGGAAAGGCATAAATCCATCTCTTCTCTCAGATATATATATATATATATATTATATATATATATATAAGATTTTTGGAAGCATTGTTGAATAAATTATTATTTATATTTTGCTTGAAGGCAATTATAATGCATGTATCGCATAAAATTCGATAATTATAGAAAATAATCTTGACAAGTGAATCCCGGCAAAGGATGACTCGCTATGCAGAACACCGTACAGACTGTTTCGACTATATTAAGTCTCATCAGCTATGTATACTAACGACTCCCCTCCGACAGGAATCGAAACCGGGACCTCAGCAGGCATAGTCAGAGACCATATTGCTTCGGCTGCCGGTACATAGCAAACAATCCCTTTAATTTCGCAGGGATTTTTCAATGATGAGACTAAATAAAGTCGAAACAGTCTGTACGGTGTTCTGCATAGCGAGCCATCCTTTGCCGGGATTCACTTGTCAAAATTATTTTCTATAATTATCGAATTTTATGCGATACATGCATTATAATTGCCTTCAAGCAAAATATAAATAATTATATATATATATATATATATATATATATATATATATATATATATATATATATATATACCAATCCCTCCACATAATCAGGATGTGAAACAAGGTCAATTTCTTAAGCGGTTTATCAGGTTTGAATTCTCTTAGACTAGTTACCTAGCCAAGGTTAAAGATCCCAGTCTGCCCTACTATTTACCCATAGCTAGAGGGAGATTAGTTGGATGCATACCTTTCCCAAGAGTATTAGCACTATGGGAAATGCAAACAGCCTCATGCAGGATTTGAACTCAGGTCGACGAGTCCATTTCTTACGATGATAACCATTGGCATATCAACCCCCTCTCAAGTTATTTAATTACAAATGCAGTCATTTTAATAAACAAAGACTCAGGTTGCGTATAGTACTTGTTCTTGCTTAAGTGGTCACCTAATTAAGTATTGAACAGGCTCATTGCAGCTTAACTTCGGTGATCTAGCAAGAAACTTTCAGTGTGACTTGACCTTAATATGGCTTAAGTGAATTGTCAAGGGAAAAGATTATGTTGAAAAATAAATAATTGTTGTATAAAAGTGCTTTTTGCATCACAAAGCTATAGATATTCATATAGATATATTGACTCACAATATATAACTGAATGTATGCCTTTCACCCTGTTGGCAGGGCTTAGAATACACCCACCCTCCTCCAAAAAACTGGGGTGTTTTGCATATGACACTAAACTGCATCTGATGGTGAGGTTCTGTTTCTGGAGATCTGGGGAATATGGATTACCCCTTAATTTCAGGTCCCCTCTGACATGGAATGGTAGTACCTGTTAGGGTCCCATCTATGGGTCAATTAGAACTGTTTAAAAATTATTCATATTCCTTATGACTTAGTGAAAAAAAAAACTCTTAAGAAACAACTACACAAAAAATGTAAATATGAATGTACAATGGATACAATTCCCTAATCTCTAGGCATAAAATAACCCTAAAACGGTTGACATGCTGCTAAAAATCGAGCAATCAATTATAAATGGATGCTGGAGGTCCCTGTGGTTTAATGGTTACTGTTGTAGGAAATGGACACAGCAACTCAAGTTCAAATCCTGGACGAGGCTGGTTGCATTTCACATAGCACTAATACACGTGGGAAAGGTATGAATCCCACTATTCTCTTTCCAGTTATGGATACATAGGACAGACTGGGCTCTTTAACCTTGATATAGCAACTAGTCTAGGGGAAGGAAAACTGAATTCAAACCTATTAAACTCTGCTTAAAAAAAATTGACCTTGTGTCACATGCAGCTCATGTGGAGAGGTTAATAAGCACATGAATGGATGCCATGTTATGCCGAATTTAAAAAGATTTGGTCCATATGCAATATTCTCGTTTTTAACTCTCAAAATCAAATGTTTAGAACATTACCTGTTTGTTCAAATTCTTATGACAAGTACTGCATAATCAGAGTAATATTTTAATGTTGGTTGGTTGGATTTTAGGGTATGTAAACCTCTGTTGGGTTATTCTAACTGAAGATGATTTGTTTCATTCATTCTTGATGAGTATCCAATTTTTTTAAAACCAATTTAAAAAAAAAAAAATTTTTAAACTAATGATTTTTTCTATTTAACCCATAGATGGACTACCACTCCATGTCAGGATGGACCTGGGAGTATGGTGAAGGAGGAGTACTCCACACTCCCCAGAGCTCCAGAATTGGAATCAAGTATCCTAAGAGAAAAGTTAAAATACCTGTATTTACCATATACTCTCAATTTTCAGTGGTAAAATAACTGTGCTGTAAATTGGGAACTATTTTCCCAAAGTAAATGAACTCTGTCTACCTGCCAAGAAAATCATCATGTGCCAACTTTGATTTTAATAACCATCCATCAATTTCAGCTCTTTACCAATTTAATAGAATAGTTGATCAGCACTCTGAGCTTACAGATATTTACAGGACACTGGTTCTCTATTAACTTCCACTCAACAGAAAGCACAATATTTTCTATGTTATAAAGCCAGGAGGTCTCATCTCGTCTTGTCTCTATATCACAGATATGTGCATTTACCCAACCCCTCTATCACAGGCAGGATGTGATACAAGGTCAATTTTTAAGCAGAGTAAAACTGGTTTGAATTTTATAATTTACTTTCTGCAAACCAAGGTTAAAGAACCCAGTCTGTCCTACTATTTACCCATAGTTGGGATGAGAACATATGGATTCATGACTTTCCTAAGGGCATTAGCACAAAGTGAAGCACAAAATCCTCATCCAAGATTTCAACTCAGTTCATTGATTCCATTTTCTTTGATAATGACCAAGTGGATATATTTCTTGGTATATACTTATCTACCAACCTCACTGCCAAAGTATGACACAAGGTCAATTTCTTAAGCGGAGTTTAGCAGGTTTGAATTCAGAGTTTTCCTTCTCCTAGAATCATTGCCTAATCGAGGTTAAAGAGCTCAGTCTGCCCTACTATTTACCCATAGCTAGAGAGAGAGCAGCTAGATGCATAACTTTCTCAAGGATATTTGTGCTATGGGAAATGCAAACAGCCTTGTTCAGCATTTGAACTCGGACTGTCAACTCTATTTCCTATGACAATAACCATTACACCATGTGCACCACCATATAATTGTAGGTATAAGTGTTAATATTAGTGTAAGCAAACAATTATCCCGAATAGTAATATGCAACCTAAGAAATTTCAGTTTCTTCTGTATTTGTATATGTTATGAAAAACTTTTGCTTTTAAGTTAAAATTAGTATATCTTATTATGAACTGATGTACTAGTATCTTCCTTCTAGTTGTTTAGCCACAAAATTTTACTCTCAAGCCAGAGAGTACAATGGGTAATTCCATGTCGAAATCATCCAGAAAAAAGTAAAATTGTCACCCACCCACTTCAATCTTACTGAAATTTTGTACAGCTATAGACTATGTTAAAGTTAGACAAGCCTCAAAATTGGAGCTAATTCCAAAAATTGGCAGTTAGGAGTTATGTTGATTTTTAGCTCTCCAAATTTGAGGGGGTAGTGAAAAATGGCGACTTTTTGTAATCTATTTTTGTCTGTAAAATGAGTTCTAGAGCTTCACTGACAGCATGGATACTCATGACTCTCTCTTGCCACCCATCTCTATCGGTCATTGCCCCAGGTAGGTATTCTGCACAGCATCCAGAACCCACTCAGAGCTGATTGATGCAGGTTTTTGCTGGTCAGCCTACACTGGTGTGTCCATGTGTAGGTGTCCACAGGAGAATGCCACTTATGAGTTCATCTTTGCTTTTTCTTGTTTGTCTCACTTGGATAGTTTGTATGGTAGGGCTGCTGGCAAGACTTGTTCAAAAAGCATGCAGCATTCATGGGTAGTTCCCATCTAACTTTTTCTCTAAGTGGTGCAGCCATAGTAGCAATGACACGACTACAGCTTGGAAGAATTTTTACTTTCTTATCAGTGAGATCAGATTTCCATATGGTCGATAATCTATTACCCCAACTGTGCATTTAACCTAGACAAGATACCTTTTGCAGTCAGTCTTCTTCAGCATTCTAGTGCAGTTCCCATCTAACTTTTTCTCTAGACACTTTGTTAGAATCCAAGTGGTGCAGCCATACAGTAGTACTGATACAGGTACAGTTATAAGTGAGATAATAAGTTCTAATCTCAGAAATTCAGTTATAAAATAGTATATTTTACTAACATCTAAGTTTATTTCAAATTGATAACAGCTTAAAATTGGGTCTGAAATTATAAGTAATGTATTCTGTGCTAAAATGAAAAAGAAAATTCTTAGACTTATTTTTCATTTCTTTTTCTTTTACTACTGTAGTTAAAATGGCAGTTTTGGACATTTATTACATCCTCAAAAAAGGCAATAGCCTACCAGTTTTTTTCTCATTTTTCATTAAAATCAATATTATAGCCTGTCTAGTCTGAAATGACTAAATACTTTGTTTGAAGCCATTTTTCTTTTTTGTTCCATTTTAAGATTGCACTGTGTTTACCCTGACTTTGCAAAAGAACTCTCAAAAGACTTCATCAAATTCTTGGATAGAATAACCATTTTTATTCCAAAGACTATCTTTCATTTTTTTTTTTTTTTTCAAATTTTTAACTTTAAAAAAATCATTTAAACATTCAACTAACAAATAATGACCCAGTTTCATAACCCTTGTCACAGGTGCTTCTTAGGGTCTGCCTCATTTTGATACATATATTTACCAACCACAAGGTCAGTTTATTAAGCAGAGTTTAACAGGTTTGAATTCAGAGTTTTCCATCTCTTAGACTGGTTACCAAGTTTAAAGAGCCCAGTCTGCCCTACTCTTTACCCATAGCTGGAGGGAGAATAGTTGGATTCATACCTTTTCCTAGGGTATTAGGGCTATGTGAAATGTAAACAGCCTCATCCAGGATTGGAAATTTGGTTGACGATTCAATTTCCAATAACTCTAACCATTACAACACGTGCCTCCAGGCCTCATTTTGATGTATATTGAAATTTGATCTCTTTGGTAAGATAAACTGAGAATTCTTCCAAGCAATTGGCATATCAGTGCTACTGTATGGCTGCACCAATTGGACAAAACGATTGGAGAAAAGCAGGATGGGAACTACACAAGGATGCTGCATGCTATCTGAACAATTCCTAGAAGCAGCACGCCACAAAAAAGCAGTTGTATTGCCACTTACCACCTATCTCACAAATCATCCAAGTAAGAGTAACCAACAACTAGTGTTGATATTGGATGTTGCGAGAAGCAATGACCAATAATGACATGGGAATCATGCTGACAGCATGACATGATGATTATATATATATATATATATATATATATATATATATATGATAAGTAAATACACATTAGCGATGTGTTTATGATATGGCTTTTTTTAACCGACAATTTTTTGGGAGAATATGTGCTTGAATTGAAGTCGTACCTAATTTTTGAAAGTTAATTAATTAATAATAATAAGGTATTCCCGCCTAATTAATTAATTAATTATTAATTAATTAACTTTCAAAAATTAGGTACGACTTCAATTAAGCAGCATATATATATATATATATACATAAAAAAATGAAAAAAAATTGATAAGACTAATAGGAATATTTTTTATGCTATTTATTTTTTTTTATTGTTCTTAACTAGTTTAAACCTTAGGTCATCACAGGAGAATAATTTTTTGTAAAAAAGATGTTTTTTAGAAGGATTTTTTAAAAGTTTTCAAAGTAGTTGATATGCTGCAAGAGGAGTGTTAAAATTGTATTAGTGACATAACATGTCCATTTGTTGAGTAAAACCATCTTGTTAAATCATCTTCAACTGCTTTATATATATAATATATATATATATATATATATATATATAAACTAAAAAAACCATTAACTACCTACCCAGGTTTCACCACCTAATGAAGATTCATTAGGTGGTGAAACCTGGGTAGGTAGTTACTGGCTCTTTTAGGTTTTATAGTTTTACTCTATTTAGTGCACTTTTATACATAAGATAACTTTTATATATAAGATAACTCTTTTGGTGTTTTTTCCTTTTGCCTATTCATTGTGGTACTGGTTGATTATTTTCAGTCATTACAGATGCTTTGGTTCTTTTCTTTTTTGCTATATTTTTTCTTCAGTTATCAGTTTGTATTTTATTTACAAATTGTATTATCTGTTGTTTTGTTTTGTTTTTTTTTCATTCCATCAGAGTTGTAGAAATAGTAATAAAAATAATATATATATATATGTATATATATATTTATATAATTGATATTGATAATGTAGTTTGTTATATTTATGAATAAATAGTGCTCAATATCAGTGATAGAGCACATATTTCTAAGTTAGTCAAAAGTAATTGGTAACTGTCGTTTTCTTTCCAATGCATTTTTTACTTCTAAAAATTGCATAGGTGAGAAACTGAGAGTTACCAAGTGCCATTGACTTTATGTCTATGCTACCCTAAGTTTATATATATATATATATATATATATATATATATATATCATCAATTAAACTCCATATTCTCTTGGTCTCAACAACTTTTTTCCTCTTTTATATTCATTAATTTACCCCTTCCCTTTTGTATATATATACACACATCCACACACTGATACACAACACACATATATACATACACATATATATGCAAATATATTCATACACACATCTCTTTCTCTTCTATTTCTTCCTGTTTATATGTATATATATATATATATATATATATTTATCCAACCTACGAGAGAATGTTACACAAGGCTATTTTTCAAAAGCTGGTTTAAATTCAGAGTTTTCCTGGGCCAACACTGGTGTCTTCATGTGTACGAGACCACAGAGGAATGTCACTTAAAATTTCATCCCTGCTCCTTCAGCAGTGCCCAGTCTTGTTTGTCTTACTTGGATGGTTTTTGAGATCGGAGTTAAGTGACCATGCTTCCAGAATTTGTTCAAAACATCCTTGGACACTTAATTCTGAGCCGATGAATTAAAAGATCCTGTTATATATAATTGATTTACCATAAAAACATTTTAATGATTTTAACTCAGGTTTTAAACACTATAAAATGAAATTACCACATCCTTAATATGTGTTTTAATAGAATAAATATTGGGTAATATAGTAGGATTACAGTAAATGATCAAATATACAGATCAATACATGCACAGGATCTAAAATTAAGGGGTCTATCAACAATACTCAGTCAAATCTATTATCATACAAAAGCTGAGTAAATCAATGATTGTTTGCTAAAGGCTTTTTTCCTATTTAGTTTAATGGCACAAAATTCATATCAAAATATTCCTTAGTTCTAGGATCAAGTTATGTTTGAAAAAAATCCATTTTAATTCGTTCAAATTCGTCGTAATTTGCAATTAAGTCAAAAACTGACCCATCTCTAAATCACATTCTGCCTGTCACTTTCCCCCTCTCTATGTATATGTTGATTACCTTCTTGTTATATATGTTAGTTTCTCTGTGAGCATAAAAATGATTTGAGAGTGTGAAATATATTTGTATGTTAAGTTTCAGAAGCAGCTTCTAGGTCAAACGTTCCCTTACTTAAAAATCTTACAAAATGATTCTAATATTTTTTTTGAATTTTCCGGACGTATTTTTTTTTTTTTTTTAAATCTAATTCGCTTTAGAAACTCACTTTTCCCTAATCCCAATTATCTACCCAGAGATCAATGGGTGACCCAACAGGTTATATTTTGTCTTGTCTATATATATATATATATATATATATATATATATATATATATATATGATTTGTTTATCTGCCATAAAATGCAACACAAGGTCAATTTTTATGTGGAGTACAGCTGCTTTAAATTCAAAGTTGTCCTTCTCCTAGACTAGTTGTCTTACTAAGGCTAAAGAATCTCATCTGGGGGATATCTTGTGTCAATATTTCTTGTTAATTCATCCAATAGATGCACTACCTGATTCAGGAATTGAACTCCTAACTACTTAGTAACAATTACTACCATAATTGATACCTGAAGAAAGTCAGAGGATACAACGACCAAAATTTTGTGACTATATGTGGAGGTGTGTGGTGTAATGTTTATCATCATAGGACATGGACTCGATGACCAGAGTTTAAATCTTGGAAGAGGCTGTTTGCATTTTACATAGTGCAAATACCCTTGGGAAAGGTATGAATCCAGATATATATATATATAAGTTAAAAGAAAGGAAATGAATCCGACAGTATGAGTATGAAAAGGTGGAATGAAAACATCACACAATGCTGTTAAAGAGAAATTATATTATAAATTGTTTTCTATTTAACAGCATTGTGTGATGTTTTCATTCCACCTTTTCATACTCATATATATATATATATATATATAGTGTAATACTGTACCCAAGTTAAAATTGATATTGTGTCTCAAGATGATGCAATTTTATTTTCTCTCAGGATATTTTCTCCTTTCTTTTAAAATGCTTTCTTAACTTTTCAAGGGATTACCATCCTTACATGCCATAGTTCCTTCATTTGACTTTAGGGGACATAAGAAATAATTACCTCTCGTTTAGGGCTAGATGGTGTCGTGATCAGCCTTATAAAACCAGAAAGGCCAAAGCTGAGTATCTTTCACCCTCCAGCCTCTGTAGAAGTACCATACTCTAGTTGTGTCCCCTGTCTACAGTGGGGGCTTTTGCCCCCCAGACATTCCATGTGCATGACACATGAGAATATGTTCAAACCAGTGTTATAATTTACTCTCTATTACCAACAGCCTCTAGACTTTACCCATAAAAGACCATTTGCCTATAGGATATTTCACCTAATACAACTATGTATAAGCTTATATATCTGCTGCTGATTTTTTTTTTTTTTATCAATGGGACTCAAGCACTGCAACACTGATGGAAGAAGTGAGTGGACTGAAAGGAGTAGTTTGTTGAAAAATAAACCTAATTTGGTTACATTCCATGAGAATATCCTGATTAACCTATGAACATTTCAGCTAACCATCGTATGTGATTAAGGAAGATGCACTGTGTTAGCAATTGACCATTTGTTGTGTAAAAAAATTATTTTGTCACTTATATGCCATGGACTCATTCATCTAAATATGTATATGTAATTTTGACATATAAATATATGATTAATGATTATGGTTAAGTCATGCTGAAAGCACCATTTTCTGCTAGATCACTGAAGTTAAGCAGCAATGAGCCTGTTCAATACTTAGTTGGGTGACCACTTAAGTAACAGTAGGTACAGTAAGCAACCTGAATAAAAAATGACTTGATTCTGCATTAAATGACCCAAAAAGATATGCCACAAAACCAACCAACCAACAAAAAAGCACAATGACTAAAGTCATCTGGGTGGCCTATTGTATGTATCAGCCAGACAGCAAGGGAGTCTATCCTTTTCACTAGCACTAGACCAAGGAGACCGTTTTTGGCATCTGAGGTGGAGCACCACACTACCATCAGCTCTCACTTTACTGCACAGGTCTCTGTGCTACTCATACACTGAGTTGGCTTGTGATTCCTAGCCGAACGCTCTACCAATTGAGCTAAACCAGCTCCTCAGCAATACCAAACATTAGACACAAAATGGGGACTAGTTCTTCAACATAAACACTAATATAATATACACTAATTAATGAGCTAGTGTTCTATTAAATTTGATTGACTGATTGATTGATTTTAATGGCATATCAACCCGAGTCCTTTGTTTATCAAAATGACTTGATTTGACATTAATAACCTGATAAGAGTTGATATGCCATAAAACAAAATGACAAACTAATAAATTAATATCAGATTTTCATAGTATTTACATTTTTAATGATAGTAAATAATGTTAATATATAGTATTAATACAATATTAATTTTATTTATTCATAGATTATTCATATTAATATTTATGTCATCACTTAATGGAAGGAATGTATGAACTTTCATGATTTATCTATTTCAGCCATTTATCTATCAATCTATGACATTTTAGGGGTAAGATATTCCTTAGAGGTTTCATGGTGTAATGGTTATCATCGTAGGAAATGAACACTGACACAAGTTCAAATTCTGGACAAGGCTGTTTGCATTTCACATAGCGCTAATACACTTTGGAAAGGTATGTATCCAACTATTGTACCTCCAGCAATGGATAAATAGTAGGAAAGACTGGGCTCTTTGACCTTGGTAAGGTAACTGGTCTAGGAGAAGGAAAACTCTGAATTCAAACTCCACTTAAAAATTACCTTGTTTATGCAGAGGGGTTGGTAATTGCAAAGATATTCATTGGCAATAAGAATGGATTTAATTTGAGAAATGAATAAAATCCTCACAAGACCCAAGACAGCCTCCAAGATTTGGGACTAAATTGAATATACTGGAAAGAGATAAATAAGTCTTTATTACAAATCACTGGAGCCTGGACAAACAGTGAGCAATTGGCTCATTTGAATGACACATTAGAAGACATTTTCTGGGTAAGGAAGTTAACTGACAATTTCTTTTGCATAACAATACTTGTTACAAATGCAATGTAGTAAATAAATAATGAAAATGGGATGAGACGTTCTTTCACACATAATGTATTCTTTAGACCTGTCACTTCCAGACTATTGTAAAAAAAACTCCAAAGAATTCATCAAATCAAAACCAGAAACTTTCTTATATGATGGAATATGCAATTTAGCTGAAAGGTAATATGAGATGATAGAAAGGCCAAGAAAATTACTTTGATAACTGAATAATGATGCCTTTTGAATTTATATGAATACAATATTTTATCAAATAAATTCTGAGATGTATTATTTTGATATTTTTGGACCCTTTGTCCTCATTGTTATTGTTGTATATAAAAACACAACATTTTGGTCATTCTACTCTCTGGCATTCTTCAGGTGTTCTTTATCTATCCGAAGAAACTCAAAGAGTACAATGGCCAAAATGTTGTGTTTTATATACCACAATAAAGATGAGGAGAACAGTCCAAAAAATCAAATTAATGCATATCAAGCCTGACCACAAAAATTCAGACAAATTCTGAAGACTTTTGCATCAACTAGATTAAATATGTCTCATTGCAATACATTTCTTTTACAAGCAGAATCAAATCAATGAACAACCATTTTTTTTTTTTCTAAATTCTTTTTTCACTAGAAGCTTTCATGAAATCTAATCTAGTTTTAAATGAATGAAAGAGGTTTCAGAGAATTTGTTGTTTTTGTCTTTTAATTTTTCCAATATTTCCCCAATTACCTGCATCAAATACCATCGAAAATGGCATTGTTCTTTGAATAAGTCCAAGAGGACATTTTCAGCATTGCTCCTTCATGATGACTCTAAGATTGTTGACAACATTGAGGTCAAGTACATTTCCTGGTTACCTGTCAAATGCATCTTTACAGAAAAATCGAGCTTTTTCTGCCTGTATATATACAGGCCCCCAAAAGTGGTATATGCAATCCATTTTTTTCACTAATTAATCAACTGTCACCCCCTTCAACATCCACCTACACAAGAAAACAGAGGTCAATATTTACATGTGTGCAATCTCGTGTCAAAAATATTTGGAAAATCTAAGACCACTTGTATGATTGCCAATACCATTAGATTCCATCTGGAATTTACAGGGTAGTTCAAAAGTCTTGTCCTCACTTCATATTGTTTTAACTTTCCTTATTTTTTGTTTTGATGATATAATATATATATATATTTACCAACCCCTCCGCACGAGCAGGATGCGACACAAGTCAATTTCTTAAGCGGAGTTTAACAGGTTTGAATTCAGAGTTTTCCTTCTCTTAGACTGGTTACCTAGCCATGGTTAAAGAGTCCAGTCTGCCCTGCTATTTACCCATAGCTGGAGGGAGAATTGGATTCATACCTTTCCCAAGGGTATTAGTGCCATGTGAAATTCCAACAGCTTCGTCCAGGAATTGAACTCGCATTGACGAGTCCATTTCTTATGACTCTAACCATTAAACCACGTGCCTCCATATAGATGATATAATATATAAGACATAGAATTATTTTACCTCTAGAAAAAAAAGAAATCTTTAAAATTACATTATTTTCTAGAATATCGGGTTTTATTATGTAATTATTTTACTTCTAAAAAAAGAATACGTAGGGGGTGAGAAGACTTTCAGACCACCCTGTACATTCCTTTTAGAGTTAAATGTTCAGATAGCCCTAAAATGTCAGTTTTATTATAAGAAACTCATTATTTGCATTAACATTTTATTATTATCCACCTAAGAATCACAAGATTCTGGTTTCATTACCAGCCCTCATCAACTCAGTGCATGAGTAGGATAGCTTGGATCTGTGCGGTAAGGTCAGGAACTGATGGTAAGTGTGGTGCTCCACTGAAGATGTAAAAAAATTCTACCTGGACATCTTATTCATCAGAATGGTACCAGTTCTGTATCTTGTGTTGGATCTCTCTGTTTCCATCTTAGTTATTCTTATAAAATCAGGAACACAGATATATACTTTGATTTAATTTTGTGCCCACTTTAGAAGATGACTATGCAACAATATGAAAATAAAAAATGAAATAAATATTGAAGAATAATTAAAGTTCCAATTACCATCGAACTGGGAAGACAAGGCAACAAACGGTTGTAACTTAAATACAAACCCGAATAGTCACAAAGTCTACTGCAGAATGACAGGGTATTTATAAGACTCCACAATGTCATTCAAATCAAACAGTCAAGCAGCCAATCAGAACTCAAGGAATGGAATCACCCAAATCACCCAAATTCATGAATGGGTCAGTCTTGATTTCTATATATACCAACTGTCTTGGACACTACTTAAGTTGTACTTAGCTGCTGTTATCCAAACCAACAGTAGACTTACTGTCTTCAATAAATATGAAAATAAAAAATAAAACCAATAATAAGATACAAAAATAAAGAATAAAACAAATAATAGTATATGAAGATAAAAGACTCAATAAAATGCAAAAATAGAATAAAACGTCCAACAATTCACTTCCACTGAGAATTTAACTTTTGGCACCAAAACGAAAAACAGTCTCTTCGGGTCTTGCCAACCCACTGGATAACACGTGCATTTTGCTACCTCTTGAAATGAGCAGTTTTTTTACTCCATGACCACTTTAATAATTTAATTAAAAAAAAGTAATTCTTCAAGAGAAGCCCATAAATTCAAATAAATGTGGCACTTCAAAGTGCAAAAGTCTTTCTGTACTTTCAATTAAATTAGAATCAATTAAAAGATATCCAGATTTCACTGATTTTCACTGAAAGGCAGGAGCACTACCATAATAGAATTGTTGTAATATCTTATTGTTTTCTATCAAGGTAATCCATGGGGATGACACATTTTTCATCTGAACTGTTTGGGCTGGCAAGGTAGTTATGATAGGGTCATTTACTCAAATTCGCACAGCCCTGTTGGCGGGGCTTTAGAATACACCGACTGCACTTCTGCAGATGGATAAGACCCCCCCCAATGGGGCCACCTATGATGCTTAAGGATGGAACCCTAGTGGCTGAGCAGTCCATGACATGCAACACTCCACTTTGGCCCTTACTTTGGCTAGATGGGTAGTCGGAGAGGCCCCCTCCAATCAATCGGCTGGTCACATCAAGCCCTAGCACCAATGGGAATAGGATTGTCTCAAACCTATTGCGATTATGACAAAACCCCAACCCTTTTTATCATATATGTGCTAGAATGTGGTGGCTGAGGGACTTAATGTCCTGAGTATAACATTAAACTATCTGATGTTGAAGTTCTAATTCTGGAGATCTAGGGAATGTGGAGTACCCCTTCATTACCATTGCTCCCAGGTCCACTGTGACCCAAAATTGTAGTAACCATCTTTGGGGTAAATGGAGAGAAAAAAATGAATTAACAAAAATGTGTTTAAAAAAACTGAGTTTTAAAAAAAAAAGTACCCATGAAGAATGAATAAAGAAATTTTTTCAGCATCAAATAACCCATCAAGGGTTGACATGCCATAAAAACCAACCAACCAACCAACAGATCAAATGCTCAGCCACTTACTTAATTCTCTGTCAGACATTGTGGCATGCCAGTTATAAGATATTTCTTTCAAAACAACTTGTGATAAAAACAAACAACACAGAGAAGTGAACACATTCCCTTTTTCAACAGTCTTAGTGCAATATATATATATATATATATATATATATATATATATATATATATATATATCACTTGTACTTATTTTAACTATGAAGATGGCTTTGTTTATACAAAGTACAGGTTAGACATTGGTTCATCCAAGGTTCATAGAACTGTATCCAACATAAAAAAAGCATTATACAGTTATTATGCAATTAACGTACATAAAGAAAGAAGGAACAAAAAGCAGAACAAAGAAATATCAAAACAAAAACATTAAAAGATCAATTAATGTACATTAAAGATGAGAAAGATAAAACAAAACAAGAAAATAGAATATAGTCGAGCACTATACACTGACTATATATATATATATATATATACATTGGAAATGTTGCAAAATAATTTCAAGCATCAGAGAGCGAACATTTCAGGTCAAGTTTTAAAGCAATCCAAACATTAACTGGTGTAAAGGAAATGCCAGGGGAAATAGACCACAATACATTACTATTACTTTGGTAAAATAGAGTTTGATATTGAAATGATATTGAACATTTGTTTTCTTTTCTTTTTTTATGCTTTTATGAGGTTAAACTTACATTGTCTGTAAATAGCAAATGCTAGTCTATTAAGACAGGGATTTATAAAAGGGGTACTATTATTATCTTTATTTTTATGTTTATGTATATGTATATATATATATATATGTCTTCTTGATAGCATGCACAACAACGTGGGAGGAAACAAATCACTCACTGCTGACCCTCATTTATCATTTACAATATGAGACTCCATTATATATATATATATATATATATATATATATATATATATATGTATATATATATATATGTATATATATATATGTATATATATATGTATATGTATATATATGTATATATATATATATATGTATATATATATATATATATGTATATGTATATATATATATATGTATATATATATGTATATATATATATATATATATATATATATATGTATATGTATATATGTATATATATATATATATGTATATATATATGTATATGTATATATATATATGTATATATGTATATGTATATATATATATATATATATATATGTATATGTATATATATATATATATATATGTATATATATATGTATATGTATATATATATATATATGTATATATGTATATGTATATATATATATATGTATATATATATATATATATATGTATATATATATATATATATATATGTATATATGTATATATATATATATATATATATATATATTTGTTAGATAGTATTTTGAATTTTATTTAAAGTTACTATTTCAGGGTACAGGTTAGTATCTAAAAGTATATTTAGTTGATAATAGCTACTTTTCTTAAAATGTTGGTTTTGCAATTTTCTTATATTAATGGATATACTTCTCCGGATTTTTGTATCATTTCTTGAGCCTATAACAAACAAAATGCAGACACCAGTTTAAATAAATCCGTGTATAATAATGTCAGATGTTTTCTAAAAACGATACAGTTGGTATCTGCTTAAGTGACCTTATTTTATAAGGAGTACAATCTGGGACATTTTTAAACAAGTGCTATGGGCATAAGGAATAGATAAAGAGTACACAAACCAGTCCTTTTGGAACACTGATATCAATGTGGGTCATGTCTTCAAATGAGCTTAAGTGAACTTATTTTATAAGGAGTACAATCTGGGACATTTTTAAGCAAGTGTTTATGGCACATTATATCAATAGTACTACTACTATCACAGACAACATTTTAGGATTGCTTTTTATTGTATTTGAAGCAGAAATGATTTTTCTGTTTTTGATTTATGAGCAGTGTCCAAAAAATATTGAAACTGAAGCTGCCTTTACCAAGTACCAAAATGAACAATAAATGAAACATTAATCCCCTTGGCATTCAGCACACTTATTCCACTGAGTTTTCCATTGGTCAAAGCACCTCTGAAACTCTTCTTTTGGTATGGTGCGATTACTCACCATCATATTTGTTTTAATGTCTTTCATATCCTCAAATCTCACTCTTGAGATGAATTTTCAATTTAGAAAACAAGAAACTAAAACAGAAGATACCAGATATCCTCAAATTTCCTCTCCATCAAATGGGTAAGTCTCTCAAACTTTACTATGCATAGGAAGGATGCTTATATAGTTAGTCATTGTTTTGTTTAGATAAACTGTTAGAATTGAACAAAGTTGTGATTCATCTATTTGTTGCTGTTAGTTTTAGAATAAATGCTATACTAATACAATACATCTAAAATGTATGAGGTCTAAGTAAACATTAGTCTACCAAATACTTTAACTTCGTTCATAAGACCCAGTTGATATTTTTTAGCTATATTTTTAGGGGAAAAGTGGGAACATTATATACTGCCAAATACAGTAAGAAAATAAAGAAAATAATAAAAAAAAAACAAAGTAATATTGATAATGTATGTATGTGTAGCATAGTTATCTTGTTGCATGCTGGGTCTCAATTCTTTTCTATTGGATTTCTGTTCTTTGTAATGGGTCATATCAGGTAGTATTAGGATTTCTGCTTCTCTCGGGCCAGATACCTGTTTTCTCTTTCAATCTGGAGGTTGTCTCTCTGGGTTCCATTTTGCTCTGTTATTTTCAAGAACAACATGGAGACATATTTTGTGTATACACACTTTTACCTCGATACATTGTCCATCCATGCATGGAGGGGAAGCAGAGATAGAAAAGCATGTCTTGTCCAAATGGACTGCTAGATTCAACCATTCCAAATCTGATAGTTTTTTTTATTTTAGATTTTTTACCTAAAAATCCTTAGATTTGATTTAACCCATCTTCAACAACTTCAAAGGGAACTCCTTTGAGGATGGCTGCCACATTGTCTGGAGTTTTAATCCTATACTCCATCTCTGTGTGGGATACATTTATCTATCTATTTGTTGGCTATACTTAAGGTTTTCAGTTGATCAATCATTATTTTTTTATTTCTTTATTACCCTCCTGTCATATATAGTAATGGAAAAATGATTTATAAGCAATTAATTTGATATTAAATTTATATTCTTTTTCTATTTCTTTATTACTCTCCTGCCATAATGTAACATATATAGTTATGGAAAAAATAATTTATAAGCAATTAATATGATATTAAATTTATATTCTTTTTCTATTTCTTTTATACTCTCCTGCCATAATGTAACATATATAGTTATGGAAAAAATGATTTATAAGCAATTAATATGATATTAAATGATATGAAAGTTATACCACCAGGCACAGCTGACTATAACCAAATAAAAAAAAAATTATGGAAGAAAATATCTTTAATTTCTT
This sequence comes from Doryteuthis pealeii, assembly GCA_023376005.1. Lineage (NCBI taxonomy): Eukaryota > Metazoa > Mollusca > Cephalopoda > Myopsida > Loliginidae > Doryteuthis > Doryteuthis pealeii. The sequence continues at coordinate 60,245,882 of CM042137.1, read as the reverse complement.
TGATGTGACTTTGTTACTTTTTAATCTCAACTTTTTGATTGGTAATTTGTGGTTGTTCTCAAGTGTTACCATAAACACCTGTCATTGTTGTTTTCTTTTTAACACCAACAAAACCAGATGGATTGAGGAATCACCTGGAGATATTAATTTAAATGGTTCTAATTAAGAAAAGAAATTAGACAAAGATGTATGAATTAATCTGGAAAAATAAAAATGAAGTTTATTTTGTGAAATAGAGAAAGTTTTTCTTCTTTCCAATTAAGCATTCCCTTGTTGATTATCCATTTACAATTATTACTGGCTACATTCTCTCTTACATGTGAAATAAAACAAAGTGTCAGAAAACAGACAGAAGAAAAGCTGATAGATATAACAGGTAAAATAATTAAAGTGGTGTATGCAATTTTAAAACTGCAAGAGTGGGTTTTTTAAATGAATATAGCAAGGAAGTCTATCCCCTTTTCACTAGTGATAGACCAAGGAGATTATTTTCACATCTGAGGTGTAGTACTATCAGCTCCCCACAGTACAACAGAAATCCAAGCTGTGCTACTCATGTGCTGAGTTGGTGAGGTTCATTATCAAACCTGGAACGTTGTGGTTCCAAGGTTAATGCTCGACTGACTGAGCTAAACCAGACCCTAAATATAGTATATATATATATATATATATATATATATATATATGTAAAATGCTGCCCAAACACACACATATATATATATGAATACAATACATGAACATAATAATATAATATAATACATGGGCTGTTGAAAAGATCTTGTCCAAATCAAGGAGTTTTTATTTTATTTCTCTTTTTTTTAATTGCTTTTTGAAGGGTCAAAGGAACTTAGGAAATGATGTGCTAAGTGTGTTAAATTGTGAGAGGAATATATAGAATAGCATGACTTTAGGTCATTCACATTTTGTTTATATATATATATATATATATATATATATATATATATTGAGCTCTGGATTGATAATTGGGAATAGGGAAAAGTGAGTTTGCAAAGTGAATAAAAAAATTTTTTTTAAATGCGGCTGGAGAATTTGAAAAAAAATAACATTAAGAATATTTTGTAAGATCCTAAAGAAAGGGAACGTTTGACCTGATTTAAGCTACAGGCTGGCTACTTCAGAAACTTAACATTCAAATATATTTCACACTCTCTAAATCACTCTCTTTACACTCACAGATAAACTAACAATATAATTATAATTGCAGATTACAAAGGAATATATTGATATTAATTTTGAATCATTAAACTAAATAGGAAAAAAACCTTTAACAAACAATCATTGATTCCCTCAGCTTTATCATAATATATATATATATATATATATCACAATATATGACATCTGTCTGATGAATGCACTGCTACATGAAAGCCAGGGCCACAAAAAACCCATATGTGGTAGAGCCAAGTGTCCATACAGATGCTTTATTGTGGGGTTCTGCTTCCAAGATTTGTCCAAGAAGCTGCTCAGAATCCTTGTGTAGCTCCCATCTAACTTTTTCTCTAGACAATTTGTTAGAATCCAAGTGGTGCAGCCATACAGTAGCACTGAGATCAGATTTCCATATCATCGATAATCTGTCTACTGCAGTCTATGCTTTTCCTATGCATATATCAACATTGCTTTCTGTAGATGAGATATTACTACCAAGGTATGTGAACTGATCTACTAATTTTAGAGGCTTGCCCTCCAGTGTGGATATGCCGCTATCTTGTCTAAAACACATGTACTCAGTTTTCTCTAAGTTCTATATATATATATATGTAAGTTGTCGGTGTGGCTTAAGTCGGTATCAGCCAGATAGCTAGGAGTCTATCTCCTTTTCACTAGACCAAAGAGATTGTCTTTATGGCATCTGAGATGGAGCGCCACACCTACCATCAGTTCCTCACTTTACCGCACAGATCTCTGTGCTACTCATATGCTGAGTTGGCGAGGGCAAGTATCGAACCAGGAACCTTGAGGTTCCCATCCAGACACTCTCTACAGCTACTGACTGAGCTAAGATGCATATATATTCAGTTAATATATGATTATACTATATAATTGATAATATATATATATATATATATATATATATACATATCTATCTATATATACATATATATATATTTATATATATATATACATATATAATTCAAATGTTCAATGCTGGTAATCATTGAATTACTCAACTTACACAAAAAAAAACCAAAAAAAGAACAATATGTAAAGAACCCTGCAGTTGTTGGACAGTATTCAAGAACTTTATATCTGTTAGTTTGGATTGTATAAAAATTTAAATTAAAGTACATTCTTTTTTTTTTTTTTGGTTTCATATCTGCCGATTTTCTATCAGCCAGATTCTGATTGATCTAGTAGAATGACAAGGAATAATTCCCGGCAGGAAGACGACATTCCTATCAAGAAAAAATCCCTAGACAGTGAGAACCAATCCACAATGCATCATATTCAGGGATGTTAGAGCAATTTAAGGTTTTTTTCATTCCTAATTAGCTGTGAAACTATTGTGTCAAAAAGTAACCAAATGAGACATTTTGGTATGTGGAGCCTTTTTTTTATATAACACTCTTTTTACTCAGATGCACACACACACACACACACACAGACACTTACGTGTATGCACACATGAAAAAAAAAACATAAAAATAACAAGTATACAAATTTGTAACAATGTTCAGTAATACTAGAAAGAGTCAAAAGTTTTGCAATATTTCAAGCTATCAGGTTAAGCCAAAAGTTTTTTTTTCATTTTCACAGATGATTTTTGGCAATTTGTTTCTCTATGTTATGCAGTGGAACCTCAGTTCTCAAATATAATTCCTTCCAAAATTATATTCAAGAACTGATTTGTACAAAAATTGAAACAATATTTCACATAAGAAATAGTGTAAAGTGGATTTATGTGTTCTTGACCATCAGAACTTTCCACTTTCCTTTCTGATTGTATCACTGCTGCCTTTCTTAGGATCCATGAATAAGGGTTAAAGTAGCCGTAAAATAGAGAATAAATACAAACAAAGTGAAGACTATTCTGTATTGTTAGACTTGGTAACTTAACAGATAGTTTAACCAAAACAGTCTAAGAAAACAGTAAACGATAAAGGGAAAAAACTGAAGACGATGGAATGAATTAGAACAATAAATATCTATATTGATGAACACAAACGAACAAGTTTACAAAATAATACAAAGGAAAAAGTTCAAATTTCTTAACAGACCGTAAAGAAGAGTGGATAAAAAAATATTCAGCTATGCAGAGATCGAAGATGCGTTTTTACTCGTAGTTGCCTCTTTTCTGTAAGTCGGTTGTTGAAGATATTTTCAATTGTTCCAAAGATGCAGCAAAGGGACGCAGTGTTCATGCAACTTGTGCGCGTGTACAGTCAGTTACCAAAATAATTTGCAGAAAAAGGGTTCACAACCTGCATGAGAATAGGCAGATATGTGTGTATGTATATGGCATGAACATGTGTTAATGTATGGATGTGAATGGTAGTGGCAAAACAAAGAGTTAGCACAAAAACAATACCAGAAACTCGTTCAAGATAGCAATTTGATGTCAACTGATGCTGCTTGAGTAGATTTTTTTGGTCATCTTCGGTTTGCATCGGCAGTCATTTGCGTGACTTCCATTTTCATCAGTTCAACTAGTGTGTTCAAAGTCTGAATTTGTTCGACAACTGGGGCCTTTTTTTACCCAAATTTTTTGTTCAAATTCTGAATTGTTCAACTTGAAAGTTGTTTGAGAAACGAGATTCCACAGTATCATTAATTTGATACAGCTTGTTTTCCAATCATTGCTGAATTTTTTATTCTTTATTTTCATACATAATAAAAGCATTAAGTGTTTATTCTTTATTTTACAGCCTTGATAACGAATGGTTAAAAAATGACAATTAGAGCCTTTTTACACTACCTGTGGAAAAAATAACTGAGGGCCACAGCAAAAGAAATTAATGATGTGGAAGACACAGAAATTGTCAATGAATCTGTGGCACAAAACTGGTTCAGATGTTTCAAGTTGAAAAATAAGTTTCAATTACCGTCGAACTGGGAAGACAAGGTAGCATGCAATTGTAACTCAATACAAACTCAAAATGCTACAAGGTCCACTGCAAAATGACAGAGTATATATAAGACTCCACAATGTCATTCAAATTAACCAGTCAAGCAACCAATCAGAACTCAAGGAATGGAATGACCCAAATCACCCTGATTCATGAATGGATCATTCTTGATTCCTATTTATACCAGCTGTCTTGGACACTGCTAGAGTTCTACTTAGCTGCTGTTATTAAAACCAACAGTAGGCTAACTGACCTCAATAAGGTGACACCAGCCCCAAAGTTAAACCAAGGTTTGAAAAGACTTTCTATTGTGGAAGATGCAGCCTTGCTTGAAATGGCTGGGTAACAGCTAAGCAAAAGCACTCATACATTGTCAGCAGAACTTAGTCCTTCTTCACAAATTACCATCAATTTACACCTCCATTAGCTTGACCTTGTGAACAAATGCTGAAATACTTGAAATACAAAATATGAAATAATTTGAAATATTGCAAAACTTTTGACTTACTCTAGTATATCATTAAGGTTTCAGTTTTAAATCGTATTTGGTCTCACTTTTATTCATTTCCGTGTTAGCTCAGTCGGTAGAGCGTTCGGCTAGAAACCACAAGGTTCCTAGTTCGATACCGGTCCCTGCTAACTCAGCGTATGAGTAGCACAGGGATCTGTGCGGTAAAGTAAGGAGCTGATGGTAGGTGTGGCGCTCCACCTCAGATGCTAAAAACAATCTCCTTGGTCTAATGCTATTGAAAAGGGGATAGACTCCTTCGCTGACTGGCTGATACCGACTTTAGGCCGCCCTGTCGACTTTACTTTTATTCATTGCACTCTGATGGTCTGTGTTATAGGGTGCAAGTGGCTGTAAAGCTACTTTGGGCATTGCTGGAGAAGCAAGGACGAACTGATAAGTGACATTCTACAGTGAAAACCAGCACATGAGTGCACCAGTGTAAGCTGTCTACCAAAGACCTACATTGACTAGCTCTGCGTGGATATTGGATGCTGTGCAGAGGACCTCCTGAGAGCAATGAAGGATAGGGATGGTTGGTAAGAGATTGATATGGATATCTGTGCTACCAGCACGACATGATCATGATGATCTCATGTCCTTTGGTGAGGCTTAAAGTCATAGACTTTTCTTCAGTTTGGGGTGTGTGGTGTAATGGTTAGAGTTGTAGGATATAGACTCATCGACCTGAGTTCAAATCCTGAATGAGGCTATTTGCATTTCACATAGGGATAATACCATTGGGAAAAGTATGCATCCAACTACTCTCCGTCTATCTATGGGTAAATAGTAGTGCTGACTGGGTTCTTTAACCTTGGTTGAGCAACTAGTCTAGGAGAAGGAAAACTGAATTCAAACCTGTTAAACTCCGCTCCGCTTAAGAAATTGACCTTGTGTCCCATCCTGCTCATGTAGAGGGGTTGGTAAATATATATCCTTTTTTTTTTTTCACATAAATAATATTCCTTAGTGACAAAGTCCAGATCATACCAAATTTATATCAGTGAAGCCAAAATTGAAAATCTGTGATAGCCTAAAAAAATTGTTTATAAATCTCAGAAAACAGACACTGATTTCTATCAACCATTTTCAAATGTTCATATTTTCAGACATCTCTGTTTTGGTGCTTCATAAATGAAAGAGATTGCTTTATATTCATAAGCATGAAAGAATTTATATGACAAGGATTTGTAGACTAAAGGGCCAATTAGTTTTCATGGATGATTAACACAAGTATGTGAAATTATTTTTTATTCTTTTGCATTAAAGATCAAAAAGAAGTATTTGATCATTTTCAGTTCTTGCTCTAATATAACAGAAATTATTATTCAATACTAATATTAGGTTAATTGAATTATATTAAATATATATTGATCAAAAATTAATATTCAATACAATATCAACATTGATGCTTAAATGAAATTTCATTCACAAGGAGCTTCCCTTTGGAAGCATTTGACAATATAAACTCAACCTTAGAAACAGGAGGCATACACACACTCATACATATTTAAGTGTATACACAGATATATAATATATATATATATATACCACCGTCAAGGCATGTCAAAAATATGGATTCCCTTGACTCTTTCTCTCTCATCATATATCCTTATCAGCCATCGTTTTTGGAAATATATATATATATATATATATATATATATATATATATATATACTAAAAAAGCTAAACTGTCTACAAGGTATTTTCAGTATACTTTTCTATAATCTAATTTTTTTTCAAAATCATTTTCTGATGTGATGAATGATAGATGTGTGAAATTTTGTGTATTTACCCAATCCCTCTGTATGACCAGGATGTGACACAAGGTCAACTTTTAAGAAGGTTTACAGGATTCAATTCAGAGTTTTCTCCATCTTCTAGACTGGTTGTTATATTAAGGTTATAGAGCCCAGTCTGACCAACGATTTACCCATAGCTGAAGGGAGAATAGTTAGATTCATACCTTTTCCAAGGTCATTAGCACTATGTAAAATGCAAATAGCCTTGTCTAAGATTTGAACACTGTTCACCATGTCCATTTCCTGTGATGATACCCATCATACCATGAGTACCTCCTCAAAAAAAAAATCTATATTGATTAATAGATATTACCCCAAATTTTGGTTTTCATGTCATATTCCCTCATTCTGTCCAACATTTTATCCAGCATATATATATATATTATATAATATATTATATATATATATATATATATATATATTATAATAATAATAGTATACACAGGAATAACCTACTCGAGTTTCACCATATTTCAATTGAAATTTGATTGAAATTGAACTAATTTAATATCAGTAAAAAATAGCACAAGTTAGGAATATAATTTAATCATTACTCACATCAGAAGAAATAAAGATCATAATCTTTAAAAAATAATCTTTAAGATCTTTAAAATTTCTAAATGATCATATATATATATATATATATATATATATTAGTGTGTGTTTGCTTGTGTTTGTGTGTCTGTCAGTGTGTTTGTGTGTGTGTGCACATGCGCATGTGCGTGTGTGTGCGCGCATGTGTGTGAGTGCTTGTGCATACAATACCACGTGGATATGTACGTAAAAACACATCACGAATAGAGCCTCAATTTTTTTTTATTCTAAAATTCCTTTGTAGATATGTGAACAGCTGAGCAATTTGTATAATAAATTGATGACATCTAGAAGCTGAGAGACTGTTGTTTAAAGTCTAGACAATTCAGTGCCAATCTAAAAATATAATGAAGCCTGTTTTTATACTCTTTTGAACAGCTGTTTGTGTGTGTGTGTTTGTGTATATATATATATATTATATATATATATATATATATATATATATATGAGAGAGAGAGAGTTGGTTGGTTGGATTTTATGGCATGTCAACTGTTGTTGGGTTATTTTATGCCAAAGACATTTTGATTCATTCTTGATGGGTTTTCAAAAAAAATTTTCTCAACTCAATTTTTTATAAACATATTATTACACTCTTTTTCTATTTAATCCCTAGATGGGACCCTAACAGGTACTACTATTCCAGTTCAGAGTGGACCTGAGAGTAATGGAGATGAAGGGGTTTCCACATACCCCAGAGTTTCATAATTGGAACTTCACCACTAGATACAGTTTAAGGTTATACTCAGGGCACTAAGACCCCCAGCTACCGCCTTAAAGCACATATATCATAAAAACGGTTGGGAGTTTGCCATAAGAGCAATAGAGTTGAAACAATCATATAGGTGCTAGAGCTTGATGTGACCAGCCAATTGATTGAAGGAGACCTCTGCAACTGACCGTCTAGCCTAAGTAAGGGCAAAAGTGGAGTGTTGCATGTCATGGACTGCTCAGTCACCAGGATTCCATCCTAAACAATCACAGGTTGCCACCCCCGTCCATCAGGTGGTCCCATTGGGGGGATTTTACCCCTCTACAGAGGTTCATTTGGCACATTCTACTGCCCCAACCAACAGAGCAAAGAGATAGATAAATAGAGATATGAACATGGGAATATGTGTGTTGCATATAGGTACACACACACACACACACACACACACACACATATATATTATATATATATATGTGTGTGTGTGTGTATGCGAGAGGTCAAGTGATGTATTGGTTACCTATGGAGAAAGTAGGATCAACAAACCAAGTTCAAATTCTCTGAATTCAAATCCCTCATAATTTATACACAAATACACACATATGTGTACGTGTGTGTTTGTGTCTGTGTAAATGCTATAATTCTAATGTAGAGGTCACATATTTATCAATCCATTATTAATAAATGGGTTACAATAGCAGAAATTTTGTTTGTAAATATAAGTTGTAGCAACAATCTTTCATTTAAAGAAATGTTCTCAGTTCAATTTTATAAGTGTTAAATTTATAACAAGCTGTAAAATCATTTCAAATCTTAAATTCATTAAAATCATTTGAAACCTTAGAATTATTACAGGCCTTAAAATCATTGCAAATGTTAAATTCCTTGTAAGCCTTAAAATCATTCATTTATAAGCCTTAAAATTAATGCATTATCACAAGCCCTAAAATCATTGCATATGTCAAATTTATTGAAATCATTGGAAACATTAAAATTATAATAAACCTTAGAATTATTGCATTATTAAAAGCCTTAAAATCATTGCAAATGTTAAATTCATTAAAATCATTGGAAACCTTAAAATTAAAAGCTGCAAAATCATTACAAACCTTGAAATCATTGCAAACTTTAAGATTAAAAATTGCATAAATTTCAGTCAATATTCCTGCAGCAAAAAGAAAGATGTAAAGAAAATTAATCAAAATTTTAAATGCCTATAGATTGAAAAAAAAAAAAATGAATTGATTCTAGAATTGGTTCAAACCAATCTAATTAAAGCCAATTAAATTTGCCGTCTAACTAAAAAAAAAAAAAAAAAAAAAAAAAAAAAAAAGGAAAGAATTTTGATGTGCTCTTTTCTCTTCCTGTCTCTTTTAAAAATATTCTATTTTATTTCTTTTCTTTATTAATTTTTTTTATATTTATTTTTTTATAACAGAACAAATCAGCCATGAAGTTCAAATGTAAATTGTGTTCTTTACTCCATACCCAGAAGCTTTGCAACGAAATCCATTTCTTGCCAAGAGACAGAATCTTGATTATACTGTATATAATCTTCTACAGTTCTTCCCTAACATTAAAAATAGCACAACTATTTTAGGAAAGCAAAAGTAAATGAATAAATAGTAGAAAGAGAACATGAAAGAAAATAATGAATTTATTTGTAGAGCAAAGTAATAGTGTGAAAAAAAAAATGAATAGAAAAGCAAAAAAAAAATTTCTATTAGTTGGTTCCCCAGAAAAAAATAAACTGTAAATACAAAATTCCAAGAAGGAACGAACATACAACATACAATAAAAATGGAGAAGCAATTTTTAGGTTTAAAAACAGCAATAACTAATCTAATGAAATTTGAAGAAATAGAATGTTTATAGAGGAGAGGTGATTGTGACCAGAGAGAGAGAGAAAGAGAGAGGGAGGGAGAGGGAGCAAAAGAACAATAGCAGCAAAATGCTTGCAGTTAAGTGATTTTTTTTTCTTAGGAGCGAAATGTTGCAGAATTATTCAAGGTGTACAGACAGTGTGGGACAGGGGAAGCTGACCATGTTTAGCTGCTTAATCTTAGTTTCGAAAAGACCCCCCCGCCCCTCACTCCTCTTTTCAAAACAGCAGCAATGATTTTCTCAGCACGGATATTTGATATTGTCATATTCTTGCCGATACTTTTGATCGGTCGTAGATAGTCAATCCAAATAGCAGAGTAGGAGACAGGTGCTGACAGACAGTAGGAGGCCACCACACACTCACCGTCTGCTCTGCGCGCGGCAATATGAGTGATGCCTAACTTGTGCTGTGACAGTGGGAGAGAGAGAGGCTTGTGTTGACAAAATTCCCATCGAGCACATTGCGATTTACCTCTGTCAGTCAGCATGGCAGTCACATTAAATTGTAGCTGATTTAATGAGGGACTGGCAAAAAAAAAAAAAAAAAAAATGAAACAAATTCGGACTACCTTTTGGAATGTGGGAACCGCTTGCAGCGCTGGCATTAATGAGATATTTTGCATAGTTCATGCATTTTTAAGTACAATTTCCAATCAGTTTTAGTTGGATTTTTCTTTGAATTTCAAAAAGAAACAAAATATTTTCCTTTTCCTCTTTGTACTTTTTAATATATCTTAAAGCTGTGTCAGCAGAATTTATTTATTTCTAATAAATGTATTTTCAATATTTAGTTTGGAATCGGTTTTTGTCTTCATATAAATAAAAACTAAAATACTACACACACACACACACACATACATGTATATATAAGTTAAGAGTAAGGAAATGAATCCGACGGTATTTATGTGTGTGAGTGTGTGTGCATATATGTATATATATATAAGATGAACAAAAAGTGATAAGTCAAACATGAATATTTCTTTTATGTTGTTGTTATATATATATATATATATATATATATATATATATATATATATATATATATATATATATATATATAATGTATGTATGTTTGTGTGAGAGTGTGTGCATGTATGCATGTGTATCTAAGTTAGGATAGTGTAGACACTAAATCGATTTTACCTCTGCAATAATTACATCAAAAACCATATATATATATACATATATATATATATATATATATATATATATATATATATATATATATATATATATATTATTAGTGTCTGTAAAGTTTGCAGTATCTACAGAGGAAGACAACGAAGGTACTAAATATCTGGAATAAGCATAATGATAATTCTGTGGTGTCAATATAACACTGACCACCAGTTTTTATTTTAAAATACAACCTAAATATGTGTGTGTGCGTCTGTGTGTGTATGTGTGTGTAATAACACATGCACACAAACACGTTTAGGTGTATGGTGTGGTAACACACACATATATGCATGTATGTATATAAGTATTTATGTATGTGTGTGTATATATATATGTGTGATTGTGTGTGTGTGTGTGTGTGTGTGTGTGTATGTGTGTGTGTGTGTGTGTGTGTGTATTAGTTTATTTAAGGATTGTGGTATCTACAGAGAGAGAGAGAAATAAGATATTGAATATCTGAGATTAAGCCTAATGATAATTTTGTGGTGCCTGTATCACATTGATAAACAGTTTTTATTCAAAATCTCAATATGATGGATATAACTATGACATTACTTATTAGGATCTTTGACTCCTTCCTAAATAAAAATATGATCATGGACTGCTGATATAAAATGGGCTTGCCGGTTGTCTAGTAAATCTGTGTATGCCTCTATGTGTGTGTAAGTGTGTTCGTGTGTGCATGTGTGTGTGCATGTGCATGCGTGAGTGTGTGTGTGTGTGTTTGGCTGAATGTGTGTGCATGTGTGTTTGCCTGAAGGTGTGTGCATCTGGGTGTATGTGCTTGCATCTGTGTGTGTATGTGTATGCATGTGTGTGTGTGTATGTGTATGCGTGTGTGTTTGCCATAACATGTGTGCATGTATGTTTGTGTTTGCCCAAACGTGTGTGTTTTCGCAAACATGTGCATCTGAATGTATGTGTGTGTATGTTTTCCCGAATATGTGTGTATCTGAGTGCATGTGTGTGTGTGTGTGTGAGAGAGAGAGAGAATCAGTTTTGATCTGAAGTTTTCACTATATCATAGACAATCTATATGATTCACAACTGAATTAAATGGATTGTACTAAAATAGAGATTACATTGAATAATAAATATTTGTTATACAAAATAAATACATACTGATGTAACTTCAGACATACTCACAAACACATCGATAAAGTATTTTTTCCTGGATCTTAATATGAATTTATGTTGGTGTTTTTTATACAAAGTTTTGCTTTTATGACATTAATAGACAAAAATTATTAATCTTATAATAATTAAGTGTCTAAAAAGTTTTGCTTTTATGACATTAATAGACAAAAATTATTAATCTTCTATAAAGTGTCTAAAAAGTATTTCAACTTTTTTTTTCTTTACAGATATACTAGAAGTGGCTACCCAGCACTGCCTGGGAACAGTAGGGGGAGAAACCTTGATGAATTGAGTTGTTTATTTTTGAGATTTACAAATGCTGGACATTTTTAAGTAGAATTTCAATGCTATTTCTATGCATATTTTAATTTTTAAATATCTTAGAATATAAATCAAATCTTCATCATTTTTGCACAGAAAGCAAGAACCGGTGATATTTAATGTGTATATATATTTGTCATTAATTGTTTTATTTTTGTAGTTTCATCCGAACATACATACATACACACTAACTGCCCTTTATATATGTATAGATTAACAAATAGTTTTCTCTGTCAGAATTTTGAGAACAAAGTCTTGCTCATCTATTTTATCTTTTTTAGTTATAAAGATGCCAACATATTTTATACTGTCAAAAGTTTACTGAATTTAAAGTTTTTGGGATCTTCATATAAATATCACTTAGATCACACCTATTTTATTGTGGATAATATTTGAAATAGCATTATTATTCTTACAAGCCTATTTGCACACACATTTACATAATTTCATATATCTACATCTATACACACACACACACACAAACATATATGTATATATCTATATGTGTGTGTGTGTGTGTGTGTGCGCATGTGTGTATAGATGTAGATATATGAAATTATGTATGTAGATGTGCGTGTTGTTATGTGTGTAGCTACATTGATAAATATTTATCTTCTACAATAAATACACACACACGTGTGTGTGTGTGTGTGTGTGTGTGTGTGTGTGTGTGTGTGTGTGTGTATATATCCATATCCATGGGTGTGTATGTATGTATGTATAAATTGCACCCCCAGCTATGGATTAGATAGTACCACTACTGTTATTCTACAAGGATGACTTAAACAGCCTATGAAGGTTGATCTGCCATTAAACAAAGAAACAAAACCATATATATCATATATCTATATATTTACAAAGCTTTTCTTAAATGTACTGATTGCAAAACACAGACATTGATTGGCAATTTAAAAAGACAGAAGATTCTATCAGATAATCTACTTTAATAATAATTTAATAGCACATATAAAGTTTCACATTTCAAGCATTTACTTGTTTGTATGTGTAGAGCTGATAAAAATTATCATTTATTTTCATATATATAAGAAGCATGAAGTATTTTCAAAATGTCTTACTTTTGTCTCAATGAAGAAATGTCAAATAAAATTAATATAAATTAAACATTTATTTTTCTTTACTTTCCCTTTCAGCTTCATTCAATAAATTTGAAAATCCAATAATCAGATTGATTTGTGGAGAATTTAGACACTTTATTTGTGAATTTTATCTTTTTCTGATTTCTATCATGTAATACTAGAAAATTCCAACTGAACTGTTAAATATTCACATTTTAATACTGAAAAACATTACGAAAAGAAGAAAAGGTAGAAAAAAGAAAGAATCAAATCTAATGTGCAACGTTCACACAGACACCTCAAGTATAAATTCAGACATTGAATGTGAAAAAAAAAAAGGGAAACAAAAAAGAAAAGTAAATAGAATTTTATTTTGAAGAAATACTTTTACAACCACAAGGTATTTAAAAAGAATGAACTCGATGTGCATTTTGAAGATTTTTATTTTTCAGATTCCAATCTCCAAACAATAAAGATGTCCCAAAAATAATGTCCAAATGAAAATTTTGAAATATAATTTTGAAACAGATTACTTTGGATACTAGAAAGAAAAGACCTGAAATTCATTTTAGTGCACCTAAAATTACAAGATTTTTTAATAGAATTTTCTCTAACTTTTAATCATTTATATCCAACAAAGAATCTATTAAATAATTCTGTTATTTTTAAATGTTTCTCTGATACATACATTTGCAACTTTTCCATCATATATATATAATATATATATATATATATATATATATATATATAATATGATGTATAAAAAATAAATGCAAATGGGAAAAGTTTGCAAGAAAAAGTGCTCGTCACTACTACACCAGAGCAACACAGAAAAATATCAGTTTATGAACATTAGAATTTTTTTCCCTTTCTCTCTCTCTCTCTCTATATATATAAAGTGAACAAAAATGACAAGATAAACAGGAAATTTTTCTTGTATGTATTTTGTCTTTTATTCTTATATTTTTATTTTTTATTTTTATTTTAAACATATTTGTGTGTGTGTGTGTGTGTGTGTGTGTGTGTGTGTGTTAGGATAGCATAGAATAGAGTCAACAGTACTGGATAACTATCAGTTTCTCACCTATGTGATCTTCAGACCAAGTTTACTCTTCCACTGATATATATGAAATTAAAAAATTGAAAACTAAAAAAATATATTTAAAAAATATAAAATTAATTACATATAAATTAAAATAAAAAATGAAAATATGATTATCATCATAGGAAATGAACACAGTGACCAGAGTTCAAATCCAGGATAAGGCTGTTTGAATTTCACATACCTATGGATCCAACTATTCTCCCACCAGCTATGGGTAAATAATAGGGCAGACAGAGCTCTTTAACCATAGTATGCCAACCGGCCTAAAAGAAGGATAACTTCTTGAATTCAAACTGTTAAGCTCCACTAAAAAATATTGACCTTGTGTCACATCCTGCTCATACAGAGGGGTCAGATAAATATATATATATATATATATATATATATATATATATATATATATAATAGATAGATAGATAGATAGATAGATAGATAGATAGATGACCAGCAAAGTTCAAATCCTTGTTGAGGTTGTTTATTTTCAGTTTTTTACTAATACTCTTGGGAAAGGCATGATCCACCACCACCCTCCACTGTATTGTGTTCTACTGGATGTATCAGAACAAAATCTTATTACTGGCATGATAAACAAAAGTGTGCATGAACAAACACAAGAGCAAACCACTCTCCCATAATTAACATGCCTAACAAGGATACAGCAGCATAAAGCATAAACATCCTTAACACTATTCTGTCGATAAATACATATAAACATATATAAATATACACACACACACACACACACAGAGAGGCACATACTCACACACACAGAGTTATATAATATATATATATATATATATATATATATATATATAATACACTGTCAAAATGTAATACCATTCTTTCTGTTAAATTAGGTATGTTTTATAAGGATATCTGAAAATACTCAAACCAGCTTAGAAAAAAGTTGTGTTAAATGCACTAATTGCAAACAATGAATTCTTGCATGTTAGATGCACTGTAAAAATATGCGTTTACACCATAAGAATTCAGAGCATTTTAATAATATTGCCCTCACATTACATGTCTACAACTTGGGAGTATATGTGCTTGTGTGTATATGTGTATGTGTTTGTATGTTTGTGTTCTATTGTGTCTATATGTGGTTCTATATTTGTGTGTGTATTTATGTCCATTTATCTGTGTGTGTATGTGTGTGCATTTTTGTGTCTTTGTGCCTGTTTATATCTGTATGTGTTTGTATATTTGTGTGTGCATTCATGTGTGTATGTATGTATGTATGTATGTATGTATATTTGTTTATGTAGGCAAATGTGAGTGTTTGTATGTGTATGTGTTTTTGTATCTATGTGTATTTATATGTATGTATTTGTATGCTTATGCATGTAGATGTCTGTATATTTGAATGTATATTTATGTATGTGTTTATGTTTGGGTGTACATAGATGTATGTGTATATTTGTGTGTTTAAGGGTAGGGTTGTGTATGTATGTGTATATATTTCTGTATATGTGCATGTATAAGATGTGTCATAAAAGTATTGAGATTGAAGCTGCATTTAGCAAGACAGAAATGAACAATGAATTGAACGTTAATTTTTTTTTCAGAATACAAGGTGTGCCATAAAAGTACAAAAAATCTCTATACTTTTTGGACACACCTTGAATATATGAATGTAGGTCTCTACATATATCTGTGTGTTTGTGTATGTATAAGTATGTCTATGTTGCATGTGTATATGTGTGTGTGTGTGTGTGTGTGTGTGTGTGTGTATGCACCTTAATTAAAATAACAATCAGGATCATCAGAAAACTTTCTAACAAGCTTTATTATTAAAACTAGCAAATATATGCACCCTCCGGGTGCAAGTATTTTAGTTAAATTTTATAATAAAATATCATATTAAATTAGAAAGGCTAATGAAACTGAATAAGAATGTAGATAAAAAGATTTGAACAGAGAGGGGTATTGAAAGATTGAAAAATAGAACAACTTTGAAACTAACTCATCCATCATTTTCTGTTACTCCCGTCTTTCATTGGTAAATTTTCCTAATTAAACTGTTTAGTTAAAATAGGAAGTAAAGAATAATATTACAGTTATTTCTTCTTGTTAAGGGATTTCTTTTAAGATTTATTGAAGAGATTTTTGCTCATATTCAATAAGATAAAACCAAACAATTAGAAATCAATAATACTAAGCATATATTTATTAAAATCAATTTTTAAAGATCAATATGCAAATTAGCCTTCCCATTCACACTGTAAACCTCTATTTTGTTGTATATATAAATACAATTGCATGTTATTAGTATGTAGATATGGTCAACAATATTAATAATGTAAAACAATTTTATTAATTAATGAGGTTTAAATATGAATAAAATTTCATGGAGAATATGACGTAAATAACTAAGGGAATTGTGTTTCGATTAGTAATATAGTTTTGGTTACAGACAGAAAAACACACAATCTCCATTATAATAAGATATCAGTTGAAAACTTCAGATTAAATGAATGAACTCTACTGACCCCATTATTTGTATTATTTTTTTTGGGGGGGGGTTTTTTTTTTTTCTAGTACAGCAGACATTCTTTTTTTGTTTTTATGTTTGTTTCTTGTTGTTTTGCCGTTTTATTTTTTTTTTCTGGTGTGTGTGTGGGGGGGGGGGTCTTTTTCTGTACATGATGAAAGCAGAACTTACACCTTTCATTTCTGAGCTGAGAAAAAAAAGAGGGTGTTTTGATATGACCCAAATTGTTGTCTACTGGTCAATTATTTTATGTATTTTGGTCTATGATAAAAAAATTTAAAAAAAGAAAAAAAAAAGGAAAACACTAGCCAAGATTTATTTTGTTGACCAAATTTAAAATATCTAAAAAAAAATAAATAAATAAATAAATACCAGCAAGTTGAATTTTTACTATTTACAAATATATGTCTACACAGAGAAAATAAATAGTATTGAAATGTTTATTACTGACATGTAGGCATCACTTCATTCATGGAATACTAAGAGAGATCATTACATCAAACATTGTCCTACAATAGAGGCAGACAGACAGACATAGGTGAAAAGACAGGCAGATGAACAGGAGCAGACAGATATGAAAAAAATATAGATAGATAGATAGATAGATAGATAGATAGATAGATATAGGGCATTTTTGTCGTCAGCTACGCATTTTAAAAGCGAGTTAAAAAATAATTAAATCTATTATTTAAGGTCAAACTTTGTCTAAATCGATAAGTAGTAACATAATGACCATCATTAAAAAAAGAAAAATATCATTATATATGCAGTTTATTTTCAATAGATTTAAAACGATTTGTTTTGGTCAATTTCGACGCGATCCGGCATTCTGTCTATTTTCAATGGTTTTATGCGCTTGTTTACAATTTTTATGTAACATTTGCGATTGCAAACAAATTTATCAAAAATCAAGTAATTATCCGATTTTAATGAAATTTTCAGTATTGATTTATCAATTAATGAATTTTATAATGCATCAGTTATTTTATTTCAAAACTTTAATTTAGTATTTTTGCTATGAAAAATTAATATATAAAATTCATTTAAAATGCGAAAAGCCTGATGTTAAGTTTAAAATGTTATATTTTTAGATTCTAGAAATAAATATCTATTTAATGCAAACCTTATTTTAGATACATAAAGTAATAAGTTTTGAAGAAAAACTCTATTGAAAATGTACCCCCACCCCACCCTTTTAAGCAGAAAAAATGTCAATGTATAATTTTTTCTTTTATAAAGATAATAGCCAATTAAATAATTATCGAAATGAGTAATAAAGAAATCTCCAAAAAATTAATAATTCATTATTTTTTTACATATTATTTTTCAATTTTCGGTACTTATTTTCTCAGAAAAGCTACCGTAAAAATTTTTTTTGTTTCTATTCATAACTTCGGTTTCATTATTTATACTGTAATTAGTACCGAAAGTGACCAACTCGCAAAAATGTTACGCCACCAACATAGGGGGGGGGGGCAAAATTAAGTTACCTGAAAAAAATTAGAAAGTTTTGAAATAAAATAAATAATACATTAAAGATCATTCATTGATAAATAAACACTGAAAATTTCATTAAAATCCGATAATTCCCTGATTTTTGGTAAATTATTTTCTGTAGTGGGGGGGGGGGCTAAAGTCATTTTGTCAAAAACGCATTTTAGGCTCATTTTGCCAGTACCTAGATAGAGAGAGAGAGAGAGAGAGATTAAACAATATATAGAGAGAGACAGACAGACAAAGAAGGAAAGAGATTTGAAACAACATAGATATATATAGAGAGAGAGAGATAAATATATAGACAAATAGGGAGACAAACAAACAGACAGACATATGTGAAAAGATATAAATATAGAGACAGACATATTGACAAATATGAACAAAGAGATAAATAGGTAGACAGACAGATAGATAGGCAGGCAGGCAGGCAGGCAGACTGACCAGACAGACATATGTAAAAAGACAAATATATAGACAGACAGATAGATAGGCAGGCAGGCAGACTGACCAGACAGACATATGTAAAAAGACAAATATATAGACAGACAGATAAATTTAAATAAGCATAGACAGACATATGTGAAAAGACAGATTAATATAAACAGACAGATAGATATAAACCATCTTAGATAGATAGATACATACATACACAGAAGAGGAAAAGACAGGGAACAGTTAGAGGAAAAAATTGAAAAATAATCTAAATTTTTTTTTCCAGTTGCTTGCTTCTGATTTAGTGTAAATGATTGATAAAAAAATAAATAAAAAGATATATCTGTATGTCTTTTTGATGAGTAAGTGTTGTCTTTTATAATAATTTATACCCCCCCCATTACCATCATCCCACACCCCATTCACTCACACCCCCCCAACATCTCACTTTAACTGTCTGTCAGATGACATCTTTCATTCTTTTTCCTGTCTCCCTCTAGACTGGATCTATAGCATATATGCTCTCTCTCTCTCTCTCTCTCTCTCTCTCTCTCTCTCTCTCTCTCTCTCTCTCTCTCTCTCTCTCTCTCTCTCACACACACACACACAGACACACACACACACAAGGATTTCCCATTCGCACTCTGCTGAGACTTCCCTTTCTTTAAATTCTTGACTCCTCCTCTATAAAAAAAAAAAATAAAAAATGGAGCGTAAACTATGTGAATCTTGGCATAGTAGTAATTCTCTGTCACTTCTTAGCTTCCGTCAGAACAGATGTACACATTTTAGACTGAAGAAGATCCCTCAGCACCATCTGAAAGGTTGTGAAGAGAACAAAAAAAAAGTGCAGGAACTTTTAAAAAGAATTGTTTCTTGTCTAAAGATAAATTTTATTCTCAAACATTCAGAGAAAATTTTATTCTATTTAGAATAGCAATTTAAAATGACACATTTTAAGAATTATGTGTACTTTGTATTTATTTGAAATATACAGGATTTTAAAGATGGAATTTGCATTCCTGTATTGATTTAAACTACAAAGTCTTAAATTATTTATGACTTTGCCTTTCTCATTTTCAAACATTCTTCAGGACGACATTAAATGCAAACCGAACAATCAAAGTTGTCATGAAAGAATTATATTTGAAATCTTTGTAACAACATTTAAAGAAATTTAAATAGATTAATTCTAACTCTACTAGATATGATTTGTGTCTTTCATGGTATTAGAGTTAGCAAGCTAGGCTAGCAGACTATTGTTAATGAGTTTGATTTCACTGAGTGCCCCCTTTTTTTAGGGGGGGGGGGTGACATACTAAGCTAAACTTATTAAATGATGACCCACTAAGATTAAATGACAGTACTGGAAAATGGAATAATCAGATTTGTAATTATTTTCAAGTTTATTAAATAAAATATTAAAAAGAAAAAGAAAAATTAAATTACAGAAGATTATAGTTTATATTTTTCTTTTCTGGATGCTGGTTCAATTAATTCTTTTAATTAAGTTTTTAAATCAATTTTTAACTTTTTTTTATTTTTTTTTTTTTTTTACTAATCTTTCATCACTACAGTAAATAAAAATGAATAAATAAATATTTTAAAAATAAATATTTCAATATCTTTGACATATTTATTCGAAAGAAATTATATTCCAGAATAAATAAACAGAGTGCTAGCCAAACACTTAAGGAATTTAATCACTTTAATTAATCTTTTCATCTGTCTAATTAGCCACCATTTCTCATCAGATATTTCACATATCTCTTAAAATCACAACAAACAAAGAAATAAAGGATTTCATTTTCTACCATTTTTTTTCTTTCTTTACAGAATCCATTTAGCACCTTAAGTTCTTTATTAAGAATTGAAGCACAAGGAGTTTTATCAAATGTATAAAAAGTTGATTACAGCTTTAAATATTATTTCAAAGTTCAAACATGAAATACCATGGTCATTCAATTAATAAGGGGAATTATTTTTTTAAAATAGCAATTTGTTTTTTCATAATCCTTCTCAAAGTTTTGGTAAATAGGCCATGCTTTTTAGCCTGTTTACCAACACTGAAAAAATTTCTAAAAATAAAATTATTTTTCCATTTTCAAAAGAATTCCCCCATTTATTGAACAACCTTTGGTAAATGGACTATGCTTTGGCCTGTTTACCAACACACTTCTTGTTCCCCAATGATACCTGCATTGGAAAAAATAAGGTCTAAAAAGTAAACTGGGACTTCTAAGAGACAGATGAAAATAGAAAAGTTCAAACTTAGAAAGTATTTGTGTGCTTGGATATCAGAATGTGTCATCTTATTGGGTCCCAACACAAAGGACTAAAGAACACAAGATCCAATGAATGGGTTTATATTGTTGGCATGTTTTATCACATCCATTACATAGACCTGACTTGGTGTATATGTGATCATCAGATCAAGAATTAGTTCAATGATCGTATAGGTAAGAAATTGACTGTTACTGTTAGGAAGTTTTCTGCACTTGCACAATCCTGTGTTTCACCAAAAACTACTATTCAAAAAGTATCAAGACTTACTTCCTATCTGTTTCCAAACTGAGACTGATTTGTCTAGACAGTAATCTAGATGACAATGACTATACATCATCCCTTTATCATATAAGTTGCTCAATTTTGAACGTCATTTAAAGATTTTTTTTTTTTAATTTAAGAAATTTAAAGCTTTTATCTTGATACTTTGTATCACACCTCATATATATATATATATATATATATATAGATAGATAGATAGATAGATAGATCACACGCATCTATATATATATATATATATATATATATATATACCAAGCGTGTTGGTAGATCCTTGCGGAGAGAAAAACCCGGCAGAGAGTTTGATTGTAAAAATATACTACCAAACATCAACCAGGAAGAAAAAATTTTTGAAAAAAAGAAAAGACCAAGATATTCGTACCAACAAAAATAATCTATTGGTAGTATTTGGCCAAAAGAAAAACAATTTATATGCATATATATGTATATAAGATATATATATATTCATATAACCGCTAGGAGAAGCTAATTTGTAAAAAGTGCTTGATACCTAAGTAGAGCCAAGTAATAAAGATAATCTACTGAGTCAGACGAACCTACTATTAGTTTCGCATAAAGCTCTTCAGGTTTAGCCCTGAAGAGCTTTATGCGAAACTAATAGTAGGTTCGTCTGACTCAGTAGATTATCTTTATTTATTATATATTATATATATATATATATATATATATATACCCTGCATGCATACATACATACATGAACACATATATAAATAGACATTTACATAGTTATACATATACTGTTGTAAATATATATGAAACAAATTATGTATATTGAGAACACATACCAACATACATACATATATATACACATGCACACATATAATAGAGAGAGATGTGTAAATATATGTGTGCACATGTGAGTGTGTAGGTGGTCTCAATATAGATAATTTGTTTTATTTCAAGCAACCTTGAAAAAACGACTTCAACAGGAAAAAATGTTAAAGTAAAAATCAAAACAATAATCAGTGAACTTTCAATGCTGCAACATTTCTGGCCAGCAATTTTTTTTTTTAAATGCCTTAAATGGGGGGAAATGAATAATGAGGTAGTTTAAGAAGAATTTTCTGAAAATTCTTCTTTTTTTTTTTTATCAACACTGATCAAAGAAATAAGGGAAAAAAATAGAAGAAACTACAACTATCTTCAATTGGAAATACGTGTGCAAAAAAAAAAAAGTGTTTAACTTCATGAATTTACAAAATATCAAGTGTCAATGCGGTTACTTTAAAACTATTCAATATCCATGATTTCTGTCTTTAATATATCATTTAAAAACATCAGAAAGATTTCACATGTGAACTGTGAAAGGTTAAGTCAGTAATGGTATTAGTACCTTAGTATCTTATTAGTATTTTATTCAGATCTGCTTTTCATTTTTAGTTCTTTTTTAAGTTCCTTATCTTTTTCCACGCTTATCTATTTAATATTAGAAAGCTTTCTTCATAAACAGACTCTAGAAAAAGATAGGTTTGGTTTGGTTGTTTTATTTTACAGCGTATCAACCCTTTTTGGGTCATTTAATGGTGAATCAATTTATTTTGATATCAGATTTCTTACAGTACGTGCTGTTGCATAAATGGTCACCCATCTATGTAAAGCTCATTGCTGTTTAATTTTGGTGATTTAGTGGGAACCAATGCTTTCCTTGGGCATCCTCACTTTATACCAGGTGTTTCAAAAAAGTATTGAGATTTTCGGTACTTTTTGACCCACTTTATATTTTGAAAAAAAATTAATGTTACATTTATTGTTCATTCCTATCTTGGTAAATACAGCTTCAATCTAAAAAAAAAAGATAAAAAAAGAGAATCTTTGCACAGAACATATACAATATTAATACAATATCTATATACAGATCCCAATTCTATTAAGTAATTCATCCGATAGTTCCCCAAAATGCTCTCTTAAATTATACCTCTTACTATTTTTTTCTGATATCATCCAAATTAATCTTAAAATTTGGTACACTATAGCTGTTTTTTATCTGATTAGACAATTCTTTTCCAAAAATGTATTAATCTCTTTGAAAATAAATCAAATTGGTTAATAGAATTTTCTCTTGGCTGGTGGTCATTCTTCTCACTACTCAATAGTTTTTTCCTTTTCTTTTCTAGGATGAATAAAAAATACTAAGATAATTTCTTTGGTGTGTAGATTCTTTATACATCTTCTTTGACATCTTTTCACATAAATGTAGATTGCCAGGACCTCCCTTTGCACTATAGATGGAAATAACGACTGCATAAACTAAGATCTGTCAATTTCAGTGATTCAGGGCTAATTGATTTAAAGTTAAAATCTATTTTCTAACTTCTAGGTTTTTAGTCACATAACTTCTCCAATCTTTCAAACTGCTCTTAAACTGAATTAAACTCAGTTGACCTCAGCTACATTTATGGTTTAATTATTCTTAGAAAACTGCACTTAGACCTTTCTTATGCATAACATTTATGGTCTAAGTAACATTAAAAATATTTCTTGTAGCTAATGTAAAAGGTTCAGTAATTTGTTGCAAAATTCACATGAAACAGAATTCACAAGAAAAATATATTTCTAAATTCTAATCAGCAATTATGCACAGAACAGATATTCAACTTCAGATTTTATACAAAAAGTATCAAATAATCCTGTAAAATAAAAACTGTTTTTTTTACAACTAAAATTTCATATATTTACATTAAATTTATCAAAAACAAACTCTACACAAATTGAAAAATGAACGTATAATTTTAAATTTTCTTCACTGTATTCTTCAGGTTCCAAATTCCCTTCTGAAACATCATATTTATTCACTTAATGCTAATAATAAATATTTTTCTATATAATTGAAACATCACTATATTAGAATTTACAAAGCTTTGTTTAGTAAACACACAAGCCTCAAATTGCTGAGTGGTCACCTATTTAGGTTTTGAACAAGCTCATAACTGCTTACCTTTGATGATTTAATAGGAACTGGTGCTTTTGGTATAACAAACTTATTTGCAAGTAAAGCATTTTACAGATAATGCCAATTTGTTTCTCATACATTACAAAAAATGCCTTGAGAAAACTGTACCAAGTGTAGTGAATATTCCATTTTACAAGGAGCACTTTGAAAATAAAACCTATTTATTTCCACCAAAGATACAACAGATACAAGAAACAATAGCATCATTGGATAGAGCAAGTTTTCAGCTGCAAAACATTTTTCCACAATCACCATCAGCTTATGTATTTTTGTCAGGGATAAAGAATAGACTGCATACCATGCTTTTTAAGAAGGTAATTCAAAAACTAATACCTATTTTATATTTCCCACATCAGAATCAGATGTTGATGGTATGGTAGTGGAGGTCAAATATCCCTGCTAATAATCCATTGTTACTTTTATTTGTTTGAACTTGTTACAGATAGTAGCTGAGCAGCTTTCTGGCAAAATGGAATCTGACATGAAAGCAGAAGTGTTCATTGAATTACTTGATGTGAAAAATGTTGAAACCATTGATATTCATTAATGATTACTGAATGATAACAGTAACCAAAAAGTAGATGTGAGCACAATTAGGTGGTGGGTAATTAATTCCAGCAGTGTGAGTGACAAGCCAACACAGCTGTCAACTTAGTTGTCAATGCCTGAAATGAAGAGTGCCTCAGTCGGCTCATCCGTACAAGTTTGGCCAATGAAATGTGCACTATGCAGACAACATTTTCTTGATAATTAAACTGTCATCACTGCTGTGAAAAAGTGAGTTGCCTTGATTGGTTCAGATTTTTATAAGCATCACACGAGAGACTCTTGCTAATCATTGGCAAAAATACATAGCCAATGTGGAAAAGTACTATTTTGTAGCCAAAAATTTGCTACAAACAAAAGTGTTATGCTCCTCTGTGTGTTCTAGTTTCTGCAAAACGGAGGTATTACTTTTGGAGCACTTCCATATTGTTATTATGTATTTACCAACACATCTGCACACGTAGAATGTGATACAAGGTCAGTTTTTAAGCAGTTTAACAGATTTGAATTCAGAGTTTTCCTTCTCCTAAACCAGTTGCTATACCAAGGTTTAAGAGCCCAGTCTTTCCTACTATTTACCCATAGCTGGAGAGAGAATAGATAGATGTATACCTTTCCCAAGGGTATATAGCACTATGTGAAATGCCAACAGCCTTGTCAAGGATTTGAACTCATGTCACTGTGTCCCTTTTATACAACAATAACCATTACGCCACAAGCACCTCCTTATTGTTATAGTTTTGTTTTTTGGATTTTTTGTTGATTACAGCAAAATTCCAAGGAACGATATTTCAAGGATAGTTTCCAGAAGCTGGATAAACAACCACAACCTCATAAGTTATGTTCTCCTGTGAACACTTACACATGGATACACCAGTGTAAGCCAATCAGCAAAAACCTACATCAACCAGCTCTTTGAGGATTCTAGATGCTGTGCAGGACACCTCTTACAGGTGATGACTGATAGGGATGGGTGGTGAGAGTTATAGGAATCCATGATGATGATGATTGTTGTATTTTCTGCAAAACAGAGGAATTACTTGTTGTAACTTAGTATCAGAGTTAACAGGGAAATAATAGAAAGAAACACAATGAGTATTAAGGATAGGGAAAAAGGTTTACTAAGCAGAAATAAAAGTAAACTGAGTAATTAGCAATTGCTAGATTTAATTAATAAGACAACATTGTTTTTCTCTTCCAAGGTTTCCTCAGACATTATTTATAACATTTATTTTACAGACAATTCCATCCTCATTATTTAGGTACTATATGACACTTTTGGAAAACCCCCATATTGTTATTAGTTTGTTTGGTTTTCTTTTTCAGTTTCTTTTTTTTGTTGGTAATAGCGTAATTGAGAGGAATGAAATTTCAAGGACATCTTCCAGTGAGCATCAGAAATGACATAAACTTCTCTAAATAGGATAAAGCATGGAACAGTAGATAAGATTAATATTTGATTCACCTTCACAAGATTACAAGAAGGTTTCATCTTACAATTGAAAAGAATCTTGAATTATGTGTTCATGTGTGTGTGTGTATGTGTGTGTGTGTGTGCATGCACATGTGTGTGTGTGTGTATGTGTGTGTGCATGCACATGTGTGAGTTTGTGTGTGTGCATGTTTGTGCTTGAGCATGTGTTTCTGTGGATGTGTGTGCATGGGTATGTGTGAGTGTGTGTGCATGGGTGCAGGCATGTTTGGGCATCTGTGTGTGTGCAGGCATGCACGTGTTTGTGTGTATGTGTGTATCTGTGTGCATGTGTATGTATGTATGCGTATGTGTGTGCATGTGTTTGTGAGTGTGTGTGTGTGCACACATATTTGTGTGTGTTTATATGTTTTGTGTGTGGATGTTTGTGAGTATGTATGTGAGTGTATACATACATATCTACCAACCCCTCCACACGAGCAGGATGTGACACAACCTAATTTCAATTTTTTAGGCGATGTTTAACGGGCTTGAATTCAGAGTTTTCCTTATCCTAAACTGGTTACTAACCAAAGTTAAAGAGCCCAGTTGCCCTGCTATTTACCTATAGCTGGAGGAAGAGCAGGTGGATGCATACCTTTCCCAAGGGTATTAGCGCTATGTGAAATGTAGGCAGCCTCGTCTAGGATTTGAACTTGGGTCAACAAGTCTATTTCCCACGATTCTAGCCCTTACACCACACGCCTCCATTATGTATGTGAGTGCATATGCATACATATGTATGTGTGTGTGTGTGTGTATGTGTGTGTGTGTGTGTGTGTGTGTGTGTGTGTGCATGTGTACTTGATGCAATTTCACTTTCAAAAGGTTTTAAAGAATCTAAGCAAAATGTTTTCTAGATTTGCCGAAAACTGAATTGAATGTCTAAATCCAAATAAAAGACGATGGTTAAAATTAGAAATGAACAGTAATGGGGGAAAGCTTCAACAAAAGATGAAACTCTAAGAAACGAATTGAATACCTACCAGTTTTGAATACATCACTCGATGTGACACTGGTGGAGACCCTCCAAAGTAGGTTGAATGTCTTTGTTTCGAATATGATAAAGCAACGAATAATAAATACAGACAGTGAAACGATGAAAGCTTTAACAAAAGCAAAGGCTCAACAGATTAGGTTAGATGTTGAATGCACCAGTTTTCAATGAAACAAGATGAGGAATTGAAATTAAAAATGGAGTAGAATGCTTTACAAATGATGAGTCGGCAGTTATAAATGTAATCTCATAGAGAAAGCAAAGAATCACAAATAATGAAAGTTTTAGCCATCCAGCTCATTGAATCCCGATCGACAGTCAATTCAAAATTCAACATGGCTGGTGGGTTGTAAGTTTGTAAATTTTCAGCCATTAAAGGCCATTTTATTATATATGATCTTGTATGTATCCTCGGGTCATGACAGGAATAAGGTAGGATTTGAACACTCACCTCTTTCTTCTACCACCTCCTCCCCTTCTTTGTCTCCTTCCTTTCCCTTCTCCTCCATCTCCCTTTCCTTCTTCTCCATCTTCATACTCAAACTTTTTCCTCTTCTCCTCCTTCGTTTTCTGATCCATGTTGTTGTTGTTCTTCTTCTTTGTTGTTGTTGTTATTATTATTAATTTTCTGATCCTTTTTGCTGTTGTTGTTGTTGTTCTTGCTGTTCCATTTCTTTCCTTCTACCTCTCCTTCTTCTTCATCTTCATACTTAAACTTTTTCCTCTTCTCCTCCTTCGTTTTCTGATCCATGTTGTTGTTCTTCTTTTTGTTGTTGTTGTTATTATTAATTTTCTGATCCTTTTTGCTGTTGTTGTTGTTGTTCTTGCTGTTCCGTTTCTTTCCTTCTACCTCTCCTTCTTCTCCATCTTCATACTTAAACTTTTTCCTCTTCTCCTCCTTCGTTTTCTGATCCATGTTGCTGTTGTTCTTCTTTTTGTTGTTGTTGTTATTATTAATTTTCTGATCCTTTTTGCTGTTGTTGTTGTTCTTCTTGCTGTTCCTTTTCTTTCCTTCTACCTCTCCTTCTTCTCCATCTTCATACTTAAACTTTTTCCTCTTCTCCTCCTTCGTTTTCTGATCCATGTTGCTGTTGTTCTTCTTTTTGTTGTTGTTGTTATTATTAATTTTCTGATCCTTTTTGCTGTTGTTGTTGTTGTTCTTGCTGTTCCTTTTCTTTCCTTCTACCTCTCCTTCTTCTCCATCTTCATACTTAAACTTTTTCCTCTTCTCCTCCTTCGTTTTCTGATCCATGTTGCTGTTGTTCTTCTTTTGTTGTTGTTGTTATTATTAATTTTCTGATCCTTTTTGCTGTTGTTGTTGTTGTTCTTGCTGTTCCTTTTCTTTCCTTCTACCTCTCCTTCTTCTCCATCTTCATACTTAAACTTTTTCCTCTTCTCCTCCTTCGTTTTCTGATCCATGTTGTTGTTGTTGTTCTTCTTTTTGTTGTTGTTATTATTATTAATTTTCTGATCCTTTTTGCTGTTGTTGTTGTTGTTCTTGCTGTTCCTTTTCTTTCCTTCTACCTCTCCTTCTTCTCCATCTTCATACTTAACTTTTTCCTCTTCTCCTCCTTCGTTTTGATCCATGTTGTTGTTGTTGTTCTTTTTTATTATTATTAATTTTCTGATCCTTTTTGCTGTTGTTGTTGTTCTTCTTGCTGTTCCTTTTCTTTCCTTCTACCTCTCCTTCAATTTCTAATCCTTCTTGTTGTTCTTCTTCTTATTATTATTGGTATTGTTGTTCGTTTTCTTTCCTTCTTCCTCTACGTTGATTTCTGGTCATTGTTGTTGTTGTTCTTTTTCTTTCCTTCTTTTCTTCCTTCTACACTACTTTGATTTATGATCATTGTTGTTGTTTTCTTTCCTTCTTCTTTTTCTTTCCTTCTTCTTCCTTCTTCTTCACCACAACCAAACCTTTACTGTATTTCAAACATACAATGCCTGCCACATGATATCTTTGGAAAAGCAAAGAAGCAATCTCAGTTTTTCTGGGGTTGTTTTTCATTCTTATTGGTCACCAAAGAGACAGAGACAGTTGATAGAGTGGCCAATGGCAGAATGAGATGCTGGAATGTGAAGATAAAGGAATCTCCAAATGACTTAACAGGTTTTAGCATTCAATGATGTGGTTTCAGGCTCGAGAAAGTTCAATGCAAAAAGATCTCAAAAGTCTACTCAATTTAGTAACCAGAATTTTGAGCTGTTTATTCTATTTTAAAATTAATGGCGTTGTATTCCTGGGTTATCTGACAAAAAGAAACAGAATGTTTGTTTTATAAATAGAGATATACATGTGTATCAGTCTATCTATATATGTGTGCATATATATATATATATATATATATATATATGTGTGTGTGCTTGTGTGCACATGTATATATATATATATATATATATATATATATATATATATGTGTGTGCTTGTGTGCACGTATATATATATATATGCTTGTGTGCACGTGTGTGTGTGTGTGTGTGTGTGTGTGTGAAGGTAGGGGTGTAAACAGACATGATTATATGTATTTACATATGTTTTATATATGCTGAAACACTTATATACACTATCTTGTTACTCTGTAATAAGAAAAATAACTATGTAGCAGTCGAAAAATAAGTTTACCCTTTATACATGCAATTTTATTTTGGGTTACAGTGTTTCAATGCTCTAGACTTAGGGAATAATAATAATAATAATAATAATAATAATAGTAATAATGAAGATTAGGTCTCCATTTGTCTGTAACTAAAACTATGTCACTGCTTACGTCACATTACCCAAAATCGTCATAATATAGAATACATACACTCAAAATTTGAGCATGCAACCTTAGACAGTCCTCATTGCTTTTTTAAAATAATAATAAATACATGCCCGGTATTATATATTTATTTATAGTTTGTTTTATTTTAATATATATTTAAAGTTATCAGAACTAAGTTTCAATTTCAAATTGTTTTATTTTTGACTCCTTTAATAAATTTGATGATTTTACTTATGGTACAAAGTCTCTGACATTGAATTTTTATCTCCCACCCCTTTAGGCAATATCTTTCAAAAATTAATTTTTACACCACCCGATGGGCGTTTTTGCTAATAATAATAATAATAATAATAATAATAATAATAATAATAATAGGAGACCTCAAGAGAAAAACTGAATTGCTTATAATTACAGGACAAGACAATGCCATAAGAACAAACTATATAAACTAAAGGCAAAAATAGATAAGATGCAGCAGAATAGCAAGTGCAGAATGTATGGAGGCAGAGATGAAATGGTTAATCATAGAAGTAAATGCAGCAAACTAGCATAAAGAGAGTACAAGACTAGACATGACTCAGTGGGAAAGGTAATCTACTGGGAACTGTGCAAAAAATTCAATTGTCACCATACAACTAAATAGTATATGCACAAGCTTGAACCTGTCCTGGAGAATGAGATGCATAAAATTCTCTGGGACTTTGAGGTACAGACGGATCACCTAATCCTGGTCAGGAGACCGAACTTAGTATTAATCAACAAGAATAAGAGAACCTCGTGGATTTTGCCGTCCCGGCCGACCACCAAGTGAAAAATGAAAGTGGTTCCTAAGGAAATAATCAAACCACAACAAAAATGGCTCACACAGAGACTTTTGCCAACAAAATAGTGTTAGCATATATTGGAATAGAAAAGTGTACCATGCTCATGATGAAAAAGAGGAAGAGAGAAACAACAGAAAGAACAGAACTACGAAACCAGGAAAAATATAAGAATAAATGGGGGAAAAAGAATTACAAGTACTTGGGAATATTAAAAGTGGACACCATCAAACAGAAAGGAGACCAGGGGAGACTTGTTGTCATTAGATTTCAGTAAAACACCACCAGCAAATGAAAAATTTGCAATGAGTTAATAATAATAATAATAATAATAATAACATGATAATAGACATAATATTAATATGGTAATAAATACAATATAAATAATAAATAAATGATATACAAATAATATATGAATAATCAATAAATAAATGAATAAATAATATCCATTTTGATTGTAGAATGTTCCACAAGAAATAATATGATTGTGGTGTGTTTGGTTTAGAAGAAAATTGACTTTTATGTAAAATTGTTATTTAAGGTATATATATATATATATATATATATATATATATATATGTGTGTGTGTGTGTGTGTGTGTGTGTGTGTGTGTGTGTGTTTATACTCACATTCTTACTTAAATCCACTTTTAGCTGACCATTTTAATTATTTTATTGAATTTGGAAATGATGTAATGATACATATAAAGTTTGGTTTTAGTTCCGTTATTTTAATGGCATATCAACCTTCATGTGTTATTTAATACCAAAGCCATCTTTGAAGAAAACAGCAGTCATACTATTTAATCCATAGCAGAGGGGATGACAGAGGTTCATATAATTCCCAAGGGTATTAGTCCAAAAGTAAATGTAATAGCATGACTGGAGTTCCAATTCTCTTACTAAGATGCCACAGTCCAGCACATTAGCCATGACACCACAGACATTCCCCTTATACATATAATATATATCATAAAATGTATGTGTGCATGTGTATGTGTATGTGTGTGTGTGTGTGTGTGTGTGTGTGTGCAAATGTCTGTGTGTGAGAGTCTATTTGAGTGTGAATGTATGTGAGTGTGTGTGATTCTGTGTCTGATATCATAAAGATGCATTTTTACATGAGTGTGTGTGTGCATGTGTGTGCACATAAATGAGTGAGTGAGTGAGTGAGTGAGTGACTGCGTGAGTGTGTGTGTGTGTGTGTTGCCAGCATCAGTGTGTGAGAGTGTATATATGTGAGTGTGTGTTTGTGATACATATAAAATATATGGCAACCCCTAAACCTTTTTATCATATATGTGCTAAAAGGCAGTGACTGAGGATCTTAATGATCTAGGTATGATGTTAAACAGTATCTATAAGATATATCATAAAAGATGTGTGTGTGAGTGTATGTGTCTAAGTGACTGTGTGTGAACAGACTGATCAATGTATTCATCTATTAAATCATCCTGTATTTCCCTTATCACATTGGAGATTTTTCAAATATCTCAAAATTATTTCACCAGCAAATAAAGAACCTCATTTTCTTTGAGGATGCTGTATTGCACTTTAAATTTGCTGAAATTTTGGCTAGCTACCCATGTGTGTGTGTGTGTGTGTGTGTGTGTGTGTGCGTGCCTGTAAACTATATATATGAATCTATTATTTATGGTCTATTTGCATTTATACATACACTCATGTGTGTATGCACATATATGTATTTATATTTATACATATATGTGTATATAAATATACACAAGGTGTGTCAAAAAAATATTGAGATTTTTTGACTTTTTTGACTCACCTTGTATTCTGAAAAAAATTAACATTCCATTTATTCTTCACTTCTATCTTGGTAAATACAGCTTCAATCTCGATACATTTTTGACACACCTTAATATATATATATGAG
>CM042137.1:60098030-60210530 GCA_023376005.1 Doryteuthis pealeii | reverse complement strand
TAATCTGCATGCCCACAATGCTCAATGCTACCATGACATAGATGTATATACTTCTAAAGACAGTGAGGACTTACATAATTTAGTTAATCTATATATATATATATATATATATATATACTTAAATATTTTATATATAATTTAGATATTACATATATATGAGGGGAGGAGACAGAGACATAGTCACTGCTATTTTTTTCCAGAAGAATACCATCAATCACCTCAATTCTCTAAGGGTACCTGTGGTAGTGGGTGTGACTCCTCAGGCTAAGTATTCTTTGCAAGTCCTATCACATGTGAATAAATTAACTGTTTATTTCATTGACTATCCCTGTGCACCCTCATATAAACCCATCACAAACACGCACTCTTTGTCACAAAATTGACACAAGTTAAATTTAAACTGCTGATGTTGACATTTGTAAAGAAAGTCTTCAATAGTTTGTTGTCATGAGATCTCATATGACTATGGCTTTGGACAAACCCTACTTCATATGTTACAAATGTTTTCAGGCTGTTAGAGTGTTAGGAACAGAGAGCAAGTCGTGCTTCCAAATGTAATATATTGCCTTGACCGGCAGTGAACCTGGCAGCTGTAGTTGACAAATACATCCAATTGTAGATGAAATAAACAAGGTGGCTACCAGAATACAGGAAGTGCATGGGTGTGATACCAGACACATAAAAACAGGAAATGCATATTTGTAATCCAAATCAATGGCCAATGATAAACATGGGAAATGTGTGGGTGTAAGCCATGACCAATGAAAAACAAACTACATGGGCGAAGAGGTGTGTCTGCAAAAAAACTGCATGGGTGCCTCAGTTAAGGAGGTGTGGCCATGTGAGTTGTGTAGGAATTTTAGGACTATATGAAGTCTAGAATTTTGGCTTAAGTTAAGTTTTCACTCTCTGATCAAATTCCCGACAGCTTCTTTTCACTGTATTATGTTTAATCAATATGATATCATCACTAAATTAAAGGAAGGAGACTATGTTGTAAAATAAATCTTTTATGCAAAATAAATGTTTTTTTCATCATTAGGGTTTGCATTTATTGATGTAACCATATATACAGATGCATATTACCACCCACCAAAACACATATATAAGAACCTACATGAGTTAGATACTATCTACTAGGTTTACCTGAATGGTTCTTCAGGATTATCCTGTAGAGCCATTCAGGTGAAATCTAGATAGTGTCTAACTGATGTAGGTACTTATAATTATGTTCTACTTAATGTATTGAGCACTTTTTACATAACTTAGCAAACTCCTCCAGTGTTTTTTTTTCTTTGGCCACTACATATGATACTGATGATTATTTTCAGAAAGTACAGATATGCTAGTCTTTTCTTTTTTTATATCCCCCCCAGATATCAGTTTGAAATTTTTTTTTTTTTTTAAATTGGGTCATCTGGGTTTTTTCACTCCGGTAGAGTTTAGAAGTATATATATATATATATATATATATATATATATATATATATATATATGAGTGTCATTCAATAAATCAGAAGAATTTTTTTTAAAGCAAAATAGGTTTTTTGCAAAATCTTTTTCAGTAAATGTAAACTCTGCATTGTTTAGAAATGGTTTATAATAACAATTATCTTCATCTCACAAAAATGTTTATTTTGAGGCTATTCAAAATGGCATTAAATCAAACAAAATTCTGTGAAATTTTTGGTGGCTGACAAGTGCAAACCATATAGAATTTACAGAAGAATGTTTGATATGTACATATTTTAGGCAAAAAATGTTTATGAATGAGATAAATCTGGGTTTGTCAGTATGAGCCTGAGTCTTTACTGGAGAGTCGGTGTTTTTCCACTCCATGGACAGGAAACACACTGACTCTTTAGTAAAGAAAAAAAATGTTCTGCATGCAGAAGTCAGTAAAGAAGGTCATGTTCCCAGTCTTCTGGGACATGAAAGGATCAAACACTATTGATTTACTTGAATAATGTGCAACTGTAAACAGTTCCTATTGCAAAGTCCTAAGGCAAAATTCACCTCATTCATTGAATGAAGCTCGTATAGATTTGTTGATTTATAGACTTTTAGAATAAACAATGATTGGAGGCATTATATTTTTAATTTTCTGAACACAAAATGTGACATTAGTTAAGAAAAAAATGGAAACATGATAATGTTGAAGAGTATAATAATTTTTTTTTCATTTATTCCTTTTCCTTTTTCATTTAATTTTTTTGCATATTACCACCCACCAAAACACATATATAAGGACCTACATGAGTCATACACTATCTACCTAGGTTTCACCTGAATGGTTCTTCAGGATTATCCTGTAGAGCCATTCAGGTGAAACCTAGGTAGATAGTGTCTAATTCATGTAGGTCCTTATAATTATGTTCTACTTAGCATATTGAGCACTTTTTACATAACTTAGCAAACTCCTCCAGTGGATGAAATAGGAAACAACAACATACTGCCCTGAGGGTGGTCAGATAGACCGAAACGTTGATACAGATAATTTTTTTTTTTTTAAATATTATGTGAATATCTTATTTTTTATCTTATTTTTTATATTTATTAACTGTCAAATCCATCATCCAATCTACTTTAATACACACACACACACACACACACACACACACACACACACACACATATATGAAGTTAAATATATCTATCTGTTTATTGATAGATGTTCTATCTTACTGATGTAACTGAGGCACAAGTATGTTAGGTAGCATATAAGAAAGAAATACTTTTAGTTATGTGATATTTTTTCAAGAAGCAAATAGGAAGGACATGTAACACATAGAATTTATGTTCAAAGCCTACAGCTGTATTATTTATGGTTTATAACATCATGAAAATGGCTTTCATCAATTGCAGTGCACTTAGACATGCCATAAAGTTATCGAAAAACTCAGTGCAAGATAATTTGATCTTGATTGATAACAGCAATTTCACTTGTGGTATGTTGATGATTCTGATGTACACAGACTTTTACATAGACGTAGGAGATAGACATAAACAGCCATTTGCACAAAAAAAAACAAAAAAAAAAACGAATGAATGAAAAAAAAAAGGAATCAGCAAATCATGCTTGAATTTTATTTTAGGCCATTTATGTCCACCTTGTACCAATGCTTTTTTTTTGGTGAAGGCATGAACCCACTTTTACCTGTGCCCTATTTGATTGCCAGATATTTAGACAAAGTCTTTTGTCACTGCATACCATATAAGTTATAGATAGTATTAATGCTGAAGGGGATGGTTTAGCTCAGTCAGTAGAGCATCAGCTTAGGAACCAAAAGGATCTAGGTTCAATACCAGCCCACACCAACTCAGTGCATGAGTAGAACAGCTTGGATCTGTACAATAAAGTGGGGCGCTGATGGTAGGTGTGGCACTCCACCTCAGATGCAAAAACAATCTTCCTGGTCAAGAGCTAGTGAAAAGGGGATAGACTTCATCACTGTCTAGCTAATACTGACAATAGGCCACTCTGCCAACTTTACTTTTACTTTGTATTAATGCTTGCTCACCTATTACATTCACTTTCGGACTAATACCCATAGGAAAGGTATGGACCCCCTCATCACCCTGCCTATTAGTTAAATAGTACCACTACTGTTCTTCTACAAGGATGGCTTTGGAATTAAATGACCCACAAAATTTGATATACTATTAAAACAAAGAAACAAACCAAACTATTATCCTTCATCTTCCTAATTCTAATTGCTTTTTATCACAACTCAATCAGGTTGTCACTTCGATGACAGTCAGGAACAGTACATTACAATAAAAAGTGACTAGAATAAGGAAGACAAAGGATAACACTAATCAAAATTATATATAATATTGATTGACAGAGCATCATCTAAAAAATTCTTTTTGAATGTATATCCTCTTAAAACTACTAGTCTGTGTAGAATAATCATATTAAGCTCCAATTGCTAGTATGAATGCTACCTCTATTGGTTTGTGCATCACTGTTCTTCTGTCTGCGATATGTTGACAACCAAACAGTAGCTACGTCCGAGGTGTCAGTCATAGCAGTTTGGTCCTGTAGTGCCGATTCAAATGCTTCAGCATGACAGATGTTCTGCTCGAGGGACCTCAATACCCTGGCTTTAGCTAGTAGATCTGTTTGTAGTGCATCATTCGCTATCCCCTTGATGAGTTGGTCTTTTATGTAGATGTCGGACAGGTCATGCTCACAGCAGGGACATGAGAAATTGCAGTCTATGGCTGTAAGATGAACAAGGTATAGGTTCTTCATGCTGTGACATAGATGCAAAGGTGATCCGATGGACTATCGGATTTGATCTTTGAGTGACTAATGCTTCTATCATCCCTAGCAGCCTGTCTGGGTCTGCGGTGAAGAATTTAGGGTGGGTGTTAATGATTGCGTTCTGGACAGATTTATCAGCACAATTGTATAATTGGATGTTGGCTTGAGAAGTTGGCATGTTTGTCATTCTAGTGAAAACTTCCTAATCGATTTGAAATTTTCAGAATTGTTGGTAGGTCATTTTAAAGTGGAGTTGGGGGGAGCTTAGCTGATGGTGCCTTAGTATAGGTTGTCTGGATAGAGGTCTCCTTAGCTTGTTTAATGATAGACAGGGCTTCTCCCATGGCCCGATCCATCATTTGAAGGTTTTCTTTCGTCAGCTTTTCACTTGCAAATGTTGCAGCATAGCTTTTGTCCAAGCCAGCAGAGATACCCGCTTTGATGAAGTAGCTTTCCCAATCTTCAGTTTCCATTGCTGTTCACAGCACCAAGGACAATCACCGACGCCAGATCATGGTTTGGGAAGGTCAACCAGGTAGCCTGGGCATATTCATTGGGTCCAGTCATGCTACCCTTTCGAGACCTTGTCAAACGGGACTCCCACTTCGCTTGGAACCAAGGTCTCTAGGATGGATTCCAACAATCCAAACAAGTCATAGTGAGCCTAGTTAAGAAAGGTGTAACCTTTGACAAAGACCGGGTGACTTGTCTTGCTCCAGATTGGAGCAAAGAAGGGATGGACTTCTTGCAGCTACAAAAGCATTGTGAATGAACAATCGAGAAAGCCCCAATCTATTGTCCTGAAGGTTGGAACCTAATATTTGCTGGCAGCCGGTTTTGCACCGATGCTGAGCACAGTTATGCACCAATAGAAGGAGAGGCAGCAGAAATTGTGTGAGCATTGGAGAAATGCTGTATTTTTCTCATGGGTTGCCCAAACATTATAGTGGTCACAGATCATGAACCACTGAAGGGGCTGTTTGGCAATAGAGATCTGAGCAAGATTCAAAATCTCTGGCTGTTTCTACTGAAGGAAAAGACTCTTAAGATATTGATTCACCATCCAGTACTGCCCTGTCAAGTGGCACAGAGGCTCTGTCGCAGTTTCCCACCACCAGGCCCTACTCGATGTGCTTCCAGCCAATCCCTCACAGACAGACATTCTAAAGTCTGACGATATAAGTGACATGATAGAGTCAACAGTCCTGATGGCAACATTTGGAGATGGCAGTAATATGGCTACTATGTCACCAGATCTCATCCGCACAACAGGTCGCAATGACCCACAATATAAAAAATTAATAAGTGTGATACAGCAAGGCTTCCCAAGGACTCGTAATCTCTCTACACCTGAGGTCTGCGAATATTGGGAGGTAAGACATCGTCTCAGTACTGACAATGACCTGGTGTTGTTGGATCAAAGGATTTTCATCCCCAGACCTCAACGAAAAAAAGTTCTACACTGTCTACATTCTGTACATTAGGGTGTGGTCGGCATGAAAGCACATGTTAATGAATCCGTGTACTGACACTAAATGGATGCCTCAATTTGCAATATTAGAGCCAATTGCATGGTATGCTCAAAAATCACCGCTAGTCAACCACAGGAGCCAATCACTTTGACAAGATCTCCTGATTGCCCATTCCAGCAGATTGTCATGTTCTATGTTGGGGATTATGCATACCTCGCATGTGCTGATAGGCTAACTGGCTGGCTCTTTTAAATATCCCTTGAGCCACAGACAAGCTAATGCCTCCAGGGTCATCTCAATCTGTCGAGAAATATTCCAGAACTATGGTGCCCCAGAAGAAATCAGCAGTGATGGTGGCCCACCATTCACATCCCTCCCAATTTAAACAGTTCCTGGAGGACTGGGCTGTAAGGCATAGACTATCATCAGTTGCCTATCCACAATCAAATGGTTCGAGCCGAATTAACTGTCAAGACAGCCAAGAGAATAGTGAATGGCAACACAGGGCCCCAGGGATCCCTGCATAATGATCAGGCAGCCAGAGTTATTCTCCAGTAATAAAACACACCCGTCCAGAGCATCGGGCTATCCCCTGCACAACTTCTTCTTCACCACCAGTTACGTGACTTCATACCATCCCAACCCATGACAAAAAAAAAACAGGTTTAAGAAAAAGATTGAATACCAACAAGAATGGATAAAAAAACATCTTTGTTTGGTTTGTTTGGTTTGTTTTGTTTTACGGCATATCAACCTGGGTCATTTAATATCAGTGGGTCATTTAATGCCGATAAAGTTTTGAAATAAATCAATTCTTAATGGATAATACAATTTTTTCATAAATACATTTTTCTATTTAACCCATAGATGGGAAACATCTTTGTGATAAAATTACCCAAGGGTTGACATGCCATAAAATCAAACCAATCATAACATCCATTCTTTTATAGCTAAGTTGGTATTTCAGCTGGTACATAGAACCAGGATTCCCTGAATAGAAGAGACATGATTCTCACTGGGAGCTTATTTTTTATTCTCATTTCCAATGTGCCTTATTATCATAGAAGTGATTTCTAGAATAGTGCAATAAAAAGTAACTAAAATTAGAAATATGAAGAATAATAATAGAAATTATTAGTAATATTTTTTCTAACAGGCTTTTTTCTTACTCTCAAAACAGGAAGCCCTCTGAATCCTAACCCCATGGACGTTGGTGCCATCATGATTTTTAACTAGTGGTATTGCTATACTGACTCATACTGTAGGTTGGCAAGGTTTTGTTTGTTTTTTCCTGTCAGGGACCATCCATGAGCTGAATGTGCTGCCAGATGATGGTTAAATTCCTTTTCATTATTGCCTTTCTCCTAGACTAGTTGTCTACCAATTCTGCTGTTCTGTCTGCTTACAATAGTTGGCAAGAGGAAATGGATTCATACCTTTCTCAATGGCATTAGTATAAAATGAACACTGCTTTGGTGAGAATTATATGTTCCACACCGAGGCCACTCGCACCTCCATCTATAGCCATGAATGAACTAATTAACTATTTTGACTAATATCCTTATTTTCATTGTTCTTTTTAACACAACATTCTGACAAATGGATTCTACAATCTTCGTTAGATATAACTAAAAGTGACAGCTTCAAAATTACAGCAAAATGATTACTGTTTGATAAAACACACCAAGAGTATAAGTTTCATATAGGTAAAATGACATTTTAAATGCAAGAGAGAGGTTGTTGCTTGTCAGACTTAATTGTTACAGGATAAAATGTTGAAACTGAAGCAACATTGTTCAGTTTTCTGTTGTGATTGCATAAGAAGAAGTTTTTACATAATCAGTTAAATTTTTATTCATCTCAAAGGGAAATAGCATTATCTGGTTGGTACAAGATTTCATCAAGTATATAAAGTTTGGTGTAGGAATTTACCAAACATATGTAAGTCTGCCACAAGGCAGTGTACCTAGTGAGAATTGAACTGTCTAGGGTAGTAATATTACTGTTAGATAGGGCATGCTGGTAAAGTGCTCAAGGAAAAGAGGCCCTGTGCCAGGAAGATGGGTGATGTATAATCACATGCACAGTAATAGAAATAACGAGATGACCTTTGCGGCAGGTGTGAATGGTGATGAGTTCAAGTGCTGGTAAGCTAGTGCTGTACTAAGGCAACTGACATGCCACATGAGGGTTGATCAATGAGTACTGTACTGATCAACCTGGGTGTCACGTGATTGAGAAGAAGAAAAGAGAAGAAATCTTTGGTCTCTTTTCTTCTCTGGTGAATGCGCCTATATAACACTACTCCTGAAGAATAATCAAAGTTCCAATTACCATCGAACTGGGAAGACATGGCAACAAACGGTTGTAACCAAATACAAACCCGAATAGTCGCAAGTCTACTGCAGAATGACAGGGTATTTATAAGACTCCACAATGTCATTCAAATCAAGCAGTCAAGCAGCCAATCAGAACTCAAGGAATGGAATCACCCAAATTCATGAATGGATCATTCTTGATTTCTATATACACCAACTGTCTTGGACACTGCTTCATTATGTACTCAGCTAGCTGCTGTTATTCAAACCAACAGTAGACTGACTCAATAACTCCGAGCAAAAATCATCTAATTAGCACACTTAGAGAATGTCCACTAAGGCTTTTTATTTAACAGTAAATAAACTAATAACAGCTGATGGGGAACGACCAACATCTTTCTCCACACTCCTCTGTGGATTGCTTTTTTGAATAAGTTTTACAATCTTTCCATCAGTTCAATTGACAGTTCTTTTGTTGAAGCCATGTTTTCTTCCAATTAGATATGCATAACTATTTGTTGAGGTCTCCAAAAACTCTCTTAACTGTAGATTGATTTACATATCTAGGCTTCTGCTGGTAATTGTTTTAGGAATACAAATTACAAGATCATGGCTTGGAAAAAGATTATACGATTAATCTAAATAATCTAACCTAGTTTGTTCAAGGAATATGTTATGAAGCTATTAAAGAAAAAATGTTTTGAGTCTTGTTTGCTATTAGTTTATTTACTGTTGAATAAATAAATAAAAAAATGAACATCCTCTAAGTGTGCTAATTCCATTATTTTTCCATGGGTAGTAGCCTGAAAGACTATCTTGTAAACTGTTACTGCATAGTGAGGCAGCTTTAATGTTATTTAGTAAGTTGAGCTTAATCCATCTTAAAGTCACAGGTCATGGGCAGCTAACAAGTAAGCTTTCTAACCATTGCTCCAACCTAAGGGACTATACAATAATTAATCTAACATATATAAAATTATGGTAAAATCATCAACTAAAATGAAAATTTACTAATACTTTCTAGTAATGACCCATAATTCTATTTGCAAATAACTTAAAACTCAATTTTTATGACAATTATTTGCTATGATATTTAACTGTTGCTAAGCAATGAATGAATGAAAATATTTGTCATGATATTTTATTGTTGCTAAGTAATGAATATATCAAAAGATATTTGCTATGTTTCATTGTTGCTAAACTAGGAATGTAGATATTAGCTATGATATATAATTGTTGCTAAGCAATGAATGCAGATATTTACGACGTTTCGTTGTTGCTAAGCAATAAATGCAAATATTTGCAATGATATTTCATTGTTGCAAAGCAATGAATGCTGATATTTGCCTTCATATTAAATTGTTGCTAAGTAATAAATGCAACTATTTGCTATGTTTCATTGTTGCTAAGTAATGAATGTAAATATTTGCTATGATATATTATTGTTGCTAAATAATGAATACTGATATTTGCTATGTTTGAATGTTTCTAAGCAATGAATGTAGATATTAGCTACGATATTTCATTGTTGCTAAGCAATGAATGTAGATATTAGCTACGATA
This sequence comes from Doryteuthis pealeii, assembly GCA_023376005.1. NCBI lineage: Eukaryota > Metazoa > Mollusca > Cephalopoda > Myopsida > Loliginidae > Doryteuthis > Doryteuthis pealeii. The sequence goes on along the minus strand of CM042137.1, from coordinate 60,200,907 downwards.
TTCATTGTTGCTAAGCAATGAATATAGATATTAGCTACGATATTTCATTGTTGCTAAGCAATGAATGCGGATATTTGATGAAAGAACAACTAGATTTGTGCTATTCTCAAAGGCATCATCATGAAGAGAAACACAAACAGCCTAACCCAAGTTTGAACTTTGGTCACAGTTCCATTTTTATGACAATAACTGTTATGCTAAGCACTCCTCCTAACTTCCATAACTGCTGTATATGTCTAGCAGTAGACTAAACAACTATATGCACTACATAGACTAAGGGACCATGATTTTTATTGTCATAGGAAATGGACACAGTGACTCCAGTTCACATCTTGGGCAAGGTTGATTGCATTTTACATAGCACTAATACATTTGGGAAAGGTTTGATTGGTTTGTTTTGTTTTACGACATATCAACCTCAGTGGGTCATTTAATGCCGATAAAGTTTTGAAATAAATCAATTCTTAATGGATAATACAATTTTTTTTAAAATACATTTTTCTATTTAACCAATAGATGGGACCCTGACAGATACTACCACTCCGGGTCAGAGTGTACCAGGGAGCAATGGTGATAAAGGGGTGCTCCACATTCCCCAAACCTCCAGAACTGGAACCTCACCATCAGATAGAGTTTAACGTCATTCCCAGGACATGTAGACCCACAGCCACCGCCTTCTAGCACCCATATGATAAAAAGGGGTTGGGGTTTGCCATAAGGGCAATAGGGTGGGGAAAATCATATAGGTGCTAGGGCTTGATGTGACTTGATTGGAGGGGGCCTCTCCAACCGACCGTCTAGCCCAAGATATGGGAAAGGTTTGAATCAAATATTCTCCCTGTAGCTATGAGTAAATAGTATGTTAAACTTTGCTTAAAAAATTGTTGGAAGGGACTAGCTAAATATGTATATAATAAAGTGATGATATTTACACATCATACCAACTATATATTTTTTAATTAATGGAGGGACACATGGTGTAATGTTTTCGATCATTATAAATGGACACAACAACCCGAGTTCAAATCCTGGATGAGGCTGTTTTCATTTCACATAGCGTTTGGGAAAGGTATGAATCTAACTATTATCTCTCTGGGTATCTGTAAATAGTAGAGCAGACTGGGCTCTTTAAAACTGGTATGACAACCAGCCTAAGAAAAGGAAAACTCTGTATGCAAACATGTTAAACTTTGCTTAAAAATTGACCTTATGCCATATCCTACTCATGCAGAAATATTGGATAAATACATACATAGACTAAATGTAACAACAATTATAAGTAAAGAATACTTAGTGCACTAAATTCTGTTAAATATATAAGAAAAGAGTATGCCAGTGAGTGGGTCAGCAAGATTGCTTTTGTAGAATCAGTAATACATTAGTTGTAAGTCTGTTGTTTTTCAGTTTCCTTTTCAAAACCTGTTATTGGTTTTATCTCTTGCAAGATACAGAACTTTGTCATTAGATAAGAAGTTGATACTTAATCTGCTGCTGTAATCTAATTCCTGGAGCCTTAATTGAATCTTGGGGAAAATAATAATGGACCAAGGTGAATTATAATGGATCATTTCTTTTGGTGATGGAATCCGAGGAAGAAGAAAAAAAAAAGGGATGTTGCCTCTTATCCGATAATGATATCCCGGATCTGATTGCATGCAGATCAAGTATTTGACTCTTTCAATATGATAATCTTTCTTTTATGTGGGTGAATCTTTTAGTATTGTCCAACAAAACAAACAAAAACCTCTTGGAGGTTTTTTTTTTTTAGGGGGGGGGGGTTGTTGTTATTTTTTTTAATGGAAATTATCTCCAGAAATTCTTGTTGAATGCAGCATGTCGCATAAAGACATTTTTCATTGTAGGCTTTTGTGAAAAAAAGAAATACATAGACATTTTGTTCAACCTACAAACATCAGTGAATGCCTTTCACCATTGCCCTTATATTGCAATGGGAATGTATTGTCTGGGTATAATTTTTTTCTTTATTTAATTTTTTCTTTAAAATCTGACTAAGCTTACAAAATAGGCAACTCTTAGATTCAACTCACTCTGTGGGAAAAAAGCTTGCTTAGTTGGTTGGTTGGTATGATTGATTGGTTTTATGGCATATCAACCTATGTCGGGTCATTTAATGCTGAATCAAGTTATTTTTAATAAAGAATGGACTCAGTTGTTTGTTTTGTTTATGGCATATCAACCCTTGTCAGGTCATTTAATGCTGAATCAAGTTATTTTTAATAAAGAATGGACTCAGTTGTTTGTTTGTTTTATGGCATATCAACCCTTGTCAGGTCATTTAATGCTGAATCAAGTTATTTTTGGTAAAGAAAGGACTCAGCTGGTTCTTTTGATTTATGGCATGTCAACCCTTTTTGGGCCATTTAATGCAAAATCAAGTCATTTTCTATAAAGAAATGATTTAATTGGTGGTTTGTTTAATGATATATCAACTCTTTTCAGGTTATTTAATGCCGAATCAAGTCTTTTTTATAAACAAAGGTTGCTTATTGTAACTGCTATTGCTTAAGTGATTACCCAATCAAGTATTGAACAGGCTCACTGCTGCTTAACTTCAGTGATCAAGCGGGAACCAAAGCTTTTAGCCTGACGACCATAATTGAGAAAGCTTGTAGTATCATAATAAACTATTTGCATATACCTAAAATGTAACACTCAATGAAATAATCTTTGCACACTTATTGCTGGTGTAACATGTTCAATCTTGACTAAACCTCATACCCCAGTAATGTTAAACCACATCTCATTAATGTCACCCCACATCTCATTAATGTAATCCTTCAGCCAACTAAAATATCTTCAGTATCACCCATATGAGCTATTATTTATTACTAAGCACTACAACATAAATATATATAAATTGTAAGAAAAAGAATTTAGGAGAGCATTTTTGGAAGCTATCAGATGAATTACTTAACGGAATTTGATCTGTATATAGATATTATATTTATAGTGTATATTTTCTGTGCAAAGATTATTTTCTTTTTTTTTTCTCTCTTTTTTAAAGGAAAAGGAGATAGAAAAAAAAGGGAAAAGACCCAAGGAGACATAATAAACAAATAGTTAAAAAAATAATAAGGTGTGTACTTATTTTTGAACAGCTACATATTCATATTTTTGGTTTGATTGATTGATTTTAACAGCATGTCAACTTATCTCAGGTTATTTTATGCCTAGAAGAAGTTAGAGAACCGGTTTCATAGAGCATTCATATATACATTTCTTTTTTGTTGTTGTTGAGTTGTTTCTTACGTTGTTTTTTTGCACACAGTCTTATTAAATATGAATAATTTGCAAATAGATCTATTTGATCCATGGGACCCTAAGAGGTGCTATCACTCTGGGCCAGGGGTACCCTTCTGCAGGGGATATAGCCAGCGTTTTCTAAGACCCACTGACAGGACTATTATTGCAGAGTTTGAAAATAAGTAAAGTCGGCAGAGTAACCTATTTTCATTATCAGCTGGACAGTGAGGAGTCTATCCCCTTTTCACTAGTACTAGAGCAATGAGATTATTTTTGCAGTGGAGCATCACATCTACAATCAGCTCCCTACTTTACCATACAGATCCAAGTTGTGCTACTCATACACTGAGTTGGTGAGGGCCAGTGCCAAACCAGGACACTTGTGCTTCCGAGACAGATGCTCTACTGACTGAGGTCTATCATATTTTTGGTTACAGAGTTTCAATGCTGTAGAGTTTGAAAATAAATAATACTTAATAATATCCATTTTGATTGTATCATGTTCCATTAGTTGGTAGAGCACCGGGGTAGGAATCGCAAGGTTACTGGTTCAATACTGGTCCCTGCCAACTCAGCACATGAGTAGCACAGATTGGGTAATCTGATCTGTGCGGTAAAGTGGGGACCACCACCACAATAAAAAACAATCTCCCTAGTCTAGCGCTAAAAAAAAGGGGATAGACTCCCTTGCTGTCTGGCTGATACCAACAATAGGCCACTCCGCCAACTTTTTTTTAGAAATATTAAAATGTTATTTTTGTATTAGAAGAAAATTAACTTTTTTATAAAAAGAATTATCAAAGGTTTACTAATTTTTGTGCAAAACTGTATATTTTCACACGAAAGACAACTCTGAAAAATAAAGAGAAGCATAAAAATTCAGCATTTTAATTACACCTTATCTCAAAGGTGTTGACAAGTAATATTATCCATCTTGCATGCCTCTTCTTTTCTCTCACTTTTTTTTTCTTTTTATCTTCTCATTTTCTCCCTTATCCCTTTCAATCATTATTACCCATCAATGTTTTATCTAAATGTTATATAAACCTGGATTAATTCAATATGCATAAAAAGAATTAAAAAGGAACAAATATTTTCTCTTTTTTATCTTTCTTTTGTTCTTTCTCTCTAAAAAGTATTTCAATGTATTAATATTTTTACACCTTTCAATTCTTATCTTCCTTTCCATATTTCATATTGTGGTATCTCCTGATATCCAGAGTGTGGGTGTAGTGGCTAACATGCTGGACTATGACATCATAGTAAGCAAGTTCAAACTCTGGTCATGTTATGTTCACTTTTAGACTAATAACCTTGGGAAAGGTATGAACCTCCTCATCCCTCCAGCTATGGGTTAAATTGTACCAATACTGTTCTTCTACAAGAATGGCTTAGCATTAGATAACCCACAAAGGTTGATATGCCATTAAACAAAGAAATCAAACCTGATATACAGCCAGTAAGTCTTTCTTTCATTTTCCACCTTCTCCTGTGAACACCTACACATGGATACACCAGTTTAGGATGACTAGCAAAAATCTACATCAATCAGTTCTATGTGGATTCTGAATGCTGTGCAAAGTACCTTCCAGGGGTGATGATCGATTGGGATGTTTGGAGAGAGAGGGTCATGGATATCCATAGTGCCAGCACGACATGATGATGATGATGTGTATGTATATTTATTATTTCTTTTGCCTGGTTTTCTTTTCGTTTTTCTCTAGCTTTCTTACCTCCTACCTTTCCTCCTTGATGCCCTCTTTTCTCGCTTCTCTTGATTTTTCCCAATTTTCTGGCTTAATACTATTATTTGCATTTCTCTGTTGGAAAGTATGACTGGTGCCAGTAGAGAAGAGCAGGAATTAATGCAGATACTACACACTAATCTTACATTGAAAAACTTAATGGTCATTTTCTCACTGATCCCATTATTTGGCATGAGGGTGCTACTCATATAGCAGGGCTTGGGCAGAAATTGCCAGGCAGAGCCTATCCCTTTCCAAGTCTACAACTGACCTTAGTGCCCATTGTGTAATGATTATCATTGCAGGAAATGGACGCTGTGACACAAGTTCAAATCTTGGGTGAGGCTGGTTGCATTTCACATAATACTAATGAAAGGGTAAGGTATAATCCAACTATTCTCCTTCCAGTTATGGATAAACAGTAGGGTGGACAGGCCTATTTTAGCTTGGCATGGCAACCAGTCTAGGAGAAGGAAAACTCTGAATTCAAACCTGTTAAACACTGCATAAAAAATTGACCATGTGTCACATCCTGCTTGTGCGGAGGGGCTGGTAAATATATAATTCATAATCTCTACTCCTGTCTCCTTCAAAGTCGACTGCATTGGTTTATATAAGTAAAGTAGGCAGAGTAGCCTATTGTTGGTATCTGCTGGATAGCAAGAGAGTCTATCCCCTTTTCACTAGCAATCATCCAGAGAAATTGTTAAACTCCACTTAAAAACTGACCTTGAGTCACTTCCTACTCATGCAGCGCGATTGGTAAATACATACAGATCGGTTTGAATTTAGAGTTTCCTTTTCCTGGGCGGATTATCATACCAAGGTCAAAGAGCCCATTCTGCTCTTCTATTTACCCATAGCTGGAGGGAGAATAGTTGGATGCATACCTTTCGCAACAGTATCAGCTCTATATCAAATGCAAACAGCCTCATTCAGGAATTGACCTTGGTTAGCCTATGATGATACCCATTACACCATGAGTGCCTCCAGTGGCCATATATACATACAAATAGCAGAACAATAATACTAAACTACATATTTGATAACATTCAAACTGTTAAGAAAACTATGATATTTTTTCACCTTAACGTTTAAATAAAATAATATCAAAAGACATTCTTTTTGATAAAATAAATATAATGTGTGGTTATAGTCTCAAGTCCTCGGGCAATTTTAAATTATAAACACATTCCTTTCTGAAAGTCACTTAATTGTAAATACTCTATGAAGAAGTAATCGAGTAACTACATTAGTTAACATTGCATAAGATTATTATACAAACTGGTCCGAAAGTCTTGTCACCCCCACATATTGTTTTAACTTTCATTATTTTTTGTTTTTCGGTAGAGCATCTGCCAAGGAAACACAAGATTCCAGGTTTGATACCAGCCTTCACCAACTCAGCATATGAGTAGCACAGCTTTGATCTGTGCAGTAAAGTAGGGAGCTGATTTTATGTATGGTGCTCCAACTCAGTCACAAAAACAATTTCCTTGGTCTTGCACAAGTGTACTTCCCCCTTATTCATTTGAAATTTATTATAATATAAATTCTAAAAAAAGATATGACTTGACGTAAAATGTAATGGCTTGATGATGTGAGTTTGATAAAAAGTTTTTTTATTTGTCTTTATTAGAGCGGTTTATCCCAGAGCATCTGCATTGGAATCACAAGTTTTCGGATTCGATACCAACCCTCGCCAACTCAGCACATTAGTAGCACAGCTTGGATCTGTTCAGTAAAGTGGGGAGTTGATAGTAGGTGTGGTGCTCCACCTCAGACACAAAATCAATCTCTTTGGTCTTGTTTTGTGAAAAGGGGATAGACTCTCTCACTGTCCAGCTGATACCGACAATAGGCCAACACTACTTACTTACTAGAGATAATATATTTCCTACAAAACTAGATTTATGTATATCAACAAGCCTACCCACCCAGAAAATTTCAAGTTTCATCTTCTCTTTCAAACTAAGTCTCTCAAGATGCAATAAATAAAATAGTCATAAAATTAATAAGCATAATTCTTTCCAGTATATTCAGGTTTGAACATCATTTTTTTTCTGGACCAAAATACTACACAAAGTTTATGAGGTTTACTAAATTTAGTTGAGAAAAACATTTATATGTCTTTAAATGGACTACAAAATAAGCGTTGTTTGAGGAAAGGAAGCCATTTCTTTCTTTGTGATTTTTTTTTTTCCCTTAATTTTCAGTGGAAATTACTTTTACCAAAACCGAGGTGGGCTGAGCTATTTCAAAAATCTATTAATTCTTGTAATGATCGATGGTATTTTTAAACCGTACTACCCAAGAAATTCTGATGTTGCTATACGAATCCTATTGGAAACAAAAAGATACCATGAGACTAGATACAAAAAAATTGCATACATTCAAAATTGTAATTCCTTTTATTTTGCTTTTTAAAGCAGCTCTCCAATGAAACAAGTCAAAAATGAACATATTCTATGCATATTTATTATATACTTTTTGTGGGTGATACTATTTATTTTTTGTCTGTGACACACTTAAATCTATCAGATATTAAAAAATATCTAAAGATGTTTATTCTAAGAATAATACTGAAAAATAGGTTAAGAGCAATAAATTAAAGCAATCAGTGTAATAAGATTTGGTTTGGTTTCTTGGTTTTAATGGCATATCAACATTTGTGGGTTATTTAATGCCAAAGCCATCCTTGTTATATATATCTATTTCCTGACCTATTAACTAAGATGAACATAAAGTTTGATTATTGTGGGGAGCCACACACAAACCAAAGCTCATGCAGAGACCAGTGTAAAAATTGCATTCCTCTTTTAAAGCACCTCAGGTACCAGGCAATAAACCCAGCTCTGCCCTTTTTAGATGAGGGGGCAGGTGTTGTCCAGGGAATGACCCCCTATGATTCATGCTAATATTATGTATCTTACACAGGATTCCGAAGAAACCAGGTAAGTTTGTTTATATATATGCATTGCCTTCCACATGAGTAGGATGTGGCACAAGGTCAACATCATTTGGTTAAAAATTTGCAATGTAATTCCTATTAATTTAACTTTTTAAGACAGCTTTCCAATGAAACAAGTTAGAAATGACATATTTTGTACATAAGTGTTGGTCAATATTATTTGGTTGAAAATTTGTATTTATATCTCTACACTAGAAGATGGATAATCTGTGCACATACAAAAGAAAAATAAATCTACTGCAATGAATTTCCCAATTCCTCAGAATGATCAAAATAACCCACTTTGAATTTAATTGAATCTAGTAAATATATAAAGGGCAGTTGTATGAATCTGCATGTCCGGAGGAAACTTTGAAAATAAAACAATTAACGACAAAGTAAATATATATACACATTAAATATTACCAGGGCTTAGTTTTTGAGCAAAAATAATAGAGATTTGATTTATATTCATGAGGATAATTAAAAAATAAAATTTAAATGATAAAAGCATGGATTTTTTTTTTTCATTTAATATTTTAGATAGTAGACATTAACCTTTCTTTTCAGAGTAGTGGGATCAATGCAAGGTCTATTTTTTTTTTTGCATAGGGATTTAAATGGGGCATCCCATGAGGATTCAACTCACGGTTCAGTAATGGATCTGCGGGACTAACTTTTTTAAAAAATCCTCTACCCAGGCAACGCCAGGTAGCCGCTTCTAGTAAATAATAAAGGGTCTATTAATAAGTTAATGTTTTTACTACTTGGTAAATACCAAAGTTTTTAATGTAAGTATTTACCTTATTCATTTGCCACACATAGGATGTGACACAAGGTCACAAGTATGAGGCATCCAGCAAGGATTGAACTTGCTATTCAGTAATAATGGATCTGCAAGACTAGCTTGCTAACTATTACACCATGATGGGATGCCCATAGTTTGGTTTAGTTCAGCCGGTAGAGCATCCACCTCAGAACAAGGTTCCAGGTTTGATACCAGCCCTCACCAACTCAGCATATGAGTAGCATACTTTGGATCAGTGCTGTAAAGTGGGGAGCTGATAGTAGATGTGGCACTCCATCTAAGATGCAAAGACAATTTTTTTGGTCTATTGCTAGGAAAATGGGATAGATTCCCTCACTATATAGCTGATAGCAACAATAGGCCACTCTGCCTACTTTACTTATATAAACAAAAGACAGAAACTTTTTGTGAGCTAGTAAGTAGGCAAATAACCAATGCAGTCTGCTTTGAAGAAGACAAGAGCAGAGATTATGAATTATGTATTTACCCAACCCCTCCGCACGAGCAGGTAATGACACATGGTCAATTTTTTATGCAATGTTTAACAGGTTTGAATTCAGAGTTTTCCTTCAGCCATTCTGACCTTTGACATGGTGGTAGATGTTTGGAATTCAGAGTTGCCTTCCTTGATCTGTTGGCTTACCAAGGCTATAGATGTATTTACTAAACCCCTCATAAATAGGATGTGACACATGGTCAATTTCTTAAGTGGAGTTTGACAGGATTTGAACTTGTTTCCCCAAGTCCATTTCCTACAATAATAAGCATTACATCACACACCTCCAACAGTCTGTTGAAGTCAGTCAGTATATTGTTGGTTTAGACAACAGCAACTGGCTAAGTACAACTGAACTAGTGCCCAAAACAGCTGTTACTTATGGAACTCAAGAATAGTCCATTCATGTATTTGGGTGATTCCATTCCTTGAGTCCTGATTGGCTGCTTAGTTTCTATGATGTTATAAGGCGTCATAAATACTCTGGCATTCTGCAGTAGGATTGCAACAAGGTTAGATCCATATTAAGTTATGGCTCCTTGTTGCCTTGTCTTAGTATGATTATTCTACACAATCCAATCTGCCCTACTGGTTACCTATGGCTTAGTGTGAAGTGGATTTATGCCTTTTCTCTCAGGCATTAACACAAAGGGAATGCAAACTGCTTCAGCTAGAATATGAACTGAATATGCTGATTCCATTTTCAGCACCAATAATCATTATGCATGAATAAATATATGGATAAAATATCAAACAGATAAAGTTTAAAGTTTCATAAGGATTGGTATTCCTAATCACATTACCATGACAACCTCATAGGCATTGGTTTGGTTTGTTTTGTTTTATGGCATATCAACCTCAGTGGGTCATTTAATGCCGATAAAGTTTTGAAATAAATCAATTCTTAATGGATAATACAATTTTTTTATGAATACATTTTTCTATTTAACCCATAGATGGGACCCTAACAGGTACTACCACTCCGGGTCAGAGTGGACCAGGGAGCAATGGTGATGAAGGAGTGCTCCACATTCCCCAAACCTCCAAAACTGGAACCTCACCATCAGATAGAGTTTAACGTCATTCCCAGGACATGTAGACCCGCAGCCACCGCCTTCTAGCACCCATATGATAAAAAGGGGTTGGGGCTTGCCATAAGGGCAATAGGGTTGGGAAAATCATATAGGTGCTAGGGCTTGACGTGACTAGCCAATTGATCGGAAGGGGCCTTCCGACCGCCCGTCTATCCCAAGATAGGGCCAAAGTGGAGTATTGCATGTCATGAACTGCTCATCCACCTGGGCTCCATCCTTAAGCATCACGGGTCGCCACCCACGGCCAACAGGTAGCCCCATTGGGGGAGTCTTAGCCCTCTGCAGAGGTGCAGTCGGTGCATTCTAACGCCCCAGCCGACAGGGCAGGTAGGCATTGGAAATGTTCCCCAATGTTTTTTCTAAATTTAAAAAATTTTTCAAAATCATTATCTGATGAGGGTTATACAGGACAAAACATCATAATAATATGTAAAATAATAATACACACACACACATACATATATATATATATATATATATATATATATATATATATATATATTCATAAACATAAAACCAACTCACAACTCTGAGTTTCACATTCTTAATCATCAGGCAAGCTTTTTCTAAAGAAACTCATGAATTGGTTTTATTTCTTATATTTTAATAGTATTATATTCACTCTACTCTTTTGGTTGGTTGGTCGGTTTTACAGCATATCAATCCTTTTTGGACCTTTTAATAATGAATCAAGACATTTTGATAAACAAAAGACTCGGGTTGCTTACAGTGGTTACCCAATTAAGTATTGAATAGGCTCATCACAGATTAACTCTGGTGAAATTAAGAAGAATCTTTCTTCTTCAGGACAAACACATCTTGATATTTTTGGCACCCTATAACTAGTGATATCACAGGTAGGGTTTCTTAAACAAATACATCAACATTTTCATTTATTCTCATATTTATTTACATGGTATCACAGACATAATTAGGAAGTTAATAATGTTTTACCATATATTTCCCTTTTACTTATGTCACCACAATATATAATTGAGAATCAACTTACAGTTGCTTACAGTACATGCAGTTGCTTAAGTGATCACCCAATTAAGTATTGAACTCACTCATTCCTCACTTAACTTGGGTGATCTAGTGAAAAATGGATGCTTTTTGCATGACTTGACTATAATAGTTCAAAAAAGGTTGTGACTAGAAACAACAAAGATGAGGATGCTGGTTGGTTGGTTGGTTGGTTGGTTAGATTTTATGTTATGTCGGGTTATTTTATGCCAAAGACATTTTATTCATTCTTGACGGGTATTCAAATTTTTTTTTAAACACATTTTTCTTCTTCTATTTAATCCATAGATTGGACCCTAACACTCTGGGTTAGAATAGACCTAGGAGTAATGGTGATGAAGGGGTACTACACACTCCTCAAAGCTCCAGAATTGAAATTTCACCATTAAATGCAGCCTAACATCATACTTATGACATTGAAAGGTTGTTTTGTTTTATAGCATGTCAACCCTCTTTCAGGTCATTTAATGCTGAATCAAGACATTACAGTACTACTCTTTTGGTATATTATTACAATTCTCATGTATTTTCATTTGACTGTTATCATTTTACTGATTTTACTGCCATTTTAGATTTTATCTAAAAGTGAATTTTGTAATTTTAATTTAATGTATAAACATATATATATATATATTTACACAAACACACACACACATATATATAATTATATATATATATATATATACATGTTCATGTGTGTGTGTGTTTGTGTATGTGTGTGTGTGTTTGAAAGTGCCAAGTAGTACAACACTTCCCAGCATAGAAAACAGAATTAGAAAGTCCAGTTTAAATTTCTGCCATGTTCAGTGAAGGCTTGTCCTCCTGGGAAAAGAATAAATTCACTTCTCCCTACATTCTGTCCCCCCCACCCCACCAGATATACTGATGTCCCATTGGTGGAATGTCATGATGGTTTAGAGAAATGAGACTAGGTAGGCAAACCACTCTCATTAATTTAATACAAAACTTCTTTGCACCATATTTTGCACAGTTAAAGATATCTTAGAAGCGTATTAGAACTTTACTCTTACACTGCCTGTGTGTACACACTCTTTAATTTGAAGAAAAATTATAATTTTATATTATTTTGACAAAATTATGGTTGGATACAAAATGCACATTCTATGTGCTTAATCAGGGAAAAACTTTAGCAGAATTAAAACTGATAACAAATCCTTATGATTGGTTGGTTGGGTTTTACAACATGTCAACCCTTGTGGGGTTATTTTATGCTGAATACATTTTTTTTGTATTCATTCTTGTTGGGTATTCAAATTATTTTTTAAATTCATTTTTTCTATTTAAACATTTTTCTAAAATTCATTTTGTTCTATTTAATCCATAGATAGGACCCTAACAGGGACTAAAACTTTGGGTCAGAGTGGACTTGGGAGTAATGGCAATGAAGGAGTACTTCACATTCCCCAGAGCTCCAGAATTGGAACCTCATCTCTAGATACAGTTTAACATCATACACAGGACATAAGACTTTATGATAATGATGCAGTAGGTGCAAGCATGTCTAAGAGATGGTTTGTTAAGTTAAAAGGAAATAAAGGAGATTTTCAGGTCAGAGACAAAAACTTGAAAACTGAGGAATTATATATATTTTCCCCATCAAGTATTTCTATTAAACATTCACTTGTTTTATCTTTTCAGCTGATAGAAAAATGAAGAACTAAATAATCTTTTTAATAATTTAGTTTTGTTTGATTTTTGTTTAATGGCATATCAACCTTTATGAGGATGGTTTTGGCATTAGATAATGCCAAAACCATCCTTGTAGAAGAACAGTAGTGGTACTATTTAACCCATAGCTATGGGTATGAGGGGGTTGATACCTATCCCAAGGGTATTAGTCTGAAAGTGAATGCAATAGTGTGACTGATGTTCAGACTCACTTACCACAATATCACAGTCTAGTACATTGCCACTATGTCCCAGAGACTCCACTACAAAACCTTATGGCTGGTTGGTTGGCTGGTTGTTTTGTTTTACGACATATCAACCTTTTTCGGGTCATTTAAAGCTGAATCAAGTCATTTTGATATCAGGTTGCTTACAGTAGTAACTGTTGTTAAAACCTTATGGTAATGATGCAGTAGGTGCAAGCATGTGTAAGAGATGGTTTGCAAAGTTAAAAGGTAAAAAAGGAAATTTTTTTAGGTCAAAGACAAAAAATGCTCCAGGAAACCTCAAAACTTGAAAACTGATGAATTAGAGGAAATTTTCAAGAATATAAGGTGCAATCAGTTTGTGAACTTGTGGAAAAATCACAGATAAATTGGCCAATTGTAGTATTTTGTTTACTAACCTTAAGCAAGATTTTCAAAGATGATTTCTACAAAAACTTACAAAAAGGAACATCAGTCGATATTTAAACATTTTCTTTTTTTACATCTCATTTTTTGACAAAATAGCCACATGCAATGGTAAAATCGATTTATTACGAGAATCCAAATTTTATAAAATTATAGCCACACCTTAACAGAATCTATGTACAAGTGATATTGGCAGGTTTATTTCATATAAAATGTCTTTATTTTTTTTCACTATGATTGAAACACTTAATTACATCCAGTTTTATGCTAAGTGTAAAAACATTTCCAAGATTTTTGAAAAGTTAGGGCACACCTTGCTAACATGTGCACAAAATAAATTGAAATGAAGTACAGAGGCTCAGAGATACAATTTAAAGCGTTGGCAGCTGAGTTGTGTTTCTGGGGAAGAAAATTTGTGATGCCATTCTCGCAGCTCGAGGTGCATGCTATCTCTTTAACAGCTTTGCTAAAAATCAAATGCTAAATTGTTAGTTTCACTTTTCACTTCCATTTTTTTGTGAATTTCTTTTGATTAGTGAAAACAGCTACTTATATAGTTTGTTTTTTTTACAAAAGGGATGTGACACAGAGAGAAATCTCCAAAAACATAGAATACCTGTATTAAAATAAAAAAAATTTAGAATTTTAGGAAATAAAAACCAGAACTAGGAGGTTTTCTTGTGACATAGTGGCTAACATACTGGACTGCATCCTCATAGTGAGTTCAAACTTCAGACTAATACTTGTTGGACTATTCTTTGGTATAAGATGTAAGCAAAATCATCACTTTTACATATATTTACCAACCCCTCCGAATGAGCAGGATGCAACACAGGGTCAATTTCTTAAGCAGAGTTAACAGATTTGAATTCAGAGTTTTCCTTCTCCTTGTTTAGTTACTTATCCAAGCTTAAAGAGTCCAGTCTGGCCTAAGATTTACCAAGGGCTGAAAGGAAAGTAGGTGAATGCATACCTTTTTCAAGGTTATTAGCACTTTATGAAATGCAAATAGCCTCATTCAGGATTTGAACTCATCTCAACTAGTTCATTTCCTACGACTCTAACCTTATATCATGCACCTCCACTTCTACATAGACTTTACAAATCAGGAGCAAGCAGCTTCCTTGGTATGGCAACTGGTCAAAGAGAAGGAAAATTGAATTCAAACTTAATAAACTCTGCTTAAAAATTGACCTTGTGTCACTTGATGCTTGTGAAGAGGGGTTGGGTAAATATATACATTTCCAAATAGCCTAAAACCATTTTAATAAAAGACCACAATTAATATGTATTTACCCAAACCTTTCATGATAGGTAAGATGCAATACAAGTGGAGCACTACTGGTTTGAATCTGAGTTTTCTTTCTCCTAGATTGGTTGTCATACCCAGGCTGGAGAGCTTGGTTTACCTATTTGCCTATAGTAAGAAGTGAAGGATTTATATATTTCCAACAGTCTCTTTTTCAGTTTCTTTTGAACAGTTCCAAGGGCTTTAACTACAATTGGCATCATTATCACCTTCATAATCCGCTATGTTTTCAGCTGTCTAATCCAAGTATTTTTCTATCTTTTCTTTTTCTTTTAATTTTACTCTGCAAAATCCACGAGCAGACAAGTTCTTTTCTTCTGATCTTCAAATTAGAATGGACTAATGCAACATAAATTTTGTTATAGCATTTTTGTCTTAGCATTATACACACACACACACACACACACACACACACACATAAATCAAAGATCAGAAATTTTGAGACACAAGAGTAAATGGTGTCTCAACCAATCTAACCATGTGTTGTGTTCCTTCTTGTTAATCAACATTAAGTCTGATCTTCTAATTGTGATTGGGTGATCCATTTGTATCTTAAAGTTACAGAAAATTCTGTGTTTTGTTTTCTAGAACAGATTCTGGTTTGTGTATATACAATTTGCACAGTATGGTCAAATTTCAGAATACTACACAATTCCTTGTAAGTCACCATTCCCCCCCAATCAGGTGTAAAATGAAATGCAAACAGCTTCATTCAGGATTTGAACTCAGTTCACCAGGTCCATTTCTTTACAATAAAATCCATTACACCATATGCGGTATAGCTCAGTCGGTAGAGCACCTGCAAGGTTCCAGGTTCAATACTGGTCCCCGCTAACTCAGCACATGAGTAGAACAGACTGGATTATCTGAGCTGACAGTAGGTGTGATGCTCTACACCAGGAAAAAAAAACAATCTCCCTGGTCTAGCACTAGTGAAAAGGAGATAGACTCCCTCGCTGTCCAGCTAATACCCACAAAAGGCCACTCCTCCGACTTTACTTTTTACTTTTACACTAGTATTTAAATGCTGAGTTGAAAATAAATTTTTACTCTGCTGTTTTCCACTCCATCATGATTCTAATGATTAGAAACAACTTAACGAGCATTAATTAAAAATGTGAAAAATTTAATAATGTAATAATTCAAAATTTAGAATTTAGCTGAAGGGATTTTCAAATGTTGGCAAATGAAATGAAACACAATGCCAGAACATATAACAAAATGAATATGACCAAAAAAAAAATGCTGACACATATAAAAATAGGTTTTCTATTATGTTTGTTATAATACAACTATAATTAAAAAGAAAAAATAGTTTAATGTTAAAAATTTAAGGAACTTTTAACTATTACTAGATTCCAACTCACATTTAATATTTCTAAAGGTATTTTTATTAAGGCTATTGTTCTGTAAATTTCTTTTCAGATCTTTTGTAAGGTAAATTCAATTCTGTTTTATAGTCCTAGCTTTCTATATACCACCCTTTCATCCCACCTATAAGATTCTACAGAATTTATCAGGATGATCACATGAAAGTGTGAGAGTAGTAGTTGTATATGAATTTTTGTGTAAAATGCCCTATATACATATATATATATATATATATATATATATATATAAGGAAGATGTAAATAATTCCAATGGTATGTAAGTATGAAAAACATGAAAAAGCAGATATTCAGATGATGTGTTTATTTATGAATAAATAAATACTTAACTGCCTATCTTTGAGCATTCCAATTTTTTTTATATATCCCAAAAATATATCTACAAAGCACTGGGGGCATAGAGAAACTGTTATGTTTGTTGTGCGTGCACCTCTGCCTGCACCTGCCCATGCCTTGCTGCCACACTCAGTCATGGCTTGGCAGTCGTTTCTGATGTAGCTCCCAATTGATGCTACCGCCAAGTGTGAAGTTTTTGCAGTTATTTGTTTTTTGAATGCAAAAGGCTGATTAAACTGATTAAAATCCATTGACAATTAACACAAGTATATGGCAAGTCATCCGCAAGTGATGTAGGGAGTTTGAAATGATGAGGTTCAACACTTCTTCAATGACATGGCAGTGACTGGTATGACATGGGCATACAAAAACTGCTACAGCACCTACAAAAATGTATTGACCAAAATGATGATTATGTAGAAAAATAGATACATGTTCAAACTTTAAAATGATGTAAATATCATTGACAATAAACAATAAACGTTTCTGTGATTTCGAAATATTTTGGAGACCTTACCTTTGTGATTACCCTCATATATTGGATATATTAACCTTCATCAGAGCAATGTCATGAAGTTCCTTCAAAAATGTTATTTTCAATTTCAAATTTCATCTCACAATTTAGAAGGAGCTTCATGACCTCACTCCTTAATATTGTCCTGATGATGGTTAATATATTCAATATATATAAAAACCAAAACACTTGAACATAGGCAGAAGTATTTATTCCTTCATTAATAAACACATCCTCTGAATACTTGTCTTATGTGTGTGTGTGTGTGTGTGTGGGAGTAAATAGGGAATTAAATTCAGCATGTAGAAAATAGAAAAACAAAACACAAAGTATTCTAAAAAGCTGAATTTATTCTTGATGGTGAAGTTGATGTTATAACATTTCATTTTTTTTGCAAACCTTCATCAGGACTTGAGATAGAAGTGTTGTGTGGGTAAAGGTGGATAACTTACCCACAGAAACACTTCTTCCATCTCAAGTCCTGTTGTTATAACATCAACTTCACCATCAAGAATAAATTCAGCTTTTTGGAATATTTGTAATTTTTATTTTATGTATATGTATGTATATATATGTATATATATATATATATATATATATATATATATATATGTGTGTGTGTGTGTGTGTGCGTGTGTGTTCTTTTTCATATGTGTACATGTAATGTTCTTTAACTAGGGATTGCATCTGGATGCTATAGGCAATAGCAAAATGCTGCTGCAATATAGATAAGAAAATAAATCTGAAAAACCTTGTGCAATATCAAAGTGATGTGGATTGTAAAGTATTCATGAACCTACAAACAAGATCTGATCAGTGTCAAGGGGTTCTACTGATAACATGCAAGTGAAACCTGCAGTGTTTATACTGTGACACTATAAAATACTCTAAAGGCAATTATTCATGCTTGTCATCAAACACTGGTGAAATGACATATGCATATGGGTCTGTATGTATGTGTCTGTCTGTCTGTCTGTCTGTATGATACCATAAAATAGAATATGCAGTTAACATAATATTACAAAATCTATGCAATAGATTTTTAATTTCTTTTAATTAATAACTATGAAGGAAATACAAATTAGAAATGACTAATGAAACATGAATTTTGTTATAGTATTTTTATCTTAGCATTATACACACATGCAAACCAAATACGCACACACACGCACATATAAATCAAAGATCAGAAATTTTGAAGCACAAGAACAATGTTTTAACCATTGACAATTCAACTGTGTGTTGCGTTCCTTCTCATTTTCTTTAATGTTTGTACTAATCATTTCCAGTCAGAGTTGACCTGACAATCCTTCTCAGTAAAACCTGAGTAGATCATTTCTGCTACTCTTCAGTTTTCTGGATCAACTTTACATATGTATTTTGCACTTTTATATATTTACTGTTATTCCAACTTATCTGGTTTCTTCCTTTTTTTTTCCCAAGAATCAAAATTGTGACCCACACGATTTTTTATGTCTTTTCCTTGAGTTATTCTCTCTTAAACAAAAAAAAAAAATATATATATATATATATATAAACTATAGACACGTGTTTCGAGGTATCACCTCTCATCAGTATAGTTATAAGATTTTTAGCAGCTGCCTCTGCCTGGGTTCGAGACCCAAACGAACTTATGCTCGCCAAACCTCTTACCCACACATCCACAGTCAGTCGCCAAGTATAGCAGGCTATTTAATCGCTACATTTCTAAGCAGAAATGAACTTCACCTAGAGTTCTCAAACTTTGTAAACAAAGTGAGATTTAGCTGAGCGCTGAATACGGTGAATTTGCAATAATATCCCTCCTAAATAAAGTGCTCAACCGAAATTGGGAGCGTATAATATATATATATATATATATATATATGCATATATATAGTTTGCTATATTTATAAATAAAGAATACTGAATATCAGTGATAGAGTACATGTAGATCTACATTTGAATAGTGTA
This sequence comes from Doryteuthis pealeii, assembly GCA_023376005.1. NCBI lineage: Eukaryota > Metazoa > Mollusca > Cephalopoda > Myopsida > Loliginidae > Doryteuthis > Doryteuthis pealeii. The sequence continues at coordinate 60,181,706 of CM042137.1, read as the reverse complement.
GACACAGAGTCAACCGTGGTTGATGGCTGCCATTTTTAGCCTTGGTTGGATGATCACATAGGTGATCATCTGGCAGTCACCAAACACCACTGTGTGTATGCTATCCAAACTAATTTATATATATTGCTAAAATAGTTTGTTCTATTTATAAGTAAAGAGTGCTCAATATCATTGATAGAGCATGTATATCTAAGTTAGGGGATCAAAGACATTTTCTAATTCCTCTGATAATGACCTTGATTGTACTAGCCTCTGCCATGTCTTGCCAGCAAACTCCATATTTCCATCTTCTGTTATTTTTCCAATTGTCATTTCTAGGGTACCATTTTATTAACTTCTTTTTGTTGAGTAACTGGCCGACATCCTTGGTTCCAGTTGTAAAAGAACTTAAAGTAAACAAGTGAGTAAACCAATAAGTCCTTGTGGGATAGTGTCCTTTTAGGTCCGACGTCCTAGATGGTCCAAATAGCAGTGAGCTAAGATTAGAATCAGGCCTCTATAAATACACCAACAGCAGCAGCAGCACTGCCAGTGATTGGACAATAGGTCTTTCTCAGGTCACGTGGTAGTCAACAAGTCTATATTTAGAAGTGACCACTTGTCCCATGCCTTATATACAGAAAAACTCCAACACATTTCAGTTACTTTGGTTTTGGTGTTTAATCATTTATATGGTATCTCTTATCTTGATCTGCTCTCTTTTTTTATCATTTTAATGTATGTTATGTAATCCTTATCTGGTCATACCAACAGCATAGATCTTCATGACTCTTCCTTACCACCCATCCCTATCAGCCTGGAAGGTCCTCTGCACAACATCCAGTATCCATGCAGAGCTGATCAATGTAGGTGTCCATGTGTAGGTTCCCACAGGAGAATGTTACTTATGAGCTTATCCTTGCATCTCCAGTCGTGTCCTGCTCTTTTATTGGGTGCTGGTTCCAGGATTTGTTCAGGACAGCACACAGCATCTTAGTACAGTTCCCATCTAGCTTTTTCTCCAAGCAACCCCAGGCTCAAGAATGTGTCAAAGCATCTGGGATAAGTTTTCTTGGAAAATACCATTTCATGATTGTATCACATAATGAAAACTCAGTAGACAGCTGTGTACTGATTGGTTGAGATGTATCACATGATAAGAAAGGTGAGAGAAAGATAAAAAAATTTTTTTTGATTTTTGATCAGTTAGTGTTGACATGGTGTGGGGGACAACTCTGCGTGGAAGGTCACCCAGAGGAAAATTTAGAAAGAGGAAGAAATTCTAGACAGTAAAATTTCTTCTCTACCATAAAATGGTGGTTGGAAATACACTCAATATCAGAGTAATAATGTTGTTGGGATTACATCTCTCACATAATAGGGGACATGAAAGGTAATTACCTCTCGTGTCTGTCAATAGCCACTAGGCATGGTCAATGTAGCATACAGAGAAGATACAACGAAGTCAATTCTCTTTCTCACTCTTCCGGCTTCAACAGAAATAACAATGCACCAGTTGCATTCCTGTCTACAAACAGTGGGTTTGAGCCTCCCAAAAAGATACACTATAACATGTTTAATATACAAGTCTTTATATTATTATTATTGAGTACCTGTTACATATACTAAAGACTTTCCTTTTTGTATAAGAACATTTTTATCAATCATTCTTATGTTTTATTCTTTTCTGTTAAGTTTGCTCAGGAAATAGAATATTATTATTATCTTGATGTGAATTATTTTTCACATTTATTCTTTATGAGGAAACAATATTCAATCAACTATCAATTCTTCAACAATGTGTTTGTCAACTCTTTTAATAATTCATGAACAAACTACAATTAATGGCTTTTGGGTTCTGTTCAAGTTCTGTTTAGAATCAAGAGACAACTTGATCCTCCAGCAACAACAACACACACACATACATACACACACACACACATATAGATGTGTATGTATGCATTTATTCAACTCCTCTGCCATGAGTAGGGTGCGACACAAGGTCAATCTTTTTAAAACAGAATTATAGCTGGTTTGAATTCAGTTTCGTTTCTGCTAGACTAGTTGCTGATCCAAGAATAAAGAATTCAGTCTGCCCTACTATTTACCCACAACTGAAGGAAGGACAGTGAATTCATGCCTGTCTCAAAGTCACTAGTGTCAAGTGAAAGGCAAACAGCCTCATCCAAGATTTGAACTCAGGTTACCGATACCATTTCCCACAATGATAACTATTATGCTAAGCATGACTCTGTATGTATGTATGTATCTATATACATTCATGTGGGGGCAACTAAGGTGTAATGGTTACCATCATAGGAAATGGACACAGCAACATGAATTCAAATCCTCAACGAAACTGGTAGCTTTTCACAGAGCTGATACCCTTGGGAAAGATATGAATCCATATATTCTCCCTAGAGGAAAATGTAGGGCAGACTGGGTTCTTTAATCTTGGTATGGCAACTAGTCTAGAAGGAAAACTTTGAATTCAAACCATTAAACTTTGCTTAAAAATAGACCGTGTGTCAGATACTGCTCATGCAGAAGGTTTGGTAAATACATACATTGAATTGGGGGTAGAGTATGACACAATGATATACAATATAAACTGTTCCATTTTTATATTCCAATAGCACTCCTTACCAGAAGGAACTTGGGAATATCTCATCGCTTTCTTTGAATCCTTATTAAAGGAAAATGCATCTACATTTAGACATACTAGTAGTCTCTTCTAAAGGAGTCACATGTCACTGTCTGCTACTTTTAAATGGAACCTTCATCATCATCATGCCATGCTGACTAACCATGAATCTTTCTTGGCACTCATCCCTATCGATCATTGCTTCTGGCAAGTCCTCCTCACAGTATCCAGTATCAACACAGAGCTGATCAATATAAGACTTTCTTGGTCAGCCCACTGTTGTGTCCACGTGTCGGTGTCCACAGGAGAATCATCACTTATGAGTTCATCCTTACTTCTCCAGCAGTGTTTTTGTTTGTTTTATTTGGATGGTTTGTGTGACATGACATAAGTGGCCATACAGCTGTGTTTTTGTAGTGTGCCACTTCCAGGATCTGTCCAGGACAGCATGCAGCATCTTTGTGTAGTTCCCATCTAGTTTTTTCTCTAAACGTTTCTTTAAAATATAAGTGGGTATTTGCCTCATACCCCACTTGTATGGGCTGGGCACAAGGCCTCATTTTAACGTGGGCCCACCCATAAGCTGAAGCTCATGGGTGGGAAAGAACAAAAATTGTCGATCCCTTCAGCATTCCCCCTCAAGGGGGGCACCTCAGGTGCTGGGCAATAAACCCAGCCCTGCCCCAGGGGGGCAGGTGTTGCCTGGAGGATAGTCCCCTGGGATCGACGCTATTATTTGACTCTCAACAAGTCCAGCGGCATTAACCAGAAAACCGAGTGTGCTTTAAAATATAAGTGGTGCAGCCATATTATAGTGTTAATATGGCTACAGCTTGGTAAAGAATTCTCACTTTATCTAATCAGAGATCAGATTGATAATCTATCAATAGTAGTCCATGCCTTTCCCATGCATATATTGACATTTGTAGATAAGCTATTTACTACCAAGGTATGTCAACTGATCTATAGAACTTCTAATTACATCAATAATCATGAAGAACAATACCTAGGATTAACTAACTCCAATTTCATATGCCAATCTCTTATCACAAACTTAAAACTAATTCTTTTTTATTTGTATGAACTTTTTAGATGAGGCTTGATAATTTGTATTATGTAGATTTTTTGGACCACTGGTTCCCGAGTTCAACAAGAAACACCTGAAGATGGCCAGAGGGCACATTGGCTGAAATGTTGTGTAGATAACAATAAAGATGATTCCATTTTTGTGCTTAATATATCAGTGGAAATCCACATATATACATACAGTAACTGTACCTAACATGAACATCAATTACTAATTACAGTCCAAGATACCATTGAGACCGTTTGTTTTAACAAGTGCTTTGATGTTATTAGAAGATGAATATAGCTTTGACGAGGAGAGATAATAGTGGAAAGTTACTAGAATTTTTGAGATGACGAATGAAAGGCTACCTGTTGATCTCTGATAGGTTGATGGAAGACAACAAGGCAAGAGAAAGAGAGTGTGAATAGTTAGCAGTTCGGGCTGAGGTTTTGAAGAGAAAAGATCCAAGATGAGTGTGTTCTCCAAGGCATTTTTACTTGGAATAAAATAGATGAGCTCAGAAAAAAAAAAACAAGAACGTCTTATGTTTGTTATTAAAAACTATCAACAACACACTGTGCCACAAGACAAGATATCCCAAAAGATTCCCAAGTAATTTCCAGACTCAAAGAACACTGAGAATGCCATCCAGCCCAACAACAGATCTAACAAAAGACACAGAAAGACCCAGATACTCCGATCCAGAACAACAATGATATAATGGGTTTAAACTAGTAGTAAAACCTTACTGAGTAAAATACAAAATATCCCTCAATGGTATCAGAGACTGTTAATAAATTTACAAACACCAGGAGGAAAAGATTTTAGCAGGTTTGGTTTGTGGCTTCCCAAAGGATATATATTTTAAAGAGATAAACTTGATTTGCAATTAAGTTGATAATGAAAATTTATACACAATCGGTATCATTACTTACAATCCACAAAATCATCATTTAATACAATGCTTCGATAGAACATAAATGAGGGAGATACATATTCCTTTGATGGGTGGAGAGAGAGAAAAATATAGTTCATGTGCAAAAGAAAGATTTCAACAAGCTCTATTCAACAATATAATGAGCTTAAACTAGTAGTAAAAACTTTCTGAGTAAAACACAGAATAGGCTTCACTGATGTCGGAGACTTAATAACATTTTTATGCAAAATTATGAGGGTCATTCAATTTTTTTTTAAATTCCCCTTATTCATTGAATGATCCTCGTATTTATTGTTGTCAAAATGCAAAAGAAAAGTCACTATAAACCTGAGTATTTGATTTGCATTTAATTACAACTCAAGTACCTCCTTTGCTTAAACTTGGTATCCATGGAGACAAAGAGCGGTGTTGGGTGGGAGATTTTGCTCCTCATTTATTGGGTTAAAGATCCATTCTTTTTAGCAAATATATTTTCTTCTACAATAATAAATATTTACTAAGTTTATTGTAGTCTGCCACAAGGCTGGAAAAATAGTGCCCCCAGTGAGGACTGAAATCACTTTTTTGAATGCAAGTAACTTTGTCTAGCACAAGACTAAAAGTGCAAACATGGGCATCCACTGCCACTTTTCTGGGGTGGGGGTGGTAAAAGAAATATTCATGCATTTACCAACCCCTCTTCACAAGTAGGATGTGACACAAAGTCAATTTTTTAGCAGAGTTTAACAGGTTTGGATTTTTAATTTTCCTTCTCCTAGACTTGTTGCTTTACCAATGTTAAAGAGCCTGCCCTAGAACTAACCCATAGCTGGAGGGAGACTATTCGGATGCATACCTTTCCCAAGGGTATTAGTGCTATGTAAAATGCAAATAGCCTTGACCAGGATTTGAACCTGTGTCACCGTGTCCATTTCCTACAACTAATCATTACACCACGAACACCTCCAGTAATGGGGATGATTTTTTTGTGGAACTTAATAGTAGGATTCATACTTTTCTCACAATGGCATTAATGCTATGTAAAATGCATCATACAAACTGAAATGTTTAATAATGCTAAAACTTCTAACTACAATAAAATCATTCTCTGAAGACTTTGTTTTTGCATATTTTATATATTTGCAGAAAATTGGATTTATTTCTATTTTCCCAAATATATATATGACAAAATAGCAGATTGGGGAAAATCCAACAAAATTTAATTAAAAGTTGATGAATAAAAGCAAATAAAACACTATTGAAGTCAGTAAGTCTACTGTTGGTTTGAATAACAGCAGCTAACTGAGTACAACTTAAGCAGTGTCCAAGACAGTTGGTATATATATAGAAATCAAGAATGACCTATTCATGAATTTGGGTGATTTGGGTGATTCCATTCCTTGAGTTCTGATTGGCTGCTTGACTGCTTGATTTGAATGACATTGTGGAGTCTTATATATATCCTGTCATTCTGCAGTAGACTTTGTGACATTCGGGTTTGTATTTAAGTTACAACTGTTTGTTGCCTTGTCTTCCCAGTTCGACGGTAATTGGAACTTTAATTATTAATTAACAACTTATTCAATTAATATTTCACCTTGGTGTATTAGCGAGGCTATAAAATAAAATTCTGATGAAGCCTCGTTAATACACCAAGGAAAAATATCAATTGAACGAAGTTGTTTGTGTTTTTTTTCTCACTTTTATTCCTCAACTTTTAATTATATATATATATATATATATATATATTTTATTTATTTATTTATTTATATCTACTGTTTCAAGCATCCATTGGGAAGATTCAATCATATCTCTCATGCATAAGAAGGGAATACTGTACATGAAATAATGAAAATACTTCATTAAAGAATTTCAAAAAACAATCAAGTCTGGTTTGGAACATTTCATTGCCATTCTTTTTGAATAGTGGTGATTAGTTTTTCATCTATCTTGTATTCTTAAACATTATAATCATCAACTGATGATCATCCACTTCTGTGGAATCACCAATTTTAAAATGCTTAAACCAGTTTTGTGCAGATATTGGTAAAATACTCTTTCATTTTTGTAATTTAGGAATTTTGCAAATGACATCAGTTGCTTTGTTGCACAGTTTAAAATAATGCCTCAAAATTAATAGAATCCTTATTTTTGTATACACTATTATAATATCTAAAACAAAAGATAAAACTAAATAGTATTGATGTGGAGTCCCTGTGGCATAATGGCTAACATGCTGAACTGTGACATCATACTATTTCTCTGAATGTTTGAGATGAGGCTTGAAGATTAGTATTATCTGCATTATTCGGACTATTGTCCCCATCTTCATTGTTATTTGTCCAACGTTTCAGCCGATATACCCTCCGGCATTCTTCAGGTATGTCTTGTCAGACTCAGGAACCTTCTCGGACTTGGGAACCTTCTTTTCGAACTCGGGAAATTTATTTTCGAACTCTGGAACTTTCTTGTCGTATTCCGTGATGGCTCCCGAATATGACAAGAAAGTTCCAGAGTTCGAAAAGAAGGTTCCCGAGTCTGAGAAGGTTCCCGAGTTCGACAAGAAATACCTGAAGAAGGCCAGAGGGTATATCAGCCGAAATGTTGTGACATCATAGTAGTTCAAACTCCAGTCATGCATTTGGCATATCAAGTAATAAAAGTTGATTAAAAGGCTCTGATCCAATACTTTCTTTATGAAAAGCAGATTGAGCAGGTTCATTAAAAAATATCAAATAAAAGAATACATAAATCCATTGTAATATACCAGGTAAGTATTTTTGTGCTAAGTATTTCTAAATAATCATGAATAAGTTACAGCTTGAGCAAGGACAAGACTCGTTTTTATCTCACTCAAATACAGCATCCTTAATAATTAAGGTATAAGGCAAAGTAATTTATCAAAACTTTTCCAAAGGCATGACAAGTTTCTTGGACTATTCATTAGCAACCTTCACCAACCACTGGCACACTGCCATACATTCACATCTCTATCAATTTAATACATAACCTGAGCTTCAAAGAGATCTTGGCCTGTATCCTGTTTTTCCCCCCCAGACTCTTAGCTATTTTTCTGGTTCTTATAACACCTGAAGTCACGTGTTCTTAGGTCAAGAAGACCCACTCAAATCTCCCTACAATTACACTGGATTAGCTACAGAAACCTTTTTTGTGTTTTGTTCTGTTTTTTTACTAGTAAAGTTAACCTCTACAAGTTAAGTATGAATCATCTTTTAGTCCTTTGAGCCTTTTCTTCCTTGATATGCAGAAAATCTACAGAAAGCAATAAATAGTGTATAACTCCAAGAAATCCATTGATCAAAACTCAGATCAGACTTGCTGGTCAATCAGGCATTATATATTTTTGCTTGCTTCTTGAGAAATCTTAAGATAGGATCATGTTTCTACGAACTGAACTTTCCAGTCACTTCAAGTAGATTATTCTGTGCTTCTATAGGAATTATTTGTCTTCAGTCATTGTTTAGACAAGATAAGACATTCTCGATTTCAGTTTATATCCCATGAGGAATGAAGATTTTACAAATGTCTTAAAAGGAAGCAGTTCTCTCTTCTATTTGAATTTCATTCCTTTTAGCTAAATATTTCAACAATGAATATCACGAATCGAGCATTTCCAATAAAATTAATTCTTGGTAGCAAATAACCTTTTACAGATGCTCATTCATTTCCATTCTTTTGGTTTTAATTGATAATATTTTATTTTGTATCGCAACTCCATGACATACGAAAGAAACAATTTTTAATCAATACCCAACCATAAATACATTTGACAGCATTAAAAATCTTTTCAAAATTCTCGAAGCAAATATGAAAAGATTCAGTTAATGTTAATGAAATGAGAATATCCTATGCTTGGCACATTTTATGGCAGCTACTATAAAAACCATCAAAGAGGAAAAATAAATTATTATTCTTGAAGGAATTGGGGGAAAAAATGAACCATATGACCATTTTGACTAATTTGTTAAGAAGTGACTTTAAAAAAATTTTTTAGAATTAAAAATTTTTAATTGCTTTCTTTTTTTTTTTTTTTTTATAACTGTAATTAGTTGTTCAGTGTAATATTTTTTGTGTTTTTGAAAGTGACAAAAAGACTATTAAATATTGTCAAAAGATTTTATGAATGGATTTGGAGATATGACATGAATCAAGAATGGCTGTCCGGAAAAACTATAGTGGAAATGTTACCAACAGAAAAAGGGTTTTTTTTTTTTTTTCTGTTTTGTTTTGCTTTCTTAGTCTTTTGTATTACTTGTGTTGCATTGTCAGATCTTTTTATTCTTCTACTCAGGTTTCTCCTTGGATCAGGCTGGGTATCTACTTTCTTCGGTGGCTGGGGGTTGTCTCACAGCCTCTGAGTTCCATCTTGTGCTCTTTTATTATTAGGAACAACACAGATATTTTCATCTTTATTTCCCTGAATACATTTCAATTTCCGGATACATTGTTAATTCACACACACATGGGGAGCAGAGATGGAAGCCATGTTCTCCACATTTAGGTACACTTGTCTCAACTTGTTAAATTCTAATTCTATTTCCCCAGCATTGCCTGGTCATGTGATTCTCTAAGATAATGAGAAGCCTTGTTCCAGACAATCCTGGTATTACACTTTGTCAATCAAACTAAATTATTTTTCCACAGAATACTATTATTTCAAATTACTTTACATTAATTGATCAGTTATGCCTATTCCATTAACACTTGCAGGCAAAATTTTAGTTTGATTCACCACAAATATCAATCTCGAAACAGGGAAAAGAGTAGGGTCTGCCAAAATATCATCTGCTTTTCATTTTAAAAACAAATTAAAATTTATTAACCAATTATTTAAGGTCAAATTTTTGTCTAAGTCGAAAAGTAGTAACATAATGAGCATCAATAAAAAAAAGCAAAATAATATTACACATGTAATTTATTTTTGATACATTTAAAACAATTTTAAAAAATAAATTGTAACATTTGTGATTGAAAAAAAATTCACACTGGATTGTTCAATTGGCATAGCCTAGTGAATAAAGGAGTTAGTTAAGACAGTTCTAAGTGACAGTGATCTCTAGACTGCAGGTTCAATCCTGGTCAGGGGCAGCAGTAACATAGAATATTAATTAACACAGCTTAACACCTGTACCCTAGCTCTGGTTAGTGGAATAAGAACAGGATACCACCGTGGATTAAATAAAGGGTTAGGTTCAAAGTTCCGTGATGGCTCCTGATTACAAGAAAGTTCCTGAGTCCGACAAGAAATACCTGAAGAAGACCTGAAGGGCACATCGGACGAAACATTGTACAGATAATAATGAAGATGAGAACAATAGTCCGAATAATACAAATAATACTCCAAAAATAATTTTATTTATTTTTCCAATTTTTGGTACTTATTTACTACCTGAGCAGATTCTTTAAAAAACTTTTTTCTTCTAGTCACACCTTCAATCTTTTGTCTTTTATGCAGAAAATAGTATCAACCACATATATACCACACCAATATTTTGCACCTCAAAAACAGGGGGGTCAAAGTTAAGTGACCTGAAAAAAATCAGAAAGTTTTGAAATAAAATAACTGATGCATTATAAAATTTGTACGTTGCTAAATCAACACTGAAAATTTCATTAAAATCAGATAATTCCCTGATTTTTGGTAATTTTTTTTCAAACGTAGGGGTCAGAATTGTATAAAAAAAAAAACAACAAAAAAACACGGATTTTTCAACGAATTGGGGATATCTAGTTTGACCTAATTTAAATTGAAATGGACATTGGAATATTATTACTTGCTGGTGAGTTGTTAAAAGTGTCTGTTAATGACTCCCATCTCCCCTTCACTTGCATATAGAGAGGAAAAGAGAGTTATGCAGAATGTAAAGACAGGGATGGGTCAGTTTTTGATTTAATTGCATATTACGACTAATTAGAACAAATTCAAATGGAATTTTTTTCAAACATAATTTAATCCTTAAACTAAGGAATTTAGTATAATTTTTGTGTAATTAAACTAAATAGTAAAAAAAAAGCCTTTAGGAGATAAAGGTTGATTAGATCAGCTTTAGTATAATAATAGATATATATACTAAACTAATCCTATTAGTAAACCCTTGCAATAAGGAAAACCCCGGCAAATAATTTGTTAGTAAAAATATACTATCAAAAATTACCTGGGAAAAAAAGAAAAAAAAGAAAATACCAAGAGAGTCATGCCAACCGAAAATAATCAATTAACACTTTATCACTTGGCCAAAAGGAAAAAAAAAATTCTGCTAGGTTTATCTAAAGCTAAAAGGTAAAGAGTGCTTGATACATAAGTAGAAAAAATAGTAATATCAATCATAATGAGTCAGGCCTACCAACTAACAGTTTCATTTAATGGTTCATCAGGGCAAGAATCTCTTGAAGAATCTTCAGGAATCAAATTCTTACCCTGATGAGTTAGTAAGCAAAACTTTTAGTTGATAGACTGGACTCATTGGGATTATATATATATATATATATGTGTGCGTGTGCAAGAGTAATCTGTGGAAAGGAATCTGACAATACATAGAAATTAGAAAAACAAAGTGTTGGCAAAAAAGGTATTTATTTTGATGTCAACATCAAAATAAATTCATTTTTTTACACTTTGTTTTTCTAATATATATATATATATATATATATATATGTATGTGTGTGTGTGTGTGTGTGATATATATATATATATACACACACACACATATAAATACAGATATAACATTTTACAAGTATCTAAACTTTGCTCAGTTTGTTTTTTTATGGGGGGGTGCATTTTTTTTAATCATGCTAAAATGAAAGAGAGCTTCCTGTATAAGCAGTCACCCCTCCCATTGGCAAACAAAAGAAGTGCAGGGGATGAAAAACATCAAATCAGAAGAGAAAAACAGAAAATAAAGGTGGTCAGAATAATAATGGGTTTGCTGCATATTTTGATCTCGTTGCTTCTCCATTCAATCGAATATGCCAACTGAAATGTTGAGAGTGAGGCATCCCCCCTAAACAAATGCAGCAAAGATGTCCAGTAAAGGTGACTTTGAAGATTTGGCAATTGGAATCTTCTTTGTTCCCATGGAAGTGAACTTGAAATAGGAAAGTCATTTCAACATTGTCCATCTTCTTGATTAGGGTGAAGCAGTAAGAGTTTTTGTGAAGTCCATACAGACCAGTTTCAAGGTAAGCCTCTGTATATCCACTTGGCCGTGAGTAAAGAATGGGGGTCATGTGCCTTTCCAAGTGCACAACATCTAGCACCATGTGCTGTGCGTATACGTGCATGTATCTGTGTATGTGTGTGCATCAGTGTGTGCGTGTCTGTGTCTGGAGAAAGGAATGCATAGAATAAGGGAAGATTTAATACAGATAATGCGACATTGTGCGGTGGCATGGGGAAAGCTGGGGTCCAAGAGAGAGAGAGAGGGGGGTAAGGATGATGAGTTGGGGTAGGGAGGAAAGGGCAGCAGAATTTTTGCTCTTGAAAGATTTTCTCGTTATTGATTTATGAGCAGATGAGAAGGAATTGCTTGTGGTATTCCCAAAATGGGAATCAGAAGAGTTCTAAAAAAAAAAGGGGGGGGGGTGAGATGAGGATTGTATCTTAGTAAGCAGACAACAATTCAGGGATGAAATTTATGATATCAGTAGATAATATTTTTAGATATTTGATAATGTTTGGGTTTATCATTTTCATTTACTTAAACTGAAAGTCTACACTTAAAAAGGTCTTAATTTTCCTCTGCGTTCTAAAGCAGGTGTAATCATATGACAGACATATTTTTTAAATTATTGTCATTTTCTTATTACTACCTCAGGCTTATACATATTTACCCAACCCTTCCACATGAAAAGGATGTGACACAAGGTCAATTTCTTAAGTGGTTGGTTGGATTTTACAATATGTAAACCATTGTTGGGTTATTTTATGCTGAAGACGTTTTGTTTTATTCATTCTTGATGGTATTCAATCTTTTTTTTTTTCAAACTCAATATTTTTTTAACTCACTTTTTTAAACAAATTTTTAAAAACATTTTTTCTATTTAACCCACAGATGGGACCCAAATAGATGATACCACTCCAGTGCAGAGCGAACATGGGAGTAATGGTGATGAAGGGGTAATCCACACTCCCCAGAGCTCCAGATTTAAACTTCATCATTAGATGCAGTTTAACATCATACCCAGGACACTTCTTAAGTGGAGTTTGATAAGTTTGAATTCAGAGTTTCCTTCTCCTAGACTGGTTTCCCAGTCTGCCCTACTATTTACCCATAGGTGGAGGGAGAATAGTGGGATGCATAGGGTATTAGAGATATATGAAATGCAAACAGCCTCGTTCAGGTTTTGAACTCATCTCTCTGTTTCCATTTCCTATGACTATAACCATTACACCACCTACCTCTGTCCTATACCACCCTATTGGTGGAACTTAGAATACAATGACTGTATCCCCTGCACATGGTGAAGATCCCTCCCCCCCCAAAAAAAAAGGTGTCCAGTGTATGACATTAAACAATCTGATAGTGAGGCTCCAGTTCTGGACTTTAGGAAAATCTGGAGTACTGCTTCATTGCCATTACTCCTAGGTCCACTCTGACCAATAGGGATAGTGCCTATTAAGGTCCCATCTATGGGTCAAATAGATCTGTTTGAAATTATTAGTATCATATAGGAATACTTGATATCATAACTTTAAATTATTTGAGGCTATAATGGTTACTTGAAACCGCATAACTGAATGTAAAGAAATCATTATTATTTAATAGAAATAGTTACATATAATTGTGTATAAGTAAGTAAAGTAAATTTCTCAGAGTGGTCTAAAGTCAGTATCAGCCAGATAGTGAGGGAGTCTAACCCCTTTTTACTAGCAATAGACCAAGGAGATTGTTTTTAGCATTTGAGGTGGAGCGCCACACCTACCATCAGCTCCTCATTTTCCTGCACTAATCCTTGTGCTACTCATACTCTTGTGTTGGCAGGGGTTGGTATTGAACTTGAAACCTTGTGGTTCCTAGTTGGGAGTTCTACCAACTGAGCTAAACCAGCGCCTTCTAAGATATCTTAGAGGGCCTTGGCTAAACCCACCCTATAAACTAATATTAGACAGGAATACTTGAAACCATTCAACTGTGTGAAAATTATTTGCATTTAATAGGATTACTTGATATCATATAATTGTGTGCAAAAAAATTTTAAGAAACAACACAAAAAAATGTGAACATGAATGTGATTCCCTAACCTCTAGCATGCAATAATCCTATACGGGTTATGCTGTTAAAATCAATCAATCAATCTATCCTATGATAGTTGTTACATTTGGATATAAATTTCATATATTAAATATAACAGCTATTATAGAACAGAAGTAATTTTATTTCTACTTATTTTTATTTATTCTTTTACCTCGCCTTCCCATTAGTTATCGTTCATTTATCCCAGTCACGCTTAACTTGGCTATTTTTTAAAGCTGTGCTTCGCCACTCCAACTATTTTTGTCGATTAACGTTTCTCAGGGGTCAATGTAAGGTCAAATATAACAGCAAGAGTTGATGATAGATAATATAGTAGAATGATGTGAATGTGCCTTGAAAGATGTGTCATTCTGTCTGGGTTGCAGATCATAATCGTGTCATCTGGTCGTACACAACCAAAGTACGAAATGACAAGAAGAAAAGTTTAAATGTTACTAAGAACAAATTGTTTTGTAACGGCTAAATACATTTTTATTTCAGCTTGTACACTCACACAAAAGACCTGTCAACAGAATGTGTTGGGAAACCAGGGCTCAATTGTTATAAGACTTTTCTGTACTAAGAATATCAAATAATGGCTGGAGTTAAGTCAGAATAGTTGTTTTTACAGCTATTTAGTTGCTTGGAAAGTAAATTTCTAAGAGAGTCAAGGAGATGCAAGAGATTCAAATGAAATTAAGTTAAAAGGTATTGATAAAAAAAAAGAATGAAAAGGATGAATAGCAATAAGAATAACAAGGAAAGGAAAGAAAAATAATGAAAAAGATTAAGACACAGAAAGAAAGATAGAAAGAAAATACTAGGTGAGAATAAAAGAAAGAAAAGCAAAAAACAAAATGATTAAGGAAAAAGATTGAATGTGGGAAAATAAAAGAAGGAAAAAAAATCAAACAAAATTGAAAGATGAAAAGGATGAATGGCAATAAGAATAAAAAGAAAGGAAGAAAAATAATGAAAAAGATTAAGAAAGACAGAAAGAAAATACTAGGTGAGAATAAAGAAAGAAAATCAAAAAACAAAAAGATTGAATGTGGGAAAATAAAAGAAGGAAAAAATCAAACAAAATAGAAAGATGAAAAGGATGTATGGCAATAAGAATAAAATTAAGAAAAGAAAAATAATGAAAAAAATTCGGAAAGCAAGCAAGAAAGAAAGAAAAATAATGAAAAATTAAGAAAGAAAGAAATTGGGATGAAAAGGAAGAATGGTAATAAAAAATAAAATGAAGGAAAGAAATTAGGAAAGAAAGAAAGAAAATTCTAAGCAAAAATAGAAAATAATGAAAAAAGATTGAATGTTGGAAAATAAAAGAAGGAAAGAAGTAAAAAAAAATAAATAAATAAATTTTTAAAAAATCAAACTAAATAAAGTATCAAAGAAAGAATAAATGAAAAAATAAATGAATAGCCAAAAAATTCTAAGAATATAAGACAGGAAAAAATGAACGAAAGAGAAAGGACTGAATGAATTGAGCAAACAAATCAAAAGTTGGAATGTGTAAAAAAGAAGAAACAAAACTCACAAAGAAAGAAATAATTAATGAAAAAAGAAAAGAAAGGTAGATTAATGAATTAATTACTATTATCAACATTTACAATAGGCTAATATAAATAAGAACACTTTTTTCTTTTCTAATAAAATTACCCACCAAAAAATTCTGAGGTTTTTGATGAAAAAAATAACAAAAAAAAAAAAAAAACTGAATTGATATTTTCCTTTTTTTCTGAGAGTCTTGCACTAAAAAATATTCTAAGTGAAATAATAAAGAAAATTCGTTAGGTTTGGTGACTATGGTGTACAATGTATTATTTCCCAAGTTAATAGTATTGGCTTTGTTTTTAATTTACCATCAACAATATTTTAAAAAAACTAGCAAATATATGCACCCTCCGGGTGCAAGTATTTAAGTTTTAATGTAATAAAATATGGTATTAAATTAGAAAGGCTAATGAAACTAAATAAGAATACAGATAAAAAGATTTGAAACAGAGGGAGTATAATAAAAGATTTGAAACAGAGGGAGTATAATAAAAAATGGAACAACTGAAACTTACTCTTCCATCACTCTCGCCTTTCATTGTTATTTTTTCTAATTTAAGAATTTAGTTAAAAGAGGAAGTAAAGAATAAAATGACAGTTATTTTATCTTGTTAATGGATTTCATTTAAGATTCATTGAAGAGATTTTTGCTTATATTCATTAAAATAAAACCAAACAGTTAGAAATCAATAATACTAAGCACATATTTATTAAATTCGATTTTTTAATATTAATATGCAAATTAGCCTTCCCGTTTACACTGTAAACCAGTATTTTGTTGTATATATAAATATAATTGCATGTTATCAGTATGTAGACATAGTTAACAGTATTAATAATGTAAGACAATTTTATTAATAATTGAGGTTAAATAAAAATAAAATCATGGAGAATATGATGTCAATAACTAAGAGAATTGTGACTTGAGTAGGAATATAGTTTCGGTTACAGACAGAAAAACACAATCTCCATTTTAATAAGATGTTATTTATCATTACTGAATTTATCTCTATACCTCCTCAAATATATAGAGGGGAAGTCCCTTTGTCAAAATGGCTAATATGCTGTACTGCAACATCTTAGTAAGCAAGTTCAACATTCATTTGCACTATTACATTCACTTCTAGACTAATGACCTTGGAAAAGACATGAACCCTTCATCACTCCAGCTATGGATTAAATAGTACCACTGCTGTTCTACAATGATGGCTTTGCCTTTAAATAACCCATGAAGATTGATATGCCATTAAACAAAAGAAACTAATCAAATATTAGCTTGTTTTTTTTTTTTTTACATTGGAAAATGCAAAATTATTTGTAAAAATTAACAATTTTCAAAAACTTTAAACTTCAGATGTAAACACTGATCCCGTGTAAGTGATTGGACATAAAACCTTTTGGAAAATTTATTTTTAGAAAGTGCATTTTACGCTGTTGGCTGTGTTTTTAATTTATCATAAAAATGTTGAACAATAATAAAAATACAGGGTAACCCCAAAAAACGGGCCCTGATTTTCAATAAGTCTCATTTCTTAATTTTCTGCAAGAATTCAATGCAACTTTGGTCATAAGTAATTTGTTGTGTTTAAAACATATCAAAACATGATTGTCTTACAACTTCTCTTCTTTATTCTACCAAATATATTCAGATTACCTCTATTTAGTTCTGTGTATTTCTTGAGGCACAGCACAAAATGGACCATGATGTACTTATAAACTGACCAAGGAATGGCTCTGATCTCCTCCCTGATGACATCCTTGAGTTTCATCATGAATACACTTGTCTTAAGGTCTCCCTAAAATCAGTCTTGAGACTAATCACACAGTGACCAAACTTCTCTATCAGTCAATCTGTATATCCTAATATTTTAAGAATATAAAGCTAAAATGATGCTGTTGCCATTGACATATCTATAAAAGTTCAAGAGAAAAAATGTTTAAGCTTTTGACACAGGCAACATAGAGCATACCTACAGTTATATCAATATATTACATTGTTCAATAAGGGAATACAAAACAGATGCAAAGATGTTTTTATCATAAGAAATTATTAAGCTAAGTTAGGTCCAGTATGAGACTACAGTTGTGGAGCACCCAGTGAGAAGCGAACTCATTATCAAATGCAAGTCAAATTTGTTTAGATATTATCATCAAAAATGTAATCACCTTCATTTTCAGTGACTGCAACTCAACAAGAAGGCAAATTTTTGATTCCAGGTTTAAAGAAATCTGTCATTTTCCGTGAACAAAAGTTTGGGAACTTGTTTTCAAGTACTTCTTGTTAAGTATCTGGCAGCCATCCTTAGTTCCAGATGTAGTGAATAAGTAAGCAAGCCAATAAGAATCCGGTGTTAAAGTATTCTTTGTAAGTCCATCGTCCAAGAGAATCCAAGTGTCAATGACATAAGCTCAGAATGGGGTCTCTATTAATACAGCAGAAGCAGCAGCAGCAGTGCCAGTGATTGGACAATAGAAATCTTTCTCGGGTCACGTTGTAGTTGACGAGTCTATATTTAGGAGTGACCATTTACCTTATGCCTTATATCAAAAAATCCAACACTTCTTAGTTTCTAAATTCCACTTGTGAAATGTGCTAGTGATTGAAACAAATGAAAATATATTGGTGCTAAATCTGCATATGAGTATAAGGATGTGGAAGAACCTCCTATTCTAAAAATCTTTTCTTGGGTTGTAAGTAAAGTAGATGGAGTGGCCTATTGTCAGTATCAGTAGACAGTGAGGGAGTCCACCCCTTTTTCACTAGCATTAGACCAGGGAGATTGTTTTTGTGTCTGAGGTGGGCACCACACCTACTATCAGCTCCCACTTTACCGCACAGATTCAAGCAGTGCTATTCCTACACCGAGTTGGCGAGGGCCGGTATTGAACCCAGAACCTTCTGGTTTCGAGCCAGCTCTAACGACTGAGCTTACATTTTTGATAATGATATTTAAATAAAGTTAACTCATATTTTTGTTTATATATCATATACAGCATGTAATGAATGACAGAAAGCTTCAATGTTTTCAAAAACATATCTAGTGTAGTGAGAAACTAGTTTTTTTAGGTGAAAAATTGATCTTAAAAAGTCATTCATTACAAATTATATCATTACTGTATATCATATCGTTATCAATACTATTAAATTTCAAGAGAAAAAAATGTTTATACTTTTTCATACAGGCAACATAGAGCATACCTGCAGTTATTAATATATCACATTGTTCAATAAGTAGTAAAGTCATCAGGGTAGCCAAAGCTGGTATCAGCCAGACAGCGAGGGAGTCTATCCCCTTTTCATTAGCATTAGACCAAGGAGATTGTTTTGGTATCTGAGGTGGAGCAGCACACCTACCATCAGCTCCTCACTTTACTGCACAGGTCCCTATGCTACTCATATGCTGAGTTGGCGAGGGCCAGTATCGAACTCGGAATTTTGTGGTTCCTCCTAGTTGTACGCTCTACTGACTGAGCTAAACCTTATTGTTCAAAAACAGATGCAAAGTTAAATTTTACTAAACAAATGCATCAACAATTACAGTAGTAAAACATAAAAGCAATTTTTTTTATTCCTGTCATTAAAATTTTGAGAAAAGCTGAGATTATTTTTTAATGTCTTAACTAACAAAATATTCAAGTAAAGAAAAGAAATTATAACTGCAAAGTGCTAGTTTGGGGAAATATGATGGATGAAATATAACTAATGACTTTATTTTCTCCTGGGCTTCTTTTGTTGATCAAAAGTCTTCCGTTATCATTCTGGAATATGACATCCTTTCTGTTCACCTAAGTTATGCATTTCCATAGTAATGCATTAATGACATACTCAAGTTATGGATAATAAAAATGTTCAATTATAGTTTCTCCAGGAGACAGTCACTTATAGTGGATGATAATTGCCATGTTCCACCAAATGTATGACAAAACCTTTCTGCCGATAAAGTAGTAATTTTAATGTTATAATCAATTTGACTTCCAGTGATAACCATTGCTTTCTATATTTCTTCCGCCTTGTCGGCTGGGGCATTAGAATGCACCGACTGCACCTCTGCAGAGGGGTACTCCCCCAATGGGGCCACCTGTGGCGACCCATGATGCTTGAGGATAGAACCCAGGGGATGAGCAGTTCATGACTTGCAATACTCCACTTTGGTCCTATCTTGGGCTAGACGAGGCCCCCTCCGATCAATCGGCTGGTCACGTCAAGCCCTAGAACCTATATGATTGCCCCAACCCTATTGCCCTTATGGCAAGCCCCAACCCCTTTTTATCATAGGGGTGCTAGAAGGCGATAGCTGAGGGTCTACATGTCCTGGGAATGACGTTAAACTATCTGATGGTGAGGTTCCAGGTTTGGGGAATGTGGAGCACACCTTCATCACATTTCTCCCTGGTCCACTGACCCGGGGTGGTAATACCTGTTAGGGTCCCATCTATGGGTTAAATAGAAAAACACGAGTTGATAAACAAAATTGTATTATCCATTAAAAATGAAATTATTTCAAAACTTTGTCAGCATTAAACATTTTTGAAAACCAAATTACCAATAGAAGTATTCGGCGTAACATAACCCAAGGGGTTGACATGCCATAAAACCAAACCAACCTATATTTCTTGTATATTAACATATAACAACCATTTCTCAACTCCTCTAACAATCTAAAGAAAAGAGTAGTTTTAATTTCTGATCAGCAGATTGTTGTAAATAATTGAAATTTGTGCACTGTTTTCTTGTAAGAGTTCATAAGAAAACCAAATTCTTTAGATTACAGTTTAATTTAATTGAGATGTTTTTACATAGTTGAAAATGATGCATTGTGCTTTTTTCAAAATACCTGTTGCTGCTTTGATAGGGGATCTGCTTCAAAAGATGATTATCTAAAAAAGTCTTGTAAACTGAGACTTATCAAAAAGATTACAGTCAACTTTTAGAAACATGCTAAATTACTAATGGTATTTTATATACATTTATGATGCTTGTGTACACAACCATTTTTAATTGTCTGTTTGCATTACTGCCTTTATAAAAATCCTAGTGACATACAATGGGGAAACATGACAGAGCAAAAGTGATTGGAAAAATCAAGGACAATGTTTAAACTTTAAACAATTGCTGGTATTGGTATTTACACTCAGTTGCTGAATCTGGGTAAACAACACATATTATTCACATTGGCTAATCTACTCTGTGCAGTAAAGCATCTGGGATCTGGCTCTCAGCAAAATGATCTCCCTGGTTTAGCACTAGCAAAAAGGGGATAGAATCCTTCACTGTTCAGTTGATAGTAACAATAGGCCACACTACAGACTTTTACTTTTATTGTTTTAATTGTCTTAACTTGGCAATGCTGGGTGAAGAAATGAAAGGAAGATGTGTCTTGTGGTGTTTATTGGGGGGGAGGGGCATCAGTATGTCACTCTTTTTGTGAGAGTGGAAACTGCAAGTAGCTACAGATGATGCTTTCAAGTTACTTCTTACACTAATAACTATATTAACACTGCATGAGCCCCAGTACTCACTAGATCACTTGGATCTAGAGTCTAAGACATATGTGATAAAGTAAATGACTTGACATTGGAACTGAAGTAGAGGGTTCCACATACTGAGCTAAGATTAAGTCACATTGAAACCACCAGTTCCCACTAGATCACTGAAGTTAAGCAATGAGGAGTCTGTTTAATACTTAGGTGGGTGACCATTTAAGAAACAGCAAGTACTGTAAGCAACCTGATATCAAAATGACTTGATTCGGCATTAAATGACCCAAAAATGGTTTATGTGCCAAAAAACAAACCAACCAATTATGGCTCTCTGGAAATGAGAGGAGCTTTTAATTTTGTTCACTATTTAACATTTATTTTGCTGTTGTTGGTTGATTCTACATTTGCATATTTTAAATTCAATCTTATTTTCTGAACAATTTTACAGGTATATTTTGGTGTATGAAGACACAAAAGTGTTTATTTATTTCAACTTCTCCACCATGAACAAGTTGTGAAACAAAGTCAATTTTTTAAGCATAATAAAGCTGGTTTGACATCAGAGTTTTCCTTATTCTAGAAAGGTTGCTTAACCAAGACTAAAAAAACACAGTCTTCCCTACTATTTACCATAGCTGGCAGGGATGGGGGTGTTGATGTTTGAAACTATTTTTCTGTTTACTTTTTGTTGTCTTGGTAACAGGCCGAAATAAAGTTCTCTAGCGCTTGTGAAATACATTGCATGTGGACATGTTTTTATTTTGGTTAAGCGTACGTTAACAGGGAGAACATGTGGATTATATAACTTTCTCAAGAGCATGAGTCAAATGCAAACAGGCCCATCAAGATTTGAACACGTGAAGCCAATTCCATTTCCTATGATAAAACTCTAGTCATCATACAAGTAAATTTGTATCGTTTAGATTTTTTCAGACTGTTGTCCTCATCTTTATTGTTCTATACACAAGGTTTTAGTTGATGTGCCCTCCATAGCGTATATTACAATAATGATGAGGACAGCAGTCCGAAAAATGTAAATAATACAAATTATCAAGCCTCATCTCAAAAATTCAGACAAATGATATAAGTAGTTATCTGTCTATACCAAAGCATATGTTCCTTTATAAAAAGAATCTCATATATTAATTTGTCCTGTGTTTGACTTTTAACTGCATCTAATGGTGAAGTTCAAATTTTGAAGCTCTGGAGGTGTGGACTACCCCTTCATTGCCATTACTCCCAGGTCCACACTGAACCAGAGTGGTAGTACCTGTTATGGTCCTATCTATGGGTTAAATAGAAAAAAAAATCGTTTTTAAAAATTGTATTTAAAAACAATTGAGATTGAAAAAAAAATTGAATACCATTAAGAATGAATAAAACAAAACATCTTTGGCATAAAATAACCCAAGGGTTGTTATGCCATAAAATCCAACCAACCAACCAACCATCATATATCAAACATTTTTTATTAAATTCTCATCCTGGTGATATAAAAACTGAAAAGTGACTTCAAGATGATAATCTGTCCTCCATCATTAAAATCTATTCCTTTGTTCTTTTATATAAACAATCTCATATATCAATGAAACATTTTTATTAAGTCTTCATCCTGGAGATATAAAAACTAAGATATCACTTCAAGATTTCCTATTAACTATCATTAAAATCTATTCCTTTGTTATATTGGCCTTTCAGGATCCCTTACATCCCTTTTATGGCTTCTTGGAATTTAGTTTTCCATAATCACCTTTTAAAGAGCCTAATGTTTTATCATAATGTGATATCATGTGTATTTATCACATGTAAGGTTACAGTAATTCCTGCCAAAGAATAAACACTCTTTCTTCCTTGCAAATTCTTTTGGCTGGTCTAAAAATTCAAGATAATATTTTGCAAGACTCTCTAGCAAACGAAATGTAATTCCTTTCCCAACTGAGCACGTTACTCTCACTTCAAATGCAATCGAACTCCCCATTCACTTCAAATAGCAGTCGTCAGATTTCACTTGCCGTCCAAACACTTGCTTTCTTCCTCATTCCCTGTGTCAGCGACAGTCCATCTTATTTCTGCTTCTTCAGCTGCGCTTATAAAAATTCCGATATACCTCATCCGGGTTGCTGCCAACAGTATTTCAGCTACGAGGAGGTAGCGTGTTCGAATATCTGTAGCCACTCGCCACACTTCCCCTTCGCACAGGTCAAAACATATCCTAACGCACTTTGTTTGTGGGGCTGGGAATCCGCTTGTTCATAGGGCTGCCTTTTCAATTTCGTCACACAAATATTGACTCTTATTTTCAGTTCTGTAAACTTGTGAAACAGTGATCTTCTTACTAAAAAAACAAAGAAAATTAAATGAGTAAAGTAATAAGTAAATAAATTCACCAAATACATGTATCTGAGGATGTCTATAAAAATATCAACATATTCTGATAAAAGATCAAAAGATTAAGAAGTTAGTCAAAAATATACTTTATCAAATAAATACAAATAACAGTCACCTGTTCTTTACTTATTTATTGACCACTCTCATCATCATAAGTACTATAAATAATATCTATATATTAATACTCATGTTCCTTAATTGTACAACCCTTATCATCTTGCAACACCCTGTTAATTTAGAATATGTTCTATATATATATTTAATATATTAAAAATGAGAAATTCTGATTATCTAGTGTTGCTTACCCACTAAATTCTTATGAGTGTCATCACCTCAGTTAGATAATAGACCATTCCATTTTTACAGTAAAGAAAGAAAAAGGACATGCTACACAGAAAAAAATATAATAAGAAAGGAAGAAAGAGAGTAGGGGAAAATAAGAGAGGGGTGAGCACGTGGAAGCAATAACGCTAATCTATTTCAATCGAACATAATGAAAAGAAAGAAAAAAAAAAGTGTGAGAGAGTTAAATCTAGTTTATTATACTTTTTACATATTGAACTATTTAGCAATAACTCTTATGTAAACTATCAAGGATTATAATAATCAAATTATCATACCGTGGTATATCCAGGTCCTGATAGTTGCATATTATTTATATTATTGTTTTACTTTTTGAAGATTTTTACAAATGATGGCCTTCGCAGAAGTCTGAAGTCTTCTCAGCTCTCCAGGACTTTTCTCAATATCCTAGCTGATTCAACATTACTAAGGTCTAGACACTCCTTCTCTCTCCAGATATCCAGTCACCCCAGTCACTTTTCCAGGACATTTTGGGATGTTCCAAAGACTGATTATGACTGGTATCACGGTCATCTTAATGTTTTATATTCTTTTCAGTTCTCTGGAAAGATCTAAGAAACAATGATGGCTGGTCTCAAACGAAAATCACTTTCTCCACTCCTATGAAAATGATGGAAATTCATTTTCAGTGTGGATTGCTAACCTGGAAAATTAAGATATGCTCAATTCCTAGCATAATGATTATCATCACAGAAATTGGAATCAGTGAGCTGAGTTCAAATCCTAGACAAGGCTGTTTGCATTTCACTCACACTAATGCCCTTGGGGAATGCATGAATCCCTTCAGTTCTCCCTCCAGCTATGGGTAAATAGTAAGGCAGACTGGGTTATTTAGCCTTGGTTTGGCAACCAGTCTAGGAGAAAGAAAACTGAATTCAAACCAGCTTTACTCTGCTTAAAAAATAACCATGTGTCAGATCCTGCCTATGGTGGAGGGGTTTGGGTGCTCTATTCCTATGATACCAGTCTTCTTACTTCCCTGATTTGAGTCCTTGTGACTATTTCCGATTACCCAAAATTCAAAACTCAGCTCAGTATTTGGAATCGGTTGACAATATATTATGAACCAACTGAAGGCAATACTAGTTGAAGAATTCCACTGCTGTTTCCAGGAGTGGGAACAATATATTTACCAGTGTATTGTTTCCCTAATGAACTCTATGGAAAGATATAAAGTTGTAATTAAGCTGATAATTTTTTTTTTTCACAATCAATCTTATTACTTAAAAAAACCAAAAAAAAAAAACCTTGTACCTGGAATACTTCAACAGGGAAAGAAATAAAAAAATGTTACTTGAATTTTATTCCTTCTTTTGAATTAATTAAATGCAGCCTGTTTGTCTTTAGGTAAATTACAAGGTCCTCCCATTCACGTTAATTCAATAGCAAAGTTTGTTAATTTTATTTACACACATAGACACAAAAATACATACAAGTGCATACACACATATAGACAGGAAATGAGTGTACATTGGTATATTAATATTTCATGAATGTATCCTCCAAATTGTATTATATGAAGAGTAGAAAAGTACATCAGGCTGCATAATTCATGTTCTTGTGGAAAAGAAAAGATTTTTGGCTTGTAAACAAAATCTTTAACCCTTTACAAAAAAGAAAAAATTCCGCAACACAACAAAGAACAAACATAATTAGTTGTATTAATACAAGTTTGTAGTTAGTGTTTATTTGAACAAAGTTTAAGAATCAAATTTTTAATTCATGATGGTTAAAACAATTTATGCCAACTGTAATGTGGCGGAATATTCACGGTACCAAAACGGATATACGTAACGTTCTAATAGTGATCTCCAAATTCACGACACTAAAAAGGTGTTCGGCACGTGGCAGTCATCTTGTCGATAAAAAAGTTCGGCACGAGAAATATATCGTCACAAGCTGCTTAGCTTTTATTTCCAGGGCTCGTCTCATGGGTTGTTTTGGAGAGGAAGAAAGGCAGAGAGGACACTGTTAAATTACTGTAATCCCACACTAGGGACCAGAGTCCCATCCGTACTCTACGCTGTTCGAAATCAAAAAGAGACCAGTATTTTTCTTCGTTGTTCCACGTCACCACGTGACTTCAGGTTCCGGTTACACCCAAAACTTCCGGTTGGCTTTCAATTCTCCATTCGGGGGTCACACCCCGGTCAAATTCCCGACAAACCGTTTTGTGTTCATCACTTTTTTAAAACCTTTACTATCTCTTATTTCTTCTTTCTCTCTTTTCTAATAGTAGTCCTCGCAAAACCCAGGACATTCACCATCTCGCTACACCAACTACAGCAATAGACTTTGATTTCTGACAACTATTACAATGATACAGTTCAGCACGTTAACCACCACACTATGGAAACTACCCCTTAAATTTGACTTCTTAATCAAATACAAAAATTCTATTATATTTACTAAGTTAAACTTAGCTTGACATAGGGCCACGCTGTAGAAATTTGTTGGCTGATTAGCATCCAACTGTGTTGCGAGCTGAGTATGCTATTGGTTTGAACAACAGCAACTAAGCACTACTGACTGGTGCCCAAAACAGCTGGTATTTATGGAACTCAAGAATAGTCCATTCATGTATTTGGGTGATTCCATTCCTTGAGTCCTGATTGGCTGTTTGGTTTCTATGATGTTATGAGGCTTCATAAATACTCTGGCATTCTGCAGTAGGATGCTAATCACCCAACAAATTTCTACATGGTGCTGCAAACAAGATTACAACATGGTTAGATCCATATTAAGTTACTGCTTCCTTGTTGCCTTATCTTACCAATTCGACACTAATTGAACTTAGTATGTTTATTCTACACACGCGAATGAATCATCCCCTTTAAGAATCAAATTAACCGCACTAATGAATTTTCTTATAAGAACAGCTTGTTAACCATCACTCTATATATTCATTACTTACATATACATATCTACAAACACCTCCACACAAGTAGATTACAACAAATTATCAATTTCTTGAATTGATATTGGGAGGAGTCTCCTTTTAGAATGGGTATATATTTTGGTTTGATGGTATAGAACTCCAGGAGTCTCTCTTGTAGAATTTTCTTTTTCCAATTTGATATTTGCCACACATTCCAGAATCTTTGAATGACTCGCATTCCTAATTGCTCTCTACATCATTACCAGAAATCCACCATATTTAATTGTGGGGTGGATGTTGTTCCCCCACAATTCTTATGAGGGTGATGTCTAAACTAATATTCTATCATGCTGTTTAAGAAAATGAACAAATTCAGAACAGACTTTTCTGGAAAGACGAGAGCGAGTCAAAACTCGCTAAAAAAATGTATATCATCTTAGTTTATCAATATATTCTCTCATCATCACTATTATCACTGACAGCAAGGATTTCCATGACTTTCTCTCACCATCCACCCCTATCAGTCATCATTCATGACAGGTCTTCTGCCTAGTATCCAGAATCCACACAGAGCTGATTGATGCAGGTTAGCCCATTTGTATGTGTACACAGGAGAATGTTATGAGTTAGTCTTTGCTTCTCCAGCTGTATCCAACATGTCTAATTCATCTTACTTGGATTTTAGTGTAATAGGAGGTAAGTGGCCAGACAGCTGCTTTTTTTGTGGAGTGCTGCTTCCAAGATTTGTTCAAGACAGCACACAGCATCCTTGTGTAGTTCCCATTTAGCTTTTTCTCCAAGAGTTTCATTAGAGTCCAAGTGGTGCAGTCATACAGTAGCACTGACACAGCTACACCCTGGCAAAACTCTTGCTTTATCTTATCAGCAAGATCAGATTTTCATTTGATTAATAGTCTTGTTCAATTTACTTGGCTGGTTTGAGCGATAGGGGGTAAGTGGCCGTACAGTTGCTTTTTGCAGGGTGCTGCATTCTCTACTGAAAGTTAATTAATTAAAATAATAGATTAAATAATAAACAGATTTCTTCAGCCTGCTTCACTATAATAATCCATGTGAGCCGACTTGTTGACATTCTATAACATCTAACATACAACAAATGTATAGTGGGATTTACTTGCATATCACATCTCATCACCTGAAGAAACTTTTCTAATACACCAAATTAGCATGATACACTGATTTCATTCTTTGTTTTTATTTGTTTGTTGTTTTAATCAGCTCTACACCATCCAGATTGTTATTGCTGAGGTGTATTGAAGTCAGTTAGCCTACTGTTGGTTTGAATAACAGCAGCTAGATTCATGGATGGATCATTCTTGAGTCTGGGTGATTTGGGTGATTCCATTCCTTGAGGGCTGCTTGACTGCTTGATTTGAATGACATTGTGGAGTCTTATATATACTGTCATTTTGCAGTGGACTTTGTAGCTTTCAGGATTGTACTGAGTTACAACAGTTTGCTGCCTTGTCTTCCCAGTTCGACGGTAATTGGACTTTAATTATTCTTCAAGGTGGAGCACCACACCTACCGTCAACTCCCAGATGCTTTACTGTACAAATCAGATTACCCAAACTGTGCTACTCATATGCTGATTTGGCAAGGACTGGTATTGAACACAGAACCTTGCAATTCCTAGACAAATGCTCTACTGACTGAGCAAAACTGGCCCATGTTATAATAACTAGCCTAAAAGCCTGTTTGTATTTCATATAATGGCAATGCCCTTGGGAAAGATATGAATCCAACTATTCTCCCTCCAGATAGGTGGGGTACATTGAGCACTTTAACCTTGGTTAGGTAACCAGTACTGGAGAAGGAAAACTGAGTTGAAACCTGTTAAACTCCACTTAAGAAATTGATCTTGTGTCACATCCTACTTGTGCAAAGAGGTTGGTAAATATACAAAATAACTAGCCTAAATATCATTAAATAATGATTTAGGCTTTAAGGTTTTATGCATTTTGAAAGTTCATAAATGGAGTGGCATCATCAAAGTGACTTACACCGACTCCTTCCAATTTAGAATTGACCAACAATATGATACCACCTCTTGAAGTAGTATTACTTAGGTAATAAAACAGTTGAAATAGAAATAATTACCTCCCCTTAATAGAACTCTCCACTAGCCTAAATATCATTAAATATTGATTTAGGCTTTAAGGTATTATGCATTTTGCAAGCATAAATGGCATCATCAAGGTGTGCCAATAGCATGGATTGCCTTGATTCTCTCTCACCATTACTATCAGCCATCGCAATAATGAGTTAGTCTTTAAGATATTGTGTATTTTGCAAGCTCATAGATGTATTTTATTTTATTTGATTCTATTTGATTTGATTTCCATTTGAAGTGGAATTACTAATTTCAGTACTGTTTAACCCTGACTCCTTCCAATTTGGAATTGACCAACAATATGATACTGTAGCGTATTTATTAGGATCTAGCAGAATTCGAGAATAAAAATAAAGCTGTGTGCGGACTGCTAGAGAAAGAGAGGAAAAGGAGGAGTGGACAAACAACGGGCTACCTGTAACTTGACAGAGGAATAACCCAGGAAGAGGAATTGAAAGCTAAAACCGGAAGTTCCGGGTGTTGACCGGAAGCAGAAGTGACGAGGAACAAGCAAGAGGAAGATCGTCCTCTTTTGCTTTTGGCTGTAGCAGGGTTCAGACGGGGCTGCTGGTCCCTAGTGTTGGGACAGCGATATAGTTGGTACCATGTTAGAAGGTAGAGTAATTTAACAGTGTCCTCTCTCTCTCTCTGTCTTTCCTTCTCTCCGAAACAGAGCCCACGACACGAGCCTGAAAATAAATGTTAAGCCCCTTGTTACTATCTAACTTACGTGTATGTTGTGCCTTCTTTATCTACTAATAACAACTGCTGCTGGGGTTTGAGTTTGCCACAAATACACCTTGGTACTTTGTTATACTACAAATACATTTTTAGTGCTGTGCATTTTGAGGCAGAGTGACAAGCCCCACCACGTAACAATACCACCTCTTGAAATGGTATTACTCTGGTAATAAAACAAAATAGAAATAATTACCTCCCCTTAATAGAACTTTCCATGAGTATTGTGGCTCATATGGTTAAAGCATTTAATATAGTAAGATAGGCTGCAAGAGGTAAAATGCATGTGAGTTCAAATCTTGTCAAGATATTATTCTTTATTTCTGATAAAATAAAATTCTTCCTAACATAGCTACTGTATGACTGCACCTCGTGGACTCTAATAAAGCACTTAGAGAAAAAAACTAGATGTGAGCTACACAAAAATGCTGCATTCTATCTTGAATAAATCTTGGAAGCAGTACCTCACAAGAAAGCAGCTGTATGACCACTTGCCCCCAATAATACAAACCATCAGAGTAAGACAAACAAGACATGCTAGACACTGCTGGAGAAGCAAGGCAAACTCATAAGTGATTTTCTACTATGGACACCTACACATGGACACACCAGTGTAGGCTGACCAGTGAAAACCTTCATCAATCAGCTCTATGCAGATTTTGGATGCTGTGCGGAGGACCAGTACGACCGGTAGGGATGGTTGAAGAGAGAGAGTCATGGATATCAGCACGACCTGATGATGATGATTATTGATCTGCACTATTTACTGGTGGTAGTCTGAGTAATTGCTATGAAAAACAACTGAAATTAAGATGAAAGAAATACTAATCAAAAATTAATAATGGGTGCCTTTTGAATCTTAATTCATTGGAGGATTGTGAAATGCCTAAGCAATAATTTCCTATTTCATTTTTTATTTTAAATCTGATTATTATCGATGAATACATCTTTTTTTAAATTTCAAGTCTGGATATAATAATAGAGTTTATATATGCCATGTATCTGTACATGTAAGTTTAAAACATGGAAAAAGGTAAAGTTTCTAGACAGTTTCCTCTTCAGAGGTCAACAAGAAATACACAGTTACCTAGATGTAAAATATTTTTTTAATGATTTCCCAGTAGTTGCAAGCATACTTGGACTGCACAACACTAACTGTTATATATATATATATTATATATATATATATATATATATATATATATGTGTGTGTGTGTGTTGTGTTTATTTTTATAACTTTTAATGGAATGAAACAGCTGCTAAAACTGTAGATGACGTTAATACTTTAGCCACCATCCAGTGCATTCCTTGTTCATAGATGAGGAGGCAAATGTCTAGAAACTAGTAAACTCTTTTCTAAAGTATTGTTATATATATATATATATATATATATTATATATATATATATATATATATATATATAAGTATGCAAAATATGAAAAAATAAATATTCAGAGGATGAGTTTATTTACGAATTAATAAATAGTGCTGTCTACATTTGAGTGTTTCGGTTTTTATTTCCATACTTACATACCATCGGATTTATTTCCATTTTTCCTAGATATAGATACACACACACACACACACACACACACACACATATATATATAAAGTAAAGTCGTCAAGGCGGCCTAATGTCGGTATCAGCCATGCAGCGAGGGAGTCTATCCCCTTTTTACTAGCGCTAGACAAAGGAGATTATTTTAGCATCTGAGGTGGAGCGCCACACCTACTATCAGCTCCTTACTTTACCGCACAGATCCCTGTGCTACTCATACGCTGAGTTGGAGAGGGCGGGTATCGAACTAGGAACCTTGTGGTTTCTAGTCGAACGCTCTACCGACTGAGCTAAGCCAGCCCTTGATAAGATGTGATACAAGGTCAATTCTAAATGGAGTAAAGTTAGTTTGAATTCAGAGTTTTCCTTCTCCTTGATTGGTTGCCATAAAAAACAGTTTTGTTGTTTGATTGGATTTTATGGCATGTCAACCCTTGTTTCATTATTTTATGCTGAAGACGTTTGTGTTTTATTTATTCTTCATGGGTATTGAAATTTTCTTTAAACTCAATTTTTTTAAAACACATTTTTTAAACTCATTTTCTTTTATTTGACGCATATAGGACCCTAACAGGTACTACCACCCGGGTTCAGAGTGGACCTGGGAGTAATGGTGCTGAAGGGGTACTCCACACTCACTAGAGCTCCAGAATTGGAACCTAACCACTAGATGCAGTTTAACGTCATACCCAGGATACTCAAGGTTTGGTTGTTTTACAGCATATTAACCCTTTTCAGGTTATTTAATGCCAAAATAAGTCATTTTGAATAAAGTTTCTATGTTTCAAGTTCTTGATATTTTCAAATTGGTATAGATAATTTTCATTAACTTAATGTGGTTCGGTTTGATTCAGATTGGTTTGTTTAATGGTATAATAACCCTGTGGTTATTTAATGCCAAAAACTGTGTGTGTGTGTGTGTGTGTGTGTGCATGTGTGTATCAGTCAGTCTATCTATGTGTCATTAAACAAAGAAACTGAACCAAACAATTTTGTGTATGTTTGTATATCTATTTGTATGTGAATATATGTGTGTGTGTGTATGTGTGTCTTGCATATGAATAAAATGTCTATCATTTCTATCATTTTTTTTTCTTTTCCATTCATGGGAGCTATTTCCTCTCTGACAAGTTTTAACTAATTCGGTTTGTCTCCATCTTCTGATGAAAATCTGACAATTGCAATTAATTAATATCATTTTAATATAACTCCCCTTTTCATCTCTTCTTAATGATATTCAACGTTCCTATTCTTAACCCCTGCTTCAACTGACACCTTTTCCTACCTAACCCCCACCCAGTCTTTTTTTCTTCTGTCTACCTTCCTCACGTAAACTTCTGCATATTCTCCAAAAGTCAAGTGAGGAAATGCATAACTGGGACATCTAAGTTGTATCGTTTGAAAATGAATTATGTTGTTTATAACAATAAGAGGTTTGGCTAAGCATTGTAAACCTACGGGAAGCTAATACATTTAGCCAGTGATTTATAATAGTACATGTGTGTATAATTATGTGTGTGTGTTTGTACTGTATCAAATGATCCCTAGCAAAGGAGGGGGATAGTCCAACCCAGCCAGATTGTTTAAGTATGCAAAGCTTGCCTTAAGACTTCAGGTTCATTTCTGTTTAACATTTTCAAAAGTGCAGCAGCAACCTTTGCAGCACCATTACTCCCTTTAATTTATTTCAATCGTCTATTTTGAGGTTTCAGTTTTAGTTTCTTTGTTTAATGGTATGTCAACCTTCATAGGTTATCTAATGCCAAGGCCATCCTTGAAGTTGAACTGAAGTGGTATTATTTAACTCATAACTGGGGGCATGAGAATGTTCATATCTTTACCCAAGGGTATTAGTCTGAAAGTGAATGTAATAGCATGACTGGAGTTTAGATTTGCTTACCGATGTCACAGTCCAGCACATTAGCCACTACACCATGGGGATTCCCCATCTCTATTCTAAGGGGAAAAGTTAAAATAATTCTAGTATGAACAAAAATTATCCTCTCATGGGAGATAACAAACCAATGGAAACTTGTTAGCCAACACACTAAATCATTTTCATAATCATTCATATTATAAAAGGAAAAGAAATTTCCTTAAAGGATATTTTTTTAATTAATTCAAATGATTATTATTCCAAAATGTATATGGTTTTTAAAAAGTTATCTGTTTAGACTATGTATATAATATATATATATATATATATATATATATATATATATATATGTATGTGTGTGTACTGTATCAGATCATCCCTAGCAAAGGAGTGGGATAGTCCAACCCAGCCCTATAAGAAACAAGGTATGAATGCCTAAGAGACTACCTTTACAATTAGATGTTATATATACTACAAGATACACATAACAATGGTCGAGCTGCTAAGATATTACAAATACAGAAATCACCAAAATGGAGAGAGGAGAATGTAATGAGACCACAATGAACTAGTACGTAAGAATATAGATTTGTTCTTTATCAATTCAAACAATTATTTTAGTAAAGTATCTTTCAGAATATATGTTCATACACACACACACATATATATTATATATATATATATATATATATATAGGTAAAAGTATCCAACTGACTGGTATTTAGGGGATAATTCTATTTGGGATCATCAATATCTCCTGTACATCCACAATGCATGCTCATGTTGAAGCAAGCATATAGATTTATACAAAGATTTTTACAAATCCCTAAGAGAACTCAATGTATGATAACTAATAAATTAATTATATACAGAGCAATATTTATACATTCAAATAAAGAAAAACTCAAACCGTCATTTGGCAATTATAAAATTTATTTATTTTATTTATTTATCTTAGTTCTGGTCGAAATAAGTTTATAATAGCCAAATGATGGTTTAAGTTTTTCTTTTTTGAATATATATATATATTATATATATATATATGGTGATTGCCACTTCTTCACAGAAGAAGGCCATTTCTACAAGTAATTCGGTTGTGAGTACGCTGGTCCAAATTTTCTTTTTTTAAATTTTTTTTTTTTTAATGTTCCCTGTCACACATGAACTACTTTGTCAGCTTCCTCTCACATGCGACTGTATGTGACTGAGAGACCTAGCCCTCGATAGGCAGGCCCTGCCACACAGATCACATATATGGTCAGTCTTAAATGTGGAAATGTGTCCATGCCATCCGTCATGTGCCGATTACATAGAGGCCACTTCAAGCCTTACCTCAAATCCTCACAACTATCATTAGCCTGCCTTTCCAAAACATTGTGTACCTGGCTTCCACTTGTCAATTGGTCCTCATCACTAAAGCGGACTTCCACAAGGGTCATAATGTCTTCCACATATTGAG
Organism: Doryteuthis pealeii; assembly: GCA_023376005.1. Taxonomy (NCBI): domain Eukaryota; kingdom Metazoa; phylum Mollusca; class Cephalopoda; order Myopsida; family Loliginidae; genus Doryteuthis; species Doryteuthis pealeii. Next base: position 60,147,409 of record CM042137.1, on the reverse strand, counting down.
AGTTTTTTTCCATGATGCCAGTTTGTTGTTCGGGGTTTCCCGATCCCTCAAAAACGAGGTGTCTGAACATTTCAGGTGGCTATTGTTAGTCTAGGTTTGTTGTTGTAATATATATATATATATATTGTGCCAACTATAATAGAAAAAGATTTTAAATTCTAGAAGCTTACCCCATAAACCAACTAAAAACAAAAATAAATAAACTAATCACTGCCAATAATGCCCAACTGGACAGTCTAAAACTCCCCCAAATTACTGGTGATTACAAACCTGGATACATATACTGAACAGTAAAAATCCATAAACAATAACACCCACTATCATTTCTCAAGTTACTACCACTATATATGATTTAACAAAACAAATCAACCAGCCGATTATACTATATATGCCCACCAAATTCAGTCTGAAATCCACAAACGAACTAATTCAAATTCTACAAACCTCAAAACCAAATTATAACTTCACTTGATGTTGAAAATCTTTTTACAAATGTTCTTGTAAAAGAAACCATTGAAATCATCATACAAAACATTTACAATAATCCAGAATATCCACCACTCAAAATTGATCCTAATATTCTTAAAAAGCTCCTCCTCTGCTGCACAACAGAAGTTCCATTTTATGACCACCAAGGCAATTTATATATCCAGCATGATGGTACATATCGATGGGTTCAATTTCTACAAGGCCCACATTGAAAACAAAGTTTTCAATATCATTAAAAAAAACTCACCATCTAAATTCATTACGTGGATGATATTCTCCTCCTCGCCAATAGCATAAATGAACTCTTTGAACTCCAGAGTTTTGTTGAAAGGTTATCTATAAAAAAACAAACAAGTAACAAGTCCTGTACTCTCAATTAGAAAAGCAAATGTCCCATACAGTACAAAAGAGCCGTCATAAAAATTTAATAAAAAATGTTAAACAAATAACCACTTCAAATACTAAAACCCTATACATTAAACAAACAAAACAAAACAAAAACAAATACCTTAAACAAGATCAACTTCGAAACTAGTCAACATGTTCTCAAATGCCTATAATTTCCTGCCAATTCTTCTCCCACCATTCCCCATAATATTCTTATAAACTTGTGAGCCCCTCTTCTTACTTATTCCTATGGTTCTGTTTGTTTAAAAAGAAACAATGGAAACATCTCACCAGTTCCACACTGGATGATGGCACTAAATGCAACAAGTACTTGTGTTAGAACCTTTGGTGGATTCATACATCAATTCCACCCTAATATTAAAAAGATGGCCAGACAATTAGAAAGGATTGAAAAAAAAAAAAAAAAAAAAAAATTGTCAGACAAGAATTATCTGTTGAGTTCAACAAATATATATAATAATTTTTAAATTATTTATTGAATTTTACATATTACAAAAAACATTATTAAAATTAAAGAATTAATTTAAATCTAAATACTTTATTTAATTTTTTTCCTATGATTTTTTTTTTTTTCTGAAATATCAATTTAACAAACCGATTCATTTTTTTTTCTTTTGATAATTATTGAATTAAAATTTCTTACTATATCGTAGGTACCAACAAAATATGTCACGTGATCAGTTTAAGCAATATTGAAGGAAGAAAAGTAAATTTTTTTTTTTTTTTTAATCTCACAAAAAAAATAAAAAATAAAAAATAACAAAGAGTTGTTACAGAGAAAAACAATTAATTCAAAGATCAAATTATCTGATTGGGAAGAAATTACTCACCGTTATCTTGAAAAATAAGTAAAACAGTCAGTTTTTGTTTGTTTTTTTACAACAGGGTTGATTTCTTTATTGATATTTTTTAGCAGAATTCTGTATTCATGGTTCTTTTACTAAAACAAATCTCGTACAGAAACTTATACAAAATCTGATATAATTATTCAGACTTATCTTTATAGAAAAAAATTAAAAATCCTTTTTCATGGGTTCATTTTTTCATATTTCATAAAATAAAATAGGGAGGTGAGACCTCGTAAAAAAATATTTCCCCTAATATATTTTAGGAAAAACTTATTTTAAACATAATTTCATCAACAGGTAAAAAATTGACTATTAGTTGATTTTTCATAGAATTTTTGAAAAAGTCATAACTTTTTTTATTGGCTACTTTAAATTTTAATTGATTTAACTGTGTGAAAATTTAAACATTGTTTTTGTTCATAATTATTTTCATTATTTCCGTAAGCTGATTTTTGTTTTAAATCAGTTTTTTTAATGTTTCTTCTTTTGAATGGTTCAAAAATTTTCAAGACAATATTAACCTTTATGTCAGTTTCATTGTGTTAAATATGGTGTGTGTGGGTGGGGGGTCAAATTTGGGTCCCTATATATAGTTATATGCGATGTCATTTCCTCTACCCTGACGAAAACAAAAAATTCCCAGCAGGGGCCGGATTAACAGGGGTTTTTTTGCGTAGGAATTTTTATGGGGCATCCTACGAAGATCGAACTCACTATTCAGTAGTAATGGATCTGCAAGACTATCACCATATTTTGTTTTTTGATAATGAAGATTTGATTTATATTCTTGAAGATAATAAGAGAATGAAAATTAAATAGTAACAGCATGGAATTTTTTTGCATCTAATATTTTAAATAGGAGACATTAATTTTTTTCTTTTCTGAGAGTTAGGTATCACTAAAACGGTCACGTGATCAGTTAAGGCCATTTTGAATAAAACGGAAATAAATATTTCCGAACTTTGTTTATCAAAAATCTCGTAAAAAACAATTAAAGATCCTACAGGGTTGTTACAAAGAAAAAGTAGGGACTGGCAAACTGAGCCTAAAATGCGTTTTTGACAAAATGACTTTAGCCCCCCTACAGAAAATAATTTACCAAATATCAGGAAATTATCGGATTTTAATGAAATTTTCAGTGTTTATGTATCAATGAATGATCTTTATAATGCATTATTTATTTTATTTAAAAACTTTCTCATTTTTTTCAGGTCACTTAATTTTGACCCCCCCCCCTTATATTTGCAAGTTGATCATTTTCAATACTAATTACAGTATAAATAATGAGATAAAAGACCGAAGTTATGAATAGAAACAAAATTTTTTTTATTTTTTTTTTACGGTTGCACTTCTATGAATAACTATATCAATGAAATTCTATAACGTACCGAGCTGCAGTTTGTTTGTTTTTTAGGAAAAATTAATGAAATCGGAAATAAAAAAGTGCAAAACAATGTCATAATATTAATATTTGAAAACTTTTTTTTCCTTTTGTAATTGGTATGTACTATATTCTATTAAATTGTCAAAAAAAAAAAATTTTTTTTTTTAAGAAATTAATTTTTAAGAGATTTTCAATTTTTTGTGTACTTAAATATTTTATTTTCTGCGTGAAATAAATTAAATTTTTTTTTCTTCCGCGTCAAAAATCGAATTTTTCACGGATATTTAAATATATGAATTTTAGAATTCAGGTGAACTAAAAGTTGGTCCGATCCGAGCAAGATTAATATTTTTAAAAGAATTTGTAATTTTTATTGTTGAATAGTAATGTGTGATTCTTAGAATATACGGAAGAGCAAAACTGACATATTTGTTTTGTTTTTATACGAAGAGACGAGACGCTTCTCAGTAACCAAAGTTTGTTTTTCTTAGCTTAAAAAATTATTTTATTTAACTTTTTCGACCTATTAGAATAAAAATAATATATTGATTTATCATTTTTCTCTCAGAAAAAATATTCAAATTTTCATTTTATTTTCGATTTTAAGAATTAATACTAAAACCGAAGACATTTTTTAATGTCAATTTCACTGCGAAATTTTAAGATTAAATTTTTTCAAGTTTTTATTCATTTTAATAGTAAATTGTAATATTAAAGTTTTTAAAGATTTTATTCATTTTAATAGAATAAATACCGAAAGTTTTATTAAAATCGGATAGTTTATTTTATATGATGTTTAGAAGAATTTCCTCTGATCACACTTTTTTAGAGCCAGCGACAAATTGAGTATACCTAATAAATTTTAATAATAAAGTTCAATAGTAAATGTTACTAGTAAATTTAACAAGTGATTTAGAATTTGAACGGGCTCAAATTCGACTGGCATATTTTATTTTAAAGTCAATTTCACTGTGAAATTTTAATAGTGAAAGTACTTATTGTCGTTGAAAACCAATAATCGGTTATTGAATGTGCACAAGAAAACAATTGTCAAATACAGCCATCCATACATTTTAAATGTATAATTGTCAAAGAGAGATAATATTTAAAGTTATAGTCCCCGTTTCCACATAAAAATAACCCTTTCACATGTAAAACCAACTATTTCATTTATTTATTTTTATTAACGGCGAGTAATTTTATCCAATCGGATAATTTGATCTTTGAATTAACTGTTTTTCTTTGTAACAAGTGTGTATAATCGTTACTTTTTTTTTAGAGAGATTTTTAAAAAACAAAGTTAAAAAATATTTACTTTCGATTATTCAAAGTGGCCTAAATTGATCACGTGACCGTTTTTTGGTTACTCCTAGTGTACTTTTATTTTCTGACGCCCCACCAGGCCGGATCAACGCAAGTTCTTTTTCTTTTTTCCATGTAGTGATTTTAATGGGGCATTCTGCGAGGATCTAACTTTTTTGCACCCCCACCTTCTACCCAGACGACGCCAGGTAGCCGCTTTTGGTACATAAAATTACCAAAGCTGTTGGGCCATAAGAAATCTTACCGCGGGCCAGACTTTGGACATACCTACATTACGGTAAGATTAACAACCGTGGTAAAAAAAAATCAACTGGGATTAATACTTTTAATAAAATCAGCGTTTTTATTTTAAAGGAATTGAGATTAAACTTATTAAGTCCTTAGCCTATTATAGCGAAATAAACTGAAATTTACTATTCGCTGGTAATTTTGCCAAGTATTTGACGATATTTCTTTTTCAGGGTAACAATAAAAAAAATTTTTTTTTAAAAACAGTCCACTTTTGCAGCTCTAAGATCAAAAAAGTGTATAACTAAATCACTAAGCAACAACTTTAAATCTATACAACATCTATTAATGCCGTCCTTTAACGTAAAAAAAAAAAAAAAAAAAAAAACAAAAAAAAACTTATTAATTAACGTCCTTGGGGTTTCATTTTAATTAAAACTATTAAACCCAGTTTAGAAATTTAAAATACATTGGAATTCATTTCTAACATTGTCCAGTAGACTATGGTAAAATTTACGCTCCTAAATTCAGTCTATCGTTTTTAAGAATATAATATTAAATTAACTTTAAATGAAAAGTGTTAAATAAGGTTCGTTTAAGATTTTTCACTCACGGTTTATTTAACATATTTCAATTAAACACTAAGCGAAAATGTTAACTTAACTTTAGATTATAAATTTTAAATAAAGTTCTAAGTCCAAGAAGATTCCTGACATTTTTTAGTAATGGATTTCGGAATTTTTTTTTTTTTTTTACAAAAAAAGTAAAATAATATAGTTACGTACGAAAGATATGAAATAAATTGCTCTTATACTCACCTCTATTGAATAATGGTAAAAGTTAATCCAAGTGTAAAAGCAAAACTTCTTTGAATTTCTTAAGCAGACTACACAAGCGAAGTCGTGAATCTCAAACCGGAAGTAGAATTGTCGGCCTCCAGTTATTCAACGATGAATACGATGGTTCTCGTAGTATAAATAAATCCTGCAATGTGTCTCATATATCACTAAGAAATAAGGTTTGTTATAATTTAAGTTACTATTGTCGTAATTATGTTTAAGTACATTTATTTTTGTGTAAATTTTCTTTAGATCTGCAGTGTCCAGAAATTTAAGATTTTTAATCAAGATAGTGCCTGCCTCTGAAATTAGTAGACCAGTTCATATACCTCGGTAGCAATATCTCATCTACTGAAAGGGATGTTAACATATGCATAGGTAAAGCATGGACTGCTATAGACAGGTCATTTATTGGGTAATTATGAACTTTAGTTGGCCAAATTCCTAGCATAAAATTGTGCGTGTGCATTATCTGAAATGAACTTGTTATTAAGAACACATTTTATGATATTTTTATTTATTTATTTTTTAATTTAGTAATAATTATTCTTTATAATAAGACTATTTATTTATTTTTTGTTAAAGATGAGTTGCATAAAAAAAGGACTGAAACAATAATGGCTGAAAACCTAGAAATCTCTCTTTCTTCCGACCAACTACTACATCTTTCCGTGGCCTGTGTCTATTTTAAAACCGCCTCTATCAACATTTAAGTACCATCACCAAAGAAACAGCACATCCCTCTAAATAAAAATATCATAAAATGTGTTCTTAATAACAATTAAGTTCATTTCAGATAATGCACACGCACAATTTTATGCTAGGAATTTGGTCAACTAAAGTTCATAATTACCATTTATTGATCATATGAAGATCTTATATCTTAAGATAAAACAGAGATTCTTCCAAGCTGTAACTATGTCAGTACTACAGTATGGTTACACGACATGGACAGAATGCTTAGAGAAAAATGGCTTTCAGAAATGGCATTTAGATATGAAAACTTATGGCCCCTGCTGCTGGTTAGAGATTGTGGTTTCCAGTGTTGTATAGCCTTCTTACTTCTTTTCATATCTTATTATAATGGAGATTCGCTGTCTGTCTGTAATGAAAACAATGTCACTGCTTATGTCGCAATACTTTCAGGAATTGCGTAAGTTTATCAATGAGTAACTTAATTAAAAGTCAGAACCATTAATACGTAGAATGAATTTTATTTATTAAGGATCTCTCTATGAAAATCTGAGTTAGATTTGCCTCATGTTATTAGTGCGTTTAAAATCCTGCAATGTGTCTTATATATCACTAAGAAATAAGGTTTACATAATCTATGTTTTGGTTAATTTGCATATCACTTTTAATAAAACTGGGTTTAATAGATAATTACGTGGTATTATTGATCTTTAATGCTATTGTTTTATCCTCCAATGTATTAAAATCAATCCTATGAATGATCTTATATAGAAACCAATTCAAATATAATTGAAATAAGTGTAATCTTTTTACGTGCCTTCTTATCTGATATCCTTATTCTTTCTAATTTAATATGTGTTGGCATCCTTCTGTCTGTTAAAGACGATAGCATAGTGTCCATTTTTTTAAATTGCATCTGCATAACAGGCCAGTTTTTGAATGGCAATCTCTGTTGCAGTGACTGCAAACGAACAGTGATGCTTGCTGGAGTTTCTGTTGTCTCTCCTTTCTTCTGGCTTTCTTTCTGTGGTGGCTTCTTTCCTCTCTTTTTCATTCCTTTTCGTCCCTTGTCAGACAAGGAGGCGCCAGGCTGCTTGGTTTTCTGCACCAACCTCCCATGTGTTAGTGTTGATGTGGCATGTCTTCATGTCCTTCTTGCAGACATCTTTAAAGCGTAGGTGTGGTCTCCCTACCGGTTGGGTGCCTTCTACTAATTTGCCATACAGTAGGTCGGTGAATAGCATTTCCCGATTGAGAACCTTCATGATTTTGGTCTTAGCTCAAAGGCGAGCGATGGTGAACAACTTGCCGTCAGCTCTGGTGTGTATGTAGAGTCCCTCACTGCAGTACTTGAAGGCGTACTGGAGGAGCAAGGAGAAAAATATCCCGAACAGCGTAGGTGCAAGGACACAGCATTGCTGCACTCTACTGCAGACTGGAAATGCATAGGATATTGCATCATTAAAACAGACTGTGCTGTGCATGCTTTCATGGAAGAAGGTGATTATTCCAAAAAGACTGAGCAGGCAGCCTATCTTCTGTAGTAGTTTAAAGAGTCCACTTTGGCTGAACAGGTAGAATGCCTTCGTTAAGTCTATGAATGCGGTGTAGTGGCATCTGCTTCTCCTGGCACTTTTCCTGCAGCTAGCATAGTGAGAAGATTATGTCCACAGTTGACCGGTTTGCTAGGAAGCCACACTGTGACTCCGAGTAAATGTGAGATGCAAGGGTCTGCAGGCACACTAGTGTAACACAAGCAAAAACTTTTCCAACTATGCTGAGGAGGGAATGCCATGATAATTGCTGCAGTTGCTCCAGTTGCCTTTGTTCTTGTATAAGGTGACGTTGATGGCATCCCGCATATCTTTAGTCTTTAATTTAATATATTTCATTCATTACATCAAAATTTAAATACTTATGCTAAGAGGGCACATATTCTTGTTAGTATATATATATATATGCTTGGTTTGAATAATTGCATAGGCAAGAAACTGTCAATAACCAAGCAACATTGGCTCCATGTCCAAGCTACCCTTATATATATATATATAATATATATATATATATATATATATATATATATATGTGTGTGTGTAAGAGGTTTCTTGAAATAGATATTTATAATAAGCCAGCATGACCGGATTTTAAGTCTTTTCCCTTTTATGAATTTGTAAATATTATTTTGTGTGTAATTACAAAATTGTTATACATTGGGCTCTCCAGCAGACTATGAAATAATCTTCCTATATGTGTTTGTGAAAATTATATATATATGTATATATATATATGTGTGTGTGTGTGTGTGTGTGTGAAGTAAAAAGAAGGCCATGAATAGGACCATTCCCAGCACCAACTCATCTGGTCTTTAGGACACACACATAATATATATATGTGTGTGTATGCACTGATTCAATCTCATTCACTAAGATTTAACATGTAATGTATCCAAAAAGAAGAGGCAATTGGATGTCATTGAAGCCACAGGTTATATATCAATGTGTCTTAGACAGATGCTTTCACAAAAGCTTGGGGTCTATCACTCCCAGATTTATATCGGTGTCTCCTAGATATATGATTTATCAAAATGTTCAAGTCTATTACACACACACACACATGCATGCATGCACACACATGCATATATATATATATGTAAACACACACACACACACACATATATATATATATATATATATATATATATAACTTTCAAAGAAAGAAAAACTTAACAAACCGTCATTTGATTCTGATGAATTTATTTCGACCAAATTTATCATAGTTAAATGACGATTTGTTAAGTTTTTCTTTTTTTGAAAGTTAAACATTGCTCTGTATATAATTAGCTTATTAGTTATTATACATTGAGCTCTCTTAGGGATTCCTAAGAATCCTTGTATGAATCTATGTTTGCACCTATATGAGCATACCGTATGAATGTACAGTGAGATTTTAATGATCACAAATACAATCATCCCTTACTTACCAGTTAATTGGAGAGAGAGAGAGTGAGAAAGAGAGACATGTATTGATATATAGATACTTACATAAGCATACATATATGTCTGTTTATATACAAGTTGATATTTAGGCTGAGTCCATACATTTACATGCATAAATGTGCGAGCTTGCTGACACCCATATGCAGTCTGTAAACAAGAGCAGACGAGCCCTCATTTACTAAAAAACGACCACACTGGCAGTTGCATGATTGGTGAACTTAACAATCCAAAAACCACAAACAGACTAGATATGGCTCTCTAGCCTCGGTCAGCAACTCGACAAAGACAAGGAAAAGTCTTATAAAACCACAGTTAACTTGCGGCTCTACCTTATCCCAAGGAAAGGCTAAGGGAGTAAACCCAAAAAACAAATCCGGGGCTGGAGTCCCAAAGATGGGCGGTGCTGAATCTCAGTACTTCCCCACAACTCCTGCGACACCGCCATTGCCAAACTGCTTTGGTTCCTACCTTTCCTTTGGATCACAATGGCTGTGTGGAGAGGGATCTGCTGCTTGGGCGACAGCTCACCCTCCATAAAATACCTGCCCAGGCTACATAGTTTCCACTACAAAAAAAAAAATACTCATGCCATGAGAGGAAACTAGACAATTTCTATCTCAGATGCCTTTGTTGCATCCTATGCATACGCTGGCAGGACAAAGTGCCAAACACAGAAGTGCTGGAATGAGCAAACATGAACAGCATGCCCGCCACATAAAGACATGCCATATTAACACCATCACATGGGAGGCATGTGAAGAAGACCATGCGACCTGGCAACTTCTTCTTGTCAAGCAAGGAACAAAAAGGAGTGAAAAAGGGGAAAGCAGCCACCACGGAAAAGGAGCCAAAAGAAAGGAGAGACAACAACAACTCCAGCAGGCATCACTGTTTGTTTGCAGTCACTGCACCAGAGATTGCCATTCAATAATTGGACTGTCCACCCACTCACGCTGCTGCAAATAAAAACTTCTTTTTTTTTAAACGGACACTACGTCATCGTCTTTAGTAGAAAAAGGATGCAACCATATATATATATATATATATATATATATGACAGGGAGGGGAAAAGGAAATGACCTCCTTATCTTTTTTGGGAATAAGGTCAAAGAAATTTCCAAAATAATGTGTCATGGTCGATAGGCAGACAGATAGATAAAGAGGCAGAGACTGACAAATAGCAAGGTATTGGTCTATCTGTCTTCCTGTCTGTCTGTTCATCTCTTCCTTTCTCTCTCTCTCTCTCTCTCTCTCTCTCTCTCTCTCTCTCTCTTCTCTCTCAATATATATATATATATATATTGACATTGCTAATATTGTTTACTTTATTAATAAATAAAGAGTTCTCAATGTTATAGGTAGAACATATAGGGTAGCAAAGACATGACGTCAACAGTGCTTGGTGACTGACAGTTTCTCACCTATGCAATTTTCAAACCAAATTGGTTTTAAAATCGCAGAGGTGAGAAACTGTCAGGTACCAAGCACTACTGACATCATGCCTTTGCAAGCCTAACTCACACACACACACACACACACACACACACACACACACACATATGATGAATGGGGAAGCTTTCTTGGTTGTATTAGAAGCATGAAAAATAAAAATAAAAAATAATAACCAGAATTCAAAATGTAGTGTATTATCTTACATTTAATCTTATACTTTGATATTTTGAACAGTCTGTCAAAAAGTTTTACTGAATGACTTTTTGACAAAAGACAGGGGCTGCCTGAGATATTAAAGTATAAGAAATATTCAGCATTTTAAATTTTGGTTATTATTCTTTATTTTGTACTTTTCCATGCTTCTGATACAACTAACAAAGCTGCCCACAAAGAAGCATACGCGGACTCTCTAACAATATATATATATATATATATATATATATATATATATAGTTTCTACTGTATTCATCGAAGTCCCTTTGTATACAATTTGTTGCTGCTCTGAAAGTGTAACAAATGTGAACTGTTCAAATTTACAAAACTTCCAGGTAGAAACTCTAAAAATATTAGTATGTGTAGAGATATTGACACACCTGCATTTGACAGATTTATGTTATGAATCAATATAGTATGAAAACTAGATGCCTGCTCAGAGGCCCAATCTTAATAAATGGGTTTTGCTAAAGGAAATTGAAGTGAACAATATTGTTTCTGATTGATATACTGTATGAATTTATCACTATTACAACTTGAATTGATATATGAATTTAATTCCTATTTCATATGATTTGCAATATTTCTTCACAATATGGATTCGTGTTTATCTAAGGGAAATTTTACTAAAATAAAAATTTAATGCTGTTCTACAGCCGGTTTAGCCCAGTCAGTAGAACATCTGCCTAGGAACCACAAGGTTACTAGTTTGATACCAGCCCTCACCAACTCATGAATGCATATAATTTGTACGTGATGTGCTTTGCCTACCTATCATCGCATGAGTAGCACAGCTTGGATCCCTGCAGTAAAGTAGGGAGCTGATGGTAGGTGTGGCACTCCATCTCAAACACAAAAACATTCTCCATGGTCTAGGACCGGTTTAGCTCAGTCAGTAGAGCATCCACCTTGGAACCACAAGGTTCCGGGTTCAATACCAGCACTTGTCAACTCAGCACACAAGTAGCACAGTTTAAATCTTTGTGGTAAAGTGGGGAGCTGATAGTAGCTGTAGCACTCCACCTCAGATGCAAAAACAATTTCTATGGTCTAGCACAAGTGAAAAGGGAATAGACTTACTCACTGTCTGGCTGCTACCGACAATAGGCCACTCCACCAATTTTACTACTATATATATATACTAGAAGCGGCTACACAGTGTCGCCTGGGTAGATGGAGGGGGACAAAAAAAACTGGTGTATTGATTTGTTTACTTTTGAGATTCACAAATGCTGGACATTTTAAAGTAGAATTTCAATGCTATTTCTATGTATATTTTAATTTTTAAATATCTTTGAAAATAAATCAAATCTTTATAATTTTTGCACAAAAAGCAAGAATCAGTGATATTTAATGTATATATATTTACTTTGTCAATAATTGTTTTATTTTCATAGTTTCATCTAGACATACATACATACATGCACATTAACTACCATTTATATATGTATTAGATATACAATCATCATATATTTCTATATCAAACCTGATTTTATCTAAGACTTTTGTATGTAGATAATCAACACTTACATTACATTATTTTTCTACACACAAACTTACATGATCTTGAGCAGATGTATGTGTATTTATAAAAGTGTTTTATTGCTATATGTATTAAGGTGAATTTATTTAGGAGCATGTGTTGAACTAATTTCTGTCTACAAACATGCCGTCTGTCTGTCTGTGTTTGTACTTTATTTTAAAGATAAGAAAGATTTGTATTTTCTTGTGTGTATGTGCATAGTTATAGGCTAATTTTGATCTTAAATGCATATACATTAGTGTTTCTTTCTTGCCAAATATATACAAGTGCCTGTGAACATGTACGCATATAATTTTTATGTGATGTGCTTTGCATATCTATCTATGTAGATAGATGGATACTTGGTTATCCAAAAGTAATGCTTCCTATTTATTTCCACACTGACAAAAATTTGAGGCCAATAGAGTTGGCGTTTTTAGGATATAAGGCATGTGGTAAATGGTCACTTCTACTTATAGACTCGCCGATAAGCACGTGACCACTATTGTCCACTCACTGGCAGTGCTCTGCTGCTGCTGTTGTTATTTATACTGGCTGATTCTAATCTTAGCTCACTATTACTTGGATCTTCTTGGACGACGAACCTAAAGGATTCAATATATCACAGGACTTATTCACTTACCAAAGGATTCCATATCACGGGACTTATTCACTTACCAAAGGATTCTATAACTCGGGACTTACTTATTTACTTTGAGTTCTTTCCAACTGGTCAAGGATAGCGGCCAGATACTTAACACTAGGGGACTAGTGTTTTGTAGTTTGGCTTGCTTTATCCAATGTTATTATGCCCACTGTACCAAACTATAGTTTCTGTGTAAACAAATAGAAGGGTTTACTTCCAGAATACCCTACAAATATAAAGATAGATTGAAACATAGATAGATAGATAGACAGATAGATAGATAGATAGATAGAAACAGACATACTGACAGACGACGGACAGACAGATAGATAGAAAGAAATTGACAGAAATAGATAGATTGATAGATAAATAGATAGATTTATTTACCAACCCCTTCAGATGAGTAGGATGAGTTTAACAGGTTTGAATTCAGAGTTTTCCTTTTCTTAGACTGGTTGCTATAATAAGATTAAAAAGCCCAGTCTTCCCTACTATTTACCCATAACTGAAAGGAGAATACTTGGATGTACACTTTCCCAAGGGTATTAGCATCATGTGAAATGCAAACAGCCTAATTCAGGATTTGAACTTTGGTCGTTGAGTCCATTTCTTACAACAATGGTGAAAGTCGATATTATTTTAACAAAGTAATGACATCGACTTAGTTAAATGTAAGGTAGGGTCCTGATGAGATCATCTAGACCGAAACTATAGTAGACTCACTTAACTTTTTTCCACTATTACTAATATTATTATTGCTCTGTGTTTTTGATATGTTGAACATTTTTGGATAATTTACTGCATCGAAAGAATCAAAGCGGCAATTAGATATTCTATATATATATATATATATAGAGAGAGAGAGAGAGAGAGAGAGAGTGAGAAAAAGAGAGAGAGAGAGCATTAAACCGAGGATATTAGCGCTATGGGAAATGCAAACAGCTTCATCTAGGATTTGAACTCAGGTCATCAAGTTTATTTCCTACAATGATGACCATTATACCCATATATATGTGGTGGGGGGGTATATATGTGTGTGTGTCTATAGTTGTGTATAGTTGCATGCATGTGAAGGTATGTATTGGGCAAATACATGCCTTCACATGCACACACATATACACATACACACATATATATGTGTATGTGTGAAGGTATATATATATATATATATATATATATATATATATATATATATAAGAGATTTATCCAAACTTGGTGGTAAGGGATGATTCTATATGTGATTTCTAAGATCCACTGTACTAATATTGATGATCCAGTATGTATAAATACGGCGAATCTTTAAATCACTGAAGAGAGCTCAATGTAAAATAATCTTTTAGATTATATACAGAGCAATATTTATCAATAAAGGAAGGAAGAACTCAATACAGTAATCCCATTATAAATTTATTTCGACGAAAATTGGGGCCCATATAAATCTAAGTTGATTTAAACCAGCTCCCCAAGTATTTATATGTGTGTGTGTGTGTACATGTATCTGTGTGTCTATGTGTCTGTGAAGATATGTATTGGGCCAATACACAATACCTTCACACACACACACACACACATATACACACACATATATATGAATATATATATTTAAATATATATATATATATATATATGTATGAAAATTTTGTTCTAATCTAGTCTGAATTTAGACATGCAAGATCTCATGCATATTTTTGTGAGTCTATTTTCACTGAAAGAAATTAAAAAAAAGATTTTATCCTTAAGCCTTTGAGTGCATGTATACATAACTGTGTGCATACGTGTGTGTGCATAGCAAGTGACTGTATGCAGCTTTATATGTGCATGTGTATTTTATTTCGTGTATACATGTGTAGGCACACGTCTAATAAAATATTTTGTGTTTCTGAGCCATGTATTTGTGTATAATTATGTTTATATGCACGTGCCAGTGTGTAATATTATACTCCAGTGAAGACAGGCATCCTGTGAGAAGAGATGAATAAATGTAGTTTGTAAAAATAAAATTATTTTTTAAGAAACAATATGTTTATTGCAATTTGCAACTTGAAGGCTTTAAATCTTAAAGAGAATTTATTACATTTTCTAGTTCACTGGTTCGGATGGTTTATTCAAATCCAGAAAATATTCAAACCAGAGAGCATCTCAATGTTAGCAGATATGACCTCTACGAATGTCATCAAGTTTAGTTAGCAGCTTTGTGTATATACAAGGTATGTTCAGAATGTAATGCAGTCATTTTGAATATTGTGAGGACCAGTTGTGCGGCCTTTATGTATATATTTACCAACTCCTCCACACAAGTAAGTGTTGTATATTGTACAAACAGAAATAGAAATTTCCGGTTAAATTAAACAAAGCAAAGAAAAGACAACAAAAATGACAAAGGACTTTTTTTCCGGGTAAAGCGAACAAAAGAAGGATGGGTACAATAAGTTCGGAAATAGATTTGCCCATTATCAGATCAAAAGATAAAGATGCGTAGGCGTATCGTCAATACAAAAGCCAGAGGGCAGACCAGTTGGACGGTCAGATAGGAGACGGCAAACAGAACACAAGGAACAACCGTCGACACGGACCATCGCTGCCAGCGGGCAGTGAGGTCGTCCACCCCTTCCACGTCACCAACGCTAGTTATCCCAGCGGCAGTAGTAGTCATTGTCACCGCTCGCCACCCACCAGACAGGAGAAGAAATAAATGCAAGTTTTTACTATACAGTATGTGTTGTGATTTCATTAAGCGACCACTACATATATCGTCTTGGGTTAGTGACGATACCCGCTACGATACGTACGCCGATTTAGCAGCGTGAGTTTGATGAAGCCGCTATATAACATATATAGAATTTGATGCCAGTATATAACATATACAATTTAGTGCTGGTAAAGAAGGCACTATACAACATAAGGTGTGACACAAGGTCAATTTCTTAAGTGGTGTTAAACAGGTTTGAATTCAGAGTTTTCCTCCTCCTAATCTGGTTGCCTATCTAAGGTTAAAGAGCCCAGTCTGCCCTACTATTTATCCATAGCTGGAAGGAGAATATATTGGATTCATAGCTTATTATTGGATCCATACCTTTCCCAAAGTATTAGCACAATGGGAAATGCAAACAGACTCTTCCACAATTGAACTTGGGTTACCATGTCTATTTCCTACAATGGTAACCATGAGTGTCTCCAGAACTTAGTATATGTACAAAGGTGGTCTAAAACGTTAATTGGCTGAAAAGTTCATATGATGACATTATGATGTTGGTGATGACTGCTTCCACAGAGAGCCATGCACCAGTTATGTCCTTACCATGTACCTGTTATTCTACGAAGTAAGTGACAACCTTTTAATGGATATAACTCATCCTATCTTCAAGAACTCTTTTTCCCTCAGGACTTTCATCCAAGCTTGTTTTGTTTCATAAATGTTGGATGTTGCTCAGACAATAAAGTCTGTTTTGTTATGTGACACTATGGTTAAGGGAGTACATAGTCAGAAAAAATAATAAATAAAAATAGAATGTGTTAAAGCCCAGGCATGGGTATATGGGTGGGTGATTGTCCATTTACAGACACAAAAGATTGGGCAGTAAAGTTTAAGAGAATTGAATGGCTACCATGAAGTTAAGCCACTTAGAAATAATATCTTTAGGTATCTAACACAGCAGCCAGAGTACTGAAAGGGAAGGAGGATGTGGAGGTTGTTGATGAAAAATCAAAGTTTTTTGAATTTGATGAATTGGTAAAAATATATAAAAAACAAATTACCACCCCACTGGTCGCTCAAGAAGATAAAGCAGGGGCACCCAAAAATAACAAAAGCAATTCTTCTAGTGAAGAGAACACTCAAGTGATGCAACCTGCATCTCTGTTATCTAAGACAGATTATTGGCAAAAAGTGGAGGATAAGACTTCACTTAATGCTATTGTCACAGTGGCCATAGAACCGAAAGGGGAGGGGGATGTCGACGCTGTAAAAAAAAAATAGAACTGTCCAAGAATGCTTAGAAGTCTACAATTCAAGCTTTCAAAGGCATGAAATGGTTATTATCTTCATCGCATCCAACAAAACGGATACTGTCAAAAGAGATCTTGTTAACTAACCACCAGGACAAAGTCAAGAAGACTAGTCTTTGTAGGGGGAACAAACCCAGTCACCCCACCGGTGCTACAAAAATTCCAAACACCCTTTAGCAAACAGTTTATAAAAGTTGCCAAATGACAAAGAGTTTAACAAGGAATTGCCGGTTAAAACAACCTCTCTCACTTACCAATCAACCATGAAAAAACAACAAAAGATGGTTACTAAAAGACCTCCGACCCTTGAGGTGATGCAACCCATGTTTGAGGACAGTAATGAGGGTAGCATACTTAGTAAGAATTATTTAATGAATGATGATCGAGGGCCAGCCCCTCATTTGTCTCCTGCCTGTGAAAAGTTACCCAATAAAGAGGACAGTCTTACACCGCCAATGAAGATAAAAAGAATAATCAGTAGTGATTCTGGCAGCAAGAATAGTTCAATCTGTATGCAGTTATTTCGTAACCATACCGTTGATTATCCCCTTCATGTAGTGAGTGCGACAGAACAAAGAAGGTTGGTTATCAAGTCCAATTCAGAGACACGAAGCCCAATCAAATTAAATGAGTTATCCAACCAATTAACTGGGGACAGTAGTTCAACACCTTTGGTAATGAAGGAGTATTCTCAACAAAAGAACATGAGCTTAAAGTATGTGAACTGTACAAAAGCAGATGAAAGTAAAGAGAGAAAAATTGTGAAACCATTTTGAATCTCAGTTTCCAAAAGGGGATCTGGAAAAATATAGACTCTGAATCAGAGACTGAGAGTCCTCCAGTGACCATAGAAAAGAAAACGAAAATAAAATGCAAAAAGAAAACTAGTAGGTATAAATTAGAATCAGAATATATAGCTTTTAACCTAATCCGAAAACAATTCATGCTGTTACCCAAAGAGAAGCAGAGAAGTGTAAGATGTACACAGTGGGGGCATGCTCCAGTTATGCCACCAGGGGCCACCAAAGTCTCTAAGAACTGTGATGCCACAGGCCATAGGGGTGTCTGATGGATTTGGGTGGTGGTGTTGAAGACTGGTCCTATAAACAGGTATCATGGGGAAGGTTGACAATAACCATAAGAGCAGAGCCCCCTCTAATTATTATCACAAGGGGTAGTGTCATAGTAGTAGTTATAATCATATTAGTATTTATAATCCGTGGAAGGCAGTGGTTAAGGAGTAAGGTGTAAAATATGCCAGAAAAGGGACATGATGGCCAAGACATATCAGCAAATGCAGTGTATGGAACAAAATAAAAAAAGACACTACAGTCATCACAATTATGGACCAACTGGACCCTTCATGTTCAGTGCAGGCACGACCTGGAGAGCCTCTGCAACTTGGTGTCATAAAGACAAATGCATGAAAAACTAAAAAGAAAAATGCTGCAACCTGCATGTTCAGCATAAAAGTGTATACCTTAAAAAAACTTTAAAAAACTGCAACCTGCATGTTCAGTGCAGAGATCAATGTAAGGTGAATACCTAGAAAAAAAAAAAAAAAAAAAAGAAGAAAAACAAAATAATGAAAGGAAGGAGAAGTGAAATCTGGATTTGCTGGGCTTCCCTATTTGGGATGAACATTTTTTGTGTGTATATGGGTTAATGAAAGACTGGAAGAGCTGATGTGTTGATACCTCCAGTAACCCAGGGCATATGTTATGTTGTTTTATTTTGTTTGTTTGTTTTTTTTTCTCTTCAGAAAAGGGGTGGTAGAGATCCCAAGGTTGGAAGATGTGATCGATGATGCTTCTCTAAAGCAATGTTATTTCCTGTTATGGCACCTAACCAACTGCGGAAATTTTGATGTTCCTGAGTCATAAGGAAAGGGGATGGTGAAAAAGAATGTATACTTCTGAATCGTTAGGGTGGTTAAAATTCCCTTGTGTTCATCGGAGAGTTGGGTGAAATCTTGGAGGTGAGCCAAAAAAGTTCTCCTGATTGTTGAGTCAGAAATCCCCCAAGATCATTACCAGTGAAGCAAAGTCGAAGAGCTGAACCCAACAGTACTATTTTTTTGTGTGTGTGTGTGTTTGTGTTGCAATGGGTGAGGATCCCACCCATACCAGTGCACTGTTGGCTCTTGTTTTGTATTGTTGTTAATTATTTTTGTGATTTTCTTTTCTCAAACCCAAGAGAAAAATGTTTGTTCTTTCTTCAGGTGCCATAGGGAGATGTATAGTGTCATGTTTTATTGTAATTTATGAATAAATGACAAAAATGGTTGAGGGAGGTATGTAACATATGGTTAAGGGAATACATAGTCAGAAAAAAATGAATAAATAAAAATAGAATGTGTTAAAGCCCAGGCATGGGTATATGGGTGGGTGAATGTCCATTTATGGACACAAAAGATTGGGCAGTAAAGTTTAAGAGAATTGAATGGCCACCATGAAGTTAAGCCACTTAGAGATAATATCTTTAGGTATCTATGTGCTGAGGAAAAGGCTGTTTTTGTGAGGAAATCTCTTTTGAAGAAATTAATGGTCAGAATATTGAGGACATGAAGTCTGAGGAAAAAAGTAATTGCTTTAATTTTAAGGGAAAATGCAGACAGAAAGTCTGAGATTAAATTAAGTACCAAGCATCTGGGTGTGTCAGGTCTGTGGGGATGGTGTGGAGTGGAATTTTACTTATATTCAGCCAAACTCTAGTCCCTTGGTCAGTTTTGAGCCCAGCAGTTAGGGTAAAAGTATCGTGAGTAGAGTATCAGCAGAGATAAGAAATAGCCAGGGACCCACATCAGTGAAGCCAGAAATCTACTTAGACTTACAACAACTTTCTTGCCAGCTGACATAGACCACCACAAACTGCACAAGTGTCACAACTTCCTCTTCCATCAGCGTCCTGTTATCAGACTTTGTGTTTTGTTTTGTTTTTTTAAAATCCTTGTGAACCTGTCTCTGACTCGTGCCCTTCAAATCGGCCAGCACAGAATATCATAACATTGGGGTCTAAACATTGTGCAACAAAGGTGCAGCAGGTGCAGACCAGGTATTGTCACAGTTATAACTCTTGTTGGAATTTGTTGGATATGAATATGTAAATTCACCTGCTTTTGGTGGCTTTCCGAGGCCTCCTAACACATTATAAGAAAGTGGTATTAACCACTGAAGTTAAAACTACCTTAATTCTTATAAGAGTATCTTGGTCAGCCTATGAACTTTTCAGCTGATACTCATATACAAGATTTTGACTTTTAATCCCTAGTCCACCAATTTCTGATTGATTTCAGTTATTTTGTGTACTAACTGTCAATATATTTGTCACAGTGTAGAGCAGAGTTTTTTACCTGTTTCATCTCATGGCACAGTGAGCTGGGCAATAAATTGATCAAGGTACACTATCAGTATATAATGGAATAAAAGATATACATTTTCATGAAGAAATTACTTAAGTAGAAATAACAGTTTCTAAGACAAAGTTTTTCAACTGGTGTGCAAAAACATTAAAATAATAAAATAAAAAAATATATTAAAGTAAAATATTTAAATGTTAAAGTAAAATAAAAATATTAAATAGAGTAAAAATATAAATTTTCACAAAAAATTAATCATGTAAAAGTAAAAAATAACTGTTTCTAAGACTGACTTGAAAAACTCTGTTCTAAGAATACAAGAATATTTAATTAAAACAAAAAATATTTAATTAAAACAAAAAATATTAAAGTAATAGAATAAAGATATAAGAGGATGATCAACCACTCTGGTGTAAAGAATAGAATTTACAGAAAATATTTTTGCATATTTCAGCAGCCAATCGGACTACTCATCATTATTATCATGTTGTACTCACAGCATGGATTCCCTTGACTCTCTCTTTCTCTCTCTGGCCACTATCCCTATCAGTCATTGCTCCTCCCCATGATATCCAGTATCTGTACAGTGCTGATCAATGTAAGTCTTTGCTGGTCGGTCCACTTTGGTGTGTCCATGTGTAGTTGTCCACAGGAGAACATCCCTTATGAGTTCCTTCTTACTTCTCCAGCACTGTCCAACATGCTCTGTTTGTCTTACTTGGATGGTTTGTGTGATAAGAGGTGAGTGGCAATACAGCTACTGTTTTGTGGGGTGCTATGCACTGAAAATTAAAAAGAGAATCATTTTTAATGAACATAGATTAATACTAGCATTACTTATAGAACAGAGCTACTATATATATAATTTTAATTATTTGATAATGAATTTTACTATTGAAATTAATTGTAAAGGAAAAGAAATATATTTTTAGTGGTCAGAAATTACTGAAAAAGAAGAATTATCATATGCATAATGTAAATTCATTGATAATGATTTTACTGTAGGAAAACATTGCAAAATATTCTATCATTAAACTAAATCAGCAAATTATTTCAGAAATGCATTGTAAATGAAGACTAAAGAGTTATCAATAGGCAAAAAGTCATGCAATAATTATAGACAGAATTCAGGTATTATATATTAATAATGGAGATTGGATCTTTATTTGTCTCTAACCGAAACTACATCACTGCTTACATTACATTACCTAAGATCATCAATACATAGATTAAAGGACAACCTTGTATTATATACACTCAAAATTTGAGCAAGTTTTAATGAATACATGCCCGGTATTATATATTTATATACAGTTTGTTTTATTTTAATATATATTTAAAGTTATCAGAACTAAGTTTCCATTTCAAATTGTTTTATTTTTTTTTACTCCTTTAATAGATTTGACGATTTTACTTATGGAATAACTCTCTGACATTGAATTTTTAATTCCCACTCCTCTGGCGAATATCAAAAATTAACTTTTACACTGAGATCGTTTTTTTTTGGGGGGGGGTCTAGTATTTATAATGCAACTATATTACTAATGATTTGACAATAGAAAACAATTGCAAATAATTTTACTATACTAACACATTGTAAATAATGAAAAAAAAAAGGAATTTGATTGGTTAGCAATTAAAGCAAGTATTGCTGACAGAAAAGTGCTATTATATGTTGAATAAATAAAATTCCTAACTTTTAACCTCAATGGCGAATAAATATTTTAAAATCCATTTCTCTCATCACACACAGCAGGCTTATGATAAAGTATTCTGCTAAATTCATTCTGTTCAAAGAAAATGGTGACTGGTGTCCCCCCCCCGACCCAACACCATTGCACGTATTCTTATACTGCAGTAAAGATTAACAGCTGTACACAAAGTCATGGCTTTGTAATAAAGTATTGGCTGAGAAATTTGAGGTTTTATCTTAAGCGACAGAATGGTGAGGCTTATTAACACATTGAAACCAGAGTAAGGGAAATCCAAACACTTGTAAAATTCTCTTCACCAGGTGTAAATAATAGTTGAAATACTAAATAGGAAGGAGTATTCTGAAGAGTAAACCATTCCTTCTAGAGTTCCAAGCTTCAGAGCTACAAGGTTTTTAAATTAAATTAAAAGACGTAGAACCATTTTCAAATCAGCCTAATGTCTATTTAATATAGCTAGTGAGGAATCCATCTATACATATATATAGGGCAGTTGTGTGTATGTATGTATGTCAGGAGGAAACTACAAAGATAAAACAATTAACGACAAAGTAAATAGGTACATATTCACTATCACCAGATCTTGCATTTTGAGCAAAAATGATAAAGATTTTTTTGTTTGTATTTAATATTTTGAATAGTAGACATGAATGTTTCTTTTCAGAGTGGCTGGATCAATGCAAGGTTTTTTTTACATGGGGATTTTAATGGGGCATCCTACAAGGATTCAACCCACAATTCAGTAATAATGGATCTGCTGGACTAACTTTTTTTTAAAAATCCATCATCTACACTGGGGATGCCGGGTAGCCGCTTCTAGTTACTGATAAAATAGATATCTTAAAAGAATTGATGTTACTTTGCGATTAGCTTTTAAGAATAAAGTCCATGAAGCCATATAAAAAGATGCTAGCATTAAGAATATAGTATTAACCTATTGGGCAAAACCTTCGAAGTATATAGTGATACTTTAAAGATATCCAGTCACATCATCATCATTATCAGGTCACGCTGACAGCACAGGTTCCCATAACTCTCTCTCGCCACCTATCCCTAATGGTCATCTTCTAGATTCTGCATAGAGCTGATTGATGTAGGCTTTTGCTAGTCACCCTACATTGTGTGTTCATGTGTAGCTGTCCACATGAGAACATCACTTATGAGTTCATCTTTGCTTCTCAATCAGTATCCAGCATGTCTTGTTCATATTAATTTGATGGTTAGTGTGATAGGAGGTAAGCGGCTGTACAGCAACTTTTTGTGGGGTGCTGCTTTCAAGATTTGTTCAAGACAGCACACATCATCCTTGTGTAGTTTCCATCTAACTTTTTCTCTAAGTGTTTCTTTGGAGTTCAAGTGGTGCAGCCATACAGTAGTAATGTTCACTAACACAGCTACAGCTTGGAAGCCACATAAAAATATGCTAACATTAAGAATATGATATGATATTAGCCTATTGTGTAAAACCTTTGAAGCATATAATGGTACTTTACAGCAGTGGTTCTCAACCTTTTTCTATTCATGGCCCCTTTTGATTGATAATTTTTTTTTAATGGCTCCCTTCTAACCATTTATATTAAAGTTCATTTTACTATTTCCAGAACAAAAAATAAACAGTGATATTTCTCTATATAAATTTCAAAACTATTTTTTTTTTTTTTTTTTTTTTTTAAACCAGTTAGGTGAAATGAATTTTTATTTCAGTGAAAGAAAGTTCTGCCCTTAATTATATATACAAATTTCGACAAAATGAAAAATAAAAAATAAAGTTATGCAAAATAAAAAAGTTCAGCACATGAATTTTGCATAGATGAACACTAGTAACATAAAAGACACTTGAAAATTATTTGATAATATGATTTAGCTCAGTCAGTAGAGCATCCACCAACAAACAACAAGGTTCCAGGTTCGATAACGACCCTTGCCAACTCAGCACATGAGTAGCACAACTTAGATATGTGCTGTAATTGGGGCGCTGATGGTAGATGTGGCACCCACTTCAGATGCAAAAACAATATCCTTGGTCTAGTACTAGTGAAAAGGGGACTCTCTTGCTGTTTGGCTGATCCTGACAGTAGGCCACTCTGCTCACTTTATTATCACTTACATTTAATTTATAAAGAGGAAAACATTATTATTTATTTAATCATTAATGTGATGCTTGAGTTTATTAGAACTAGAATATAGAGGTCAACAGGGTTGTAGCCACTGTTATATACCCCTTTGACTTAGGTACATAAATGGCGAGAAAGAGAAGTTCTTAGGAGGTTCTATTTCCCAACTGGCCATTTTCGTTTAGGGTGATTTCTTCCTCTGGTTGATACGACTTCTTTGTGCTGGGCTGGGTTTTGTATTTAATAATGAAGCAAGACTTTGTTTATTTTTCAAAGACGTCTTTATTAAAACTGAAGCCCAAAAGGGTTTAACCACGTGGTGAGAAGATGGCTTACCTGGGACAGACAACCATATCACATTTTGACTAACCGCCAAATTCTAACTAACTCAAATTCAGTTACCTTCACATGCCTTACCTTCAGCCAATCAGAAATCAGTGACCAGGTAAGTGAAAGGTGAACTTGTCAATCACTTCTACAATGGTTAATGGTAACTTTCTATTTACCATACTGCCATTTAAACTGAAGTCACAATTTGTAGGCAATCCACGAATCTACAACTGTAGCCCATTTCATTGAACTTTACAAATACTAAATTTTTTCTGTAGCCCCATAAAATTTACCAGGGCCTCCTTGGAACCGTGTGACACCCTGTTAAGAACCAATACTTTAGAGACAAAATAGGTCATTAACAAAAAAATAATGATTATAATGTCATATCTAAATTTCACTGGAAATTTGCACATGATTGCTTGAATAAATGAAACACTATAATGTTATCTAATGAAATGCTAACACATCTTATGATGAGGTCAGAAGATGAAGATGGCTAATCTCTTATTCACTGCAAAAATACTGCAATGTATTAAAAGTATTTTTTTAATATTTTAATCAACTTTGTGTTTATAGGGTTTCCCCCATAAACTCAAAGTTGATTAAAAGTTGTAGAGAACTGCATGTTTCTTTTATTTTTCTAAACTTATTTGATACTCTAAATATGGTTTATCTTTTTATGATCCAAGTTCTTTTCAAGTGATGCTAGTCAAATTCTCATCCCCATTGTTTTACATTTTGAAGCATTAAAGTTGACAGCTGATGGTTGTCCTCTTCTTGGCTTTATTTCAAAGAATCAAAGTCATCACTCTTAAAATGCTTAAATCAATTTTGGTCACATGGTCAGATATTGTTTCAGTTTTTCCCCTTGCCAAGTTTAAAATAATACCTCAAAATTGCCAGGATTTTCATACACCTGTGTTTACCATATATATATATATATATATATATATATATATATATATATATATATAATGTCAATGATATCAATAATATTGTGTAGTCATATATTGTCTTTAACTGTGTATATAAAATAAGCTTTGAAGTAAAGGTTTGTAAGAAACAAAAATGTTTTTGATACACTAATAATAATAATAATAATGATAATAATAATAATAATAATAATAATAATAATTATCCCAACAGGAATACAAAGCTAGGCATGACTGGTTTGGAAAGGTGGTCCACTGGAAATTATGCAAAAAACTAAATTTTGACCATACAACAAAATGGTATATGCATAAACCAGGATCTGTTCTTGAGAAGGAAATGCATAAAATTCTCTGGGACTTCGAGATAAAGATGGATCACTTCATCCCAGCTAGAAGACTAGACCTAGTATTGGTTAACAAAAACAAGAAAACTTGTCATCTAATAGATTTTGTAGTTCCAGCAGATCACAGGGGGTAATTCCATGTCAAATCTCCGAGGCCTGTCGCCCACCCATTTCAATTTTTGTGAAATTTTGTCCAGGTGTGGATTATGTTAAAGTTAGACAATCCTCAAAATTTGATTTTCCAATTCCAAAAATTGGCAATGTTATGCCGATTTTTCGCTCTCCAAAATTTGAGGCAGGGTGGCGGGGGGAAAAAATGGTGACATTTTGTAATCTATTTTTGTCTGTAAAATGAGTTCTAGAGCTTCCCTACTACTAAAAATTGGTTTATGAAAGCATTTTTGTCAAGGAATCCCAAAATGCTACCAAAAAAGTTTAAAGTCAACCAATTTTAAGTTATTGATGATTTTTTATTTTTTCATAGCAAGATCAATATCCCGATGTGGCTCTGCGTCTATGACAAAAAATTTTCTATTATTATTTCACATGTACTGAACATTATTTGTACTGAAAAGATAGTTTGATTTTTGTTAGTTAAAATTTTGCAATTTAATTTTTTTTAAAATTTTGTCCAGGTGTGGACTATGTTAAAGTTAAACAATCCCTCAAATTTGAGCTTCCAATTCAAAAATTGGCAGCGTTATGTCGAACTCTCCAAAATTTGGTGGGGATCTCGAAAAATGGTGACATTTTGTAATATATTTTTGTCTGTAAAATGAGTTTAGATCTTCCCTACTCCTAAAAATTGGTTTATAAAAGCATTTTTGCCCCAAAAATCTAAAAATGCTATCAAAAAAAGTCTTAAACTTAACCACTTTTAAGTTATTAATGATTCCTGATTTGCAAAATGATTTGTACTCTTGTCTTAAAGAAGCCAAGCTCATTGTGGATGATTCAATAGGCAGAACCATGACTAATCTGCAGAGAACAAGCTACTTCATCGATGATAACTCACCAGTTTGCTATTACCATCTTTCAATCTTGCTGAATCTTCTCATCAGTGGTGGAGGTTGACAGGCATCCCGCTCCCTCTCCATGCTTGTCCGGCTACTTTTAAACATCTCTGTCCACTTATACACACTTCTATGTGGTAGTGCATTGTCCCCATGTTGTGCTAAAAGCTTCCGATAAATTTCAGCTTCTGACATTCCTTCCAGCCAGAGAAATCAGGTCAATGCTTTTTGTTCTTCCTTGGTGCATACTGCTAGGTGAGTGGCCATGTGTCTACTGTAAAGAAACAAGCAAAATGGCATGACCAGTGTCAAATTTTATCATACGACCACAACAGTGTGAACTATAAGCAAGCATACATAGAACGCAGCGTGACAATAATAAAGATATGTTATGGCAAAAGATATGTGTGGATAATTTTTTTTACTTTCTTTTGTGTGTATGTATGTCCTAAAATGAAGACACTTTAATTTTAGATATTTCAAACGATGCTGACAAATTAAGAGCTTTGTTTAATACTTTATATTGGAATTGAAAGCATTTAGGGTTGAGTAATTTTTCTTTCTAAGGAATTTCTGCTCCTCCAAAATTCTAAGGATATTTTTGTAAAAAAAGAAACATTTCTCCAGTGGTTTGCTCCTGTGATAAAAGCAATGGGAAGAAAGTGTACTACCATGCAGCAGAAGTAGAAGAGGAGAAGGAGGTGGAGGAGAGATAGAGAGAGACAAAAAGGATGAGAAGGAGGTGGGGAAAAGAAGAGGAGGGGGAATAGTCGGAGAAAACAATTTTAATTCTATGAAGAAGCAATTCAGAGAAATATTTCAAATCATGAAAACACTCTACAGAAAGAATCTAAAGAGGTCTTAACCATAAAAAAAAGTCTGCCTGTTTATGGCATGGTGGTCTAATTTGCTAGTGTTATGAGTTCAATCCTCATTGATTCCTCACTATTGTATGAGGGAGAGTCAAAAATTATCCGCACTTTCGCCATAACATATCTTTATCATTGTAACATTGCGTTTTGCTTATGCATGCTCATACTTGGCACTGTTGTGGTCACATAATCAAAGTTGAGCTGATCACACAATTTTGCTTGCTGTCTTTACAGTGTAAACATGGTCACTATCATAGCAGTATGTACCAAGGAAGTGAATTATGTTCACATACCGCTAATACCCTTGGGAAAGGTATGAATCTAACTACTCTTCCTCCAGCTATGAGTAAATTGTAGGACAGACTGGGCTCTTTAACCTTGGTTAGGCAACCAGTCTAGGAGAAGGAAAACTCTGAATTCAAACCTATTAAAATTCACTTGGGGTGAAATTATATAAATAAGATGGTATTGATAAATGTGGGTATTCCATGAATATAAATCTTAATCTTCATTGATATAAGTCTGGCAATAATACCTAATGATATCCGTTTTTGTGTGATGTTTCTTGCAAACTAAATATACCAGGATTTTCCTAATTATTTCAAGGGAACATTGTACAATAAAACGGATATCATTAGGTAGTATTTATTATCAAACTCAACAGCAGTGTTTCAAACATTAACACCTTAAAAGCTCAAACATGACAGAAGCCAACTCAGTTTCTCTGGTTGGAAGGAGTGTCAGGGGTTAAAATTCATCAGAGGCTTTTAGCACATATTGGGGACAGTGCACTACTGCAAAGAAGTGTTTATGAGTGGATAGAAAAGTTCAAAAGTGACCAAACAAGTATGATGTATGAGGAGAGAGCAGGACACCCCTCAACCTCCACCATTGATGAGAAGATTCACCAAGCCCAAGAGATGGTAATGGTTATCATTGATGAGGTAGCTTGTTCTCTGCAGATTAGTTATGGTTCTGCCAATCAAATCATCCACAATTAGCTCAGCTTCCATAGATCAAGAGTGCAGATAATTTATGAATCTCACTCATACATATTTACCAACCCCTCCACACTAGTAGGAAGTGACATAAGGTCAATTTCAAGTAGAGTTTGACCATTAGGGATTGGTGACAAGAGAGAGCCATGGGAATCTATGTTGTCAACACAAGCTGCTGCTGATGATGATGATGACTAAAATCAGATGAATAAAAAATATTTACTGCAGCTTCTTTAAGATGGGAAAGATTCTTGGTTATAATGTCTGTTAGAGACAACAATATATAGATGTTTATATATATATATATATATGTATGTATATGTATCTATATATATAAAAGGAAGTTTGGTATGTACGTGTCGACATATAACTTCGAAAAGGAGGTCATTGGTTTCAAAATCTTGCATACACCTTGATACCCTTCTAACTAAAAAACACCAAATTTTGTTATTGATTTTTACTGATTAAGGGATATAATTAATTAGTTGAGCCAAAATCAACTGATTTGCAAAATTGGCCATATACCAGCTCCTGCTGATGATAAAATATTGTCACTGCCTGCTTTTTGTTACAACGATATCAGCAGTGAAGTTTAATTTTAATGAATAAATTTCGCAGTCTATGCCCTTCAGCTAGGAATCTCTCACCTATTTATGGTCCAATCTTTAAAATATTTACATGGTTAGAAAGAAAAGAAAATAATCTTTCTAAATATGTAATTTGTGTGAGTTTTTATCCATTGAATTATTTTTTACAGCGAGTTAAAAAATATTTTGCTTTGGACAGCCTATTCGAAGTATGATTTTTTTTCATACTAAATTTTAATGAAAATCAAATCTTATTTATCGCAATCTTTTTATTTCTGTCTTAAAAATATTCATTTGGTTAGAAATAAAATAAAATAATTTTTCTAAATATGTAATTTGTATGTGTTTTAATACATTGAATAAATAATAAATCAAATGAAAACTTTTAACAATAACTCAACTTTTTTTCTTAATACTTTCATTTTAGAATAATCAGTATAACTAAAATCTTTTTTGTAAGAAACTATTCATTAAATAAACATTATTAAATAAATACATGAAATGAAGTAATGTTTACTTATTAGCTACTTTGTTACTTTTCGGGGTTAAAGGGGGAAATAAATCAAACTGATAAATTTGTATGTACCAAACAGTTTTAGAAAATAAATAAATGAATGAAACACTATTATAAACCAAAAAAAATGGAACACGGACAATTGTAAATACTTACTCCTTAACAGAGGTGCAATCGGGGTATTATACAGTCCTTTTTTAGGGGTAAAAAAAGAAAATAAACTAAACAAATTTATTTTTATCGCTTTAAGGCAACAAGCAATTGAATTTTAGTTTTTGTCATATATACAAAAAGTTTTTGAAAAATTATATTTCAAAACACTCAAGTTTGGGAATACATTTAAAAAAAGATATTTTAAATGTAAACAAAAAGAAAAATATTTCCTAAAATAAACAAACATTGTACTATACGAATTATCAGCAATTTTTAAAATTTGATTAATCATTTTCCTCTCTTTTTAAAAAATTTAATGAATCATATTCTCTCTCTTACTCCTGTTTTCTCTTTCTCCCTCCCTCATTGGTGTTCCCAATTTTTTTTTAAAGTCCAGTCATGGACCGGGTACTTTTGCTAATATATATATATGTTTGTGTGTGTGTGTATATATGCCCAAAAATTAGGAGTGCATACTATACAAGAGAAGTCTATATGATTTATGGCCACTTGCCTCACCATATTCCTGAGAAATATTCACTGGAATGTGTGTTTGTTTATAATTTCATTTCTCTTAATATGAGTTTATTTTTGCCTCAAGGTTGGTTGCATTTTTGTGTATATATGTCCATGTAATTGCTAAATACTGTATAAATTTTGTGTCTTAAGACATAAGGTAGGAAAGATTCTCAGTCATAATGTCTGTAAGAGACAACAATATATAAATATGTATGCATGAAAAAAATAATCAGTAATCATACCATAATCATTTGTGTATATGTATTTAAGAAACTCCTCAGCACGACCACAATATGGCACAAAACCAATTTTTTAAGCAGAGCTTAGCAGATTTGAATTCAGAGTTATCTTTTTCCTAGACTTGTTTCCATACCAAGATTAAAAAGCCAGTCTATCCTTTTATTTTCTCATAAATGAAGGAAGAAAAGTTGGATTCATACCTTTCCTAGTGAAATGCAAACATACTTATCCAGCATTTGAACTCAGGTTCCCATGTCCATTTCTTACTATAATAACCATTACACCATAAGCACCCCCTTGGTGTAGGATGTGATACAAGATCACAAGTATGGGGCATCCAACAAGAATCAAACTCACTATTCACTAGCAATGGATCTATAAGACTGGCTTGTTAACCATTACACCACGATGAGACACCCATAAGTATTTGTGTATAAGACACACTATTTTTCCAGACTTTTCATCCTAAAAGTTAGAGGTGTGTATTTTACAAGAGAACTCTATATAATTAACATTTCTCTGGCCAATGCCTCACCATATCCCAACAAATATCCACTGGAAGGTGTGTTTGTTTACAATTTTGTTTCTCCTAACTCAAGCTTATTGCATTTTTGTGTTTACATGTCTGTATAATTGCTGTGTGGATGTTGTGTTTTAAGACATGAGGAAAACTGTATAAATTCTTATTTCTAGTCAGTACAAAACATTAAAAAGTTGAACAAATGCTAAATTTAGGTTAAATTTAAAATAATAATTTTTTTTCCCAAATTTTGAAGTTCAAAGTGAGGGGGGCATGTTATACGTGACATTGTGTTATACACAGATGATTGCAGTAATTGAATATATCCTTTTTATTGTTCCCAGAATATTTCAGCTAATGTATTCAATGACCTTCTTTAGTCATACAGTTCATATAGAAAAAAAAAAGGTTCCTTTTCCTTATCGTGCAAAATAGTAAGAAATAGAATTTAAATGTTAACAACAATACTCATAATATAAATCTATTTTCAGTCATTCATGCAATAAAGGTTGTTCTATAATTGTTCTACACTGAATTTTGCATTGATGTGATAAATTGAGGTTTGTTGATTCTGTCAATATACAAGTATGTAATATGAATCTATATTAAAGAAAAATTCTGTCTCTCTGTCTGTTTGTTTGTACAGTGACCGAACACATGTCATTTTATAAAGGAAAATTGGTGGAGACCACCAAAAACCAAAGTTCAATAAAATCCACACTCCATTTTTGTCTGGGGAGGTTAAGAAAAACTTTTTACCCCACATTTTCCATAAGAAAAAGTAGATAAAAATATAATAAGGGTATAAATCAATTATATATTTGTAAAAATTAATTTGAAAAATGATTACAATATAAAATAAATTAATAAAACATTTTAAAAAGCAAATAAAAGACAAATAAAAGAAAAAATACAAACAAGTAAAATAATAATAATAAAGAACATGAAAACAAGAATATCTAAAGATTAAAAGATAATAAAACAAATATATAGAAAAATAATTTTTATTAATCTATATACAAGTTGTTTCAAAAATGTATCAAGATTGAAGGTATTTTTTGACACACCTTGTATTCTGAAAAAATTAACATTCCATTCATTGTTCATTTCTATCTTGGTAAATACAGCTTCAATCTTGATACTTTTATGACACACCTTGTATAAATATAGATAAAAGATTTCTTTTTTAAATGTTAAATTCTGTGCAATGCAGGGTTACTTTGCTAATTCAAAATAAACATTGTTTTGCTTTTGTACATATGTTAAATAATGGGTTGGCTGAATCTTTTATTTGGCACATAGTGTAGAGTGTTTTAAAAAGAATTAAACAGTTGCACTCAGAGAAATCATTATTGCAAGCTGAGGTCAATTAGGTTTGATTGACAGATTATAACCCTCAGGTCAGTTGAAAGTTTGATTTCCTTGGGGGGAGTTAAAGTCATGTGACTACAAATTCTAAAAGATAGAAATTAGATTTTAACTTTGAATTAGTTAGCCCAGAGGAGATGAAAACTTCAGAGCTAATTTCCACCAGTGTTCGATAGCTAATTTGCAGCTCATACAAATTGTAAAGAAAAGACCTCTGTATTGAATAAAGAAATAGTGCAAACAAAATATGTTACCAATGGAGGAAATGTGTGGACTGCAAAGAGGACTAATAAAAATGGAAAAATAAACCTTATTTGGTCACATTCTATAAGAGTATCTTGGTCAGCCTATGAACTTTTCAGGCTATGAACCTCATATAAAATCCAATTTTTTTTCAAATATTCAATTGAAGTTCCTGTAACATTCAATGTACAATCTTTCAATTGTTTCTTTATATTATTATTTCTTTATATTCCCTGTTGAAATGGGGGATCTTATATGCCTGTCAGTCTTATAAACTATCAAATATTACTAATAAGACATTCATTATTCTGTCATCAAAATATATTTGTATATAAAACAAAATGTGACTGAAAGTCTGAAATCATCAATCTATGAAGACAAATTATTGAAAACCTCAGTTATCTATCTCACTTTACCTTATTTCCAAATTTTTAAAAGTCCTAAGTGGATACTATTTGGAATAACGTATAAATATGTGCCCTCCATAATCATCCTATGGACTCAAATGGAATTTGGTACTGACCTCTGACACAATTTTTATCTTTTTTTCTTTTCTAGATATTATTTATATCTTCAGCAATAAACAATGCTATGCACTCATTTGAATCCCCTTCTCTTGTCATCCTTTATATTATTAACATAACTTTAATTACCTGTGACATTTTACAATTTAATCCTGCTAAATCTGACTTATGTACAAAAACATGAGACCACTTACATAAAACAGTCAATCTATATTATGATTAATATCATATATTATATATATATATATATATATATATATATATATATTGTACATAATATGGGTGCTATATTTGTAAGTAGACAGTGCTCAATATCATTGATAGAGCATTTATATTTAAATTAATGTAGCATGGATATGGAGTCAACACCTAGTTACTGACAGTTTCTCACCTATACGATCTTCAGACCAATCTGGTCTGAAGATCGCATAGGTGAGAAACTGTCAGTACCAGGTGTTGACTTCATGTCCACGCTACATTAACTTAAATATACATATGCATATATATATATATATATATATATATATATCATCTCACTATAGAGTAATGAGAAATTCTGTTGTTTTGATAGCACAAGGCATTACTTTAGTAAACAGAAAGAAAGAAAGAAAACATTGGAAGAAGAAAAGCAAAGACTGAATAAGTTTGAAGGTAAGAGAAAATGAAAAAAAAATGTTACACAAATAATAGGGAAGATAAAATAACTGATTGATAAATTGATTGATTGTAATGGCATGTCAACCCATCTAGGGTTATTTTATGCCTAGAGGTTAGGAATTGCATTCAGTGTACATACATACTTATATTTGTGTGTAAATTGGTTCTTAAGAGATTTTTTTTTTACAGATGGTCCTACCTAATACAAATCATTTTTTTATCTATTTGACCTATTGATGGAACCTTAACAAATACTACCACTCCGGTCAGGGTGGACTTGAAAATAATAGCAATGAAGGGGTATTCCACTTTCTTCAGATCTCCAGAACTGGAGCCTCACCATCAGATAAGTTTGGTGTCATACCCAGAACAGGAAGATTGAAATACAGAACAGAAGTTTAAAATATAGAAAATTAGAGTAAGAGAAGAAAAAAGAAGAAACAGTGAAAGAGTTTGAGAGAGAGAGAGAGAGAGAGAGAGAGAGAGAGAGAGAGAGAGAGATTAAATGCCAATTCTATATAAAAAGTTCTGTTCTTCATAATTGGAACTACTTCATATATATATTTAAGATAATCTATCAGCAATTATAAAACACAAAACAAAATTTAATTTGGAATTGGAGTATACGAAAAATATATAAAAATGACACTATGATGTTAGAAAAAAATGTGACGAAAAATTAAAGCTCACTTGTTATTTTCACAAAGTAGAAGAAAAAAAAATGTAAGAAATGGTTGACAAGAAATTTAGAAAGAGAAAATTGACAATTCAGGTAAAATTAATTTATTGGTTTCTAACGACAATGTGATAAGATTTAATATCAAAAATAAAAAAGAAGAATCAATATCTTTTTTTAAATTTAAGATGAAGCATTTTATATACATATTACATCTACATATTTCAATTTGCGATTAATGATTTCTCAAATAATAAATATATATATATATATATTTCTTTTTATTACAATTAAATCTCTGTTAATAGACCATATATATATATATATATATATATATATATATATATATATATATATGTGCATATATATATATATATATATATGCATATGAGAAGAAAATATTTTCACAAATATAACAAACACAGGATGTTACGATCAGGGGAAACAATTTCATGTGTCAATACTTAAGTATTTTGGTATTAAACCATCATCAGGACACTGTTAAGGAATGTTTTTGTGAGGGACAAAATGAAAAATGTTAAGTGTATAGTGAATATGATGTTATTAACCGTTAATTTTTATATGTGCGTTTGTTTCTCATATTGTTGGATTAATTTCCTCACCATATTTCCATATATGCATATATATATATATGCATAGCATTTGTTAAATTAATTTTAAAGATTTACTTTCAAATTAATAGCTTTGTTTCGTATTGCTGATAAATCTGTATAACATTCCGTACTAAAATGAGGAATTAATGGTAAATAAATCTTATGGTGTCGCATGTCAAAAGATAGCCTGCTAATGTCCTTTTCATTCCTTTCCCAGTCGTTATTCCCGCCCTCTCTCTCTCTCTCTCACTACCTCTCTCTGCCACTTGCTCCACCCTCGTTAACGCTAATTTAGAAGGGGACATGTGAACTTATACTAAGTTAAAACTTATTTCTATAGCTTCCACTCCCCTCATCTCCTTTTCCTCACCTGTCTCTTGTCTCTCTTTCTTCCTCTTCATGCAAAAATCTACATGCCCCGACGGCATGTAAAACAAAACCATGAGTAGCAGCGGGTTGGATGTGAGATGTGGCGGAAGAGCCTAAATAGACCAATGGCGTATATCATAAGATGCTGGGCGGAGGAACCCAAAACGGGTCAACGGCCAGGATCAACCAATTCAGTCAGGTAACTGCTGCTCCTCATCTCTAAGACCAGTGCCTATTGATGAGTCAACTAAACTAACAATAGATATCGATAACCTCGACCCAACCAAAACCATTCATGACATTACACAAAGTTGAGAAATCATGCTGCAACATATTTCCTGCTATCAAAAACAGTATGCGTTCTGCTGAGGCTCGAGCACCGGCCCAGTTCGATAAATAACTTACAGAGCTCCAAATACACCACACATCTAAATTACATCACTCTTAGCACAGACAAACAAGACACACAACCTACTGAAGACATAACCCTAACCGCAGTATCTAATAAAACAGACATAGAACCCAAATCCAATACAAACCTACTTAGATGTAAAAAATCACTCAAGCTAGCAACATTTAACGTTAGAACACTAAAAACGATAGGCTAACTCCCCGAACTTACGGCGTCCGCAGCCGAAAAGAATGTAGACATCATATGTGAACAAGAACACAGATTTGACCATGGTGATATAGAATTAAAATACCATGAATCTGGAAATGGCTGGACATTTGTCAGCATCTGCATGGAAAAACTCTGTCAATGCCACTATAGGAGGTGTAGGAATGCTTCTCAGTCCTTGAGCACTAAAATCACTTAACAGCATAGAAAAAGTCCAACCTAGACTCATGAGTGCTACGTTTAATGGCAATTCCTGCATGACTATAATCTCATGTTACAGCCCCACAAATGTCAGCAATGAAACAGACATTGAAACATTTTACAATGGGCTATCCTCCCTATGAAGACACCCCCCCAAACATAATGTACTGATCATTGGGGGAGACATGAATGCACAGATAGGAAGAAACGAAAACAATAGATTCAGCTTACACAACACCCCAAACAGGAACGGTGATCTCCTAGTCGAGTTCTCCCTTGAGAACAGGCTTGTTTGCCTAAACACCAAATTCCAAAAACGGAAGGGCAAACTATGGATATACACGTACCTAAATAGCACAAAAGCGCAACTAAACTACATCCTAATAAACAAAAAATGGATAAATAGTGCAATGAACTGCAAAGTGTATTCTTCCTTTGAAGGAGTATCCTCTGATCACAGAATGGTCACAGCAAAATTACGACTAAGCCTATGTAGAAACAAAAAACAAACCAGTAAATCTGTATGATACGACTGGCCGACACTTGCCAACAGCGATATTTGCAATTGCTACACTGTTACAGTAAGAAATAAATTCAATATCCTCCAGGAGACACCCGAAAGCTCCACACCAAATGAGGAATACAAAAACTTTGTCAGTGCTCACTTAGAAGCAGCAGCCGAGTGTGTACCAACCAAACTAAAAGCCGAACACTCTGTTCCCTGGGAGACAGAAGCAGTTAGAGAAAAGAGAAACGATATAAAAAAAGCAGTCCAAGATTATATGGCCACCTGCCCCCCATCTCACAAACCATTCGAGTGAGATGGAGAAGGCATGAACGAGCTCATAAGTGACGTTCTCCTGTGGAAGCCAACAGACGGACATGCTAGTATGGGTCGCCCATCAAGGACGTACATTGACCAACTAAGCAAAGATGCAGGATGCTGTGCAGAGGACCTCCCTGGGAAAATGAATGATAGGAAAGGTTGGCGAGAGATTGTCATTGGATATCCATGCTAATTGCACGACATGATGATGATGATGATATATGCATATATATATATATATATATATATATACATAATAATATATATATGATTATTATAATAAAGCTGAGCAAATCAATCTTTGTCTCCAAAAGGCTTTTTTACAGTTTAGGTTAATGACATGAAAGTTTATTTACTTTTAGAATTGAGTTATGATTGAAAAAATTTCATTTAATTGGTTCTAATTAGTCATAATTAGCAATTAAGTCAAAAACTGACCCATCTCTTACTTTACATTCTGCCTATCACTTTCCCCCTCTCTATGTATATATTGATTACCTTCTCGTTATATATGTTAGTTTCTATGGGAGTAGAGAGAGAGAGAGATGGGAGAATTTGAAATGTATTTGTATGTTAAATTTCATAGCAGCAAACCGTAGCTTGAATTAGGTCAAACGTTCCCTTTCTTAGAAATCTTCCAGAATGATTTTAATGTTTTGTCCAGCCGTATTAATTTTTTAATTTTATTTAATTCGCTTTGCCAACTCACTTTTCCCTAATCTCAGTTATCTACTCAGAGCTCAATGGGTGACACAACATGTCACAATTTGTCTAGTATATATATATATATCATCATGATCATGATCATGTAGCACAGTCAGCACAGATTTCCATGAGTTTTTTCATTAATCATCCCTAATGGTCATCGCTCCTGGCATGTCCTCCATGCAGCATCTAGAATCTGCCCAGGGCTGATTGATGTAGGTCTTTGCTGGCTGCTCTACAGTGATATGTCCTTGTGTAGGTGTTCATAGGAGAACATCACTTATGAGTTCGTCCTATCTTCTCCAACAGTATCCAGCATGTCTTGTTCTTCTCACCTGTGCAATAGGAGGCAGGTGACTGTACAATTGATTTCTCATGGGATGTTGCTTCTCAGATTTGTTCAAGACAGCATGCAACATTTTTGTGTAGGTCATTTAGCTCTCCATATATATATATATATATATATATATATATATGTATATATATATATATATATATATATAGAGAGAGAGAGAGAGAGAGAGAGAGGCATTTTGAATTACTAATTTATTTTATTCCATTCATAACTCAATTTCCATGTATATTAAATCAATTTTTACCATTGAAATAAACTGAAATGCCATTAATCAATTCCACCCCTACCCACCCTCAGAAACACCCTAATTTATTTTTGTTATGTTTTTTATATAAAGAAAAATAGCCCTATATTGTATACAAACATAATAAAATAGAATATAAGGTATTATATGCTATAATATGTTTTAATGTTTATTTTTTTATAAGATTATATTTTTCTTTTGCATGATAAATTTGGAAACTTAGATATTTTTAATGAACTTTTTAACATAAGCATATCTGAAGCTTGCTCATACCTCAAATTTTAGCTCTCAACCCAAAGCAAAAAATTAACTGAGTGACAGCACCTAACTCAGTAAACTCATAAATTGGGGCATTTGTACTTCAAGGTACTGCTACATATTTTTTCCTTCTTTTTATTGAAATTAAAACTCTGTTAATAGACAACTGAACAGTTACATCCAAAAGTAAAAATGGAATCTATTTTAATGAGTTCCTGTAATTCAAAAAAGAAATTGATCAAAAATTAAAATTGATAGATAAATTAAAAGTCTGAATTAAGCTTTGATTGAGATAAAAATACCTATCCACATTAATATAAGCAACGTGTTTTCTAGTTGAATAAATTCTGAATATTTATAAATCAACGTCAAGCCCTGAATCAATATGGCTGCCATTAAATTAATTGACAATTGTTAATTAAACCAACTCAACTAAACTAATTCCCGAAAACAAAGAAGCAAAAAAAAATAAGATGAAAAGAAAAAGTTATGGATGAGAAGCATTGCTAATTGCTCTCCTGAGTAAAAGTGGCTTGAGGAGGAAATTGGAAAGCCTCAAGAAGTCTAGAGTGATTGATGGAAATTTGCATATCTGGAGCTTTTATATAAGCCAAGAAGAAGTAAAGGTGAGACAATTTCTTGATATTTGGGGAACATTGATGGAAACAAGGTGGAACTGCATCAAGAGTGTAAAAGGTGTAGAGTAGTGGACACAAAGCCAGACAGGCTGAGGTAAAATCTATATATTGATATGCTTGTTACCATCTTGCAATACCCTCTAGTTAAAAATCAGACTGTCCAAATCACCCAAGATGTAAGGCAAAAATATAAATCCTGAGTATCTGGTGTTGCTTATAGATCGAATTCTTATGCTCAGCTAAATAATGGACCATTCCGTTTTTATTAAAAAGTAAGAAAGGGAAGAAAAGGACATGCTACACAGAACAAATATAATAAGAAAGAAAGAAAGTAGGAGAAAGATATAGAGAGGGGGTGATAGAGCTAATCTGTTTCAATCAAACATATTGAAAAGAAGGAAAGAAAGAAAAAGTGTGAGAGAGAGTTTAATCAAGATTATTATACTTTTTTTACATATTGAAGTATTCCGCAATAGCTCTAAAGTAAACATATCAAACGTTGTAATTAGATTATCATACTCCTTACATATTGAAGTATTCTGCAATAGCCCTAAAATAAACATATCAAACATTGTAATAATTAGATTATCATCCTGCTAGTACAAAATTATTACAGGTAATACAAGTTTATTTACATGATATTATTTTTAGTGTTATTACTTTTTATGATACCTGACACTGCCCTAATTAAAATAACTTCTCAGGTCATTACCTTAATTTTATACTAGCTTAAAAGCCGCTGCATTAGTATTTATAATTACTTTTTAAAAGTTCAATGATAATTCTTCTGTTGCCATTTAATTTGAAGATAATTTGATGTATGTGGGTCCTTACAAACAATTATTTCTATTTTGTGGGTGACTTTCAATGGATTTCGCAATTAATTTTGATCATTCCCAAATTAATTTCCAAGTTATAAAAATTGTTATTGAACAAAAAATTTTGTCTCAAAGAATTATGTAAAAAATCAACAAAAACAATCGCAGTAATTAAAATTTGGGAATCCAAAACGCTCGGAATGTTTTTAATTTGCTTACGGAGTGTCTTTAAGAATAAAGATGAAAAATGTGACACACTGACATTCACATTTATTATGGCAGATTTGTCCTAATTAAGATTTAATATAAAAAAATGAAATGTTTAACATTGGCAAATACTTCAACTACGATAAAATCATCCTCTGAATACCTTGTTTGTTCATGTTTTATATATTTACACACACACACACACACACACACACATATATATATACGCTCCCAGTTTCGGTTGAGCACTTTATTTAGAAGGGATTTAATTGCAAAATTCACCGTATTCGGCGTACAGCTAAGACTCACTTTGTTTACATAAAGTTTGAGACCTCTAGGTGAGTTCATTTCCGCTTAGAAATGTAGCGATTAAATAGCCTGCTATACTTGGCGGCTGACTGTGGCCGTATGGGTAAGAGGATTGGCGAGCGAAAGTTCGTTCGGGTCTCGAACCCGGCCAGAGGTAGCTGCTAAAAATGGTATAACTGCACTGATGAGAGGTGATACCTCGAAACACGTGTCTGTAGTTTACTTTATTATATATATATATATATATATATATATATATATTAGTATGTGTGTGTGTGTATATATATATAAATAAATATACAGTGGCAATTGGATACTAAATAAATATACATAAATATACACAGACACAGACACACACACCCATACTAATATATATATATATATATATATATATTTATATGTATATGTATATATTTATATACACACATACAGACACACATGCACACATACATATATATATATATATATATATATATACACACATATATATATGTAAATAAGGAATAAAATATGAAAAACAAAACAAGGTATATATATATACATAATTCTTTCCATTTTCTGACTTGTTGGACATCTGCTGAAGATGATATTTTTTTCTCTTGTTATAAGATCCAGGATTATTTGCTTCATTTTTACCAGACAGTTGTCTTCATGCAAGAAATATAACAACCTGAATTCATACGATCGTTTTTGTCTCTTCAAATGTCATGGTTGGACATATCTTTTGACAGCTTAGGAGAAAGAATTATTGAATAATTAATAAAAGATTCTTTAAACTGATGATCATTTTTCTGTACTTATGAGATACATACAGATAAAGGATCTGGTGAAATGATTGCTTATACCGACACTTTCTTACTCAGATTTTTCAAATTGTTATGTTCAATCTTCTTCAGAAAGTGTTGTTTAATTAAATTTGCAAATATTTACCATAGGGCATTTTTTTGTTTTTTGTTTTGTACCTTTTATTGTTTCTTCTTCTCTCTGAATCTTATTTGTCAATTACCAAATACTAACCATAAAGCTACTGAACTTCAGTCCTAAGTTTTCTCTAATATTATTACATGAGATCAGTTTAGCTCAGTTGGTAGAGCATCTACCTCGAAATCCCGAGGTTCCAAGTTCGATACCGGTCCCTGCCAACTCAGTGCCAGAGTAGCACAGCTCGGGTAATCTAATCTATGCAGTAAAGCATCTGAGAGCTGACAGTAGGTGTGTCACTCTATCTCAGCAAAAACAATCTCCCTGGTTTAGTACTAGCGAAAAAGAGGATTGACTCCCTTGCTTTTGGGCTGATACTGACAATAGGACACTCGACTGACTTTATTTATTTTTTATTGAAGTCAGTTAGCCTACTGTTGGTTTTAATAACAGCAGCTAAGTAGAACTC
The DNA here is from genome assembly GCA_023376005.1 of Doryteuthis pealeii. Lineage (NCBI taxonomy): Eukaryota > Metazoa > Mollusca > Cephalopoda > Myopsida > Loliginidae > Doryteuthis > Doryteuthis pealeii. Next base: position 60,105,133 of record CM042137.1, on the reverse strand, counting down.
AAGCAGTGTCCAAGACAGCTGGTATAAATAGGAATCAAGAATGATCCATTCATAATTCAGGGTGATTTGGGTCATTCCATTCCTTGAGTTCTGATTGGTTGCTTGACTGGTTGATCTGCATGACACTGTGGAGTCTTATATATACTTGGTCATTTTGCAGTGGACTTTGTGGCATTTCGAGTTTTATTGAGTTACAATCGCATGCTACCTTGTCTTCCCAGTTCGACGGTAATTGGAACTTATTCTTCACGATGGTGAGTATCATTGTTTCTACATCTCCCCTCTCCCTCCCCGCGTGCAGGCAAGGCTCTACGAGGAGTGAGCTGTTCTTTAAGGCCTGCCCTGTTATGCGGGAATAACGGGAATAATATGAATTCAGAATTTTTATATTTTTGCTTAATTCTAATATAATTAAAATTACAAGTCAATTCCTTTGCTTGTCTCTTATTCTCATCTTTTTTTAAATTTTATTTTGCATATTTGATCATCCTTTGATGTCATTTTCATAATTATTTATCAATTTATCAATGGTTCAGTGAAATTAGCAAAAGCAACATCACAAGGGCAAATTGAAAAAGAAAAATCAATTAATATGAGATATCTAACCCCACCCACTCACAAAAAAAGGCACAAATGATGTAATGGTTATCTATATATTTACTCAACTCCTCTGCACAAGTAAGATTTGACACAAGATCAATTTCTAGCAGAGTTTAACAAATTTGAATTCAAAGCTATCCTTCTCCTAGACTGGTTGCTTAACTCTTAGCATCTTGTTGAGAATTTTCAAAGTCCAGAGCATTCCTATAAGGATATATAAAAAAAATGGCTAAAAATGACCTTTGCATCTAAAGTTACCTGTTATTTTCCCTTAAATCAAAGACTTCTAAATATGTTTAATATTACATTTAAACAAAGGCTATTATTTGGGGTAGATTAGGAAAACGAATGAGACTTCTGGCCAGGTGGAATGAGGTGGTATAGGACTTTAAGAGTTAATCAAGGTTAAAGTGCCCAGTCTGCCCAACTATTTTACCCATAGCTAGAAGGAGAATAGTAGGATACATACCTTTCCTAATCGTATTAACGATATATGAAAATGCAAACAGCCTTGTCCAGGATTTGAACTCAGGTCTTTGAGTCAATTTCCTTTATATATGATAACCACATGCCTCTATCATTATATAGTTGATCCTTTTTCAAGGTCATTCAAAACTGTATTGTGAATCATGTTGCTAAGATAGATTTTCCACAAGTACCAGAGTTATGTGTTCAAATCCAAGTAAATGCCAGAATTTTATGCTGATTTTCCAATTTGGTTGATTGATTGATCGATTGATTTTAATGGCATAACTGTCTAGGGTTATTTTATGTCTAGAGGTTAGGGAATTGCATTCATTGTATGTTCATATTTACATTTTTTGTGTCAGATTTTTAAGAATTCATTTTTGCACACAGTTCTATGTAAAAATGCAAACAGCCTTGTCCAGGATTTGAACTTGGGTCTCCAAATCTATTTCCTACAACAATAACCATTACACCACACACCTCCAATAAATGTAATGGTTATCATCATAGAAAATAGACTGGGTGATCCGAGTTCAAATTCTGGATGAAGCTGTTTATATTTCCCTTTTTACCCTTGGGAAAGACATTAATCCATATCTTCTATCCCCAAACATGGATAAATAGTAGAGTGGGATCTTTAGCTTTGATAGGGTAACCAGTCCAGGAAAAGAAGAACTTTTAATTTAAAACTAACTACATTGGAACCAGCTCAGTACTTTATGGATTGTATTATAGGTGCCTTAAAAGTTCTCAAAGAAAATGTTGTTGGAGAATGTTGAAAAGATGAAGAGATTCTCCATATTTAGGAAAGAAAATGATAGACACATTATTACAAAAAAAAAACACCACTCATCTTTATTTTTGATGTTGCAAGTTCTTTTTGAACCAGTCTCATAAACAGAAAAGTGTGAAGTGGTTTCTTGTTCAGTTGATTAAAGAAAGATTTTTTTTATATATATCATAGTTCACCCGCCCGTCCTCAATGGGTGGGGGAACAATTTCACTTAGTCCTGAAATTTAAGTCATGATTTGTCGTTGTCCCAGTAACTTATTGACTCTTTTCAAAAATCCCTAAGTCTTGTCTCATCGCCAAAACAAGAGTTTGTGTGATTGACCTTTAACTGTTGGTCACATAGCCAGGTACCAGGATTATCGGTGTGTGTGGGGGGGTAACCATTACATTACGATGACCTCCTGGAATAGACAGCATAATCAAAACAGTCTACACTATAAATTGAATAAAGTGTTTGGTTTGAAATAGAATATTTGAAAGAATATTTCAAATATGATTGACACTTGAAGTAGACCAGATGGTGCAGCTGTGAAAACATTGTAACTATAACAATCAAGATAAGGACACCTATTCAAATAATCACAGAAGAAAAAGATTTTTTAAATTCTTTATCTGTGGTCTTTGATCAAAAATACATTTATGCATAGGAAAGGCTTGGACTGCTATAGACAGATTATTGATCATATGGAAATATAATCTTTTTGATGGGATAGAGGGACAATTCTTAAAAGCTGTATCAGTGCTACTGTACAGCTACTTACCTCCTATCACACAAACCATTCAAGTAAGACAAACAAGACATGCTGAATACTGCTGGGGAAGCAAGGATAAACTTTATATAGTTATGTTCAGTCTGAGTTCATGTAGAGGCTTATAGGGCTACAAGAGGTTTTTTTTTTAAAGGTAGCTGGATATTCTCAGTGCATGTTCTTAGGGTTTACGCTTTTAACCCCATCTCATTTGGTGGTCGTACTAAAGAGGAAGGAATTCAAGGAACGAAAAACAAAGAGACAAAGGCAGAAGGTGGTTTTATGACTTAGGCTTTATTGACCAGTCATGGCTGCCTGTGACAAGGGAATATCTCCCTGGCTAGTAGGAGCGACCAGACCCAGTTAAGGCTTTAACTCGAATGGCCAAGATATTAACTTGGGGGTCATAAGTCGGTCCTTTTTCTCGCACATGTGCAGAGAGTTCTTCCGGTGAAGGCTCATGAGTGTGTTGTTTTTTATATTTTTATTTTATTTTATTTTTTATTCTAATCCCCACAGGCTAATCTTCAAGATCATGAAATTTAAATTTAAGTCTATGAAAACTTTCTTAATAAAATGTTGACATTTAAAACTGTGTGAAGCTAAAAAGGATTGCAACCAATTCTAAGATTGGTTCTACTTACACAATTAAAGTAAAAAATCTTTTAAAAAATCAGAAAAACATGGATAATTCTAAATAAGTTAAGCAGTCTATCTGATTAGTTTGTGCATTTCCTAAATATATTCACATTAATTAGTTCATAATATTTCAAATGTCATAAAAAAGTTTCTTTTTTTTTTTCAAATAGATTTGATAAGTTACACAATTTGTATACGAAAACTTATTTTTATATATAAGCAATTAATGAGATACGTTCCAATCATTACAAGACACAATCCTACAGTTTGGCAATGGAAGGAATATTATTCCAATTTGCATCCATTAAATGTCAAAGGACAACTAAAGTTATTTGGGGAATATTTCATTTTTAAAAAGAAACAATTATAGCCTTCCAATTATTATCATTATTATTATTACTAGCAGGACCTGTGGATATACCACAGTATGATAATTTAATTATTACAGCATTTGATATGTTTACTTAAGAGCTACTTCAAAATACTTCAATATGTAAAAAGTATAATAATCTTGATTTAACTCTCTTTTTTTTCTTTCTTTCTTTCTTCTCATCTTTTCATTATGTTCAATTGAAACAGATTAGTGTTATCACTTAATTGCACTCACTCCTCTCTCTTTCTTTCTTCCTTATGTTTTTTTCTGTGTAGCATGTCATTTTTCTTACTTTTCTTTCTTTATAATAAAAACAGAATGGTTCATTATTTAGCTGAGGTGACAATGCTCATAAGAAATAAGAATTCAGTGATTAGCAACACCAGATAATCAGGATTTTTTTTTTTTACATTTTTGTATTTTATCTTAGACAATTTGGACAGTCTCATTTTTAACCAGAGGGTATTGAAGGATTATAGTAGTTGGAAGATTAAGGAACAAGCATATTAATATATAGATGAAATTTAATTTTACTCTTTGCAAGTTTTTCACACAAGTTTTAACAGGTGATTTTTCCCTGAAGTTCGTGTAACAACAAGTCTCCTCAGGTTTCCAGGACTCTTCTAAGTATTCTAGCTGTTCTTAACAGTGCTGTGGTCTGGATGGTGTTAATTATTCTTCTGGTCTTCAATTTCTCCTGTCTCCTTTCCAAGCACTTAGGGACCATTCCTAATGCACCAAATACAATAGGTATCACCATCACCTTCATGTTTCGCAGTTTCTTCTGCTCTCTGGCAAGATCCAGGTATTTGTCTATCTTATCACTTTCTTTCATTTTCACTCTGTGGTCCACTAGAATAGCAAAATCCACGAGATGATAAATTCTTTTTCTTTTTTTTCAATAAGTATCTCAAATTCCAAGAGAGTTTTATCATTATTATTTCACTTCTTGTGAGTTTTTCATTAGTTGATGGTCTATCACTGGAGTCAGAGTGATGACAAGTTTCCTTAGGTCTCCAGGACTCTTCTGAGTATTCTAGCTGATCTTAACAATGCTGTTGTCTGAATGGTCTCAATTCTTCTTCTGATTTTCAATTCCTCTTGTCTTATCTAAGTTCATCAACTACAATTCGTATCGCTTTCACTCTCATATTCCATAGTTTTTTCAATTCTTTGGTAAAGTCCAGGTATTTGTCTATCTTTTTGTTTTCTTTCACCTTCACCCTGTTATCTGCTAGGACTGCAAAATCTACCATTATTATTATTATTATTATTATTATTATTATTATTATTATTATTATTATTATTATTATTAATTGAAGTTGAAAAGTTTGCTGACATGAATCAATTATTTTTAAAAAGTATAATTTTCCATTATATTGAAGAGAACCATTTTTTTAGTCAACACATTAAATCACACTCTTCTAAGTTGACTAAGATAGTTATTATTTCAAGAGGTTTTCACCCACCTGTCTGCAATAGTTTTACATTTATAATAAATTCATGAAGAGAATTTTTCATATGTGGGTTGCTAGTTTAAGAACCAAAAATATCTTGCTTCATCAAAAATGTATTCACATAATCTCTTCCTCAAATGGTCAATGTTAATAGAAATATAAATTATGTATTTGAAAACATTAAAATGTTTGTTTGCATAAATAAATGTTTTACAATATTTTAATATACAAATGTAAACTGATATTTTTATTTTTTAGATATTAAATCTGGAATAAATGGAATATCAATTGAAAAGAAAAGAAATTCTGATTTCTTAAAAATGGTAAATATATATTGCTATTGCTTATTCATGAGAAGTTTCAACTTCATTCCTTATTTTATTAATGGTTCTTACAAAAATCAAACTGTTTTCCAGACATACTAATAAGAGTCTTTGATAAACAAAAATAAAAATACATACCGTTTCTTATCTGAAAGAACTGATATGATTTTCTTTGAAAGTGTATATTATCCATTTTAAAACTTGCCAATTATTATAACCAGAAGTGGAATGTTTTCTAAGAAGGGAAGACTCTTAAGAGATGGAAATTCTGGCATAGCAGCAACAGCACAGACTGTTTCAGAAAAAGTGACATCATTTCATAATCTAATAACTTGTTCAAATGATCTTATTAACAGTGTGTGTAAAAACACCCTCTGGTTAAAAATGAGACCATCCAAATTGTCCAATATGAAATCCAAAAATATAAATCCTAATTATCTGGTGTTACTTAATACAATTCACTGGGAAAAGAAAAGGCACACCTTTGTTTTTACCTGTGATTTTTTCATAAGTAAGCTACATCAAGGTCAGTTATGTTCATATGATCATGCCTGTAACTAAGTGCAACAATTGTATTACTATCAGACTCACCATCTACATTTTTTTTTCATAATTTTTAATGAGTATACCTGTTTTATTTATTATTATATAATCAATCAACGACCATGAATGCAGAACATTATTTTTAGGCCAAATGACAACATTATATTAAAGAACAAAGTCTTTCTGGTAATACTGTCAATTTTCATAACAATCTGTCCAAAAGTTAAAGAATTATAAACATTTAAATGAAAAGGCCATTTTAGCCATTTTTGGTCAATTATTACAGGTATAGGGTTCTGGGCTTAGAAAATTCTCAACAAGATGTTAAGAGTTAAACATTAAATATAGACTTTTGAGTTGTTTCTATCAATACTGTTAAATTTTAGATCAGTAGATCAAGGATTGGTCAAATTATTAGATTATAAAAGGATTTTAAAAGGATTATAAAAGGATTATAAAATGATAAAATCTTTCAGAAAAGAAAAGGCATTTAAACATTAAAAATATACTTTAGGGTTGTTTCTAGATATACTGTTAAAAGTTGAGATCTCTTGAATGAGAATTGATCAAGTTATTAGATTATGAAATGATATCAATTTTTCTGAAACACCCTGTACATCTCAAATGATATCAAATTTTTTTGAAACTCCCTGTATTAAGATTTTGGCAATTTACCATAACAAGCAGTGAGCGCTGATTGCTAGTCAGGTCACTGTTTCTAACTTTGCCAGTATGTTTGGAAATGACCCTATTTAGTCTTAAATAGCCTCCAGTCTGCTTGATATCTGTCACAACTCCTTTATCTTATCACAGCCTTCCTCATTTTTCTCCTTTTTCAAAATTGGCACTGATCACAATGTTCTAAGATTACAAGAGAGATATTTATTCACAATATATACATTGAAATTGTGTGAATTAGGTACTTGACTTCTGACGGTAAGGGAAAAACGTTGGTCATTATTATTTCTAAATTAGTCCAATACTATCCAAGACTCTTTCAATGACTTTTTTTCACCTCTCACAAAAACTTACTGAAATAGCAGACATCATTTTGATTAGTCGTTCTACCTTCAATTACCAAAAATCCACATAGCATTTTATATTGTTTTTTTTTTTGTTTTTTTATTTGTCTTTTGTCTTTTGCTGTTTTTTTTTTTT
>CM042137.1:60065530-60093030 GCA_023376005.1 Doryteuthis pealeii | reverse complement strand
TCAGCATGGATACTGGAGACCTATCAGGGACAATGAATGGTAGGAACAGTTGGCAAGAGATTTTCTGAGGCAACATGACGATGATGATGATGATGATGATGATGATGATATACCTTTCTCAGTTATTATCTCTATGAGATATGTAAACAGCTCATCCAAAAATGTAAGATTTATATAAATCCAAATAATTAATGGATTATTATTACCTGTGACAGATTTCGGACTGCAAGACAATAGACAAAATTATGATAGGTTAGTGAGTCTGTGGCCAAGTGCTGCTTGGTGTCTAGTCAGACAGATGTTAACCTAATTGAACTCTTTAATTTCAGTACTACTGAGCAATCTACTGCACTCTACATTAATTGTAGATGTCAGTATATATGTAATTTTATATGGGAAATTATCAACTGTATAATCAAATTAATGATGTCCTGACCACCAGAAATGGAAATTTTGAACTTGGTAACCTAACATAACTATGTTCCATAGAGACCTTTTTTTTTTTCTCTTTTTTATTGTTATTTGATTAACTAGTCTAGGTGCAAAAAGAGTGACCAGTTTCATACGTCAAATGTTATTATTCTCATGACATTATTGATTTGTGTTAAAATATTATAATTTCTATAAAATGCACTGTTTAACTATATTGACTGTACAATATACTTTATATATCATTCTAGCAGAACTACCCGGCATTGACCGGGTTTTAAAAAGTTGAAAATAAATCTCTTATGTATATTTATATATAGATTAATAAAATTAATTTTTGATATATTTGTTTTATTATCTCTTATTCTTTATATATTATTGTTTTTAAATTGTTTACTTTTATTATTATTCTTGTTTGTATTTTATTTTATTTGTTTTTTATTTGATTTTCATAATATTTTATCCTTTATTAATTTGGCCTATTTTTAATCAATTTTTAATCAATTTTTTAATATATCATTGATTTATACTCTTATTATGTTTTTATTTAGTGTAAATGCAAGATAATTATCTCCCTTGTTTTGTTCGGCCATTTTATTGCGTGGGTACGGGCACCGTTTGACACTGGTAAAAGTCACGTGTTTGCGTGACGCGGGATTTCGAATTCATTTAGCAGCAGGATTTGAAGACGACAAGAAGGTAATTACAAGCTTGGAACTTTTCCTCCTCTTTTTCGATTTTAGTAGTTGTATTAGAGAAACTACATAGTCTATTTGTATTCTATTGTAGTTTCACATTGAAGACGTTCGTTGAAGACCGTTGCGAAACAGGAGGATAGTGACAACTCCTGTATTTACCCAAATAAAAGCGTCTCCAGCAGTCGACTCTGTCTTATTCATTTCTTTGCTGGGTGTTGCCGTTACATTTAGCTTTTCTTATGTAAAATGAGGGGTAAAGTTATTTTAAACGCCCTCTCAGACAAAAATAGTGTAGATTTTATTGAACTTTGGTTTTTGCTGGTCTCCACCAATTTTCCTTTATAAAAGGATTTGTTCTCAGTTGTTGAAGGTTTGGTTTGGTTTCTTTGTTTAATGGTTTATCAACCTTCATGAGTTATTTAATGCCAAAACCATCCTTGTAGAACAGCAGTGATACTATTTAACCCATAGTTGGGGAGATAAGGGGGATTATACCTTTCTGATAGGTATTCATCTGAAAGTGAATATAATAGCATGATTGGAGTTCAAACTCACTTACCACGATCTTGTAGAGGAGCTCAACGACCATGATGCCACAAATATTTGTACAAACAAACATACAGACATACAGACAGACATACAGAATCTTTCTTTTATATATATAGATACTTTCCTTTTTTTGTTAGAAAAGAACCCCACCCCCCACCCCAGCTAATGGGCTTGTTGCACTTTCCAGGATCATATCCTAAATTAAATGGGATTTAGTTAGGCATCTTTCCAGGCCAATTGGTCCCAGATGAAAATTCTTCATTTCAGAACCTGAGACATTTCTAAAGAAAAATCAAATTTGGAAGAATATCTTTTGCTCATTATTTAAGCTATTTTACTTTCTGTATAAATTCTCTACATTTCTACTGCTGACTTGTCTACTCATTCTGTTTGCTGGTGTTGTGATGATGTTGTTGTGTATTTTTCTTGCTCACTTTTTGTTTATAAAATACTTTTTGTCTGTAGAATGTTCCTCGTGGCAAAGGCTCGTACATTGGCCTTTGTATAAATTTCTATTTTGATCTAAAAATTGATTTCTAATCATCAATTTTAAAAGTAGAGAAATGAGTTTGCACTGCTTTATGCAACAGAGATGAAGTGATGTCATTTTTCATTCCTTTTCCTCTGTTGTCGGTACGTAATGTCCGTTGTCTTCATTGGCACTTTCATCTCTTCTCCAGATATGCGTGTGTGTACAGGCAATCGACTTCAGCAATAAACTAGACTTATACATTTGCATTTGTGTTTTATTTTGCTTCTGGCGCTCAAAAAACGTTGGATTCACTCAAGTGCACACGTAGGTATTGTGATTATTGTGACAAATGAAAATTAAATTAAATATTTCTTGCTATTATATTGGAAGAGAAAAAGTCTGTTTTTTGGTTTGTTTTATTTTTTTGTTTTTTGTTTTATATTTCTTCTTTCTTCTATGATTTCCTTCATGTTTAGAATTTGTCAAATATTGAAGACTATTATATCTTCATAGTGATTGCTTGCTAGATTCACTATTTTGGTTGGCTTTTTTTTTAAGTTGTTCCAGTTATTTTATATTTCTTCTAAGATTTCCTTCATGTTTAGAATTTGTCAAATATTGAAGACTATTATATCTTCATAGTGATTGCTTGCTAGATTCACTACTTTGGTTGGCTCTTTTTTTGTTGTTTTGTTCCAGTTACATTTTTATTTTTGTCTTTCACTTTATTTTTGTAGACCACTAAGTATTTGTCTAAGTCTCTGTCTTCCATTTGTTTCTCTTTTTCACCTGTTAACATAAAAAATTCTTTCCTCATTACAGGTAAGGAATTTGTTTTATTTCTTACTGTTATTATTAAAGCCTACCCAAACTATGCCACAAACCTAACCACATGTAAAAATAGGGTGACAAAAAAAATTAACAAAAATCATCCTAATTTGTCACCTAGACAATAATAGATGTATAGTCAAGCATATAAACAAAGAAGAGACAAATATTTGTTTTCATTATGGCATCAGTGCTGCAAGACTATGGATCTGCGCTTGGATCTTGACTGGGCAATGTTTTATGCATGACTGACAGTAGCCCTTGTTGAAGGTCTCCTCTCTTCATGATACCAATACTGTCAAAAGAAATTACAAGATGATGATGATGAAGATGATGATGATGATGATGATGTTGTTGTTTGTTGTTGTTGATGATGATGATATAGTTTTCATTTGTTCAGCCATATCATATTTCATATATATAATAAATTAGAGAATTATCCAACAGTATGTAGAAAATTTTTATATATATATATATATATATATATATATATATATATATATATATATATAGAGAGAGAGAGAGAGAGAGAGAGAGAGAGAGAGAAGAGAAAGAGAGTGAGAGAAAAGGGGATAGATAGATAGATAGATAGATAGATACAAGAATAATCCCAATGTTGAGGTCTCCAAAATATTTAGAAATCACAGAAACGTTTGTTTATTGTCAATGTTTACATCATTTCAATTTTGAACATTTATCTACTTTATACATAATTGCCTTTTGCTCAATGTTGATGCTGTGGCAGTTTTTGTATGCCCAGGTCATACCAGCTTGCCACTATATTGTTATGGAAGCATTGAACCTTGTCATCATGGCAATCCCTTATACCACTTGTGGATATTTTTGACATCCATGTATGACTCGCTTCTGTTGATTGGTGATGAATTTCAATCCGTTTAATGCTTTTGTTTTCTAAAACTGAATTACTGCACAAACTTTGCATTTGGCGGTAGTATCAATTGGGAGCACCATCAGAAATGACTGCCAAGCCAAGATTGAGCATGCATTTGCACAACAAACACAACAGTGTTGTCAATAGTTTCCCTACATCACCAGTACTTTGAAGACATTACTTTTGGAATTACCCTCATAGATAGATAGATAGATAGATAGATATGAACTGAAATAGATAGATAGATAGATAGATAGAAAGATATGAACTGAAATAAATAGATAGATAGATAGATAGATATGAACTGAAATAAATAGATAGATAGATAGATAGATATGAACTGAAATAAATAGATAGATAGATAGATAGATAGATAGATATGAATTGAAATAAATAAATAAATAAATAGATAGATAGATAGATAGAAACTCAAACAGATAGATAGATAGATAGATAGATATGAACTCAAACAGATAGATAGATAGATAGATAGATAGATAGATATGAACTCAAACAGACAGATAGATAGATAGATAGATAGATAGATATGAACTGAAATAAATAAATAAATAAATAAATAGATAGATAGATAGATGGATATTAACACAAATAGACAAATAGATAGATAGATAGATATGAAATCAAACAAACAAACAAACAGATAGATAGATAGGAACTCTTGAACTCTTATATATATATATATATATATATAGAGAGAGAGAGAGAGAGAGAAAGAATGAGAAATAGAGAGACAGAGGGGGTATAGATAGATAGATAGGAACTCATAGAGAGAGAGAGAGAGAGAGAGAAAGAATGAGAAATAGAGAGACAGAGGGGGTATAGATAGATAGATAGGAACATAGAGAGAGAGAGAGAGAGAGAGAAAGAATGAGAATAGAGAGAAGAGGGGGTATAGATAGATAGATAGATAGATAGATAGATAGGAACTCTTATATATATATATATATATATATATATATATATATATATGTGTGTGGTGTGTGTATATATAGATAGATAGAGAGAGAAATAGAGATAGATAGAGAGAGAGATAGATAGATAATAGAGAGAAATAGAGAGAGATAGAGAAATAAAGAGAAAGGGAGATAGATAGATAGATAGATAGATAGATATTGACAAGCATATAAACACAGAGGAGATAAATAAATATTACTTTGCTCTCATTTAATTAAAATACACCAAACATTTTGAGTGTGAAGAACTGCCTAAAATACAAATAAAAAAATAAATGATAAAAGGCAGGAAATCTTTCTGGGGTTGCTACCCCCATCTGATTGATTGGATTCTTTTAAAAAGGATTGGCTCGGTTTTATATGAACCTTTTTTTAAAACCAAATCATTAAAAACTTATTTGCAGATCTTCTTTAGATCTTAGTATTATTTTCTTAAGTGCATAACACTCTTCGATTCAGATAATCAACATTTTTCAAGGTCTCCAAGTTAGTTTTCACTTTTCGAATCTAAATATATATTTGGTAGGTGAATATTGCACAAGACTATCAAAAGCTATTAACGTATGTACAGATGTTTCTGCTAAATACAGATGATACTCACCTCAAATACTTAAGCTGACATATTTACTTCCCTTGTTTAATAGAGTAACTAAGATGAAGTGATTGGTATTCATGCCTGACTGAGCATTACAAATTGTTCAATTATACAAAGGGAACTCAGTCGATGAATTGAGAATAGAAAGTATATCTTTTAAATAGGTTGAGCCTCTTCTCTTCACACACATTTAGTAACTTTTTTTTTAGAAACAAACATGACATTCGCTGAACCCTAAAAACATTTAGCCAAGGTCATCGTATTTAAACCTTGAGATTCTTTAAGTCACAGCTGTTACATTCATTGATGACATTTTTTCAAAAAAATGTTTGTACTCTGACATTAAATTTACTATGTCAACTATTTTATGTACGTATGTGTAAGTTGTATTATGTTATACCTAAATTTGTTTTCTGCTTGTTTGTTTTTAAAAAGCTGTGAGATAAACTTTTAGACATAAGAATAAAATAACAGATCCTCACAATTCATTTATTTATTCAACTTAGTTATATTTTACAGAATTTTAATGAAAATAACATGATATATATGTATACCACACACACACACACACACACACACACACACACACACACACACACATGCACCTGTGAGCGTGTGTGTGTGTATGTGTGTGTGTGTGTTATAAGGGAGTAAAATATGGAAATGAATCCAACAATGTATAAAAATCCATAAATATATAGAAGCATTTACCTTAACATCAAAATAAATTCATCTTTTTTGGGGGAAGTCTTGGTTTATATATATATATATATATATATACACCAACCCCTCCACACAAGCAGGATGTGACCTGGTTAATTTCTTAAGCAGAGTTTAACAATTCAGAGTTTCCCTTCTCATAGACAGGTTGCCTAACCAAGGTTAAAGAGCCCAGTTTGCCCTAGTATTTACCCATAGCTGGAGGGAGAATAGTAGGATTCATACCTTTCCCAAGGGTATTAGAGCTATGTGAAATGCCAACAGCCTTTTCCAGGATTTTAACTCGGCTTGATGAGTTCATTTCCCATGATTGTAACCATTACACCACATGCCTCGATCTATATATCTATATATATTACATACATGGTGCTACAAAATAAAAAGCTGGATTGATGGCCAAAACATTTTTTAAACAGTGGTTCCCAAACAAATGGAGGATGTGGCAAGCAAAAAATTTGGATTTCCGATCTTTTGAACAGTGAAGATCAATGAGTTTCATCTCCAGTTGTAATGGTACTTCTTTATTGACATCAAAAGGCAAAGAAAAAAATTGGAAAGTTGGATGAAGAGTTGCATGGATAACTTTCAAGGGTTGCATGCAGCCTGTGGGTTGTGGGTTGGGGAGTTCTATTTTAAACCAACAATACAGTTAAGCTCAAAAGCATTGTTATAGAGATTAAAGCATGATACAATAAGTTTAATCTTCAGTTCACTTCTCCATTCCACTATAAAATGAGGGTGGCCTTCAGCCTACTCCCCACCCTCCCAGACGCCCTGCCTGTATCATTTATCTATATCTTATTCCTTACCCAAAAATTTAGAAAATTATTAGAGAGTGATCAATCTGTTTATCTTATAAGTTACTCAGCATTTCCCATCTTAACAGACATTTCACACATCTCTTAAAATCAATAACAATTTTTTTTAAAAAGAAAACTTATTTTCAACAAATTTTTTTTCTTTCTTTGAGGAAAGCATTTTATGCTTTTCAAATTCTATAAAAAATTTTAATTAACACCTTGCATACTGGATTTATTCTATTTTTCAATTAGAAAGAATTCACTAAATAATGACAATGGCTCCAATCAAATTGTAGAAAAATACTGACTTGTTTTATTCTATGTAACTTCATGATTTTTTTAATAAGATTTCAAATGCTAATTCGGTTAAATCGAACTTAACGGACTTAAATTCCACCATCGTAAGTCACCCCACCGAAAGAAAAAAAAATACCAAAAATCAGGGAATTAACCACATATTTTGAGGCGTAACACAGATTCTCAAAGATATGTGGTATAAAGTTAACTGACCTGAAAAAATGTAAAAGTTTTAAAATAAAATAACTGGTGCATTATATCTTTTATTCATTAATATATCAACACTGAAAATTTCATTAAATTCCCTGATTTTTGGTTTTTTTTCTTTCAGCAGGGGGACATACGATGGTGGAATTTAGGTCCGTTAAGTTCGATGTAACTGTTAATTCTTATGAAAAACGTGTGGTATTATTACTTAATTCAAAATTTGGGGTATGAATTTTGTACATGTAATGACAGTAGTCATTTACTAAACAAGTTAATTTGGCACAAGGCCAGAAATATATAGCACCCAGTGAGAGTTGTAGCAGCTGATGTCACAGCATACCTTGCTGATTGTTGAGTAGGAACTTTTGGCCTTGTTTATTAAGAGAAGGGAAATTTCCCTTTAGACAAGAAATGTGGTAATTGAAAGATTCAAAAGGAATAGTGCATAAATGACATGAAATGAAATTGAGAAACAATAATAATATAGACTTATTGTCAGAAACGTGACAAAGGTTAAAAAGGAATATTCATTATATTAATTCAAATTCACCATATCCTGAATGATTTTAAAAGTAATGTGGGAATAGGAAATTCCCAAGCGATCCCCAAACACTGCATACATATCTTGGTCAGGGAAAGGAGATGCCCTTGTTTGTGGCAAATTCTCCAGACGTAGTGACAAGTATGCTAAAAGCCTTGTTCATAGACAGAAAAGAAATTTCCCTTTCTTGTCTGCTTGGCAAGTGAGAGAGAGAGTGGAAAGAAGGAATACCAAAAATGTACAAATAATATCAAATAAAATTAAGAAACAAATGTTTGCAACAATAACAAAGATAAATTTATTATCAGAAATGTGACAAAGGTTAAAAAAGAAATATTCATGATATTAATTGGAAAATCCTTTGTGTATGTATATGTATATTAGAGATGAGTGCAAGAGTCTTTGGAATAAAAGTTTTTTGTATGTATGTGTGATATGTACGTTTTGGTTTTTGGTAATAGACAAACTTGCTTCAGTGAGAATCTTGATTTTTATTATGTCTGGGTTGTCCAAGAACATATATGTGTCTGATGGTAATAGACAAACTTGCTTCGGTGAGAATCTTGATTTTTATTATGTCTGGGTTGTCTAAGAACATATATGTGTCTGATGGTAATAGACAAACTTGCTTCGGTGAGAATCTTGATTTTTATTATGTCTGGGTTATCCAAGAACATATGATGAAAATATTCATGTTTTTATGTAGAATGTCCTTATCTATGTGTATGTATAACATAAACATAAATAAACAAATACTATTTACAATAATTAAATTAACCACTGTAAATCTAAAATTATACAGAATTTTAAAACATCCAATTCATATCTTTATATCTGTTATACCGGACGTTCCTACAGTGGAGAATATACACCGGTTCTCACTATAAATAGTGAGACACCAAGGGAAAAGGTTGTACTGTTACCGTACTGTTACCGTACTGTTACTGTTTAGCTAGCCGTTCTTGTACCTTATTGTAAATACACTTGTCTCTTTTTACCCTACCTTGACTTCTTTTTTTACTGTTGAACTAACATCACAACAATATCAATACTCATGTTCCTTAATTGTATGAACGTTATTATCTTGCAACACCCTCTGGTTAGAAATGAGACCGCCCACATTGCCCAGGATGAAATGCAAAAATGTGAATCCTGATTATCTCATGTTGCTTATCTGCTGAATTCTTATTTCATATGAGTGTCATCACCTCAGCTAAATAATGGACCATTCTGTTTTTAATATCAAGAAAGAAAGGGAAGAAAAAGGACACGCTACACAGAAAAAATATAATAAAAAAGAAAGAAAGTAGGGGAAAGATAGAGAGAGGGGTTGACCACATGGAAGCGATAACACTAATTTGTTTCAATTGAACATAATAAAAAGATAAAGAGAAGGAAAGAAAGAAAAAGAACAATGCAAGAGAGTTAAATCAAGATTATTATACTTCTTACATATTGAACTATTTAGCAATAGCTCTTGAAGTAAACATATCAAACATTGTAATAATTAAATCATTATACTGTGGTATATCCACAAGTTCTGCTAGTATAACATTTATTTGTATTTGAATTCAGAGAAACAATCTTTGGATGAAACAATTATTTTGGTGTAATGATGTTCAGTGAAGTAATTTTTTCAGGCAAGTAATATTCGGTATTATGAGCCAGACCATTATTTTAGAGATGAGTGTAAGAGTCCTAGTAATGAAAGTTTTTTTGTATGTACAAGGGTGGGGGGCTGAAAAGTTCATAGCCTGAAGAGTTCATATGATGATGTCATATCTGCTGTTGATAACTTTTTCACCACTGAGGTCCACACACTTCTTCCGTCAGTGTTGCAGTGTTTGGATCTCATTGGTCAAAAATTAAGTTTACTTTTCAACATAGTAAACTTCATTTGGTTACATTCTACGAGAGTGGTCAGCCTATAAAGTTTTTACCAACCCTTGGAATATGTTTAGGTTTGTTTTTTTTGTGTTTTTGGTTTGTTTGTTTGTTTTTTTGTTGATAGAACAACTTAACTACTTACTTGTTTTGGTGAGATTCTTGATTTTTTTCTTTGTGTGTGTGTGTGTGTGTGTGTGTGTGTGTGTGTGTGTGTAGGTTGTCCAAGAGTGAATATGTCTCTGATGGAGATATTTGGTAAATTGACCAAGTGTTGGACTCACTGACTGCCACTGAATGTTTCTTAGCTATTTTCATATCAAGTGGCTAGACTCCAATGCAACCAAACTTTTAGACTTTTCCTCTCAATCTTATTGGCTACAAATTGTAGTTTTTCTTATCACATGACTGCACTGGACTATGTCTGCATGAGTGTTAGTTTGTGCCAGATCTGATGCCTTACAGTCTGTGATTTTGGATTTATTTTTAGCTTTTTTGAAATGAGGAACTATTGTTTTTATAAAATTCTTCATGAGACCAAATTTGAAGGGATAGAAAGAAAACTTTTTATGGGTCTACCAGTAAAATTAGCATTATATGTACAAAATTCTGAGGTGCTTGAACTATTCTGAACATTGATTCAGAATCAGTATACTTAATTTAATTTAGTCTATAACAAATATTTTTTTACCCTAGTCATAAAATCTTTGTACCCACCCCTAAATATAGACTAATTGTACAAGTGTGCTGGGTCTCATAAATTCAACTTTATCTTTAAAGTATCCTCATTTGATTGATTGGTTGATTGATTATAACAACATGTCAACCTGTGTAGGGTTATATTATACCTAGAGGTTAGGGAATCATGTTCATTGTGGGTTCATATTTACATTTTTTTATGTAGTTGTTTCTTAACCCTTTATCTACCACTGCCATCCACAATAAAAAAAAAGTAAAGTCGTCGGGGGTGGCCTAATGTCGGTATCAACCAGTCAGCGAGGGAATCTATCCCAATAACGCTCGCCACACCTTCCATCAGCTCCTTACTTTACCGCACAGATCCCTGTGCTACTCATACACTGAGTTGCTAGGAACCTTGTGGTTTCTAGTCGAACACTCTACTGACTGAGCTAACCCGGCCCCATCCACAATAGCCATGTCCCAAATAGTTGACAAGCTAGTATCATATAGCTGATCCTTTACTACTGAATAGAAATGTATTCATTTAATTAATTTCTCTTTTTTAACTCTAAACCATTTTTAACAGCTGATGATCTTGGGTGGGGTTTTTTTTGTGGGGGGGGGCGTCTGGCATTTTGATCATCAGGCAGTTTGGGGTGCTCTGGTAGATAAAGGGTCAAAAGGGGTTTTTTTCACATGGTCTTATCAAATGTAAATATTTTTAAAACATATCTATTTGATTTATAGATGAGACACTAACATTTCCTAACACTGCAGGTCAGAGTGGACCTAGGAGTAATGGGAATGAAGAGATACTCAATACTCACCCTATCTTAAGAACTGATACCTCAGTTTTGGACATTTTTTTTGGAGGAGAGGGCTTCTTACCACTATGCATAGCATACAGTCAGCATATTTAAAGTAATACACTTATTAGAACAAAAAAAGAAAATATACCTCATCATTCTCATTGGGTCGTGCTAACAGTACAAATCCCCATGACTCTCTCTCTCTCTCGCTACCTGTTCCAATCAGTCATTACCTCTGGCAGATCTTCCGTACAGCATCTAGAATCTGCACAGAGCTAATTGATGTAGGATTTGCTGGTTGGCCTACACTGGTGTGTCCATGTGTAGAACCATCCGCAGAAGAACCATCACTTATGAGTTCATCATCACTTCTCCAGCGGTGTCCAATATATTTTTTCACCTTACTTGGATGGTTTGTGTGATAGGAGGTAAATAGCTGTACATCTACTTTTTGTGGGATGCTGCTTCCAAGATTTGTTCAAGACAGCACACAGCATCCTTGTGTATTTCCCATATAGCTTTTGAAGAATAATTAAAGTTCCAATTACCGTCAAACTGGGAAGACAAGGCAACAAACAATTGTAACTCAAATACAAACTTGAATGCTACAAAGTCCACTGCAAAATGACAAAGTATATATAAGAATCCACGATGTCATTCAAATCAAGCAGTCAGCAGCCAATCAGAACTCAAGGAGTGAAATCACCCAAATCACCCAGATTCATAGATGGATTATTCTTGATTCCTATTTATACCAGCTGTCTTGGACACTGCTGGAGTTTTACTTAGTTAGCTGCTGTTATTAAAACCAACAGTAGACTAACTGACTTCAATAGCTTTATCTCTAAGCATTTTGTGGCCAAGTTGTGTAGCCATACAGTAGCACTGACATGGCTTCAGCTTGGAAAAATTCTCCCATTGTTTTATCTGAGAGATATGAGTTTTTCCTACTCTTTTTTTTTAATACATTTTAAAGAGTAAAAGTCTTATTTAGACACAAAACATAGAAAATTGTTACAAAGTTATAAACTTTATATATTTTATGTGGATACATTTTTTTTTAATTAAAAGATAATCATTTCAGAATTAAAAGTGCTTTTGATGTTTATTCGTACATTCATTGATTATGAAGGTGTTAAACTTTTAAGTAATGACCCCCCCCGCCACCCCCCCAAAACTGCTATAAACAAACAAATTGTGTGTACATTTTAGGAGGAGAGCATGTATGAGCTTTTAAGACAACACCCTTAAATAAACATGTCTTTCCTGCCTATTTCTTTTTAATATTATTTTTTTTTCTCTCTTATTAAACTTGTAGAAACCATGGAAACTCCATCACTACATCTTTACAATTTAGGAATATAACATAGGTCTATATATTTTAGCAATGCAGGGTGAAAAAACAAAACGGATTGTATTACTGGGACTTCTGAACTTATGAACAGGATACGCTCCTGCAATAATAAAGATCTATATATAATGGAGATTTGGTGTCTGTTTATCTATATCTGAAACTATGTCACTGCTTACATCACAATACCCTCAGGAATTGTGTAACTTTATCAATGAGTATTTAATTTATAGTCAAAATTTACATAGAATAAATCTTATTTATTAGTGATTTCTCTGTGAAAATCTGAGTTAAATTTGCCTCAAAGCAGCCTTTGTTATTAGTGCATTTAAAATCCTGCAATTTGTCTTATATATCACTAAGAAATAAAAGGTTTACATAATATATGGTGTGGTTAATTTGCATACTGGTTTTAACAAAACTGGATTTAACAAAAAATTGCTTGGTATTATTGATCTCTAATATTATTGTTTTATTCTTCAATGTATTAAAATCAATCCTATGAATGATTTCATAAAGAAACTAATTAAAATATAATTAAAATAAATGTAATCTTTTTATATGCATTCTTATCTAATTTCGTTAGTCTTTCTAATATACTACACTTTATTACATTAAAACTTAAATACTTATTCTTGTAGTATTTATAATTTTTCTGTACTTTCTTCATTCTTAACTCTGCCTAGCTTTCTTGTACTTAAGGAAAATTCTAACAAAAAATGTATTTGTTCATTTAGTTATTTCAAATCTTTTGATTAATATCAAAACATTTCTGGCGGGAATCACCGTGGCGTAATGGCTAATGTGTTAGACTGTAACAACATAGTTAGCAAGTTCAAACTCCAGTTGCACTATTACTTTCCATTTTGGATTAATACCCTTGGGAATGGTATTAAACACTTCATCCCCCCCCCAGCTTTGGGTTAAATAGTACCACTACTATTCTTTTACAAGGATGGCTTTGGCATAAATAACCTACAAAGGTTGATATGCCATTAAACAAAGAAACCAAACCTTTCTAAAACATTCATTATAAATATTTGTACATTGTGTCTTCTTGCTCGAAAGATTTATTTGTTTCTAAAATATTTTTATGTCTTACCATTCCTTGATTCCTTTTGAAATTTTGCCGAAGTTCTTTTGAAGTTCTTTTGAAGTTCTTACTAACACCAATGGTTAACATCACTTACGAAGTCCTCTCAGTAAGCAAAGTTGTTAGCTTACTGATATATTATAATGGAGATTCAGTGTCTGTCTGTAACCAAAACATTGTTTACATCGCCACACCCTCAGGATTTGCATAAGTCATTCAATGAGTATTTAATTTAATAGTCAAAATCATTAATACATAGAATAAATCTTATTTATCAACGATGTCTCTATGAAAATCTTAGATTTGCCTAAAAACAGCCAATGTTATTAATGCGTTTAAAATCCTGCAGTGTGTCTTATATATCACTAAGAAATAAAGGTTTACATAATATATGGTGTGGTTAATTTTAAGTTTAACAAAACCAGGTTTAATAAATAATTACTTGTGTTATTGGTCTCTAATATTATTGTTTTATTCTTCAACATATTCAAATCAATCCTTTTATATTTTCTTAATACTTTGTATTAAAGGTTACATGCATATAAGAACAAATAAGAAAGTAGAAAGCGCGTGGTGTAATGGTTAAAGTCATAGGAAATGGACTTGTCGCCCCGAGTTCAAATGGACGTGGTAATTGCATTTCACTTAGCGCTAATACCCTTGGGAAAGGTATGAATTCTACTCTCCCTCCAGCTATGGGTAAATAGTAGGGCAGACTGGGCTCTTTAACCTTGGTTAGGCAACCGGTCTAGGAGAAGGAAAACTCTGAATTCAAACCTGTTAAACTCCGCTTAAGAAATTGACCTTGTGTCATATCCTGCTCGTGCGGAGGGGTCGGTAAATATATATAAGAACAAATAAGAGGACTTCAAATACAACACATTTGGAGGGTGTCAAATCTTTAATACGAGTGTCTGTCGACTAAACTTTGAAGTCTGAAAGATTTGCATTGCTTATTTACTAAATAAACAAGGGTGATTAAAGATTAATTTTTAAATAATGAAAATAAAACATAACATCTTACAATTGTCCATTGATTGATTTTAATCGTCAACCTGTCTTGGGTTATATTATTGTTATAACCTATTGGGCGGCAAGAGGTTTTGGGTGTTTTAAGGTTTAAAGGTAGCTGGATATTCTCGGTGCGTGTTCTTAGGCTTTTTGCTTTTGACCCCATCTCATTTGGTGTTCGCGCTGAAAAGGAAGGAATTCAAGGAATGAAAAAGAAAGAGATAAAGGCAGAAGGTGGTTTTATGACTTAGGCTTAATTGATCGGTCATGGCCGCCTGTGACAAGGGGATATGCCCCTGGCCATGGTAGCGACTACACACAGTTAAGGCCTAAACTTGAATGACCGAGAGATTTTCTTGGGGGTAGGAAGTGGGTCCTTTTCCTCGCACATGCACGAGGATTCTTCCGTATTTTAAAAAAATGTTATTTTAATTTTATTTTAATCCTCACAAACCTAACAAAGGTTACTAAATGAGGAATAATCAAATGGAGGTTGGAAATAAAATGGAATCTTTATAACATTAACAAAATACAATACTCACCAGCGGCATGAAGAAGGGTAAATCACTGCTAGTGTTATCAGACAGCTGAGTCAGTATAATACTCTGTATTTATGATTTTTGTTGTTTGGTTGTTTTGTTTTGTTTTATATCAACCCTTTTCGGGTCATTTAATGCCGAATCAAGTAATTTTGATAACAGTTTGCTTATAGTACTTGCTGTTGCTTAAGTGGTCACCCATTTAAGTATTGAACAGGCTCATCGTCACTTAACTTCAGTGATCTAGCAGGAACCGGTGCTTTCAACATGACTTGACCATAAACCCGTATTTATGAGGATTGTGACATACCCAATAATGTTCATAGTAGGGTATGAAAAAAGTGAATGGAAGTGAATCCGACAGTATGAAATTAATATTTAGAAAAAACATCATGTGTTTGTTTTTTCTAAATTAATTTCATAGTAGGGTATATCATAGTAGTAGGTATATATAATTTGTTTTTTCTAAATATTAATTTCATAGTAGGGTATATATAATTTGTTTTTTCTAAATATTAATTTCATAGTAGGGTATATATAATTTGTTTTTCTAAATATTAATTTCATAGTAGGGTATATATAATTTGTTTTTTCTAAATATTAATTTCATAGTAGGGTATATATATTTTGTTTTTTCTAAATATTAATTTCATAGTAGGGTATATATAATATTAATTTCATAGTAGGGTATATATAACTAAATATATATATATAATTCATAGTAGGGTATATATAATTTTTTTTCTAAATATTAATTTAATATATAATATAGTAGGGTATATATAACAATTATGCCTATGGTTAGTAAATCACATTAATTGTATATTTATATTTACATATTTTGTGTAGTAGTTTCTTAAGATGTTTTTTTTTTTGTACCTTGTTCTATTGAATCCAAATAATCATTTTACCCATAGAATATTTTACCCATGGATGGAACCCTAACAGTTACTACCAAATGCAGTTTTGTATCATACCCAGGAGACCCTTTGTCATGGGGATCATTATCATCATGTCACGCAATTAGCACAGATATCCATGACAATCTCTCGCCAACCTTCTCTATCATTTATTATCCCCGAGAGATCCTCTGTGCAGCATCCAGTATCTACACAAAGCTGGTAAATGTGCGTCCTTGCTGAGCGACCCACATTAGCATGCCCATGTGCTAGTTTCCACAGGAGAATGTCACTTATGAGTTAGTCTTTGCTTCTCCAGCAGTGGGGATACAATCATCATATTTTCTGCAGAGGATAAAGTCAGTATATACTAAGTCTCACTGATAGGACCTTACAATTGGAAAAATTCAACACAGCCTCAAAAAAGTAACTGATATTTAAACTAAGAAAATTTTGTTTAACAATTGTAATCTGTTTTTAAAGAGAATAAACTTGACACTTTGATTTGTGCAACAAATTCTACTTATAAGCTTGTCCTTGCTTGTCCAGCGTGTCTTGTTCATCTTACCTGAATGGTTTGTGTGATAAGAGGCAAGTGGCCATACAGCTGCTCTTTTGTGGGATGTTGCTTCCAGGATTTCTTCAAGATTGCATGCAGCATCCTTGTATAGTTCCCATGCATCTTTTTATATATTCAAACAATGGGAGTAAATAGGGAAATAAATTCATCTTTCTGGAATACTTTGTGTTTTTCTATTTTCTATATATTCAAGCAATACAAATCATGTCAACTGAACATAGCAGTAAGTATGTAACACTGCTATTGAATCATATAAACCAGATGTGTTCATTCACTTATTAAAGAATTCTTCTATTACATTCTGTTTACAGAATTTTCATTACCAGATTTCGCTTTCTCATTACCAAACTTTACTAATCAAGATTATATGATATTGCAATACCTACGAGAGGAATGATAATTCTTATCTGAAAACTAGTGTGTAGCACAGTGTTTATGTTTTCTCTATAGAAATCAAAACTGTGGAGGCATACAGTGTAATGGTTATTGTAGTAGGAAATGGACTTAACAAACTGAGTTCAAATCCTGAACGAGGCTCTTTGCATGTCACATTGACTGTCGTGAGTACTCGGAGCAACGGTTCGCGTGCTCACTCGAACGAGCGGTGTGCCAAGCTGCCTCCGTGCGATAACGACTGAAAGTCTCTTAGCCGGATGTCGCCACGGTATTACGAAAGGCGTCTCTTTTCGTTCCGCTGGAGCCTGCCATAGTCGTCTGTCCAATGGGAAAAGTATGCATCTAACTATTCTCCCATCAGCTATGGGTAAATATTAGGATGGACTGGACTCTTTTACCGTGGTACGGCAACCATTCTAGGAGAAGGAAAACTCAGAATTCAAAGCTGTTGAACTCCACTTAAGAAATTGACTTTGTGTCACATCCTACTCATGCAGAGGGGTTGGGTAAATATATAAATCAAAAAGAGCATCCAAGTCACTGTCTATCTCATCTGTAGATTGGATTAATATATCTATTCTATTGAGTGCGGACCAGATTATTTCAGGTTGCAGACCAAATCTGGCCTGCCAGCCATAAGTTACTGCTGACCCTTGCATTACATGATATTTAAACTTTCAAATTGGTGTATTGTTCAAAACTTAAATTAACCAAAGTTTTTAATGGAAGGTTTGGCAACTTATGTCTTATAGGCCAGATCCAGCCCACAAGCCATAATTTGCTAACCCCCTTGGGTTACATAGTTAAACTTTTACATTGGGGCATTGTTCAAAATTTAAATTTACTGAAGGTTATAACTTTTGTAGATATAATTTATATGTGATTTTGAAGACTTTAAGAAAGATCCAATTATCACTGTTCTTCTCTGTTATTTTTTTTTGGGCTCTCAGGTTTTTATAGACAAATTTTTTTTTGGCTAAATACTGGCAGTGACAAACATATTCCAATTATCACTGTTCTTCTCTGTTATTATTTTTCAAGCTGTTACGATTTTTATGGCCATTTTTAGGCTGCAGGTGAGAGCACTTTACAGTGGAGATCCCTTGTGTTCCTTAGTGAAGAATCCTTTGGTTGTTCCTTAGTGTTAGGTAGAATCCTTTGGTTGTTCCTTAGTGTTAGGTAGGATCCTTTGGTTGTTCTTTAGTGAAAAACCCGTGGTTGTTCCACGGTGTTAGAGAGAATACTCTGGTTGCTGATCTGTTCGTCTGTTCGAATATGTGCAAATGAATGGGATTCAAGATCGGCGATTAAATAGTTAACCAACCACGTATTCGAGCGTGTTGATTGGTTGGCTTTAATCCACACACCCACTCAGAGTCTATAAGTTTAAGTGGTGAGCTACAGCACACTTTATATGACAAAATATTCCAACACAAGCTCTCAGGTTTTCTATACAAATTGTTTGTGGCTAAATACTGGCAGTGACAAACATATTCTTAAAACTTTTACTTTGTCTTCAAGTAACAAAATCAGAATTTCTTGATTCTAGTAGAATCATTTCCAGATCCATACACTTTTTGTTTTTGACAGATTTTCACTCCAAAGTCTTATTTTATGTCTACATCTAACAACTATGACTTCAATGTATTATATATTAATATGCTTGTTCTAAATCTTCCGTCCATTGTCATCTTGCAACAACCTCTGGTTAAAAATGAGACTGTCCAAATATTCCAAGATGAAATGCAAAAATGTAAATACTGATTATCTGGTTGTTGCTTATTCACAGAATTCTTACTTCTTATGAGTGTTGTCACCTCAGCTAAATAATGGACTATTCTGTTTTTATTATAAAGAAAGGACATGCTACACATAAAAAATATAATAAAAAAGAAAGAAAAAGAGTAGGAGAAAGATAGAGAGGGGGGATGAAATGCAAAAACAATAACGCTAATCTGTTTCAATTGATGATGAAAAGAAGGAAAGAAAGACAAAAATAGTGAGAAAGAGTTAAATCAAGATTATCATTTTACATTTGATCTATTGTAACATATCAAATGTAATAATTAAATTATCATACTGTGGTATATCCACAGGTCCTGCTAGTGTATTATCATTCTACTCCTTATGAGTTTTTCAGACCAGTTCAAACTGGTGGTTTTTCACTGGAGTCTTAGTGACAACAAGTCTCCTCAGATCTCCAAGACTTTTCTAAGTATTCTAGCTGATCATAACGGTGCTATGGACTGAATGTTCTCAATTCTTTCTCTGATCTTAAGTTTCCCCAGTCTCTTTTCCAGGCCTTTGGTGATCGTTCCAAGAGCACCAACTACAATTAGTATCACTGTCACCTTCATGTTCCACAACTTATTCAACTACCTGGCAATAACTAAGTATTTGTCTATCTTTTCACTTTTTTAATTTTTGCTCAATGGTCTTTTGGAATGGCAAAATCTACTAGAGGTTAGTTTCTTCTAGTTAATTAATACTAGGTCTGTTCTTTGGCTGGGATTGGAGGATATTATTATTTGCTCCTTTTGAGTTTTCACATCAGCATTAGCTGATGGTCTTTCACTGGAGTCTGGTGACAGCAAGTCTCCTCAGGTCTCCAGGACTCTTCTGAGTATTCTGGCAGATTGCAGCAGTGCAGTGTTCTGAATGGTTTCATCCTTCCTCTGATTCCAAACTTTCCAAGCCCCTTTTCCAATCCTTTTGGGACTGTTCCAAATGCACCAACTACAATTGGTATAACTTTCACTTTCATATTCCATAACTTTTTTAGTTCTCTGGCAAGGTCCAGATATTTGTCAATTTTTTCATTTTCCTTTAACTTCACCCTGTGATCTGCTGGCACTGCAAAATCCACCAGTTGACAAGTTCTTTCTTTTTTGTTTATCAACACTAGGTCTGGTTTTCTTGCTGGGATAAGGTGATCCGTTTTTATTTCAAAGTCCCAGAGAATTTTATGCATTTCGTTCTCAAGAACAGATTCTGGTTCATGCATATACCATTTTTTTGCATGGTCAAAATTTAATTTTTTGCATAATTCCCAGTGGATCACCTTCCCAACCC
The DNA here is from genome assembly GCA_023376005.1 of Doryteuthis pealeii. Taxonomy (NCBI): domain Eukaryota; kingdom Metazoa; phylum Mollusca; class Cephalopoda; order Myopsida; family Loliginidae; genus Doryteuthis; species Doryteuthis pealeii. The sequence continues at coordinate 60,072,713 of CM042137.1, read as the reverse complement.
AGTCGTGTCTAGTTTTGTATTTATTATTATTATCATTATTATTATTATTATTATTATTTCACTCCTTGAGATAACTGTACCTTTTATTTTAGATGTCATAATGGCAAATACACATCTTGAAATTCTGCCAATGTTATGGCATTATTTTAAATGAAGCCTCAAAGCTACTGAAGCTGTTTACAGAATTTGGCAAGAGGAAGAAAATGAAACAATATCTGACCACACTGCCCAAAATAAGTTTTAGTCTTTTAATGATGGTGACATGTCCCTTGAAATAAAGTCAAGAACTAGATGACCATCAGTTGTCAATTATAAATCATTTAAAGGAAATGTAGAAAAGAATTTGACCAGCAACAGAGAAAAACTTTCAAAAAAGCTAGGATCATTAAAAGATGTAAAGCATTAAAAAAAATATGTTAAATATTAAATTGGCCAAATCTCTTATTTGGCACAAAGTATAGGTTCCTAGTTCCTAGTTCGATACCGGTCCCTGCCAACTCAGCGTATGAGTAGCATAGTGATCTGTGCGGTAAAGTAAGGAGCTGATGGTAGGTGTGGTGCTTCACCTCAGATGCTAAAATAATCTCCTTGGTCTAGCACAAATGAAAAGGGATAGACTCCCTTGCTGATTGGCTGATACCGACTTTAGGCCGCCCCAACGACTTATAGTTTATTTAAAAATAATTAAACTGTTGTACACAGTGAGATATTGTGATGTCTAGCTGAGGTCAACTCAGTTTGACTTATGTGTAGTAATCCCTGGAGTTAGTTGAAAGCTTGGCTTTTATTGGGGGATTTTAAAGTCATGTGACTATGAATTCTAGAAGTTAGAAATTAGATTAGAAATTAACCACTAGCAGAGGTAAACTTTCAGGACCATATGACCTTTAGGCACCCCTTTTGCGATCTCGATTTGTGGGGACACTTTTCTCATTTACACCATCAAAATCCGGTTGTTTGTTAGGGGTTAGGGTTAGGCATTAGGGTTACGGATTAGGGTTAGAGGTTAGTTTTATAATTTAAAAAAAAACTCTAAAAATCGTCTGTTAACAATTAACTGGATTTTGACAGTGTAAATGGAAAAAATGTCCCCATGAATTGAGATTGCAAAAGGGGTGTCTAAAGGTCATATGGTCCAACTTTCAGAAAGCTAGGATCGTGAAAAGATACTTTATTTAAAGCATGATATAAACTTAAAAAAATATACAGTTTATTAAAACCAATGAAAATACTTTTGATACATCCTTATATTTAAGCAAGAAACTCTTCCTTACTTTCTCTTTCGAGATAAAAGATATTTATGTGACTGAGTCATTGTCCACATTTTTATCGACAATGTTATCAAGAAAATCACTCCAAGGGTTTTTAAAAGATTCCACCTAATGTTTTAATTTTATTCTTGGGGAAGTGGCAACCTTTTGTCAAGCCAGAAATAAACAGTGTTTTTTAGAGAGCTTAATCAATTTTACCTAAGGCTTTTATTTTAACTGATTTTGAAGAAATTTTGGTTTATCTTAATATTTTAGTTTATTCTTTACAATTGTGTAACCTTTTACAACCAAGAATAAAGAAATTAAAAAAAACAAAAAGACAAAAAGTTACACTCCTTAATCTGTTTGATCCGATCTAAAAATATTTTTTTCAGTTTAGATATAAAGACAACAAATAAGAGAAGCCATTTAAATGTTTATTACTCTGACTGCAATTGTCAAAATTAGTTACAAAGTTTCTTTATTATCCAATCTGATTTTCACCTTAAAATACTAAATGAAAACCTTTCACTGCCATGGTTGAATTGTATGTCATGTCATGTGTGTATGTATTAGCCCAACAATTCTGTCACAAGGAGGATGTGACATGAGGCCAATTTTTAAACAGAGTAAAGCTGGTTTTAATTAAGAGTTTTCTTTCTCCTCGATTGGTTGCCATGTTATGTGTAACTATAGTTAATCATCCTGGACTAGATATATACAAACTGCATTTCTTGCAGATGGGTACCCCCCTCCTCAAAAAAAAAGAAGTGCTTTAGATAGGACACAAAACTGCATCTGATTGCAAGGCTCCAGTTTTGGAGATTTGGGGAGTGTTGAGTCACCCCTTCATTACCATTACTCCAAAGTCCACTCTGATTCAGAGTGGTGGTATTTATTAGGGTCCTAATCTGTTTGAAAATGATTAGTATTAGATAGAAATACTTGAAACAAAATAACTGTGCAAATTATTTGTATTAAGGATAGTTAATGAACCTAATAATCATTTATAAATGATTATCATTACTTATTTGAAACTATGTAATTGCTTAAAAAAACTGAATTCAACATTAAATAACCCATAAAGAGTTGACATGCATAAAACCAACCAACCCACCAACTAACCACCCAGCCAACCATTCAACTAACCACCCAACCAATCAACCGATCATAATTATAGTGAAATTCCTAGTGTCATGCGGAGAGAAAATATAATCAAATTTTATGTTTGCTGGTCCGTATTTTCCAACCACTGGGGAATTTTTCAGAAATGTTTCTTGTTATTTGGACACTAAATTTGACTATTTTTGCCACTTTTTTCATTCATTCGCTTTTCTATCATGTTTCAAGACTCAAAATATAAACCTTACTGTATTATGTATTCTATCCAAATATGAATTAACCAAGTTATACATGTAGGGAAGAATCTTTGCCCATGATGCCTTCTAGAATTCCTTTAAAAGATTCATTATTATAAACATTACAGATAACAATTATAAAAAACAGAAAAGATACAGGAAATTCATTGATCTTATTCAGAAAATATTCTTTTTATTATTCTAACAACAGTGTGGACCCCCAATGGCAACACTTGTTGGCCGTGGGTGGCAACCTATGAGGATGGAACCCTGGTGGCTGAGCAGTCCATGATATGCAACATTACTCTTTGGCTCATACTTAGGTAAGATAGGCGGTTGAAGAGACCCTCCAATCAATTGGCTGGTCATGTCAAGCCCTAGCACGTATATGATTGTCCCAACCCTATTGTCCTTATGGTAAACCCCAACCCTTTTTATCATATGTGTTAGAAGGTGGTGGTTCAGGGTCTTAGTTTCCTGGTTAGGGCGTTAAACTGAACCTAATGGCGAAGTTCCAATTTTGGAGCTTTGGTGGGTGGGTGAAGTACCCATTCATTGCTATTACTTCCAAGTCCACTCTTCCCTGGAGTAGTAGTATCTATTAGGGCCCCATCTATGGGTTAAATAGAAAAAAAAAGTTTTAAAAAAGTGTTACAAAAAATTGAGTTTAAAATATTTTGAATACCCATCAAACATGAAAGAACAAAACATCTTTGGCATAAAATAACCCAACAAGGTTTGTCATGCTGTAAAATCCAACAAACCAAACTAAACCAGTGGCGAGTCGATATGAAATAGTGGCTAAAGTGATGGACTGTGACATCATAGTAAGCAAGTACAAACTCCAGACATGCTATTGCATTCCCTTTTAGACTAATACTCTTGGGAAAGGTATGAACCTCCCTCACCCCCACCCCAGTTGTGGGTTAAATAATACAACTACTGTTTACAAGGATGGCTTTGGCATTAAATAACCCATGAAGGTTCATATAACATTAAACAAAGAAATCAAATCTAACATCAATTTGTAACATTTACACTGATTATCAGAATATTTTATGGTAATTTAAAAGCATAAGGAGACAATAAATAATTATCTCCCTTAGATGATTTGTATGTACAATAGTAGTTTCATATTGGGTCACATGGCAATTTCAAAAACCTAACCTTGATCTCTTTTTGCCTCAGCTATTTTGGACAGTAGTGACATTGTTTCTTACACCTGGAAAGTAATGGGAAAGCCACATTCATATATTAACTACCTTTATTAAAGGAGCCTTTTTCTATTTTGTACCCATTTCACATACTGCTTGTTCATGTAGCAATATATGTATAATTCTAACTGTGGGGACATGTTTGTGTATTCTTTCCTTTTAATGCCATTTGTAGGTATAGTGTGTATATAAAAGATTAAATGTTCTTAATTCTTAAATTACAAATGAGTATATTTTTTTTATTCTGTTCCTCATTAGAATATCATGGATATCCTAATACTAATATTGGTCCTTGAAGAGTGTGAACTTGACCTAAACATTTTCTCCACCACCAAGCGTTCAAAGAAAATTTTAAAGTCATTTTTTGGATGTGAAATGTGATGCTGACGACAAGTGAAAACTGGAAAATACAGCAGCAATAGGGTTAATAGTTATTTACCTTTCGATATACTGAAATTTGCCACTTTTAAAACATTTAATCCGACAGCTGAATCCCTCATAATTAGCACAAACTAATGCAATCTTGTGGAGTTTTAATTAAGATGAATATTCCTTGCAGCCAGAAATATAATCCTTATTCAGTGACTTGTAGGTTGATAAGGTGGTCATTAACAAAAGAAGCCATCATTGATTTTATCTTGTCTTTATAACTGTTATATATAAGAAACCTTTCTGCCTTCATCTAATGATATCACAGAGACAAAGGCATCACAATCTTGTCTTTATAAATGTTATATATAAGCAACCTTTCTGCCCTCATCTAATGATATCAGAGACACAGGCATCACAATCTTGTCTATATAACTGTTATATATAAGCAACCTGTCTGCCTTCATCTAATGATATCACAGAGACACAGGCATCACAATCTTGTCTATATAACTGTTATATATAAGCAACCTGTCTGCCTTCATCTAATGATATCACAGAGACACAGGCATCACAATCTTGTCTTTATAACTGTTATATATAAGCAACCTTTCTGCCTTCATCTAATGATATCACAGAGACCCAGGCATCACAATCTTGTCTTTATAACTGTTATATATAAGCAACCTTTCTGCTTTCATGAAATGGTATCAGAGAGACACAGGTGTCACAATCTTGTCTTTATAAATGTTATATATAAGCAACCTTTCTGCCTTCATCTAATGATATCACAGAGACACAGGCATCACAATCTTGTCTATATAACTGTTATATATAAGCAACCTTTCTGCCTTCATCTAATGATATCACAGAGACACAGGCATCACAATCTTGTCTTTATAACTGTTATATATAAGCAACCTTTCTGCCTTCATCTAATGATATCACAGAGACAAAGGCATCACAATATTGTCTTTATAACTGTTATATATAAGCAACCTTTCTGCCTTCATCTCACAGACACGGGCATCACAATCTTGTCTTTATAAATGTTATATATAAGCAACCTTTCTGCCTTCATCTAATGATATCACAGAGACAAAGGCATCACAATCTTGTCTTTATAAATGTTATATATAAGCAACCTTTCTGCCTTCATCTAATGATATCACAGAGACACAGGCATCACAATCTTGTCTATATAACTGTTATATATAAGCAACCTTTCTGCCTTCATCTAATGATATCACAGAGACACAGGCATCACAATCTTGTCTTTATAACTGTTATATATAAGCAACCTTTCTGCCTTCATCTAATGATATCACAGAGACAAAGGCATCACAATATTGTCTTTATAACTGTTATATATAAGCAACCTTTCTGCCTTCATGAAATGATATCACAGAGACACAGGCATCACAATCTTGTCTTATAACTGTTATATATAAGCAACCTTCTGCCTTCATGAATGATATCACAGAGACACAGGCATCACAATCTTGTCTATATAACTGTTATATATAAGCAACCTGTCTGCCTTCATGAAATGATATCACAGAGACACAGGCATCACAATCTTGTCTATATAACTGTTATATATAAGCAACCTGTCTGCCTTCATGAAATGATATCACAGAGACACAGGCATCACAATCTTGTCTATATAACTGTTATATATAAGCAACCTGTCTGCCTTCATGAAATGATATCACAGAGACACAGGCATCACAATCTTGTCTATATAACTGTTATATATAAGCAACCTGTCTGCCTTCATGAAATGATATCACAGAGACACAGGCATCACAATCTTGTCTATATAACTGTTATATATAAGCAACCTGTCTGCCTTCATGAAATGATATCACAGAGACACAGGCATCACAATCTTGTCTATATAACCGTTATATATAAGCAACCTTTCTGCCTTCATCTCATTATATCACAGTGTTGGAATTTTTGTTGGATATAAGGCGTGCGCCAGATGTGCACCTCTACTTATAGACTCGCCTATAAGCGCGTGACCTGGGAAAGATTACTATTGTCCAATCACTGGCAGTGCTGCTGCTGCTGTTGTTGTATTTATACTACCCTGATTCTTAATCTTAGCTCATTGACACTTGGATCATCTAGGACGTCGGACCTAAAGGACACTATCCCACAAGGACTTATTGGTTTACTCACTTGTTTACTTTAAGTTCTTTTACAACTGGAACCAAGGATGGCGGCCAGTTACTCAACACACAGAGACACAGCCATCACACAAGCATCAGCTTTTATGTCCATATAACCGTAAGTTCAAGGACAGTTTAGCTCTGTCGTTAGAGCCTCCACCTAGGAATCACAAGGTTCCAAGTTCAATACCAGCCCATACCAACTCAGTGCATAAGTAGCACTGGGATCTGTACGTTAAATGAGGAATAAAAATAATGACTTTGCTAGAGAATTGAAAAAACTGTGGAATATGAGGGTGAAAGTGATACCAGTTGTAGTTGGTGCACTTGGAATGGTCCTCAAAGGCTTAGAAAAGGAACTAGAGGAACTGTAAATCAGAGGAAGAATTAAGACCATCCAGACAAGAGCATTGTTGAAATCGGCAAGAATACTCAGGAGAGTCCTGGAGACTCAGAAGACTTGTTGTCACTCAGACTTCAGTGAAAGAACATCAGCTAACTCACAGGAGTTAAATAATCATAAATAACAAGAACAAGAGAGCATACCACAAAATGAATATGAAAGAAAAGGTCAAAGGCCAACATAGTTTGATAGCATTGTCATCACAGAAATTTCTCGAATGAAATTGAAAGAAAAATTAGTATTTACCCAACCTGTGGGTATTTTATGACACAAGCTTGCAAGTGCTGGGTATCAAGCAAGGATCAAACTCACTGTTCAGTAGCAATGGATCTGTGAGACTAGTTTGCTTACCATTACACCATGATTGAATGCCAAAATTGAAGAAAAGGTTAGGCTGCCTTAGGGACAATAA
>CM042137.1:60010530-60055530 GCA_023376005.1 Doryteuthis pealeii | reverse complement strand
ATAAAAAATAAAATTTTAAAAAATAAAAGAAATAGTAATAATGATTTATTTTCCCAATCAATCCTGACCTTGTGTTTTTTTTAACTCCTATTAAATCTTGTTTTTCAATTAGGATTTCATAAAAGGATGAAGAATATGATACAAAGAATAAATAGATAAATAAATGAAAAACAATCCCTTCCCTTACTTACTTACATCATATACTTAGAGAGATTAAAAAGATATCCTTTGACTTCGACCGGCAGTGTTTACACACACACACACACACACACAGACACAGATATATATATATTATATATATATATATATATATATATATATATTAATTATCCACAGACACAGTATTTCAACGTTTACGTTTCATCAGTGTGGCTCTACTTAACATCTACTTCTAGCTGGGAGCGAAACCCAACTGAATATTTGCCAGTCAAGTTCTTTACCCTCTCAGCTGTCAGCAACTGTCAGTAAGAGGCGAACAATTAATTGACAACATACTTCCATAGATGTATGTTTACAATCACCAGAGAACTCAAGTCTGTAAACAACAGATGAGTAATACCTCACGCTAAGTGGTGAAAGTTCAATTAACATCTCCTCTAGAGAGCTCTATCAGGTATTGGGTTCACACCGATGTGATTTTCAAACCAAGACTTACACAGGACTGAGAAACTGAGTTACAAAGTGCTGTTGACTTTATGTCTACACTACCATAACTTTTATAAATGTATATATATATATATATATAGGTATATATAAAAACAATTTTTTTTTGTGATGAAACAAAGAAAATACAGTGCTCAATCACAAATTGTGAGAGCTAATATTTATCTAATTTGTTGAGTTTTTAAAAATAAATGCTAAAAAGTTTTTAAAAATAAAAGTAGCTGTCTATAATAAGCATTTATTTTTAAAAACTCAACAAATTAAATAAATATATATATATATATATATATATATATATATATATATTTGGAGGATATGTGCTAAATTGAAGTCATACCTAATTTTGAAAATTAATTAGACAATAATTAATGAATTTAGGCGGGCATATATGTTCAAATGTAAGGCTAAACAAATCGAGAAAATGACATCTTCTCGATTTGTTTAGCCTTACATTTTGAACATATATGCCCGCCTAAATTCATTAATTATTAACTAATTAATTTTCAAAATTAGGTATGACTTCAATTAAGTACATATCCTCCAAAAATTGTCGGCTTAAAGCCATATAAAAATAAACACATTTGTTTATTTGTTTACTTAACCTCATATATATATATATATATATATACACACATGTAGAATGTGTGTGTGTGTATATATATATATATATATATATATAACACATTCTACGTGTGTGTGTGTGTGTGTGTGTGTGTGTGTGTTTTTGTGCAGTGCTGCTTTCAGGATTTGTTCAAAATAGCATGCAGCATCTTTGTGTAATTCCCATCTAACTTTTTTCCAAGTTGGACACATGGCACAATGGATATAAGGGTTGAGTTAATACAGTTCTAAGTGACAACCATATGTAGGCTGCAGGTTCAATCCTAGCCGAGGACGATCATAACATAGAATACTTAACACAGCTTAATACTTGTACCCGTTCATGGTTAACGGAATGAGAACAATCTACCCCTGTGAACTGAATAACGGGTTCGGTTTGAAGTTCTGTGAAAGCTCCCAATTATGACATGAAGGCTCCTTAGTTCAACAAGAAGGTTCCCAAGTTTGAGAAGTTTCCTGGGTTTGACAAGAAACACCAGTGCCAGAGGGCACATCAGTCAAAACGTTGTGTAGATAATAATAAAGATGAGGACAATAATCCGAATAATCCAAACAATACAATTTTTTCCAAGAGTTTTGCTACAATTCGATGTTTTTGCTTTAGAGTTTGACAGTGCTGATCACAATGTTTCAATCTATTTTCTTCAAAGCTTTTTAATTTAGCAAAACATGTCTTACGTCATTCTTTCCAATTTGATGCTTGATTTTCCCTGATACTCAGGTCAATGTTGATGTGTTTCAAATAGTCCTTCAATTTATATATATATATAAATTTAAATCTGAATAAATAACCTATATATTTTTTGGACCATATGACCTTTAGGCACCCCTTTTTGATCTCGATTAAGAAAGGCCATGTTTTTCATTTACACCATCAACATCCGGTTGTTTTAACAGACGATTTTTTTTTTTTAGAATTATAAAATTAACCCCTAACCCTAACCCTTAACCGGATATTGACGGTATAAATGAAGAACATGTCTTTTCTTAATCGAGATCAAAAAGGGGTGCCTAAAGGTAATATGGTCCCATTTTTTTATGAATAATTGAAGACAGTCTCTTTTATTTATTTATTTTACAACTGTAAAAGTTGTTTAAAATCTTCCAGTTGACCGTTTTTATCTTAAATTCAAATATATACATTAAGTTACAATATATACCAGAAATGAAACAGACAACATTAGCTACAATAAAAAATTAAAATCATTTCTCAATAGAACTTCACAAATGTAAGACATCTTTTTGATTCTATTCAGTTTTGTTTTTTAAGTTTTAAATTTTTCATTATCTCCTCCAATATATTATATATTGATTATATTAATTTAATGTTTCAAAAAAGTCCAGTAAAAATGAAAAGGTTTTCCATTTAGGATTTCTCTTAAAAATTTATTTTTCCCCTTGAGAGAGGTCCTTTGGAAAAAAATTTTTCATTCATTTTTTTCATTAATCATTAACTATATATACATATAGAGATTCTTGCCCTGATGAGCAACTAAGCAAAACTATTAGTAGGTATATCTGACTCATTAGATTTAACTTTATTATTTGCTCTACTTAGGTATTGAGCACTGTTTACATTTTAGCTTTAGATAATCCTAGCGATTTATATATATATATATATATATATATATATATATATATATATATATATATTTCTTTTTGGCCAATTGTTATAGTATTAATCGATTATTTTTGGTTGGTATGACCCTCTTGGTCTTCTTTTTTTTTCATTTTTTCCCCAGGTGAAGTTTGGTAGTATATTTTTACTATCAAACTTTCTTACTGTCAGGGTTTCCCAATAGGTTTTGTATATTATATATATATATATATATATATATATATATATATATAAAATCAATCAATAGATCACTCCCCTAAGAACATCAATACACCCCCAACACCCACCAACACCTCCCCAAATCAAGAAAGAGCCATCTGTTCTCAAATCCTACCAATGTCCAGACACAGTGAATTTTCTCATGTTACATCAAATTAATCAGCAAGATTAACTTCTAGTGGTGCCCTTCCTCATTAATTCCTTTAAATTTCAGCTTTGCAACCATACTGCCTCCCTTCTTGGTTGTTCTTCAGGCTAACTGCCAGGTCATGAATGAAAAGCCTTGTGGATCACCAGTCAGCATCATTTACAATTGGAACTACGACAATATCATCACCAAATAATGTGTAGTGGTGGCTGGAATGGCACAATGGTTACCAGCATATAAAAAGGGAATCAGCTAACCGAGTTCAAGTTCTGGTTGAGGTTGTTTGCTTTCAATCTGCATTTATGCCCTTAGGAAAGGCATGAAACCATCTCTTCTCCCTCCAGCTATGGGAAATATAGAAGGACAGTTTTCTTAAGTCAACCAATCTAAGAGAAGAACAATTTGAAATTCAAACCTGCTGCCAAAATATTATGGGATAGCATACCAAAGTAAGGTCCATTACTCTCAATGTCTTACAGTGGATTGAGAAAATAGCTGATTAGATGGAACATACACACACACACACACACACACACACACACACATATATGTACATTTATTTATTCATTATAGTATGAAATACATTTAAGGTGTGATTGTTACCATTGGTTTCAAAGCAACATGTTAGCTACTTATCGTGAAGACAATGTGCCCCACCTATATTTATATATATATATATTCATATTGTACACTATAATGAATAAATAAATACAATCTTACATCCGTAATTGAGCACTTCATTTTCAATTCTCCAATACTAGAAAAAACTATCTATCTATCTATATATCTATATATATATATATATATATATATATATGCACACACAATATATTTCAAATATAAAACATGATATAAAACAGAATAAAAACTCATGACTGAGTGTTTCACACTTTCAATCATGTGAGTCAGTATTCAATACGTCTGATAGCTGAGGAGAAAAAAGTGAATGAAAGCTGTTACCATTTTAGTCAACCTTGTCAGGGCTCCGTATATGTATACATATAAGTCAGATGTTTTTCTCACCTAATTGGTTGGAAGATCATATAGGCAAGAAACTGACAATTAACAATATGTGTGTGTGTGTATTGTGTGTGTGTGTGTGTGTGTGTGTGTGTATGTGTTGAACCCTGTCAAGTTTAACTAAAATTTTAACAGCTTTCATTCACTCTTTTCTCCTCAGCTATTGTGACATGCTAGTGATGTGACCTCAAAATAACTAGTAATGAAATAGAGCACAGAGAAGTGGAAACTGACAGTTACTAAGTGCCGTTGACTCAATGTCTATGCTATCCTAACTTTATATATATATATATATATATATGTGTGTGTGTGTGTGTGTGTCTGTGTGTGTGTTGAATGTTGTCAATTTTAACTAAAAGTGCAACTTCCTTCATTCCCTCTTTTCTTCTCAGCTATCATGACATGCTAGTGATGTGACCTCAAGATAACTAGTAATGAAACAGAGCACAGAGAAGTAGAATTATACTTTTTGCCAAAGGCATTAATTCACTGTGAATAATATTCATTTTTTTTTTTTGTCACTTAATTAGTTGGAACAATTCACAGTTCTAATTGTCAAATGTTTCTTGCGATACCCGACAAATGTTGAATCAGTCTGAAAAACAAAACAAAAAATACAGAAATAGATAGAAAAAATACCAACATGTAATCTAATCCCTGTATTGTATATATTAAGAGATTCAGCCACAGTTTTATTATTAACTTATGACATGAAAGCTTCTAATGGCTAATTTTTTTTCTTTGTTTCTTTTGGTTTAAAAGCATTAACTACTGTATATGAACATGCTCTACATTTGGTCTACATATACTTTTCATCTTCTTCTAACATACATTTTAGTGTGGTTTATTCCAAAATCATTTATTTTTCCTACTATATATGATTTGCTATGCTTGATTTTATGGCTGGATTAAATTATGGCTTTTCAATGGATTCTGCATGCTATTTGAACGAAGCTGCACTCCCCGCAAAAAACAAAAACACTGCTGTACAGCCACTTGCCTCCAATTATATAAACCATCTAAATAAGACAAACAAGACATGCTGGACACTGCTGTTCCCTGGCATAATCAAAGAAAATGTCTCAACAGTTCAAAGAATGGATTTTTGGGACTGTCATGTGAACCTCTATGGGGCCCCACAGACAAGCAAATTATCTAATGGAGATAATTCTTTTTGATAAGATAAAGCAAAATTTTTTCCAAGCAGTAGCCATATCAGTGCTACTGTATGGCTGCACCACTTGGACTTTAATGAAACTCTCAGAGAAAAGGTCAGATGGGAACCACACAAAGACAATGGGTGTTGTCTTGAACAAATCTTGGAAGCAACACCCGCAAAAAAGCTTCTGTATGGCCACTTACCTCCTATTATACAAACCATTAAAGTAACACAAACAAGACATGCTGGACACTGCTGGAAAAACAAGGACGAACTCATAAGTGATGTTCTCCTGTGGATATCTACATACACATAAACAAGACATGCTGGACACTACTGAAGAAAGAAGGATGAACTTATAAGTGATGTTCTCCTGTGGATATCTACATACACATAAACACAAAAGTGTAGTTCAACCAGAAAAAAAACTAAAAAAATAAAGCTGTTTGTGTTTCACTTTGAGCTAATGCCCTTTGGGAAAGGTTTGAATCAATCTGTTCTCCCTCCAGAAATGGGTAAATAGTCAGGCTGACAAGGTCCTTCAGTTTGGGTAAAAAAACCAGTCTAAGAGAAGGAAAACAATGAATTCAAACAGACATACTCCATTTAAAAACAAATTGACCTTGTGCTACATCCTGCTTGTGACAGAGGGGTTGAGTAAATACCTATTTGATAAAATTTGGTAAGATAGCCATGTGACTTTAGTGTTTCCTGGCAGGAGTCAAAGACAATGTCTCTACTGTTCAAAGAATGGGTTTTTGGGGACTGCGATGTGACCCTCTATTGGGCCCCAATCAATCAGTTCTGTGCAGATTCTGGATGCCGTGCTGAATACCTGCCAGGAGTGATGATCAATAGGGACGGATGGTGGGAAAGAGTCGTGGGAATGCATTCTGTCAGCACAACTTGATGATGATGATTTAGGAAGCAGGTGGCTTCCCTATTATATTCGGCTGTATTGGAAGTAAACAAGATCAAACAAAACAAAGATCATTCTTAGAAAGCAGTGATTAGGTGCCTGATGTTGGGGAAGATGTTTTAGTCAAGTCCCTACTATCCAAGGACCAATATTAGTATTAGTATATTTGTGATATACTAACACTGAACACAACAGAATACCTTATATACACAATATATGTAGGAAGCACGTGGTGTAATGGTTAAAGTCATGGGAAATGGACACGTCGCCCCGAGTTCAAATCCTGGACGTGGTAATTGCATTTCACTTAGCGCTAATACCCTTGGGAAAGGTTTGAATCCTACTCTCCTTTCAGCTATGGGTAAATAGTAGAGCAGACTGGGCTCTTTAACCTTGGTTAGGCAACCGGTCTAGGAGAAGGAAAACTCTGAATTCAAACCTGTTAAACTCCGCTTAAGAAATTGACCTTGTGTAGCATCCTGCTCGTGCGGAGGGGTTGGTAAATATATATATACACAATATACCAACAAGTGGTATTAAAAGGAAAGAATACACAGACATATTTTTAGTTGAGTCTCCACTTTTCAAGGATCAATATTAGCATTAGGATATCTGTGATATACTAACACTAAACACAATGAAAGACAGAATAAATTCATTTGTACATACATGAACATTTAACTTTTTATATACACAATATACTTGCAAGTGGTATTAAAAGGAAAGAATACACAAACATGTCCCAACAGCTAGAACTATACATATATTGCTACATGAACAATCAGTATGTGAAAAGGGTACAAAATAGAAAAAGGGTTAATTGAACAGGTCAACTGTGTAGGGGAATGGTTATTATTGTAGAAAATAAAATTAGCAACCCGAGTTCAAATCTAGAATAATATTTTGTAATATTTTCATTTTTCGGACTGTTGTCCTCATCTTTATTGTTATATAGTAAGTAAAGTCGACGGGGCGGCCTAAAGTCAGTATCAGCCAGTCAGCGAGGGAGTCTATCCCCTTTTCAATAGCGCTAGACCAAGGAGATTGTTTTAGCATCTGAGGTGGAGCGCCACACCTACCATCAGCTCCTTACTTTACCGCACAGATCCCTGTGCTACTCATACGCTGAGTTGGCGGGGACCAGTATCGAACTAGGAACCTTGTGGTTTCTAGCCGGACGCTCTACTGACTAAGCTAACCCGGTCCCTAAAGAATAATGCTGTTTGTGTTTCACTTTGAGCTAATGCCCTTTGGGAAAGGCTTGAATCAATCTGTTCTCCCTCCAGAAAGGGGTAAATAGTCAAGCTGACAAGTCCTTCAGTTTGGGTAAAAAAAACAGTCTAAGAGAAGGAAAACAATGAATTCAAACTGACATACTCCATTTAAAAACAAATTGACCTTGTGCTACATCCTGCTAGTGATGGAGGGGTTGAGTAAATACCTATTTGATAAAATTAGGTAAGATAGCCATGTGACTTTAGTGTTTCCTGGCAGGAGTCAAAGACAATGTCTCTACTGTTCAAAGAATGGGTTTTTGGGACTGCGATGTGACCCTCTATTGGGCCCCAATCAGATGTGCAAATTATCTAATGGAGATAATTATCACTGATAAGATAAAACAAAATTTCTTATTTAGCTGTAGCCATATCAGTGCTACTGTATGGCTGCACCACTTGAACTTTAATGAAACGCTCAGAGAAAAAGTCAGATGGGAACTACACAAAGATACTGCATGCAGTCTTGAACACATCTTGGAAGCAGCACCCCACAAGAAAGCAGCTGTACAGCCACTTGCTCCCTATCATGCAAACCATCTGAGTAAAATGAACAAGACATGCTGGAGAAGCAAGGACAAGCTCAAAAGTGACATTCTCCTGTAGACACTTACACATGGACATACCAGTTTAAGCCAACCAAGAAAAGCCTATATCAATTAGCTCTGTGTGGATTCTGAATGTTGTGCAGAAGACCTGCCAGGGTTGATGACTTATGGCGATGTTTAGAGAGAAAAGTCATGGTGTCAGCATGACCTGATGATGACGTATCACTACTCAATTTGTCTGGTATTTGTAAAAAGTACACTGTTTACCTGGTATCATCATCATCATTATCATCATCATCATCACATCACACTGGTGGCATGGATATTCATGACAATCTCTCGCCAACGTCCCTATCACTCATTGTTCTCGGGAGGTCCTCTGTGCAGCATCCAGTATCTGCGCAGAGCTGGTCAATGTACGTTTTTACTGGATGGCCCATGCTGGCATGCCTATGTGCTGGCTTCCACAGGAGAACATCACTTATGAGTTCATTCTTGCTTCACCTGCAGTGTCCAGTGTATCTTGTTCATCTTATTCGGATCATTTGGGTGATATGGGGCAGGTGACCGTACAACTGTTTTCTCATGGGGTGTTGTTTACACATTTTGTTTAAGATCGTACACAGCATTCTTGTGCAGCTCCCATCTAGTTTATTCTCTAGGCACTTCATTAGGGTCCAAGTGATGCATCTCTACAGCAGCACTGATACAACTACAGCTTGGAAGAATTATCACTTTAGTTTGTCTGTGAAATTGGATTTCCATATGACTGATAATCTATTTATAGCAGACCATGCCTTTCCTATACATGTGTAAGATTCAAAGGTTATGACAAAGTCATAACTCGTTGGAAAGCAAACAAACTCCGACAAAGGTTGAGGGACAAAACATTTAATATGGTACAGCACATGGATATGACGAGATACATAAAGTATAAATACATATAAAGAGTAGAGATAACGACACATTCATGAATGGTAAAATACAAGATGTTTAGGTATCAAAGAGATATCTAAATGTACATGAAAATGTAGTTACGGATACATGACTAAAGGATAGTCATATATCGTATAAGAGACTTACTAGCAGTGAGTGGCCAGTGTTAAGGGCCGAAGCCCCAACGAGAAGGGGGTAGACCTAAGTCTAACCCATAGTGTCTCGTAGCGAGCAGTGGCAAAAAGAGAGAGAAGAAGTTCAAATCAGCCGCTTAAATACACCCGAGGCCCCTACCAGTGAAACTAAACAGGCAGACAACTCTCCAGGCAAATACGAAAATAACCCCACACATGTATTAACATCGCTTTCTGTTACCTGGTATAAAAATCTGAAATGTTTGTTATTTTCTTAAGAGAAAACCAACGGAATAATCTTTATAGATAAATGGCTGCCTCCAAACCAATATCTTCACTTCCTTAGCAATACTCCACTTTGGCCTTTTCTTGGGCTAGACGGGCGGTCGGAGAGGCTCCCTCCGATCAATCGGCTGGTCACGTCAAGCCCTAGCACCTATATGATTTTCCCAACACTATTGCCCTTATGGCAAGCCCCAACCCCTTTTTATCATATGGATGCTAGAAGGTGGTAGCTGTGGGTCTACATGTCCTGGGAATGACGTTAAACTCTATCTGATGGTGAGGTTCCAGTTTTGGAGGTTTGGGGAATGTGGAGCACCCCTTCCATTGCTCCTTGGTCCACTCTGACCCAGAGTGGTAGTACCTGTTAGAGTCCCATCTATGGGTTAAATAGAAAAATGTATTTATAAAAAAATTGTATTATCCATTAAGAATTGATTTCAAAACTTTATCGGCATTAAATGACCCACTGAGGTTGATATGCCATAAAACAAAACAAACCAAACCAAATCATTTCCTTAATAAAAACTTAAGCATTCATTGATAAACAAGAATGCTGTGTGCGATCTTAAACTAATCGTGGAAACACACCCCACAAGAAAGCAGCTGTACTGCCACTTGCCGCCTATCATACAAACCATCCAAATAAGATGAACAAGACATACTGGACACTGCTGGAGAAACAAGGCGAAATCATAAGCAACATTCTCCTGGAAACTAGCACATGGGCATGCCAGTGCGGGGTCGTCCAGCAAAGACCTACATCGACCAGCACTGCACGGGTACTGGATGCTGCGCAGAGGACTTCCTGGAGACTATGAATGATAGTGACAGTTGGCGAGAGATTGTCATGGATATCCGTGCCACCAGTACGACATGATGCTGATGGTGATATCAGGTAAGTAGTCAGCTCTGCACGGATAGTGGATGCTGTGCAGAGGACCTTCCGACGACAATAAATGATAGGAATGGTTGGCGAGAGATTGTCATGGATACCTGTGCTACTAGCATGACATGATAATAAGGATGATGATTATGATGATGATGATTCATTTCGTATTATTTGTTTAAACTGAAATCTTCTAGCTTTATTGTGTTTGTTGGCAAAATGCTTCTCGTTCTTCCTTTTTTTTTTTTTTTTTTTTTTTACTGATTAAAAGGGATGGAGAGTGGCCAGTTTTTGTTTTTTTATTTGTTTTTTGCTTTTCCCTCCACCAATGTCCACTTTCAAAATAGAGTTCATAATTAACTTAAACGCAGGTAATCAGCAAACTTTGGTACTGGTCACTGCTGGATACATATGCATTGAAGCAGAGGTCATTAACAGGTCAAATTCTGGCCCTAAAGAGAAGAATAATCATCAATGGAAATTTATAGATTTTAATGATGCTTAATTTCTTCAAGATTCTAACCAATTGCAATCATAAGTGACAAGTGGAACAAAAGCAATTCTAACCTTCTGTTTAACTCCCTACCTGCCTTCAATTCTTCATGTAGAAAGATCTTCCCTGACATGCATACATAATAGAAATAACTAGGCATGAGAAAATTGGGATTCCTGTGAAGAGCTTAAAAGCATCTCAGCCTGGCTATGACCCAACTTAGCACTGTTTATAAAGCTCAGGTCAATGCAGCTATTGTGTACAGTTTCCATGTAACATCCATTTTAGCTCTCTTTTCAGTAATAGAAGAATAGTGAAGAGCTAGTCCCTTTTATTCATTATCAATCTACAGGAGTTCAGGTCAAATTATACACCCTTTAACTATCCAATATTTTTTTTCTTTTAACAAACCCAGAATAAAATGAATTCTTTTAATAAAGAAAAGAATAATAATAACCTGAGTAATAAACAAGAACAATTTCAGGATGCCTGTCTATTTGAGATCCTTTAATAAAGAAAACAATAATAATAACCAGAGTAATAATCAAGAATAGTTTCAGTGTACCTCTCCATCTGAGATCCTTTGATAAAGAAAAGAATAGTAATAACCTGAGTAATAATTATCAAGAACAGTTTCAGGGTACCTCTCCATTTGAGATATATATTTTTTTTAAATGAAAGTTAATTTTGTTCCTTGATGTTAATGATCTTTTTCCTTTGCATTTTAATCATCTTTGAATTATTCTTATTTCTTTTTTAACAAAAAAGATTTTTTCTAAAATATAGCTTTTCCACAATCATTTGAACAAAATCCAATAAATGATCAAATGTACTGTCTGTTTTGTTGGTGAGGTTTACAATACACTGAAACTATACTGCATCTAAGGGTGAGGCTCCAGTTCTGGAGATCTAGTGAGTGGAGATTACACCTTCATTACAATTATTCACAGGTTCACTCTAACTCGGAGCAGTAGTTCCTGTTAGATCCCATCTGTAGGTCAAATAGATTTGTTCAAAAAATATTTGTATTTGATTGGACCATATGCCAAAAAAAAAAAAAAAAAACTCTCAAGAAACAACTATACAAAAAATGTAAATATGAACATACAATGTATGCAATTCCCTAACCTCTAGGCATAAAATAACTCTAGATGGGTTGACATGCCATTAAAATCAATCAATCAATCTATCAATCAAATGTATTGTCTTTTAAGAATTGTATAAAATTATTTGTTGCTTAACTTTTGTGATTGTAATTTTTATGACCATGCCTTCAAGTTTGAATTTGTACTTTAAATAATTCATTTTATTTTCAACAATGAAGCAATTTAAAAAATTTTCTTTGTTATTAATTCTAATGTTTCCCATGTAAATTTTTGTATATGAAATTTTCTGAAATATTTACTGAAATGTTCCCAGAAGAAAATCCAGATCAGTAACGTAAAAAATGTTTTTTTAGAGTTTCACGATTATCTCAAATTGAAGATGATAATGCCCACAAATATGTATATATATATATATATATATATATATATATATATATATATATATATATATATATGTATAAAATTCACCTACATCCAAAATGCCATTTTTAAAAACAAATAAATTTCAATAAAGTAGTTTGTTGAAAATATCTTAATTGACTTAATTTCATCAAACTAGGTTTTAAAATATCTATTTCTTCGTAACAAGATAAATATGGCATGTCATAAGGAAATGCCAAATCCATATGACCATTCATTTTTTCCTTTTAGGTTCATCAATACGTAACGTTTAGATAAATATCTTGATGCATCTTTTGTTTTCTGTTGGAATTAATTCTTTAACATATGACATCAGCTCACGTGAACATGATTATTATTCAAAAGTAATTAAATTGTTCTTCACTTTAAGAACAAAATAAAATATATATCATTATTTCAACAACAGTATTCAAAATAAACAGAATTATCATTAAAAAATGATTTTTTAATATAATCTAATTTACTTTTTATTGGTAAAGGTTTATTTTGCCTGTTATAAAATAGTTATTCTTAGAATATGTGTATCTTTGTAAAAAGATGAAGAAAAGAGGTTGTTTCATTAATAAACTGGTGAAAAAACAGTTGTAAAAGCTTTCAAAAGTTTAGCATGTTGTTTTGAATTCATTTACAATTAAATAATCAAACTTGGGTGGACAAGATTAATGTAATAATTAGCGAAGTTATCTCCCTTTTGTTTAAACAAAAGCTTTTCTTATCAATTTTAATGCATCCTTAAAACATTTATTGATTCTCTCTCTCTCTCCACACACACACACACACATGCACATAGACACGAACACACACACACATACAAATGCACATAGACACGAACACACACACATATATTGTTTTTCAGATTTTATATTTTTATACCATCAGATTTATTATTTCTCTAATGTGTGTGTGTGTGTGTGTGTGTGTGTGTGTTGTATGTACAGAACTTGAATTATTTTTCTTTTAATTTGGTGGTTTTAAGTATTATGCAAATGATACAATTATGGATTAGTTTAATTCAAATATTTTTAGGAAAATATTCTATAATTGTGAATATAACTATGTTTTCTTTCAAGGTTTTGTCACATATCATCATACAATAAGTTTGTCTACTTCAAACTAAATTAAAATTCCATTCAGTCTACATTCCAAAAATAATTTGGAATGTGTATATATTTCTTTTTAAAGTTTGTTTAAAATCCTTCCATAAAGAAAGAAAGATATATCTCCAAAAAGAAAAAAAGTTAATCACAATAGAAAACTCATTGGATTGGGATATTTGTCAGTACCCGCTTTATTTTACCAAATACCTGAAAGAAAATTCCGAGAAGATTATGTTTACTATAAAAATGTTTAAAAAGCAAGCAAAGGTATTTTGGGTGCACACTACCTTGCATGCAAAACCACCAAAAAGTAATTGAACAAAGTATGTATAAAAGAATATAAGCTTCAGCCTTAAAATTAAAAATTAAAATAAGACTCCCAATCCTAGCAAATAGGTTATTTTTCAGAGTGTACAGAAAATGAAAACCTTAAAATTTCTGGCAAGTTCCCATCCTGATATGGGGGTCAGTAATCTTGAAACACTGACTGTCACTGCTACTGCTACTGCTGCTGCTGCTGCTATCAAGAAGGGTTACAATTTGATTTGTTTTATTGAATTTTTAGTTTATACTAAAATCAATAATATATCGAGATAAATTTTTCTAAAACCCTCAAAATTCTTTAAAGTTAAAATTTAATTCACAAAGTCCATTCTTTTCCATAAACACATAAGTAAAATAAGTTCTTTAAAATCCTTGAAGTCATTTTATAGTACAGGTGAAAGAGGAAATTAAATTCAACTATTAACTTATGTGTTAATCTGTAAGCTATCAGCTATATATATATATATATATATATATATATATATGTGTGTATGTGTGTGTGTGTGTATGTATATGTATATGTGTATGTGTATATATATATATATATATATATATATATATATATATATATATATAATTGTGAAGTTATATGTTGGCAACTTTTCTATATCTTTTGATAATTGATTCATCTTTTAAATTTTTTTGAAAATTGTTTTTCAAACTGTCCAAATTGTATCTTAAGTATTTTTCAAGAAAATAGAAAAACTTACATTCTTATTTGAATAGTCAGAATGAAATCTATAATTTAAAAAAAGAATCAGATAAAATTTGCATTAGATTGAATTTTAATTTGACCTGTGCAAAATTATTTAGTTTTTATTACTAAAAAGAGTGCAAAATGCTTTTCTAATATTTTTTTAATTGTTTCAATTATGTTTATTAAGGTATGAATACATATATCTATTGATTCTATATCTCTTTATATACTTTTTCCTAGGTCTGTTAAATTAAAAAAAAATACCTTTATTTTATTTGATCAGATAAAAACCTATTCTGCTTGAATATGGAAAATATTTATATTTCAGGTAATATTTATTTCATGTTGGTGGGTTTTAGGTATGGTAAATGTTTATATTTTATTAAAATTTACAAAGTTTTTATTATTTTTATTTCTTATATTGCTATATTAAATTGCTTTAATATTTACCATCAGTTTTCCTTATTGAAGATAAAAAAAATACTATCTCTAGAAAATGGGAAAAAGTGGCTACTTGAAGTATTGAAATATCTTAACAAATAAACTACATAGAAAATAAAAATTAGTTCCTTTTACAGTGAAAATTACATAGGGGAAAAAATGAAGAAATAAAAAAATACTTATTGTTATTGACTTTAAAATGCAATACTATAGCAATAAAATTCTTCAATTTTGTGAATTTAAAGTATCACTACCTCCTAGAAAATACCTAATTAAAAGAATGAGAAAATATGGTTCTGGCACGTAACACTCAAAGGATGGTTACCGCTTATAAAAAAAATTCACTTTACATATTTTTGAGTCATTTTTCATTTAATAAGACATCTATGTATTTGTGATTTTATTTTTATTTTTATTTTTATTTTTAAATCCTACATACTTATTGAACATGGCGAACCGCATTCAAAACCTTTCGTTACCACGGGGTCCCTATTCGTACTAAATATGCAGAACCGCGCTGTAGAAATGGCGGGAAACAGTCAATGTATTCATTCACCATTAAAAATTTTAACTTGCAAACAAAAATAAAACACCAAACTTAAAGAAAAAGTGCTGGTATAAATCACTGTGTAATTTTTATCTTTCTATCTGCAATAATTCTTAGTCTAATTTTAATCTATATTGTGGATTCAATAACATCGCGTCGTGATCTGATTGGTGTGAACCGGATGTATAAATAGCACTGACACAAAGCGCTGGGTGAGCAGTGTATGTAAGCCCTTTTAACTAGTTCTATCGCGAAGGTAAGATGATGGCTGAAGAAGATCCTCAGCAACCAATGCAAAATAATACATATCTCGATGAGCTTCAAGGAGAAGTTTCATCTTTAGCACCATCCTCTCATGCTGCTCGACTAATATCAGAAGGTAAGTGGCTAGTTAATTATCTTATAGGTGTCCAAAATGTTGTAGTAGACGACTGCCATCGTAGCCTGCTTGGCTAGATTAGTGGTAGTTGGCAGGAAGATGTGCTCTCCACTGTCGGCCATGTTCACCGGCTGCTTGCGTCTGACTTTAGAGTTAGTCACTTGTAATTAACCGATACTGGTGAAAGTAAAACATTTACACTGTAGATTTTTATATAAGAATTATCGCCGTCTATTCAACTTTATTAGTGTATTTAATTTATAGAAGCTAAAATAAACAGAAGGGTATATTTTTCTTAATCAGCAATGTACCCAGTTCACTTTTTTTTACACGCATGCCTATGTGTGTGTGTGTAAGTCATGCTGTCTCCTGATTGAGTGGAGAGAGAGAGAGAGATCAACGTGACCCAGTCTCCATCTTCTCTTGCATAATTATCTATATTCACCTTTTCTCTATCACCTGAACTGCTTGCTAAATTATAAAACGGTGAAGTTAGTTTCAGTCGCGTGGATTTTTGGCTGCCTATGCGATGTCCGCCTTCAATGACAATCGTGAACATGATGGGGGAGATCTATTTTTTTCTCTTTTTTTTTCACTCTCTCTCTCTTCCCCAACAAAGGAAAACGATAGTGCACATGGTATACGCGATAGATTAATTGAATTTATTAAAACCGGAATGTTTAGCGTTTTTATTAACGGAATATTTTGATGCCGGATTTTATGTTTAATCTTAAGGTAAACGTTGAATAATGAGTATAATTTTGGACTCTTATGTCTGTGTGTGCTGCATGTTATTGTGTATTTATTGTAATGAACACATGCGGCGTGCGTCGTCGACGTCCAGTTTAATAATTTCTAAAATGGCGGCCTTTTGTATGAAGCGACAACGACGAGAAGGAAAATTAGTCTGGGGGGATATAAATCCATTTATCATTTGCTTCGGTTGCCTTTTCTTGGTGTCTATATGAGGGGAGGGAGAGAGAGGTGAAAGATATTTATCTAATCTAGTCGTACATCTTTTACTTCTACCGGCTTTTTCGTCTCTTTTCGTCATCATCCTCCTGCTTCCTCTTCGGATTTTCTAAAAAGCATGCCTCTTGTCTCTTTACGTGTGTTTTTCTATCTGTCCGTCACAGCTGCTTTTATGAAAAAAAAAAAATTGTCCATTTCATTTTTTAAAAAGTCTGTATTTCTTAATCTTAAAAAAAAAAAATGTTTTTAAAAAAAAAAAAGAAAAAAAAGACGCTTATAAACGAAAATATCTTAATAGATTTTTAATTAAAGGTGTTTAAGAAAGGTGGGTGAGAAAAATAACGGAAGATGGTCCCCGGTCTACTTCTTTTTATTTTATTTGTTAATGAAAAATAAATAACCGTACAACAACAACTATGACGACCACTGCCCTCCCTTACCGTCTAACTCTTGGCAGCACCTTGTCTGCCAAGAAGGAAGACCAGGAAATTTCAAGAATGTGACATGCTGCTAAACTGTATCGATTTCCTCTTCTTACCCCCTCGTCGTCGTCGTCGTCGTTCTGCTGCTGCTACTGCCACCACCACCACGGCTACTACTACTGCTACTACCACCGCTTCATTTGATTTTTTTTCTGGCTCAACATTGTGAAATGATCGTCAGTTGTGCTCCTCCTCGTCGTCGTCGCTCCAGCACATTTCCCCCTTTTCAAAGTAGAGGCTGCTTTGTTAAGGTAGAAGACTCTTCTACAGCCACTATCATCGCCAACACTACTACTACTACTACTGTTCCTATTAACTAACAACACTTTATCTCCATCAACAACGGGCGAGGAAATCTGACTTTACTTTTAAAAAAGTCTTTTTCTATTTTTTTTTCATTTTTTTTTTTTTTTTTTTTTACCTAAAAAAATGAAATGTTACCGTTAAAGGTGGAGATAATAATACTAACGATCATCGTTGCCTCCGATTAACATTTCCTTCCTGCTTCTGTTTTTTTCTTCACTTCCCCTTCTTCAGTACAAGTGCGCGTGGGGTCTTACTCGAATACTTTACGGATTTATTTCTAACAAAAAAAAATCTTCTTACAAATTTTGGAAAACTGGTTCTTGAGCAAAAAGGAAAGAAGGAAAAAAAAATCTTATCTACAAAATTAAAGCAATAATTTCTACCTTGCTTTCTTTCCTTTTTTTTTTTTTTTTTACTTTAGGGATTTACTTACTTTTTTGCGTGTGGTCGAATTTTAACTTAAAAAGTTCGATGCAACATGAGTAAGTATTTTTGTATTCCCAGTGTCTTCCTATTAAAAAAAAAAAAAAATCAACTTATTAATGAATAAAAGTTAACATTTTTATTTCGTGAAAAAGTTTGTTTTTAAAATGATTTTTCACAAGATTATTTGAACGTAAATACCAAAAGTGATTTTTTGCACTTGATTAATGCATGTTTGTAAACAACAAACGTATTGAAACCAAGACAACATTTAGTGCATACATATTTTTGCACTTATTAATCTTAATTGGAAAAAGAAAAATTAATTTGAACAGATTTTTAGAAAATATTTTCTGCTTTTTAAAGCAAGTTATTCTAAAACGCTGTATATATTTTAAACAATCATAAAAGTTTTATTCAGTTTCATTGGTGTTTTATTCTAAATAGTTCATGAGTCTTTTCGTAACTTTGTTTTTCACTTAGTTATTCACCTTTTTTTTTTTTTTTTTATCAAAAACGAACTTATTTTAAGTCTAGGTTGTAAAAATACTGAACACTTTAAGCTTCAAGTTTTAAAAACGGTTTCTCAATATTATTTGGGATCGATTTACTTGCGATAAAATAGTTTGAAAACCAAAACTGATATCAATCTTAAAATACGATAAATCAGTGCACTCTTTTATTATTTTTTTTAATAGCAAAGTTTTTATTTCATTTGACAAATGTCATTTTTTTTTTCTTTCCTGCTTTTAATTTCTCCTCTTTAACGCATTGACTTGTGTTTTCTTTTGAAAAAGAAAAAAAACTCTTCTCAGCTGACATCGACGTGTTGCTTCTCTTCCTCTTCTTTGCATGTTCCAAATGCTTGGCTGGCTTGTTACCTGAGAGAAAGGCATTTCCTGACTCTTAGAATTTTACATTCTTGTCCAAGAGTGGCATAGCGAGGGGGGGGGGGTAGCGGATGAAAGTAAGAGGTGATGAGTAGGAGAATCAGGAAGTGTAATGCCATCATTCTAGCAGAGAGAAAACTTACCATTCTTTTCTGTTACTCGCCGCTTAACTTCAAAATGTTATGACTTTTTTTGTTTACCTAAAGGTTAAATGATGCAAAGGGATAGGATTAAATGTTGACCTCCTGTCTCTTTTTTCTTTTTTAAGAGTTAATCTTCTATTGGTTAAAACAGGTCTTTCAAAACTTGTTTCTCTCTTACAGATACAAAAAAAACTGTTGCACCTGTACAGAATAATAAAATCTGAAGACATCAATAAACTTTAGTTTTTTTTTAAATCTATTTCATTGAATGCTTCTTTCTTTCTACCTAAAGCCTCACTTTATTAAAAAAAAAAAAAAATAATAATAACGTAATCTGGATAATATGAAGACGACGTCGCATTTTGAACTTTTTTTCCTATTTATCCATTCATCTGAAAAAGATATTTGTTAAAATCTAAAGATTTCTACAATTTTCTTTAATGCTTTTTAAAAAATAATCAAATTTATGTGGCCCTAATATTGTTAATCTAAATTTATTAATCGTTGTTTTATAATTGAATGACTGTCCAAATCTGAATAAATTAAAAGTTTTTCTTCTGAAACCAAAATTGATAGAATCCATAACTTTCCTCAATACTGCTCTCTTGACATCATTTAATAAAGAAATTTGCCTTGATGCTAATTTTTTTTATTTTTAAAATTTGTTTTTAAAAATTAGAAAAGTTAGCATCATGGCTTTGTTTTACCACATAAAACTGAATATTCATGACATGCCTTAAAGGCTTTGTCCATCTGCTATTTTTTAAAATAAATTGATTAAATTTATAAAAAAAATTTAAATTTAAAAAAAAAAACAAAAAAAAAACTATTTTCCTTTTTAACAGATGCCTTTTCAGTTTTTAACCTAAATTGGTCACTAGTGGATTAAAACAATTTTTTACCTTTTTTTTTCTAATTTTAATTTCAGAAATTGAAAGAGTACAGTCAGGAAATGCTCCTGCTGGTTCACAAAAAGAGGAAAAAAATATTCCCTGCTTTGAAATACACACTGGAAAACCCTACAAACACTCATGCAAAATCAAGATCCCTGTCAAAGAATTCCCCAAGGTAAAAATCCCCCTTCCCTCCTTTTTTCCTTAATAAAAAAAGGAAAATCTTAGTGCAACAAACGGATGTTTATAGAGATAAATAGTTTATAACAGACTTGCGATATTATTTCCTTGCTGTTTTAATAAATTCCTTTCTATCTTTATAACTTAAAAAAATCACTTTCAGGTGATCCCAAATAAAACTCCAAATTCCTTTTGACAATTTTATAAGATACATTTTAGAACTTGTATCTTTTTAAAAATGTTAAAATAGCTAATAAAATATTTGAAATATTCATTTACATTTTCACTATTAATGTTATTAAAGGGCTTTTTGCAATTTTAAATTATTTTACCGGGGGAAAATATTTAAAAAAATTTATAATCTAACATTTTTTAAAAGTAAACTATGAAATTAAAGCACGTAATCTATTCTAATTTATCTTGTTGAATCTTAAGGGCAAGATTTGTTTTTTCCGCTAAGTCTTCATAATTTCTCATCAGACTTTTCTTTTCATGGCCAGTTGTCAAATAGTACAACTGAATCTTTTTTTCTTTTCTTTTTTATTAGAAATTCCTGCCATAATCTATTACTAAAACAAAACAAGAGAATTAGTTTCTGATAGCATGCTATGATCTATCAGAAATTAATTTTTTTATAAACCTTTTTCTTGACTAATCAGCAGTCTTGCACTTGCATATATAAAATATCAGCTGTTGAAAATGAACTTTGTGCAAAACAAACAAATATTTGCCTAATTTTAACTGCATTGAATTTAGTTTTCTACTTAAATCACTAAATCATTTCATATTCTGATATTTAAATGTTATTGCACTTTCATTTAGCATAAATCTACTTCATTTCTATCGTTCAGTCTTAATTCACATAAATGGTGACAGTAAGTCTAAGATTTGTTTTTATTTTTCCAGTTCAACTTCGTAGGGAAGTTATTGGGACCAAAAGGAAATTCTTTGAAGAGATTACAAGAAGAAACCATGACAAAAATGTCGATTCTTGGTAAAGGTTCCATGCGAGACAAAGCTAAGGTAAATTGTACAAAACGTTTATTGATTTAATATTTTCTCTTTCACTCATACAAATTTGTAAATTGATTTATTAAAACAATTCTTTAGCTTCAGACATACTTTTTTCTTTTTTTAAAAGGAAGATGAATTGAGAAAAGAAGGTGGCAAGTATGCTCACTTGAATGAAGACCTCCACGTATTGGTAGAGGTTTATGCTGAAGCATCTGATGCATATCAAAGAATGGCTCATGCTTTTACTGAGTTACAGAAATACTTAATTCCAGTAAGTATATTGGTTTATTATCAAACAACTAAATTGATCCCTTTTTTTTTTTTTTTTTTTTTTTTTTCTTCTTTTTTTCCCTTTCTTTTCTTCCCCCAAATTGCTCAACATAGTGCCAGTTTTATTGTTTTTGTTTCTTAAATTTCAGAATGATTACAACGACGAAATCCGTCAACAACAGTTACAGGAATTGATGTACCTCAATGGTGGAGATGGCGGACGTGGCAGAGGGCGAGGTAGAGGCGCTCCTGGACAGACCCCACGTGGGGCACCCAGAGGTGGTTTGTTGACAAATCCTGGTGGACGGGGAGGACCTGCTGGCAGGTAATAAACAGATTTGATATTTCTTTCTTAAAGGACGGGGGGGGTGATCCAGAAGTTGGGGAAAACTCCAATCTCCTTATATTTTTTAAAAAAGAAAGAAAAACTTCTCTCTGCATATTTTTATTTATCTATTTATTTATTTCAGGGGTGGCGCACTCCCACCTCCATCTAGAGGTGCTCCTGCTGGTCGTGGTACTCCTCCAACCAGAGGAGGACCACCACGAGGTGGTATGGCCGCTAGCCGTGGCAGAGCTGCCCCAGCTCCTCAAGTACCCCCACCAATGGAACAGAGTTATGATGATTATGTGAGTCTTATTTCTTGTTCTATTGTCTTTGATATTTGTCATCAGTTAAAAAAAAATCTTGTAAATTTTCATTTGCGGAAAATATATATATAAATTTTATTTATTTATTTTTTCAATGTACAAAGCACTCTAAGGTAGGTTTAATTTGACCATTGATAAACCTGACTCTTGTTATATAAGTTTCTGACATGCACCCTTTAGGAGTGGGGGTGTGTGTGATAATTTTGTCCATAATAACCGTAACTGTTATTAAATCTGTGCTGCTCAATTGATTTCCTTTCACAGGATTTTGCTTGTCTCCTATTTTAGACTCTTATCCTCATCCTGGATAATCCTGGATTTTCTTTAATCTGATTAACTGCCAAATTGGCTGACAAAAAAAGCGTTTGGTAGTAGTTGACACGCAACTTCACTAGCAGCCGATGGGTACATGGTGATTTCAAATTTAATGAAGCAAACATAAGCTGAACAATTGAACGCATTATCTTGAATTCAAGCTATAAAAATCTAATTGCTTCAATGCTTTGAATCTTCTCAATCTGTTATCAATATGATAGATAAAAAAAATAAATAAAAATAAAAACTTCTTGCCTTATTTGAAAACTTAAACTGCAACTTATTTTTCTACAGGGATATGATCAGAGCTATAATGAAGGCTATGGAGACCAAGGAGGCTATGAAGGTGGTTACGGGGATCAGTCTTATGGACAAGTGTAAGTATCATCTTTTTAGTGTCTCTCTCTACTGATAGATTGTGATATTTTTCTTGCTGAATCTGAAGTCCTAGATTAGCTTTTATGGAATTATAGATGTTCTTACTATTTCTAACACCTTTAAACAGACTATAATTTTAATATCCTCTAGAAATTAAGTGACTTTGGGACTCTTATACTCAATACTTTCTAAATTCTTTAGTTTCTGATGTGTGGCCAAATAATTCTGTTTAGTCTCAATTGTATTCTTTGAAGAAAAAAAATCTAATATGTTACCTTAAATTGCAACTTAGGGTTAGAATGAATAGTACCCAGGTTTTCAGTCCTGAAATGCACTGGGAGTCTGGAGTCTTTCCTGGCCAATAGTGTCGGTACACTCATTATTAACCAAACAGTAATGCCCCCAGGTACATAGTGCGCAGCTAGAACATTTACCTGTGTCTCCAACGCCTGGTACAATCCTATTCTATCAGTTCTTATGCTCTTTCTCCCCACAATAGCTGTTTGTGATTGATTTGAATTTCTGTGAATGTGAAAAGTTACTAGTACTTTTGCTGTCTTATTTGAAGATCCTATTGCTGGAAGAGAAAAAAAATTATCTCTCTACCCCTTAAATACTGGTTACATGTAGTTTCTTAAGAACCTTCATACAAGTCTCATTTATTTTCCTTCCCTTCAATGAGCAAGTTACCTTTTAATTAGTTGTAGCATTTCAGTTAAATGTGTTCCTCCTAATATTGTTTCAGTAAAGATGCTGTCTGGCTCTTGTAAATGTCATTACCAGAAACTTATTTTTAGTTTCAAGTTTTATTCGTTTTGGTTAAATTCCATTTTTTAAGTGCTAGGTTAAAAGGGATAATGTTCAGGTTTTTCAGTCCTGAAATGTACAGGGAATCTGGAGTCTAAGTATTGGTCACCGTTTCTTGAAACCTTTTACAGTTTTTTTTTTTTTGTACTTTTCCTCCTATTCAATGAACAAGTTATATTTTTAATCAGTTGTAACATTTCAGTTGTTCCTCTATTTTCTTGGTAAAGATGCAGGATAGGGTTTTTTTTTTTTGTTTTTTTGTTTTTTTTTATCGGTCCATGAAAAAACACTTGGTAATCCTAGATGACTTCTGTAAATTTGTCAATACCAAATATTTATTTCTAATTGCAAGTTTTACACGTTTTATTTAAATGACATGTATGCATACATGCTCACACACACACACAGTGCTAGGTTAGAATGAATCGTACCCAGGTCTTTCACTTCCTGAAATGCACTGGGAGTCTGGAGTCTTTCCTGGCCAATAGTGTCGGTACACTCATTATTAACCAAACAGTAATGCCCCCAGGTACATAGTGCGCAGTTAGAACATTTACCTGTGTCTCCAACGCCTGGCACAGTCCTATTCTATCACCTTAAATTGTCATTCTCTCAAATGAGCTGTTAGTGACCGGTTGAATTTCTCGTATGTCAAAGGATTTATTGATTTATTTTTTTTTTTTTTTTTTTTTTTTTTTTTTTCTTCCTCTATAAGTACTGGTCACATTTCGGTTAAATGTATTTCTCTAATATTGTTTAAGTGCTAGGTTAGAATGAATCGTACCCAGGTCTTTTACTTCCTGAAATGCACTGGGAGTCTGGAGTCTTTCCTGGCCAATAGTGTCGGTACACTCATTATTAACCAAACAGTAATGCTTCCAGGTACATAGTGCGCAGCTAGAACATTTACCTGTGTCTCCAACGCCTGGCACAGTCCTATTCTATCAGCTTAAATTGTTGTCCTCAAATGAGCTGTTAGCGACTGATTGAATTTCTGAATGTGTTAATGTTACTAGTACTTAGTTTGTATTTCTCGTATGTCAAAGGATTTATTTATTTTGTCTTCCTCTTTTTTAAGTACTGGTCACATTTTCCTCCCCTTCAATGAACAAGTTACCTTTTTAATTAGTTGTAGCATTTCAGTTAAATGTATTCCTCTAATATTGTTTCAGTAAAGATGCTGTCTGGCTCTTGTAAATGTCAGTACCAAATATTTATTTCTAGTTTCAAGTTTTAGTTGCATTATTTTTAAGTGCTAGGTTAGAATGAATAGTACCCAGGTTTTCAGTCCTGAAATGCACTGGGAGTCTGGAGTCTTTCCTGGCCAATAGTGTCGGTACACTCATTATTAACCAAACAGTAATGCTTCCAGGTACATAGTGCGCAGTTAGAACATTTACCTGTGTCTCCAACGCCTGGCACAGTCTTTTTTCCTGTTACAAATATTTGTGAGTTATCACTTTTCTTTTTACCTGTTTTTCCTTTTTATTATTCTTATTCTTTATATTATTTCAGGGATTCACAGTATTATGACTATGGCCATGGTGCAGGTGGACAGTATGATGAAGGCTATGGTAGGTAGAACTTATTTTTCTTGCATTTACTGTTTTGCTCTTTATATAAAAATATTTTAAAATTCAATCAACATTTGGAAATAATTTCTTTTAAGTGCATGCATTATGCATATTAAAATGTGACCATCTTATTTTTTAGCTAACCTTTCTTTAACTTTCAGGTGATGGTTGGGGCACAAACGTTGGTCAAATGAAAGCTCCACCCCCCACTCGAGGTGCCAAGGGACAATACAGAAGCCATCCATATGGTGGCAGGGGTGGTGGTGGCTACTAAGAGGCAACCCAATCTACCCCCCCACTTCTTCCCTGCTACAGTGGTCGTCGTCGCTGTCATCATCCAGTCTTTCCATCTAGCTCTGCAGGATGAGTTTGACCGACTGATGCAGACCTCAGTCAGTTGTGGCCCACAGAAGACAAACAAGCAGCGTGTGAGTGAGAGGACGAGGAGGAGGTACAAAAATCATGAGTTCATGCACCATATATATTTCACACACTCCCATCAGCCCCAACACTAAATCAGTGGGACATTTTTTCATGGAATTTTGGTCTCCTTTCATCCATTAAAAGTCACCTTTTTTAAAAAGGGGGTGACACAGAACTGGCAAGGACATAACAAGGCTTTAAATATTTTAATTTTAAACTAAACCTACATCGACCACCTTTTCTTCATTGTCAGTATCCATGTAGTACAAAATGATTCTAGTGATGTTCTGTCACCTCATGCTTCTGTGCTGCCAAATGTAGATTAATATTTGTCAAAAATAAAAATGTGAAGTTATAAACTAGTGTTATAAGTCAGACTTTTCTTTTTCCAATGGATAATATTAAAAACTTAAACGAGTCTGGTTAGATTCTACAACTTCAAATGAAAGCGAATTGATCAACTATGTTTCTTAATAGTTGATAATCCCGTAACATTAGTGAATGTTGTCGAGTTCAACTCAGTTACTCGTTTAAAAAAAATTTAAAAATTAAATAAAATTACAA
This sequence comes from Doryteuthis pealeii, assembly GCA_023376005.1. Classification (NCBI taxonomy): domain Eukaryota; kingdom Metazoa; phylum Mollusca; class Cephalopoda; order Myopsida; family Loliginidae; genus Doryteuthis; species Doryteuthis pealeii. The sequence continues at coordinate 60,029,311 of CM042137.1, read as the reverse complement.
ATATATTGAAAAAAAAAAAAATTGAAGAAAAATATACCTTAAAAAAAAAAAAAAATACTTAACTGTCTGTTTATTTTCAATGTCTAAACGTTCATCCAGGGCATAAACATGTCAAAAAAAAAAAAAATGGGCACATACAATGCATTTTAAAACTTAGTCAAATTGTCTAACTAGTTCTAAATAGCTTAAGGATAGAGCCAGTGTAGACAAAACTTGTTGCAAACCAAACCCAGATGCTGCTAAAATTTCTCAGGATGAAAAAAAAAAACAAACCCAAAATACATTTTTAGGCAACTTAAAATATGCAGCAAATTTTGACTTGTTTACTAACTTAATTTAACTCAATCAGGTGACCTAAGCTTAACTAATCAAAAATCAATCTCTCTCACTCTCTCACTCAACCAGCCAAAAAAAAAAAATATGTATATATACAAAAATGGGCTTCTATCCTTAAGGCTTGTATGTGCTCACAAACCTTCTCGTAGATGCTAATATCTCGTCAATATTAGCAGTTGTCCTGGCATACTTTGATATTCAGTGAAAAATGTACAAATTTTAATATGTTCTGACACTTGTAGTACACCAGCAGGAATTGTATAAAAAAATTTTTTTTGTACAACTACTTCAAGTCCTGGCTTTGTAGCCAGTAAATTTCTTCTACTACAATTTGGACGACTACTGAGACTTCAGAGAATCAAAGACCCAGGAAATGTGATATCAGCGCTTGCTTAAGGTATCTAACTGCTTGATCGAGGAGTCACCATCCATAAAATAATGACAGGTAACGTGGTGATCTTTTCTTCCCATTCCAAGTGGTAGTCTTTTCAGTGTGAATGTTAACCGAATTAAAACAGCATGTCATTGTCTATCTATATAACTGCAGTTTAAAAAAAAAAAAAATAATTTAAAAAAAAAAACTTTAGATTTGTTGCTTTAAGACCACTGCTCTGCCCTCAAATCCTGGTATTTATATCCAATAACTTGACAAACATAAAAACCTTAACTTGGGGCATCAGCTAAAGTTGTGTTTAATCATAAATTGCTTTTATCACTGTTTCTTTTTTTTGCTTTCAATGTTTACCTTTTAATGCTTGGAGATCTTAAACTTCTTCCTTAGACTTAGGAAAACTTTTAAAAGTTAAAGACTGCTTCAGTGGAGGGAACTGAAACTGTCTCTACTCAATGTCTATAATAACTATTATTATTATACCTGTCCCCCTCCTGGCCTCTCCTTTCCACAGCTCTTCACTTGTACATTTCAGCCATTTTGGGGGGCTGGCTTTCTCAATATTTGTTTGCTTTTTTATTTAAAAAAAAAAAAAAAAAAAAACAACAAAAAAAAACTTTTATTCTCCTAAAATAACTTTTCTCCATTTTAAATTTCGAAGAGCTTCTGGAAAACTTTTCTTTAGAAAGGTGAACGGAAAAAAAATAAACATCCCCCAAAAAGTTCTGCAAGTTAACTTAAAATGCTCCCACAATGTTTTCTGTAATACATCAACATCGCCTTATATTTTATTCATAACCTTCCATTTAAAAAAATGGAATAAATAAACCTAAATTAAAGTGATCATTTGAATTGCTGGGTGGTTTTTTTAAATTTAAAAAAAAAAAAAAAAAAAAACTTAAAAAATAAATGTAGGTGCTACACTTACTACTACTACTACTACTACCGGATACTGACTTTTGAAATAACTAATTGAGCCATTAGTTTGACTTTTTTCTTTCTTTTTTTTTTTTTTTTTTTTCTTTTTTTTTACACTCATTTTAAAAACAAGTGAACAAAGGGAAAAAAAATAAACAGTGTTGGAATTTTGTCCCAAAATGTTTACTTTGGGCAAAAAAAAAAGTTTCAGATGGAATGCTCAGTGAATGGTTAAAAGGAAAAAAGACCTGACCCACTCCCCTACCCACTTTTTTCTTATTTTTTCTTCTATTTTGTTTTATTTGTATTTTGTCTTTTTGATTTTGTTGTTCATTTTATATATATATATATATTTATATAATATATATGATGTATATATATGTATATAATATATATTGTATTTCTTTTTCTTTTTAAATGTACATTTCTAAAAATCTTTCTCTTGTCTTTCTCTTCAGTTTTTCCTTCTGATCCATCTTCCTTTTTCTGGATTTTTCGGGGCTTTGAACTTTTCTCTTTTTTTTTTTTTTTTTTTATTATATTTGCTATTGTTCTAAACTCTTAGATCACTTTTTCTTTTAATCTTTTATTTCTATTTTCCTCACTGACACCTTTCGTTCACCTTTCTCAAGTTTTCTAAAACTCCTACACTTTTTTTTTCTTTTTTTTTGTTTTTACTTTTATTTATTTATTTTTCTCTTGCTCATTTTATATATTTTTAATCCTGAGACCTCACTTAAAAAAAAAAAAAAAAAGAAAATAAGGAAAAAAGGCAATAGGAGCATTTTGATATTTTCTTGGTTAATATTTTTCCCTCAGGGACCAGGATCCCAATGACTAAAACTGGTAAATATTCGGTTTACCTATTCAAAACTGCATACACAACTACTAATGCAATTTTTTCTGTTTTTTCCAGATTTCATCTGAAAGCTGCCCTTTCATGTGGATGCTGAAATTGCAATCCTGCATTTCATTGTACATTTGCAAATAAATTTTATTTTTTTAATGAAATTTACTTTTATATTCTAATTGGAAATTCATATTTTTTTAAACCTATTTGTGAATAAATTAAAAATATTCCTGATACTCAGATCTTGAGTTGGTTTTCAAATTTAAGATCCATTGTTTTGGAAGGCTTTTTCTTTGATATTTGAGGCAATTTTGTATGCACATAATCAAGATTGTTTTTCTTTCTTAATAGCACTTTAATTTCAGCCTTACCAAATAATGGCTCTTAGATTTTCATTTTTTGATGTTCAGAAAGCAAAGGAAAAAGAAAGCTTGCAATTATTCTAATTTAATGGATTAATTTCCTTTTTAATAAACACCTAAGATTTTCTTTTGCTTTCTATACATTGAGGTATTTTTGATAAATGCCTGTTTGTATAATTTTTTTTTTTTTTTTTTTTTTTTCTTCTTCTTCTTTTTCCAATCCGAAACAATTAACACCTTAGTAACTGGGTTATAACTTTGTCAAAACCTTACAATTCTTTTATATCCTGAAAAAAAATGGTTATTTCTTTGCACATTTGATTTGACAAAGTCTCTAAGTTACCAAGATGTTATTTCCTGGCTTTATTACAATTATTCCTGGTGATTGGGGAGAGAGAAAAATCTATATTCATCCTCTGGAAATTTTTTTTTTGTTGGAGCAGTAAAGTATCACATCAATCCATGGAAAGGAATTTTTATTCGTACCATGAAAGGTATGCATTTTTTTATTTTTTAGAATTAATATTTATTTATTATTTATTAATTCAATATTAATATTTATATATTGGATCTTAGTCAAGTATTGAATCCTTCATAATATGACCCATTTTCCCCAAACCACTGGTTAGCCTTAAAGTTTGTTCTTGTGAATGATCTGTCAAATACATTTTATAAGAATTTAGTTACGGTCATATTTTTGATTCTCTTTCAAATGTTTTTTTTTTTTTCATCAATTTTGATTATACTATTTATATAACTATAGGTAATTTTGAATATTTCTCAAATTTATTCTTAAAAAAAAAAAAAAAATTATTGAAGAGATGCATTAACAATGTTTACTGTTGTATCTTACAAAAAGAAAAAAATCTCTTGAGTCCATAGAGCTGGAAATTAATGTTGCATCGTGATTAAACCACTTAACGATAATCCAAATGAGATTAACCTTAGAATTTGTAAATAACAGATCAATACTTTGGTTGATGTCTTCATTCTTTTCTACAGTTTCATGTGTTCTATTCTTATTAAGTCATAAACCTTTTGAACATGCTGCCTACTTTTAAGTATATTAATTGACCTTGGGTCATAATTTGCCAAAGATGTATACATCAAATACTGAGACTTGCACTCAGACTCGTTTTCAAGTCACCTGCTACCTGTCTATTCTGACATATGGTTCCTTTCTTTTCATTTGATAATTTTGAAGAGTCACTTATTAAAATGTAGACATTTCTCCCTATAACCAAAATAAATTTTAAGTATTGTCTCTAAATTTCAAGGTTATTTGATCAAGGCTGAAATTACTGTAAGCCTAGAGACAATATCCACTTGTGAGGTCATTCTGTTCTTTTCTTCATTGTCCTCTGATTCAAATTCTCTTCTATTTGCCTATATTGTTTATTGTCATTTGACTGTACATTGTTAATACAATGTCTATTGGTCTTTTAACAGCTGCTCCCATATTAAATATCTAACTTTATTCATTCATGCAGTAAGAACTAGACTTTGGCAATTAATCCTGATATCATCTCTGCATTTACAATCCATTTAATATTTTGTATACATAAACTGTAGTCAACTAAAGAATGAGAATAATTTGGCATTTGGTCTGAATTTTGAATAGCAAAAGGCTTATTTAGAATTGGGTCTTATTTCATAACAGTTACATTTCTTTTGAAAATGTATTAACTGGGTAAGAGGTCAAGACTTATCAAAGCTGATGACAATTCTTGAATTAAAATTTTACACTGAACACTTAAAATGGTAATTGATATTATAGTCAATATATCAACTGAAAAGAAATTAACCTTTTTATTTATTATGTAAAGTTTTTGCAGAGAAATATTTTCAATCTTGGTAATAGTTAACTAATTTTTTGACTAGAACATTTTTAATTATTCAACATCTAATTTGAGTTATAATCTAATTAGTGATGTTTAATTTTTTTTTTTTCTTTAATGAAGTGTTGAAATTTAAATTGTGAATGAATAGTTTGATCTTGCTGCAATATGGCATCCTGCTGATAGTTTATTTATAGGGACCAATTCTTCATGCGAAATAGTTTTTTTGTTTAATAACTTTTTCTTTGGTTCAATAAGTATGTTTGGTAGTTGTACATCAAACCATTTCCTAATATGGATATTAATTTTTTTTTTTTTTTTTTTTTTTTTTTCCCAAACTAGTATTAACTCTTATTTACTGAAAATATACTTTTAACCTACAAAAAAAATGATCCTCTATAAGTGGGGGAAACCAAGCATGTTAGGACTGAACAAATAATTCTAAAGAGTTTGTAACACCTTAAATCTAAATATAAAAATGAAACCAGACAATACCGTATTAATTTTAATGAACTGTCTAAAAAAAAAAAAAAAAAAAAATTGGCTTGATTTTTATATTCCAACTTCTAATATCATTTGCAATTAGACTGTACAATCAGTGCACATCCACTTTTTTTTTTTTTAAATATATATATAATAAAGGAAAATTTTTTTTTTTTTCTAGCAGGGAGGGGGGGGGGTTTAAAAAACTTTTTACCCTTCATTTTTCATAAGGAAAGCTAATCAAAAGATATAAATCAATGATATATATTTTTTTTTTAATTATACAAATTAATAAAGGTTAAAACATAAAAAGAAAATACAAACAAGAAAAAAAAAAAACTCGTAAGAATATATAAAGAATAAAAGATCAAACAAATATAGAAAAATAATTTTTACAAGAGATTTAACTTTTGAAATCCCAAGCAACTACGGGTAGCTCTGCTAGTTACTGATAAATTATGGTATGTCAGAGTGGTTTATTTGTATCAGCCAGAGAGTGAGGGACTTCTGCTTGCTGAGGTGGAGCACCACACCTACCATCAGCTCCATATTTTACCCCACAGATCTGATTACTCAAGCTGTGCTACTCATACACTGAAAACTCTTACCAAACCTGGAACCTTGCAATTCCTAGGTGAATGCTCTATTGACTGAGCTGCCTATATTATGTATATAATTATCATATACATGATTCTTAGAGGAACTATTAAAACCTGTTTTGTTTTTGTTTTTTTTAACTCTTTAATAAGAGTACACTTTTTAGTCTCCACTACTATTCAACTATAAATTCTAGCGATCCTATTTTGTGTGACTTTCATGAGAATTGGTTTATTGGCAAGTGGATACTTGATATTTATTTAATAAATTTATTTTAAAAGTAAAAGAAAAGTCTAGACCTGCAACCTCTGGCAGTGCTGAGGAAATGCATATCTATTTTAGCCATCAGACAGGCTCCTGGCTAGTGGACACTTGTGTTGGAATTTAAATTGGCTGTGTGACTTCTGATGTAAGCAGACAAGTCTAGATGATGTGATATTCCATTTTAAAATAAATATGCAAAATTATTATGATGTTGAGAAATCGTTTCTTAAAAAAAAATTAAATATTTAGAAAATCTTAACAATTTTGAATATCACTTTGTGGAGTATAATTTTTTTTTTTTTTTTTTTTTTTAATTTTTTATGTAGGATTGTTTTAGAATTCTTTCCTTTTTTATTTATTTTATTTTTTATTTATTTTTTTAAAAATAATTTCAGTTATAGTAAAACAAAAACCCAGTAATGAATAATGTTAGTTCTCTTTTCTGCTTTTGTCTTTCCACAACTTTTGATAGTGTAGTATCTGTATCCATGGAAACCTTTTTATAAGACCCAATCAAAACTTTTCACTCAGAAATCATTGTTTAAAGCCATCATTCCATTAAAAAAGGTGTGAATGGTCAATATATTAAGCCTTTTATTATTGTATCTGATCTTTATGGGGCTTATATTATGTAGCAAAATAATTCCCAGACTAAAATATCAGTTTTACATGTTCAATGGATTAAATATCTTAAACAATTAAAAGAATCTGTATTTATTTTTGAGGACTAATTTTTAGGCTCTTCAAGTTTTCATCTGTATGTTTTATTTATTTTTTTTTTTTCTTAAATAACCATGTGATTTCTACATGCGCAGGTACTACACTGATCCTAGGCCGAAATACTAATGTAATAAATAACCCCCCCTTTTTAACCCCCAAATATTTGGAAGTAATTTCCCAAGTAGCTAAAATAATTGCCCTAAAAAGATTCTTAGTTCTTTCTTTGAAATGACCCTCTGCATATTTTTAGTTGTCAATCTGTTGTTCTAACTACTTTACCAGTTTGACAATATTTATCATTTAATTTGATGACATTTTTTTTTCTATTTCTATCTACACACTCCAACCTTTTTAACCATTATTTACAAACATACACTGAATAGATAAGTTGGAGTTGCAAGAAGTAATATTTATTTATAAGCGATATAAAAATATTTTAGTCTTGGTTAAGTGTGGTAAGGGTAACTTGAAGCCAAACTTTTTTTAGACTTTATTTTTCCAATACACATTGTTGAGAATGAGTTTTGGTAAATGGGCCAGTTTAACAAAACTTCTTGGTCCCCAATGATACTGGCATTGGAAAAATAGGGTCTCAAAAAAAAAAGTAGTTTGGATTTGGGTTACCCTTACTGTGCTCTTATTTAACCTAGTCTATTTGAGGTAAATTAGAACTGGTTTCAAATTTGATAATCTGCTCTGGCAGATTTTTAAAAAGAATTCTTGTCAATCCAGAGAATAAGTTTCAGGGATTTATAACAATGCAGTTTGATTTGCTGCTAAGCTTTTGTAATTGAAAGAAACTTTTTTATTAAAACAAAATGGTAATTTGATTAACAAGTAAACTTGAATTAGATATCCGACCTTTATCTTGACACTTGATATGCACAAAGAAATTAGGGTTTTTTGTTTAAGTTAATTAGTTGCAGTAGGTCAAAATCAAATGACCATTAATGGTCATTTGATTTTGACCTATGAATTAAAATTAATTTTTTTAAAAAATGAGACTTAACAATTTTTTCTGTATTTTGAAGAGAATAATGAAAAAAAAAATGTTGTTAGTCTTTAAAACGAGAATTTTATAAATTAAAATCTTTGTAAAATTGGTGCATTTTTGAAGATGTGCTTTTATTCACATGATTTATTTTGTTATGATTAAGAAATTCATTGAAAATTTCGATAAGTGACAATTTACAACTTTAAATTTTTTTTTAGAAAAGTTTAAAGAAAAGGGAAATGTAATGCTGTTGTACTAAAAATTGGTCCATACTTATATGCATTCATTTGACCAGAGTGAAATAATAGGATTTTTAAAATCTTTTTCTTTCTCCTTTCCTAAAAAGATTTTACCTGATATTTTTGGCAGAGCACAAAGATTTAATATATAAACCATTCATGGCATTTTTTAAATTTTTCTACAAGAATAGCTTTAATTAAAGATGACTGGTCTGAAATGAAGTTTGTGTAATTTGTGCTCAGTTTTGTTTTTTGTTTTTAATTTTGTGTTCTAGTTTAGGGTAAGAAATGTTAACTCTAAAGACTTTCAATTTGCTGAGAATGGTCCTGCCTAGTTTCAAGATTTTTTTTTTTTTTCTTTTCTCCATGGAAAAAATTGCTGCTATTCATATAGACTGCCAAAAATATTTAATTAATGATCGGAAAAAGATCTGTACTAAATCAGATTCACATTTATACATTGAGTTGTTTTTTGTGGGAGGGAGGTGATGTGTAAACTTTGGTTATTGCTAATTTTATTTTTGATTGCATGTTATTCCAAAATACCAAAAAAAAATATTTGGTAATATATATCTTAGCAAAATTGGTAAACAACAATTTTTTTAAACAAGAAAATGGTGGCTATTCTCTTAATTCTTCTTTGTCAGTCCAAATGATTTCACATTCGTTCTTCATCACTAGAAATATTATCCGAAATAATTCTTTATCATTCTATTAATTTTTTGAACTGATATTTTATTCAATCATAAAGTTCCTACTATCACTGGGTTCCTCTAGGCAGCATTATATATTAAGTAGATCAACACTGGCTAATTTTGAGATGGATCTCTTTTTTTTTTTTTACTAAGGAAAGATGGTCACATCGCATTGAATATTAGCCTGGCTTAGGCAAGCAGCATTCTTCATCCTATGAGACTAACAAAGTTATTAGTATTATTAGCGTTATTCGGACTATTGTCCCCATCTTCATTGTTATTTGTACAACGTTTCGGCCGATATACCATCCGGCCTTCTTCGGATATTTCTTGTCGAAACGTTGTCCCCATCTTCATTGTTATTTGTACAATAGTCCGAATAATACTAATCTTCCAGCCTCATCTCAAACATTCAGAGAAATAGTAACAAAGTTATATTGGGTACAATGTGACTTTTGGATAGAAAAAGAAAAACCTATCAGCATTCTCAAAAGTGGAGAAAATCAATATAAAAGGGTTGGTGTTGCAGTGCTTGGATCTCATTGGTCAAAAAAGTCATCAACAGGAGATAGAATGACATAAATTTTTCATCTTACCTTCATGTTATGTGGCTAAGATTTTTCTTTTTTTGTGTGTGTGTGGTGGCAAGATCATTATCTAATGCCAGTTCTGGCATATTTTCTATTTATCTAGATGTGTAAAAGGTTTTAATGTTTTAATAATAGGCACTTGGCTCCCAGGGGATAAATTTGAGAAAATTTAATTATAAGTTACTTGTATAATAGAGATGACACTTCAAAATGGGGATGAATTGAAGAAATCTGGGGCTGCAAGTAAAGGCTGAAATGTAACCTGGGACTCTGAGAATCACTGTTAACATTTAAAAAAATATAAATAAAATTATGCAGAATGAGGAGTTAACATGACTCTACATTTGTCAAAAATTGTGGAGGCACACTTAGCTTAATGGTTATTGTCATATGAAATGGAACTGGCTACTAGAGTTCAAATCCTGGACAAGACTGCATTTCACTGCATATTATGCTCTTGGAAAAGGTATGTATTTATCTGATCTCCCCAAGCTATGGGTAAATAGTAGGGGCAGACTGAATTCTTTAGCCTTGTTTGGGTGACCAGTCTAGGAGATGGGAAAACTCTGAATTCTAACCAGCTTCACTTCACTTAAAAATTGACTTTGTGTCATATATTGCCCATGGGTGAAGAGTTGCGTAAAGAGCATACATTTGTGGAAAAAAAAATCCCCAAATTTACTTTAAACTGAAATCTTAATGCATTACTTTAGATCCTATGTATAGTTAAATACTTTTTATTTTGTGCCCATCTTAGAATAAATCAAATTATATTTCTGATATTTGGGAGAAAAAAATGTTCTTAAATATGTCTAGCAAAGTTGAATAAATACCTCTTCCTCCTCTATTAAAAAAAAGCAGTTAATACTGACAATACTTGTAACTTGTTTTTTTTTTTTATAGCAAGGAATACACTTAAAACTCTTTTTTTTTTTTCTTAGCTTTATAATAACTTTTCAAGAAAGGATTTTATGACTAGCACTTCATAAATTGATGACTAAAAACTTTAATATCTACAACCTAATGTCAGGATTTGTTACAAATACATGCCTGTTTGAAATTGTTCTAATTTTGTCTCAACCCTATTGCCATAACCCTTTTATCATATGTTCTAGATGGCTTATTGTCGTAGGTATGACATTAAACTCTCTGAAGTTTCAATTCTGGGGAATGTGGAGAACCCCTTTATCACCATTAGGTCCACTCTCAAGTGGTAGTACCAGTTAGGGCCTCATCTATGGGTTAAATAGAAAAAAAATGAGTACCCATCAAGAATGAATAAAACAAATACATCTTCAGCATAAAATAACCCAATGGGTTGACATGCTATAAAACCCAACCAACTTGATGCAAGACCATTGAAATTGCCTTGGTAATGTGGCTCACCAACCTGATGCTAGCAAACTATTTCCAAATTTAGAAAATTCACATCAGCTTTTAACAACTGAGTGTTTGGCTTAACAACTTGGATATTTTTTTCTATTTTGTTGTAACTTTATCTTTTACTTTTTATCTATTTTTTATTATTTATTTAGAAAAGTTTTTTATTTTCATATTGATACTTTCTGCTGGAAATAGTTCTAAATCCAGTAATGGAAATAGAATTATTTTGTGACGACCTAATCTAGTTAGATCCTCAACTGCATTAATTTATTTGCATTTATTTAAATTTAACAGAGAATGAAAATGACAAAGCTTTTCTTTCCAATCCAGTTAATGCAGAGGATAGAGTTGTTGAAAACAAATCAAAATAAACTGAACTTTTAGATTTTAACACTTTTTATTTTTGTCTTCAAGATATTCATCAGATGAAAGATATTTAGCAATATGTCAGTCAAATACTTGGAAATCTGGAATAAATTTGATATTTTCTATAAAAAAAAAAAAAAAAAAAAAAAAAAAAAAAAGAAATACTTATATTCTAGAGATTTAACTTTCGCTTTATTAATGATTATATATACAATGTTATTGAACCTTTGCTGGTCTCCAATTTTCCTTTATAAATGGGTGTGCATTCTGTCCTTGTACAAACATACACTGATTCTTTCTCTCTTTGTGTTTGTACAAGGGCAGCATGCATATCCTTTTATAAAGGAAAATTGGAAACAGCAAAGACCAAGGTTCAATAAAATCCACACCCTATTTTTGTCAGAAAGGTGTCTTAAAAAAAACTTTTACCCTTCATTTTCCATAAGAAAAGCTAAATAGAAATATATATTAAAAAGCGGAAACAAAATAAAGGACAATTTAATAAAATACAAACAAGATTAATAGTAAAAACAAACAATTAAAAAAAACAATATATAAAGAATAAAACAAATATATAGAAAAATAATTTGTATTAATCTGATATACCACAGTATGATAATTTAATTATTTTAATGTTTACTTAAGTTATAGTTCAATATGTAAAAAGTATTGTAATCTTGATTAAACTCTCACTTTTTTTTTTTTGTCTTTCTTTCCTTTTCATTATATTTGATTGAAACAGTTTAGCATTATCGTTTCCGCATGCTCTCTCTCTCTCTCTCTCTCTCTCTCTCTCTCTCTCTCTCTCTCTATCTCTCTCTGTGTAGAATGTCCCTTTTCTTCCCTTTCTTTATAACAAAAACGGAATGGTCCATTATTTAACTGCGGTGACGACACTCATAAGAATTCTGCTGATAATCAGGATTTACATTTTTGCATGAAATTAGATGGTCTCATTAACTATAGGGTGTTGCAAGATGTTAACAGTCATATAATTAAGGAACATGAGTATTGAGATATAGATAGATAGAAAAAATAAAACCCTGGCAAGACCAGGTAGCTCTGCCAATAGGAAATAGATATAAACATTTCCATAATAGATTTAGCATGTGAACAGATATAGCTAATATCTTTACTATAAATTGCCCCCCCCCCTTAAGGTTAAATCGAACTTAACGGACCTAAATTCCACCATTGTATGTCACCCCTCAGAAAGAAAAAAAAATACCAAAAATCAGGGAATTAACCAAATTTAATGAAATTTTCAGTGTTGATATATTAATGAATAAAATATATAATGCACCACTTATTTTATTTAAAAACTTTTTACATTTTTTTTAGGTCAGTTAACTTTGAACCATATATCTTTGAGAATCTGTGTTACACCTCAAGTATACGTAGTTCAAAGTTAACTGACTTGAAAAAATGTAAAAGTTTTTAAATAAAATAATTGTGCAGTATATATTTTATTCATTAATATATTAACACTGAAAATTTCATTAAATTCAGTTATTTCCCTGTTTTTTTTTTTTTTTTTTTTTTTTTTTTTTTCTTTCGTCAGTGACATACGATGGTGGAATTTAGGTCCGTTAAGTTCGATTTAACCAATTGGAAATGGCTAGAGTTGTAACTACAAAATATTCTATGGTTATTAATTAGATTCTGAGGTTTCAAGTTAGTGTAAGTATAATGCTAAAATTGGCTTTTAATTTGTATCCATTAAGATAACTAAATGAAATGTTTTTATTTTAACTCTATAAAGTTGACATCTAACTGAAAATTTCTTAACCAGAAACCAATTAAGATACTTATTTCTTTTAACTTTTTTCTGGTAACCAGAAAAGACTTTAAAAATTATATTTACATTTGTAGTATGGCAATTAGAGAGGTATAAGCATTAACAAAAATGTAGTGGAAAGTTCCCATGGCGTAGTGGCTGATGTGTTGGATCTGCAACAGCGAATTCCAACTCTAGTCGCACTATTACATTCACTTTTGACTAATACTCATGGGAAAGGTATGAACCCTCATCCTCCCCCCCCAACTATGGGTTACATAGTACCACTAATATTCTTTTACAAGGATGGCTTTGGCATTAAGTTTGAGGTAAGTGATTTAAAATCCCACCTTGGGTTAGTAACTTAATATTTTACACAAGTTTTATATCAAATTTTTAACTTCAGAAGTATGCTTAGAGGGGGTACATTTTGGTCTCCAACACACAAAATAATTTTTGGTGAGTGATCTTGATGTAACAAGGTGAAGGTTATTCATAAGATTATAAATGAATAAGAATAACATTAATTGATGCCTTAACTTCCAATATTTTCAATTTTCAACCTAAAATTGTTTTAGCAAAGATCTTGGCAGTGAAACTGTATATTGTACCTTGAAAATCCGGAAAGGAAAGGGGTTGTAAAAGGTCAGGTATTTAATGCAAACCTTATGCACCATAGTTGCCAAATTTCATCTGATTTACATGACAAGTTGTATAATGGTTAACAAGCTCGGCTGACAGACCATTGTTAGTGATTTTCATTCTCTACTTTTTGGCCTTGTACTGAATTAAGCTAAACTTACTAAATGATTACCATGCTTGCCAGATATGAAATACTAAATGTATTGAATTTAAGCTCTATATTACTTCTTTCTTTCTCATTGATACATTTTTATACATAAAACACAATGAATGATTTTAATGGTTTTATTACTGTATTTATTTATTTTTAAATGCAATAGGATTCAAAAAAAACAAAAAAAAACGAGTCAAGATAAAAAGATCATACATAAATATAAAGGTAGATATTCTAGGTAAAAAAATTTTCATTAGGTTTATAAGTTCCCAAAATTTACACTGAATTGTCCAATTGGACACATAGTGTAGTTTATCTCTGGGCTGCAGGTTCAATCGTGGTCAAAGATACAGAATAATAATCAACATGTGTACTCCTTAGCGGAATAAGAACAGGATACCCCCGTGGATTGAATAAAGGGTTGGGTTCAAATTTATGAGAAGGCTCCCAAGACCAACAAGAAATACCTGAAGAAAGCCAGAGGACACATCGGCCGAAACGTTGTACAGATAACAATAATGCTGAGGACAATAGTCCAAATGATACAAATTATCAAGCCTCATCTAAAAAAAAATTCAGAGAAATAGAATTATGTCTTCAAAAGTTAAATTACATGATAAAATGTATGAATAATCAATTATTGACTTTCTTATTAGTAGACCAATTAACCTGAACTTATTTTTTTTTTTTTTTTTTTTTTTTTTTTTTTTTTTTAAATTATTTTGGGGTCAGTTGGTAGTGTCCACATAGGAATTACAAGGTTCAATACAGTCAACTCAGTGCATGAGTAGCACAGCTTGGGTAATCTAATCTGTGCGGTAAAGCATTTGGGAGCTGATGGTAGGTGTGATGTCCCCCTCAGCAAAACAATCTCTCTGGTCTAGCACTAGCAAAAAGGGGATAGACTCCCTCGCTGTTTGGCTGCTACCAACAATAGGCTACTTTACCGACATTTTTTACTATTTTAAAATTAGTCAAAGTCAATAGTAGGGGTTGATCTATATATTAATACTCCTGTTCCTTAATTGTATGACCATTATCATCTTGCAACACCCTCTGGTTAAAAACAAGACTGTCCAAATCATCCAAGAATGTAAATCCTGATTATCTGATGTTACTTATGCACCAAATTCTTATTTCATCTCTGCTAAATAATAGACCATTCCATGTTTATCAAAAAGAAAGAAAGGGATGAAAAATGACATGTTACACAGAAAAAATATGAGAAAGTAGGGGAAAGATAGAGAGAGGTGGTGAGTGTGTGAAAACGATAATGCTAATCTGTTTCAATCAAACATAATGAAAAGATGAATAGAAAGAAAGAAAAAAAAGATTTAAACCAAGATTATTATACTTTTTACATATTGAACTATTAGCAATAGCTCTTAAGTAAACATATCAAATTAGTTAAAATATGATTACAGCAGATTCCACCTAAAATCCTTTAAATTTTTTTAATACATTTGATTTGAAATTGTGTAGATTTATATTGCATTTTTTACTGCTATATTTAAAGACTACTCCCCTCCCCCCAGATACTCCACATTGCACTACTTTTTTGTCGGCAAATTAATGTAGATATTTTAAATGCCTCCTCCCAGATTTTTATCAGCAAATTAATGTAAATATTTTACAACCCTCCCTTTTAAGGAAATGTGAGACAGAGTTAAATCAAGATTATTATACTTTTTACATATTGAACTATTACCAATAGCTCTGAAGTAAACATATCAAATGTTGTAATTATTAAATTATCATACTGTGGTATATTCACAGGTCCTGCTAGTCAGAAGTTAATAGTGTTGGGTTTTCAAAAATAATCTCATCTGGCAATCCTGTTGCAAGATAAAGTTATTGTATGTGTAACTATTTCAATCTATGATACTTGTGTATAATTTTTCTATTTCTCTATGATAAACAACAGGTGAAATTTAAATTCTTTTAAATGAAGAAATTTGCAACAAGAATTATTACAACTAATAGTACAATTAAGCAAATACAATAGCAACCTTGATGCATGTATATATTCATAATAATGTCTATCAATGCAAAGTTGATAGATATGAATAGACATAACTTAATACTGTACTAGCAGGACCTGTGAATATACCACAGTATGATAATTCAATTATTACAACATTTGATATGTTTACTTAAGAGCTATTGCAAAATAGTCCAATATGCAAAAAGCATAATCTTGATTTAACTCTCACGCTTTTTTTTTTTCTTTCTTTCCTTCTTTTCATTATGTTTGATTGAAACAGATTAGCATTATCGCTTCCGCACACTCACCCACTCTCTCTTTCCCCTACTCTCTTTCTTGCTTATTATATTTTTTCTGTGTAGCATGTCCTTTCTCTTCCCTTTCTTTCTTTATAATAAAAATGGAATGGTCCATTATTTAGCTGAGGTGACGAGACTCAATAATTCAGCAGATAAGCAACACCAGATAATCACAATATACATTTTTTGCATTTCATCTTGGACAGTCTCATTTTTAACCAGAGGGTGTTGCAAGACGACAATGGTTGTACAATTAAGGAATATGAGTTAATATGTAGATTCTCTTAAGAGGAGATGAGTTGTGATGAAAGGAAATACTGTGCTTTAAAAAAAATCTTTTTAAAGTTATAAATATATACAAACCTCTCTGCACAAGTAGGATGTGATACACGGTCAATTTCTTAAGTGGAATTTAACAGGTTTAAATTCAGAGTTTTCCTTCTAGACTGGTTGCCTAACTAATGTTAAAGAACTCAGTTTGCACTACTATTAACCCTTAGCTGGAGAGAGAATAGTTGGATGCATACTCACCTGCTGTGGGGCAGGTGAGTAAGGTAAAATAACATGCATGGTCCTAGGGAGCCATCCCAGTGGTCAGCACCTGCCCCCTTGCCTAAAAGGGGTAAGGGCTAGGTTGCTTAGCTTCCACATTAAAAAAAAAAACTTTGTTAAACCAGCCTAGTGGATGGTCAGGAAAATAAATATCTTTCCCAAGGGTATTAGCACAATATCAAATGCAAACTGCCTTGCCCAGGATTTGAACTTGGATTGCCAAGTCCATTTAAAATGACGATAATCATTACACACCACACCTCCATTTTTTAAAAAGTTGTATATGAATAAATGCTAAAAATTTCACCCAATTTTTTTCTTTCTTTGTAACAACAAAAAGTATGTCATACCTGTGTATATTAACGAGAATGGACACAAACTTCTAAACACTGTAACATTAGTACTACAGAACTTAGTGTGTTACAGTACAAAAACAGGTAAAATAAATCTACTTATGATTGTTTTGAATACAGCTCAATGGTACCCAAGAGTACCAGAAAACTGAGGTTCAATTTCTTTATTAACTCTTTTTAACACCTGGGAAAGTAATTTGCACTTTTACAAATTATACTTGTTGAGTGGGTGGGTGGGAAGATGCCTACTTCTGCATATCCTTGTTAATTATAAAAAAATAAAAAAGATACTTTTAAGAAAGGGTGTTTCTATATATGATAGACAAGAAAACTGATAGTCTAGAAAAGAAACCTCAAACAAACAAACAAAGCTGCTTTGCTGGCTGTTGAATCCTATTTATGTTTGAAGGGACAAAAGAAAACCTGCTTCTGAATGAGGAGATATAGTATAAAAAAGCAGAGCTATAAATTTAGTCATATAATTTGTGGCTTGTTAAAATAAGACCTTTTCTCATGCTCTGTTCTATTCTATTTATAAATGATAATTCTTTTATTTTACTTTATCAATGGAAAATACATGTTAACCTTTTATAATTACTTAACAAAAAAAAAATGAAAATAAAAAAATAAAAGGTTCATCCTCAATTTTTTTTTTCTCCTTTTCAATTTGAAAACAAAAGAAAAATATTTTCAGCAATCATCCATTCCATTTCTGATATAAACTATAAAAAAATTCATTGTTTTCATTCCAGTTTTCTACCGATTCGTAATCAATATTGCTGTGGTCTGACTTCCAATCTAAACCAATAAATAGATTGAAATTTCGACCAAACATTGAAGAAATCAATAACTTGGACTTGGAACAATTGCCCCACCCACCCCTCACACACACACACACTGTATATTACAATGTCAGTCTCTGTTACATACATTAAAAGCAGAAAAATCTTTTATTTCTTTTTCTTTTCCTTTTGTATCCATAAAAAAGGGGTGTCTTAAATTTGTCTTAGAAACTGTACCAACAGATGAAATGCAAAAGAAGTTGTGAATGATAAAGAGAAGAAAAAAAAATTAACAGGTAAAAAAGAAAAAAAAATATTGAAAAGAATTTTATATTGATTTTGCATTGGGAAGAAGAAAAGTAGATGCATTCAGATAATAATATATATATATATATATATATATATATATATATATATATATATATAGAATAGAAAATGTGTTTCTCTATATATTTATATTCAAGAACAATATGAAAATAGTGAATTAATTTGCTATTATTTTTCGCGTTTTTACTTGATGTTCCACAGAGTTTTCTGGGGAGTTGTTGAATTATTACAACCAGCATGGGCCAACAGCAATAATGTTTCAGTCCATGTAAGTGATTACAGGTTGAAGCAGATAGATACTGAGTATGTTATCTAATGATACCTTTATGACAATATTCTTCACTATCATTGAACACCAATGTAGCTGCAGAGAGCTAACAGCAAACCTCTTGACTCTACTATTGTTAAATCTAATGATAATCCTTAACATTGCATTTATACATTTTTCCCCTTTCTTAGAATATCACTGATCTCTGCATTAGTTATGTCTGTTGATATTTCACTCAGTGTTGTTCAATTTCTTTCAGATTGTTTTTCAGTTGTCGAGACTTTATATTGGAAAAGTTCCAGAAATATATGAAATGCAAATCAGGTTTCAGGTGATAGCTATAATTTGATAGAGAGAAATAAATTGTCAAACTTTAAAGACTTGGACAGTTTTATGAGCCTTGACCAAAAATTAGTGTGCAAATAATTTAAATTTTTCCTTGTAATAGAACAAAGAAATTGACTTTGAATAAAGGAATTAAATAAATTTGGTGACATTTTTAACTAAAGTCAGTCTTTTGTTAAAAAAAAAATGCTCCCAGAAATTATATATATATATTATATATATATATATATATATATATAATATAAACTGAGACTCAATTTCTTTATTAACCT
>CM042137.1:59958030-60005530 GCA_023376005.1 Doryteuthis pealeii | reverse complement strand
ACCATTACACCATATAGTGTTACTTTATTTCATAATACCTGTTACATTTGCATATACATTTCATACACTAATAAAACTTAAAACATAAATAAAATAAAAATATGAATTGTTTGTTTTTGTTTTATGGCATATCAACCTCAGTGGGTCATGTAATGTCGATAAAGTTTTGAAATAAATCAATTCTTAATGGATAATACAATTTTTTTATAAATACATTTTTCTATTTAACCCATAGATGGGACCCTAACAGGTACTACCACTCCGGGTCAGAGTGGACCAGGGAGCAATGACGATGAATGGGGTGCTCCACATTCCCCAAACCTCCAAAACTGGAACCTCACCATCAGATAGAGTTTAATGTCATTCCCAGGACATGTAGACCCGCAGCCACCGCCTTCTAGCACCCATATGATAAAAAGGGTTTGGGGCTTGCCATAAGGGCAATAGAGTTGGGAAAATCATATAGGTGCTAGGGCTTGACGTGACCAGCCGATTGATCAGAGGGGGCCTCTCCGACCGCCCGTCTAGCCCAAGATAGGGCCAAATCTTCCAAATGGAATATTGCATGTCATGAATTGCTCATATACCTGAGCTCTATCCTTAAGCATCACGGGTCGCCACCCATGGCCAACAGGTTGCCCCATTGGGGGAGTCTTACCCCTCTGCAGAGGTGCAGTCGGTGCATTCTAACGCCCCAGCCGACAGGACGGAATATGAATTGTATATAAGTTCAAAGCAATTGATTATCCTATTGTTTATTGCCTTTATCTCAAACTTCTGATCATCTTTAAATATTTAAAACTATAAACTGTCTTGATATTCTAGAATGAATAGTCTAGGTATTTACCCAACCCATTCACCATGAGTAGCATATGTCACAAGTATGAGGCATCAAGCAAGGATCAAACTAGCTGTTCAGTAGTAATGGATTTGTGAGACTTGATAACCATTACACTATGATGGAACACCCTTCTAGAATGAATAGTCTAGGTATTTACCCAACCCATTCACCATGAGTAGCATATGTCACAAGTATGAGGCATCAAGCAAGGATCAAACTAGCTGTTCAGTAGTAATGGATTTGTGAGACTTGATAACCATTACACTATGATGGAACACCCTTCTAGAATGAATAGTCTAGGTATTTACCCAACCCATTCACCATGAGTAGCATATGTCACAAGTATGAGGCATCAAGCAAGGATCAAACTAGCTGTTCAGTAGTAATGGATTTGTGAGACTTGATAACCATTACACTATGATGGAACACCCTTCTAGAATGAATAGTCTAGGTATTTACCCAACCCATTCACCATGAGTAGCATATGTCACAAGTATGAGGCATCAAGCAAGGATCAAACTAGCTGTTCAGTAGTAATGGATTTGTGAGACTTGATAACCATTACACTATGATGGAACACCCTTCTAGAATGAATAGTCTAGGTATTTACCCAACCCATTCACCATGAGTAGCATATGTCACAAGTATGAGGCATCAAGCAAGGATCAAACTAGCTGTTCAGTAGTAATGGATTTGTGAGACTTGATAACCATTACACTATGATGGAACACCCTTCTAGAATGAATAGTCTAGGTATTTACCAACCATTCACCATGAGTAGCATATGTCACAGGAAGCTAGGTGAGTAGCATATGTCACAAGTATGAGGCATCAAGCAAGGATCAAACTAGCTGTTCAGTAGTAATGGATTTGTGAGACTTGATAACCATTACACTATGATGGAACACCCTTCTAGAATGAATAGTTTAGGTATTTACCCAACCCATTCACCATGAATAGCATATGTCACAAGTATGAGGCATCAAGCAAGGATCAAACTAGCTGTTCAGTAGTAATGGATTGTGAGACTTGATAACCATTACACTATGATGGAACACCCTTCTAGAATGAATAGTTTAGGTATTTACCCAACCCATTCACCATGAATAGCATATGTCACAAGTATGAGGCATCAAGCAAGGATCAAACTAGCTGTTCAGTAGTAATGGATTGTGAGACTTGATAACCATTACACTATGATGGAACACCCTTCTAGAATGAATAGTTTATGTCATCTCCATCATCATTTGCATATCAGACACAGATAATGGGAAAGAGAAGCGAGACTCCTAGACATTTGGGTGTGGCTGAACATTGTTAAACGATACTATACAAAAAAAAAACTGTCATGTTGACTGTTAAAAAACAAAAAAAAACACTAAATTTTTTTCAAGTTTCAAATTAGTACATCTTCACCTAGAATATCATTCATAAAATATCAGAAAAAACAGGAACACTCCCTGGTTTCTCTGATATTTTATAAATGGTGTAGTGGCTAACATGCTGGATTGTGTCATCATAGTAAGTGAGTTCAAACTCCAGTCATGCTATTACATTCACTTTCGGACTAATACTCTTGGGAAAGATATGAAACCCTTACCCCCCCCCCAGCTATGGGTTAAATAGTACCACTACTGTCCTTCTACAAAGATGTCTTTGGCATTAAATAATCAACAAAGGTTGATATGCTATTAAACAAAGAAACCAAACCAGAGAAAGCACTGTAACTAAATTGTATTGTGGCGTTAGTTTCGTATTTGCCTGGAGAGTTGTCTGCCCGTTTAGTTTGCTGGTTCCTGCTAGGGGCCTGTTATATTTAAGCGGCTGGTTTGAACGTCTCTTCCTCTTTCCCTGTTGTTCAACCCACGAGACACCACTATGGGTTAGACTCTGGTCTACCCCCCTCTTGTTGGGGCTTTGGCCCCCTTACATTACTGTAAGTTATTCACACAGCATGGACTATTCCTAGTCTCATGTCTGTGGCTTTTATGTTTATCTTTGTACCATTCATGAATGTGTCATTATCTCTACTTTTGTATGTATGTTTATGTACACCTCTATGTATTATGTACCCTATTTATCCATGTGCTGTACCATATTAAATGTTTTGTCTATCAACCCTTGTCAGAGTTTTATCTACAAGTATTATCACTTTGAATCGTACAATATTATCAATAAGTTAAAGTTTGACTTGATTTATTTGTAATTTTCAAGAGTAAGATGCATACAGAGATACATTTCTTATTAACAAAATGAAAAAATGTACATTGTTTATAGACATTTATAACACTGGGTCATCATAGGTTTTACAACTCTAGAACTAACTGTACTAATAAAAATTCCACAAGTGTTGACAACTAAAATCATCCATTATCTCATACCTCTACTCTACTCTCAATTTTTACCTGTATCTTCTCATTTCGCCCTTATCCTTTTCAATCTTCATGTTTTTATCTGATTTAAATATTATACAAACATGGATTAATTTCGTATATGAAATAATGAATATACGAATATTTTTATAGTATTCTCTCTTTTGACTTTTTTTTTTGTGATGGGATATTGAGATACATTGATATTAATATTGGTATATATTTTTGATGGTGGGGCATGTATCCCAATTTTTACTTACTTCCACCCTTATTTGCCTTTCAGTTTTTGTTTACTCTATATCTTTCTTTTTTTCTTGACCCCTTCTCCCCTCTTCACATAATATATATTATCTAAAACTAAATGTTACAACTACTGTTAGTTATATAAAAACTAAAAAGTAGTAAAAACCAGCAGTAAAATCTTGTTTTGTTTTTTCAAATAGTTAATAACTGATATGTAGGTCGAATAAGAATATTAAAAAATTCACAAACTTGTTCTTTATGGAGGATCTGTCTCCAATTATACAAACCATTCAAGTGAGATGAATGAGACATGCTGGAGAAGCAAGACGATCTTATAAGTGATGTTCTCCAGTGAACACCTATACATGGGCACACCAGTGTGGGCCAATCAGCAAAAACCTACATTAATCAGTTCTTTGCGTATTTTAGATTCAATGTAGATGACCTGCCAGAGGTGATAACTGATAGGGACGGTTGACGAGAGAGAGTCATGGGAGCCTGTGCTGACAGTGTTCCCTGATGATGATGATGATAATGATGGTTCTTTACAACTCAAAATTTCTCATTGATACAATCATCAGATGAGCTTGAAAAAACACAATGAAGGCACCTTATGACATCATCAGGTCATGCTGCCAGCACGGATATCCATGACTCTCTGTCTCTCTCTTTCAACCATCCCTATCAGTGATTGCCTCTGGCAGGTCCTTCACACACCATCCAGAATCCACACAGTGCCATTTGATGTTGATTTTTACTAGTTAGCCTACACTAGTGTGCCCATGTGCAGATTTTCACAGGAGAATGTCACTTATGAGTGTCGTTATTAAGAATTCTGGGGTAGGGGGGTTATTGTCCTTTGTCTGCGAGCCTCTGTTTCAAACCAACCAATCATGAGCCAGCATACTTTGGCAGCAAAGCCGAATAAGCAAACTCATGCCACCTCTTCTGATCCAGCTAGCACCGGAGACAGACTAAAAAAGGGTCTCTCCACCTTTCTTCAGACAACCAGAATCGGAGTCGGACACAAAGCAGAGGTCCATCATATCCGAACTTATCAGAAGGCCGTAGCAAAGGGTTCCGTTAATACCCATATCTCAGGATATACCAGTTAAGTGACAAATATTATTATTTGCGCGAACGAAACTAAAGTTTGCAATTCTTTATATGTAATACAAGTCTTTTATTCATATTCTAGTTGTTCGTTTATTTCTTTGACTCTTAACCTGTCTGCCACACTTGTGGTTAACTCCAGTACAAACCTCAGAGTATTGCCGCTAGTGTTCTTTTCTTTATATCATTTCTTCTCCAGCATGTGTTGTTCATCTTACTCGGATGGTTTGTATCATTGGGGGAAATTGCCTATGTAGCTACTTTCTTGTGAAGTGCTGCTTCCAAAATTTATTCAAAACAGTGTGCAGCATTCTTGTGTAGCTCCCATCTAGCTTTTTCTCTAAACGCTTTGTCAGAGTCCAAATGGTGCAGCTGTACATTAGCACTGATATAGCTAAAAATCAGAAAGATCTAGTTCACACAGATTCCTTGGTTATTGGTCTAAGCTTATAATGATGAAATTTGGCAAGTGAACTCCAATGACCTCAGGGAGTGTTCTAAAGGTATCTGCAGGAGTGGGGAGAGGGATGCAGTGGAAGGTTTCTCACCTTCTCCCAGTGGCACCTAAAACATTTTTAGCTTAAAATTGATCAGGAGGTTAATTTATTTGTCCAGAAAGCAAATAAAATTTCCATCTGCAGGAACACCTTCACACTCATACACTTGCAAGGAATTTTTTTGAAAATGGCAGGACTCATTTGTACAGAAAATAAATAGAATTCATTTTTGTTTAACAAAATTTGCTTCCTGCTCTCCAATCCTTGCAAATTGAAACAACTTGCTCAACTGTATCAACAGGTATACTAAGCACTATAAGTTTTGGTTTAGTTTGTTTTATGGCATATCAACCCAGTGGATCATTTAATGCTGACAAAGTTTTGAAATAAATTCATTCTTAATGGATACTCAGTTTTTTTTATAAACACACATTTTACTATTTAACCCATAGATGGGACCCTAACACGTACTACCACTCTGGGCAGAGTGGACCAGGGAGCAATGGTTATGAAGGGGTACTCCACATTACCTAAATCTCCAGAATTGAACCTCACCATCAGATAGAGTTTAATGTAATTCCCAGGACATGAACACCCTCAGCCACCGCCTTCTAGCACCCATATGATAAAAGGGTTGGGGTAATCATATAGGTGCTAGGGCTTGACATAATCAGACGATTGATCGGAAGGGGCCTTTTTTGTTGTTTTTTTTTTAGCTTGTCTCTGTTTCTATCTTTTATTAAAATCTTTAGAATTCTATTGTCTCTCATTTGGATGATATGTCCAGTCCATCTGAATCATTTCCTTGCATGAGGAACATCTCCAATATTGCACTTAGCAAAATGATCAGAGTTTGAGATTCTGTCTTGCAGTGTGTATCCACAAATCAAGCAAAGACAACTTTTGTGAAAGATATTCAGACACCAAAGCATAATTGATGGTTGGTTCTGAGCCTGGGTGTTAAAGTAAACTAACCCCCTCCCCCATTATGAACAGTTTATCCTTGTGTTGGATACTGGAGATGACAGCACATAATTGGTCATAAATTCATCCTTTTCCTGTTCAAGTCGAGACATGGTTGAGGCATAACAGCTCACACAAGAGTGATAGAAGTGTTGTTATCTAGGTCAAGGATTAGTCTCACAATTTGATCAGCTATATATACGAGGGTCATTCAATAAATAAGGTGAATTTTACCTTAGGAGTTGGCAATAAAAACTGTTAATTGAATGTGAATATATATATATATATATATATATATATATATTCAATATATTCAAAAACCGTCTCCTTTTTCAAACGTCAAAAAATTTTAAAACAGGCTGAATGACAAGGATTACCACTCGCTTTTCTCGTTATTCTGTGATAAATAATTTCTTATTTTATGCCCTGAAGATGATCTAATTAATAGATCGAAATACTGCAGCGTCAGCCAATAAACTCACCACTTAACCCATTTAAACCTGTGTTTTTTCATTTTTCTTAATATACTACATACTGTCGGATTCACTTCCTTTCTTCACATATATATATATATAAAATGGACTCTGTCGTCGATTTTCGACGCATGAGGGTTCACACACACAATGAACACCCACACAGTGATTTGTTTATAGTGGTGAAGGCTTGTGTTGGACCATCCACACTTTTTGGCACAGTCGATAGGAAAGAATTGGTGCATCAAGAGTTGCCACAAAACCCAATCAACGACCGACCTCAGGAATTTTGAATTCAGAGTTATCCCTCTCCTAGACTGGTTACCTACCCAAGGTTGAAGGGCCCAGTCTGCCCTACATATATATATATATATATATATATATATATATATCACCTTGTTTCTTTTCCTTTTTTCTCTATCTTTCTTATCTCCTACATTTCTTTCTTCAGACCATCTTTTTCTCCTCAGGTGTCTCATCATGGTGTAATCGTTAGCAAGCTAGTCTCACAGATCCATTATTACTGAATGAGTTTGATCCTTATTGCAACTTTATGTTGTATCCTGTGGTGAATGGGTTGGGTAAAAACCTACCTTCTAAATAGGATCTTAACAGGTACTACCACTCTGGGTCAGGGTGGATCTGGGAGTAATGGCAAGGAAGTAGTACTCCCCACTACCCAGAGCTCCAAAATTAAAACTTCACCATTAGATATTATGTAACTGGTAATAAGCACAACTAACTTAGTAATAAAATTACTGCAATGTCAAAGATCATTGCTTTTCATCTGCAATTTGAAGCAACTAAAAATGTGTTGTTTATTTGATGATAAAGAAATGGCAAAACAATTCCTTCATTACAAATGCCAATAAATTTTGACAATTCTTTTCTGTAAATCAGGAGACCTGTTTATATTGTGTTTGCAGCACACAGAGCTGGCGCATACTACACCCAAACCTCCTGACCGTAAGAAGGGGAGTATTCTGCTTACAGACCCCTGGAAGGGTGGTTTTCATATATTTTCTATGAATACTACTTTATGAAAACTGACACGTATAAGATCGGGGACCCCATACCATATATTCAGGGGGGATCTAAGACCCTAGCACCAGCCATGGCAGCATAAGTATTCCTCTTAAAGAAATATTCTATAAACAGCAATTGATCAGAATTTTTTTTGGTGAGTGAAGTCCATGTGGTATGGTGACTAAAATTCTGGTCTGCAAAATCGTAGTAAGCAAGTTCAAACTCCAGTTGTACTATTATGTTCACTTTTAGACTAATACCCTTGGGAAAGGTATAAAACCCCTCATCCTCCAACTATGGGTTAGATAGTACTGCTACTGTTCTTCTATAAGAATGCTGTAGGGAATGGATGAGGCTGGTTGCATTTCACATAGCGCTGATACCCTAGGGAAAGGTATGCATCTAGCTATTCCCCTTCTATGGGTATAGAGTAGAGTATATTGGACTCCAACCTTGGCATGGCAGCTGATCTTGGAGAAGGAAAACTCTGAATTCAAACCTGTTAAACTCTGCTTAAGAAATTGAACTCATTTAGAGGGGTTGGTAAATATATACAAGGATGGCTTTAGCATTGAATAGCCCACAAAGGTTGATATGCCATTGAATAAACTAAACCAAAGCTGATCAAAATTAATTAGACTCTTTAACTTTGGCATGGCAACTGGTCTAGGAGAAGGAAAACGTTGAATTCAATCCTGTTAAATTCTGCTCAAGAAATTGACCTCGTCTCATATACTGCTCATGTAGAGGGGTTGGTAAATATATACAAGGATGACTTTGGCATTGATTAATCCACAATTTTTTTTATGCCATTAAACAAACCAAAGGTGATCTGAATTAATTTCATAAAACGACAAACAGGTTTAAAAAAACCCAAAAAAACCCAACCCCCCCCAAAAAAAAAAAAAGAAGAAAAAAAAGAAAATCCAGAAAGTTGAAAACATTTCAGTTGTAATCCACTGACCTGAATATAGGTAGATTGCTACTTTCTTTGATTGCTAGATAAACAAGCACACTTTGTTTCATGGAGAGAAGAAGAAGAAGAGGAAGAAGAAGAAGATTTACAGTTATGTTGATTAGAAACATTAGAAACAGCCAGATAAAATGCTTTGCAGCAATGTTGTTAGTGTAATTCACTGAGGGATTTAGACAAAGTATCTGTGGATGAAGGCTGAATGTAGAGTTTAGGGTTAACATCAAGAGTTGACTGGATTATTTGGTGCTGAAAAGGAATCTGCGGATGATTTGCACAATGCCAGAATTAATGGCATGCAATTGATTGATTGATTGACTGACCAACCGATGACCATTGGTCAAAGAGAAAGTTATTTTTAATAGTCCATCTTCAAATGACAGCTCTTAAGCACAATCATTACTAAACTGTTTTCCAGTTTCCTTTTACTTTTATTAATAATGTTGTCAGTGTGTTTCTCCGAGGCCTTATACGTCCCTCAGTTCTGACAATGCCAAATCACCAGCATTTAAGATGGCACAACATGCTATGACTTTTTCTCTAATGGAGCACAAGAGATTTCTCAAGTTTTCTTTCTTCAATATCATCATCATCATCATCATGTCACGCTGTCAGCATGGATTCTCATGACTCTTTCTCACCAACAGTCCCTATTGATCATCTCCTAGCAGGTTTTCCACGTTGCACCCAGAATCCGCCTAATGAATATAAGAACTATTTAGTTACATATTTAGCACTTCTGAGATTGAACTATATTTGAGGACTTAAGAAATATCTATTTTAATTCATTTCACAATGATGTTTTGAAGATGTGGGTGATCTGAGACAATTTCTGTTCACTTTATTGTAATGTCCTTCATGAATGGCATGAAACCAATTCTCCCTGAGTCAATAGCAAGGTAATTAGAGCTCTGTTTAATAATAGATGAGGAATCATTCCTTTTAGTTAGATGGTACTATGAATCCCAATAAAACCTGTAATATTTTACTTTTTGGAAAGGAGATGGGTACTACCAAATACCATATGATACTATTATCATAACAACAGAATTTCTCCATACTGTGAGGCAACCAATCTAGGAGAAGGAAAACCCTGAATTCAAACCAGCTGTACTCTATTTAAAATAGACCATGTGTTGCATTCTGCTTGTTGATGTGGATTTTTTTCTGGTCAGCCTACACTAGTGTGTCCATGTGTAGGCATCCATAGAAGAACATTACTTATGAGTTTGTCCTTGCTTCTCCAGTGTCCAGCATGTTTTGTTCATCTCACTTAGATTGTTTGTGTAATAGGAGGCAGGTGAACATATAGCTGGGGGGGGGGTCTTTTTAGTTGGGGCACATGGTTTAATGCTTAGAGTTGTAGGAAATGGACTCGTTGACCTGAGTTCAAATCCTGGACAAGGCTGTTTGAATATTTCACATAGCATAAATACCCTTGGGAAAGGTATGCATCCAACTATTCTTCCTCTAGCTATAGGTAAATAGTAGGGTAGACTGGGCTCTTTAACCTTGATTAGGTAACCGGTCTAGAAGGAAAACTCTGAATTTAAATCTGGTAAACTCCACTTTAGAAATTGGCCTTGTGTCACATTCTGTTTGTGAGGAGGGGTTGGTAAATATATATAGTTTACTTTTTGGAAAAGAGATGGGCACTACCAAATAGGCCTCATCAACCCTCATTCCTTAAGACACATGCTATGGAGGGAAATTACACTGCACAGAACCCCCAGCAATTTAATAGATAATGGGAATGTCTATGTCATCAATGAAATGGTCTAATACCAAACTTTTCACTTATCCTATATAACATATACTAGAAAGGTGAAGCTGTGGTGCAATGGTTATTGTTATAAGAAATATAATCCAAGTTCAAATCCTGGATGAGACTGCTTGCATTTCACATAGAGCTAATACTTTTGGGAAAGATATGCATCCAACTATTCTTTCTCTAGATATAGATAAATAGTAGGGCAAACATGGCTCTTTAATTATGGTATAGCAACCAGTCTAGGAGAAAGAATATCCTGAATTCAAACCTCTTAAATGCTGCTAAATAATATTGACCTTGTGTCACGTCCTGTTTGTGTGGAGGTGTTGGTAAATACATATAATAAATAATGGGATTATTTATTTTTAGGTCAGCACTTCTGCTTGTCTGTAGGTTCAGTAGGGTGGTATCAGTTAGTTTGGTGTGTTGAGAATGCAGGGGCATTGGTCAACTGAAATCCTTTCAAATTACTTGAGTAAACAAAGGAGAGAAGAAAAGGAGAATAAGTTGGAAAGAAAAAGAGGAAAACACATAGCGTTACAGAGAACAGAGAAGATTGGTGAATAGAAAGTTAGTGAGAGAAGAAAAAGAAAAAATGAAAAAGATTAATAAGTGTAGTCATCCTAGTCTCTCTCTCTCTCTCTCTCTCTCTCTCTCTCTCTCTCTCTCATGGTGGGGGGAGTCCCCGTGGCATAATGGCTAACATGCTGGACTACAAGATCATTGTAAGCAAGTTTGCAAACTTGAGTCACACTGTAACATTTACTTTCAGACTAATACCTTTGGTAAAGGTATGAATCCCCTCATCCTCCCAGCTATGAGTTAAATAGCACCACTACTGGTCTTCTACAAGGATGGCTTTGGCATTAAATAACCCACAATAGTTGATATTGATATATAAATGTGATATCTTTAAAAGCGTATGGTTTGCAAAGAAGAAATAATGGACGAGAAAGTTTGGATTAAATCGTTTATTTTAGAATAAACAAAAGCTGGAATCATTGGTATTGTCGTCGACGTGATAGTAGTAATCCCTTTTCGCTGCTTGGTGAAAAGAGGGTAGGCGTGGGGTTAAAAGTCAGTTCTGGCTCTGCGGAATGCAAGGTGTGGTGTGGGTAATAAGTCAGGAAGGGCCCAGTGGCCGAGTGAGTTGTAGTGCATAGTGATGTGGCCAGATGAACCAGTGATGGTAGTTGTAGTTTCGTGTTGGTAGGGTATAATGTAGCTAGGTGAAGGCTGTAAGTGGATATGGTGACTTGAGTTGACAGGCGTAGGTTGGTAAAATTGTTGATAGTCGTGGTCAGGGAGGGTAAGGGGTATCGTGGCGGCTCTGATGGCGTAGGGTCGAAGCAAAGTTGAGTTGGTTGGGTAGACGTGGGTGTGCATGGTAGTGGGTATGTAGCGGCTCTTTGATCCTGCCTGTCAGGTGATGTTCCTTGCGTGGAGTCCCTCTGTCAACTGCCGTTAGCTGTAAGTCGGCTCGTTATATAGTGAAGAGATAGGCTCCAGAAGGGCCTTTCATGATTTTAGGGGGAAGGTTTTTTATTGGCCGAAAATCCGGATTCTGTTTATAATGTTATTTTTTATTGTTTAGGAATTCCTTTCAAGTGGAAGCCCTGTCCGAGCCTATGCACAGATTTGTGTTAATTTGGTCACTTCGTTTTAGGGTCCGTTGAGTTAACTTCCATAGTAGGCATCCGTGACTTGTGTTTTGTTTTGTTTTTAATTTGTTTTGTTGGTGAGTGGACGTATTGTGAAGTAAGGATTGTGAATCATAAAAGATATCTATTTCTGTTATAACAATATGCCAGTAAAAAAAGAAACCAAAAACTCTCTTGCACAGTGTCAAGTAATGCCTCACATTATCATAACAACAGAATTTCTCATTACTACAAGGCAACCAGTTTAGGAGAAGGAAAACACTGAATCCAAACCTGCTGTACTCCATTTAAAAATAGACCATGTCTTGCATCCTGCTTGTGGCAGAGGGGTTGGGTAGATACATGCTCTGTAATGAATTCAGGTTGTGTGACTAAAATAAAGCCACATATCTTAAGTAGAATGTTTATTATATTTTATGATGTTGGTTGGTTTTTCAGGTTTTACGGCATGTCAACCCTTGTTGGGTCATTTTATGCCAAAGATGATTTTGTTCTATTCATTCTTGATGGGTACTCAATTTTTTCCAAACACATTTGTTTCTATTTAACCCGTAGATGGGACCCTAATGAGTACTACTGTTGTATACCCTTTTCATTACTTACTTTCTTCTATTCTTCTTCTGGCATCTTTGACATCTTAAGTTCTTCTAGCGTCTTGGTGGTCAGTCGTACTTAACTCATTTCTTCTTCTATATAAGTCTTGTTACCAAGACATTCATTAATCACAAAACTGTGTTATTTTCTTAAGCTTTTATTTACTTAACTATACATTTCATGTAACTAAATATCTGACTAACATAGCGCGCGTATGCAGTGTGAGTTCCAGTTAAGGCAGAACATCTTCTCTGCCTGACGTCAAACTGAAAACTGAGGACCCAACCAGGTCCCACGTGACTTCACGTATATTGCGGGCTTTCTGTACTATTCCATGGAAAGTCCCGCCCGTGATATGAAAAGGGCCATCCCTTTAGAAATACAGGGGATTGACAATAATCTTATGCAACCACATAGATTATGTAACACTACCACTCCATATATTATATGAGTATATTGCAGAGTTTGCCACTTTTAAAAGATTTTCTTTCTTCATTGTAAAATAACAGGAATTTTGTTCCACACCTCTAACACAACTTGTAAAATTACAAACCTCTCAACTCTTCAGTCTCTTGCTCCTTTCCCTCATAACTTTTTTCCCAGCTTGCTGCAGTCAACCACATAAATTGCTTGTTCGAATGTACAAAGTTGGACTATGCCTAAAAATGGCATCATATTGTGTAATATTTGAATTTAATGCAAATCGGCAGAAGACGGTAATAATGATTATTTGAAAAGTTAGATTTGACTGGGAGGGTCAGCAAGTAAAGGTCAACTGTAGAAAATGATCCCCCTCTAATCAATCTTGCGAAATGAAATTAACGAGGAAATTCCGAATGGAGGAATAAAAAATGAGCCTTAAAATCATAAAGATGATTTTAGACGTTTTTGAAGAAGTTCAGGAATGAAGGTTGATTACGTGATGATGGCAAGGTTAAAAGGAGCATCTTTTGTTGTCTTTCTGAAGAGATGAAAAAAAAAATAGGAGGGGGGTATAGATTGGGGTTTTGTTGGCAAGGGAGGTAACTATTGATAATTTAAATTAAAATTGATCACTTTACAAGAATTGCTCTGGTAGATGAACGTAGGGTTTTTTTTACAAGAGATTTTGTCAAAAGAGTCAGTGAAACATAATGGCATGTAACAAAAAAAAAATTGTAATTATAATGATAAAGTAGGAGATAGTGATTAAGATTTTTAAAAAGTATAAATATTTTTATGAATTAATCACGTGACACATTTATATTTAATGAGCACAGACATTTGTTTTAAAATTAGGACCAATGTTATTAATAATGATGAGTGTTATTACAGCATCAATTGTAAATTTAATTAATGCTAAATGTTTTAAATTGAACATATTTCTATCAACAAAATAAATGATCAAATAGGATTTTAGCAACATCTGAAGCCCCCTACCATGGGGGTATATTGAGTAACTAGCATAGTTCCTATAATAAATTTGTGGAACTGATCTTGGTTATCATCGTAGGAAATAGACACGGTGATCCGAGTTCAAATCCTAGATGAAGCTGTTTGCATTTCAAATTGTGTTAATACCCTTGGGAAAAGTATACATCCAGCTATTCTCCCCAGCTGTGGGTAAATAGTACGACAGACTGGGCATTTTAACTTTGGTATGGCAACTGGTCTAGGTGAAGGGATAATCTGAATTCAAACATGTTAAATGCCGTTAAAAAAATTGACCTTGTGTCAAATCCTGCTCATGTGGAGGCGTTGGACATATATATATATATATATACCTTTGGTGCTGTACCAAGTTTCTTGGTACAAGGTGATTCTAGGTGGGTCCTAATTCTCTACCAGTAGTTTGTTGGAGAGTTCAGGTTCTGTATGAGAGCTCAATGTTTAATTATTGTAAACAGAGCAAAGTTATTTGGGAATAAAAAGACCTTAAATACCATGGGTATCGTGGTTATGGACCATTTCCACTCGCGATTGGAAATGGTCCATAACCACGATACCCATGGTATTTAAGGCCTTTTTATTCCCAATATATATATATATTATATATATATATATATAATAAATGATGAATATGTGTATTAGTTACGACAATCAGGAATATAACTAGGAGTTAATTCCAAATGCCAGAGTAACGAGGCTTGTTAACATACATTTTTTGAGAGATTTTTTGATTCTAACAGCATGTCAACCCATTTAGGGTAATTTTATGTCTAAAGAAATCACAGAATCATATTCATATTTACATTTTTTGTGTAGTTGTTTCTTCAAGTTTTTTTTTAAGTGGGGTGCACATAGTCCTATCGAATACAAATAATTTCAAATAGATCTATTTAACCCATAGATGGAACCCTAACAGGTACTACTACTCTGGGTCAGAAAGGATCTGGACGTAATGGTAATGAAGGGATACTCCACACTCCCCAGATTTCTGAACTGTAGATTCAACATCAGATTCAGTTTAGTGTAATACCGAGTACATATTTTTGAGAGTTTATAGCAGTTAGCAATACTTATCCATATTATATATTATGGTCATTAAGTCATATTAAAAATAAAGGACATTGCATCACTTTTATCAAAGTTTAGGATGTTTATTTATATTTAAAGGAAGTTTTATTTGCTTTTATCATCTAATTAATGTGGATTATTGGCTTGTTTATACTGAGAATGGAATACAGAAGATGACTTAAGGTTCATTTGAAGATCTCAGAATTTTGGAAAAAAAAACAAAATTAATATTTAAAATATTCAATTTTATTATTTACCTGACTTGCAGGAGCAGTATAAGCCTTTTTATTATGCTGGGTGACCATTGAAATAGAAATAGATCGCTCCTTAGCAAGACACCTGGCCACAACAGAGAAAGTATAAGTGTATATAGGGAGGAAGAGAACCAATTGAATGAGTAAGCACTGTAAGACAGACACCTGCTTATAGCAAGAAGTGCAGATCCAACTAAAAACTAATCCGAGCTGGATCTCTTTAATTAGTTCAAAACCTTTGCAGACATGAACGTTTGGTTGAAATCTGGCAAAAAAAAAAAAAAAAAAACAGATCAGAGGAATTTGGTGAAAAATATATTTTGGTTTGGTTTGGTTTCTTAGTTTAATGGCATGATAATCTTTGAGGGTTATTTAATGTCAAAGAAGAACAGTAGTGGTACTATTTAACCCATGGCTAGGGGCAAAAAATGGAGTGGCTTTAGCGGTATGAAAACTGTTTAAATACTTATGACCACTACTTTATGAGTAAATTAACTTATGCTTGGCAACTCTTACAAATACCAATGAGTTTACATTTTGAATCTTCTTCATCAATTCTGGACATGATTTTAGAAAAAAAAAAAAAGAAACTAATTATTTTTATTTAACAATTTAATTCTATTTGCAAAAAGAAAGGAAAAGAAGAAAAGAAATTTAATACACACAGCCACAAAATTTGAGTAAATGCATTGTGCCTGATTGAAATAGAATTTGGTTTGGTCTCTTTGTTTAATGGCATATCAATCTTTGTGGGTTATTTAAAAATATAGATCCTTATAGAAAAACAGTAGTGGTACTATTTAATCTCCTTGATCAATTCTGGACAAGATTTTTTGAAAAAAAAAAAAAAAAGAAAACTTATTTTTATTTAACGATTCAATTCTATTCAAAAAAAAAAAA
This sequence comes from Doryteuthis pealeii, assembly GCA_023376005.1. Lineage (NCBI taxonomy): Eukaryota > Metazoa > Mollusca > Cephalopoda > Myopsida > Loliginidae > Doryteuthis > Doryteuthis pealeii. The sequence goes on along the minus strand of CM042137.1, from coordinate 59,989,353 downwards.
AAAAAAAAAAAAAAAAAAAAGAAAGAGAAATTTAGTACACACAGCCACAAAACCTAAGTAAATGCATCATGCGTTGTTTTGTTAATTGCAATAAAATTTGATTTGATTTGGTTTATTTGTTTAATGGGATATCAATTTTTGTGGGTTATTTAATGTCAAAGCCACCCTTATAGACAAACAGTAGTGGTACTATTTAATCTATAGCTGGTGGTAAAAAAAAAAAAATGTAGCAACTTTAGCAGTGCAAATGAACAGGCATTTGGTGAATGATAATATGACAGAATTACTATTTGGAGCAAATGAAACTTGGGAAATTTTAAGATCTATTAAAAAAGTTTATAAGGCCAAAATTAATAGGAAAATTTGAACTTCCTGTAAAACACACACACACACACACACACACACACAGCTATTATTTTTACAAAAAAAGTTTTGCAATAAAATAGTATGATTATTTGTGCACCATAACATTAAAGATTTTTAGGTTGGGGTTTAGCTCAGTCAGTAGAGCAGCCACTAAGAATTTCAAGGTTCCTGGTTCAAATTTGGTCCCTGATAAATAAGTAGCACAGATTGAGTAATCTGATCAGTGCTGATGGTAGGTGTGGCGCTCCACATCAGCAAAAACAATCTCCCTGGTCTAGTGCTAGTGAAAAGGAAATAGACTCCCTCACTATCTGGCTGATACCAACAAAAGGCCAGTCCGCCAACTTTACTTTACTTATTTCAAAGTTAAGTAAATTCTTTGTATGGATAGTATCACATAGGTAACCTTTTATACTTCATTCATTTAAACAAAAAAAACAAAAAAAGACAATTTTTAATAATTTTCTGTTAGAATATTCATGCAAATTTTCTGTTAAAATGTCCATGCAAAGTGGGTATATGATTTTATCTGGAAACTGAAGAACTACAATTAACTTCAATAATGCTATTAAGACTAAGACTACAACTACTACTACTATAATAATAATATGAATATTTACTTCCAGCAAGAAAAAATATGTTTCTATTAAGAAGGATTAACTTATTTGTGAAGCATGATCATTTCTGTCCTATCAACTACTAAGAATTTATATATGACAAGGTTTCGTTATTAGCTTGTGGCGCGATTCCTCAAAATATCTTTGGTTACTGTCTCTGATGTCATGCACGGCTATTGACAGGAATATACAGACTTAGACTGCAAGCATTTTTTTTCATCACTGCAGTTATTTTTGTGTATTTGTAAGAAGGACTAGCTTTTATTCTGTGCTTGTTGTTTTTATTTTTTAGTATTTTTTTTTTTTAGATTTTGTTTTGGTCAGACTAACTTTATTTTATTTTATTTTTTAAAATTTTTTCTCTCTTAGAATTCAGTTTCAGTCTTGTCTCCTCTCCAGCATAAACATATTAATTTTCTTTCTTTGCTTATATATATATATATATATATATATATATATATATATATATAGTAAGTAAAGTCGTCGGGGCGGGCCTAAAGTCGGTATCAGCCAGTCAGTGAGGAAGTCTATCCCCTTTTCAATAGCGCTAGACCAAGGAGATTGTTTTGGCATCTGAGGTGGAGCGCCAAACCTACCATCAGCTCCTTACTTTACCGCACAGATCCCTGTGCTACTCATACGCTGAGTTTGTGAGGACCGGTATCGAACTAGGAACCTTGCGGTTTCTAGCCGAACGCTCTACCGACTGAGCTAACCCGGCCCATAATATATATATATATATATATATATACTTTTAAATCTCAATATAATGATTCTTTCTCTCCCTTTTCTAATTTTTGCTCATTATTGAATCCCACACAACACACAAATATATTGATGATAGGATTGTATTACATTGTCTGGTACACATATTTACTTCCTCTTTTTAGTCTGTCATTGTTTAGTTTCTGTGCTTATACCTTTGCCTCTGACTTGTGCAAACGCATCCAAAAGGCCATTGCTGATCTCCCATTGAATTTGTCACTTTTTTTTCTTTTTTTATTTATTTAATTCACTTCCTTCTCTTGCACCTCCTTTTGTGCTTGTGTCTTCATTCCAGCAGCCTCCAATTTATCCTCTCATTCACATAAGCCAAATCATAAGCTTCCCCCATAGTAAAAAAAAAAACCCAACTAAATCACTTGCTACAACATATCTAAACCAGCTTATCACATGCATTATTCTGCATCCCTTTTTTTTTCACTTCCTTTTTATTTATTTATTTCTAGCAACCTCTCTCCCCTCCTCTCTCTCTTTCTTCCTCCTCCTATTTTTCACTCACTTTTTCTTTCTTTCTTTCTTTCAAGGGATCTCTCTCCCCTCTCTTTCTTTCTCCTATTTTTCACTTCCTTTTTCTTTCTTTCTTTCTTTCTAGGGACCCCTCCTCCTCTCTCTCTCTTTCCTCCTATTTTTCACTCCCTTTATTCTTTCTTTCCAGTGACCTCTCTCTCTCCCCCTCTCTCTCTCTTTCCTCTTCCTCCTATTTTTCACTCCCTTTTTAGGGATCTCTCTCTCCCTCCCATTCACTCTCTCCTCCCTCTCCTCTTCCTCCTCTTTTGCTGAATCAATCTTAATTTCTTCTGAAGCAAAAGAGTGCACCAATTCAGCCACAAAGTCAACTGCTGTTTTTCAATCAAACAAGTCTCTCATCTCGTCTCTAACCTGTCTACACTTTGCCTAAGCTTCCCTTCTCTCACAATTCCTGATTGAAAGGCACACACACATGAATTCACACTGTAATAATCACTGGCCCACTCATATCCATACACATAAATAATGCTCACTCAGTCATTTGTATATGTCACCCATTCATACTTGGATATACACTGTTCTCATTTGGATAGTTTTTACACTGTTTTCTCATCTCTCATTCTCTCTCTCTCTCTCTCTCTCTCTGTATATATATATATACATATACATTTTATATATGTGTGTGTGTGTATATATATATATATATATATATATATATATAATACACACATTTATATACATATATATGTGCACATATATTATACTAAATACCTTTTCAACTATGTCTGTATCAATCACGATATCTCTCTCTACATATACACACACACACATATATATATATATATATATATATATATATATATATATATATAGTTAGATAATTGCATTGTTGGGAAACTGACAATTACCGAGCGCTGTTGACACTAGCCTAAATTATATATACATACATATATTACCTTAAATGCTTTCTGATCTACATCTCTCTCTCTCTCTCTCTCTCTCTCTCTCTCTCTCTCTCTCTCTCTCCTCTCTCTCTCTCTCTCTCTCTCAGTTACCAAGCACCACTACTTTGTATTCCCTAGCCAAACAGATATACATGCTTTATCAATGATATTAGCACTCTTTACTTATAGATATATTAAACTATATTATCTCTTTCTCTCATATATATATATATATATATATATATATATATATATATATATATGGTGATTGTCATTTCTACAAAGTTCGGTTGTGAGCACACAAGTGGATCACAAGTCCAGCTTTGCTTTTACACGTCCTGTCGCATAAAAGACATGTGAGACCCCTGGCTTGTGTGTGTGTGTGCATGTATACGTTTGTGAAATGTACATATGCACAGACTATACATACTCTCAATAAATATCTTCTTTTTTTTTTTAAAGCATACACACACACATATATGGATTTAGAAGTATACTCTTTTCATATACACGCAGTACATTGTTATGGTTCTTTATTTATATACACAAATTACTTAAAATGAACCTAAACTGAAAACAAAGGTTGTATACATATGTACACAAATACACTTATTAATATCTAGAATGTACACAAATACATATGTATTCATAATGCATTCATTAAAACATAGAATATGTACATATGCATTTGATGATCCCAAGTTACACACAAACATTTGCATAAGGTTTTTACTTTCACACATACATAAATTATATATGCCATATATAAAATGCATAAATCCATACACACGTATACACATGTGTATGCATTGTCTTTTTTGACACTCACCTCTTCTCTTTTGTTTCTCTAATCACAAAAGCCACAGTAAGAAGAAGAAGAAGAAGAAGAAGAAGAAGAAGAAGAAGAAGAAGAAGTCTGTTTTTTTTATCACATTTTCTATTATCTCTGTTCAATTAGTTAAGACTAATAAAATGTTCAAGGTAAATACAATGGTTACAAAACAGTGGAAGAAGAAGAAGAAGAAGAAGAAAATCATCATCATCATTATTATTATTATTATCATTGCCTTTCAAAGATTTTATTACCCTTATCATCATCATCATTATCAATATTGGTTTGGTATTTTTTTTTTTTTTGGTGAGGGTAGGTGTTTTCTGCAGATTGTGCAGAGACAGTGGTGCATATCTTAGCTCTTTTATGATTCTCTATACAGTTCACTGCATCAAGAAATGATGACAAACTCAGCACATCCTTTGTGTTGTCAATGGGAATATAAGAGGCAACTTAAAAGATTTCTGGGAACATAGAAATTAACTCTACAATACGAATCCCAACGTTCAGATCAGAAAGACATTTTTATTCTAATACCACCGAGGTAGACTGGTATTATTTCCATTGTTAATGGCAAAGCAGAAAATAGACAACTAAGAGTAGACTTTTTTACAAAAGAATTACAAAAAAGACAATTAAAAAATATTTAAATATATTTACAAATTTGGTACATAATGAATCCCTTTTCTTTGAAATTAGAATATCATTTTCAGAACTTGTTTTGTAACGTCACATGTACATAATGTAAATAATGATAATAAAACAACTTAACTACATAATATGTATATATTCAAATGCAAAACAAAATTAGATACATTAAGGAGACAGTAATAAAGATACTCAGTGTATAAGTAGCACAGGGATCTGTGCGGTAAAGTAAGGAGCTGATGGTAGGTGTGGCGCTCCACCTCAGATTATATTATAATAATCAGTATATATATATATATAGTTAACAATTAAGATATAATAACAATTATAATATATATAATAATATATAACAATTATAATAATAATATATATAATAATAATATATAACAATAATATATATAGTATATGACTATAATATATTTAAATAATATTCAATAATAAATGATGAAAATTAATTCAACAAAAAATAATATTCAATAATATATATAATATATAACAATAATATATAACAATAATAATATATAATAATAATAACAATTATAATAACAATTATGATATAATAACTATATATATATATAATATATATATAATCAATTATATTATAATTATATTATATTATAATAATATTATAATAAAACAACTTAACTACATAATATGTATATATTTAAATGCAAAACGAAATTAGATACATTATGGAGACAGTAATAAAGATCCTCAGTGTATAAGTAGCACAGGGATCTGTGTGGTAAAGTAATGAGCTGATGGTAGGTGTGGCGCTCCACCTCAGATGCAGAAACAATCTCCTAGTCTAGCGTTAGTGAAAAGGGGATAGACTCCTTTGCTGAATGGCTGATTCTGACTTTGTAGAATACTGTTAATTGTTATTCTGTGTTACTTTTACCCTTAGCCAGGATTGAACCTGCAGTCTGGAAATGACTGTTACAGATTGTTAACTATTGGACAGTGGAACAGACAAACACCTCCTCAGCTTAATGGACTCTTCCTGGCAGTAGTGGCAGTAATTATTTAAGCTGTTATAGTGGGTTCATTGGAGAACTAGTAACTGCATGGTTAGGCTTGGCCAGTCACATTGCTCAAACCAATTGTTGACTGTCTGACTTACTTCAATAGACTTAAGGCCACCCCGACGACTTTTTTTTAATAAAGATAAATGAAAGATTATTACTTATCCATAATACATGTGCTTCTAAGAAAAATATGGAATCACTTGAAACATACAGTGTGCACCAGGCCAATCTATGATTATAAGTCTTGATCCCAGCAGAAAGGTACCTCTATTTAGATCAAATGGAAATTGGGCATTTTCATTCTCCAAATCGAATGTCGGCTGTGACACTTTCTTCATATATGACAATATGTAACAAGTTAAATATCACATCTTGAACTTAGTCAATAGACATACAAATCTAAAGCATTTGCAAATATTAATTTATGATACAATTTTGTTAATATAATTTTATATATGTATTCACAAAAGCCATCCAACAACACTTCCCTTTGATCTTTACGTAGGTTAAACGGGCAGTCAGAGAGGCCCCCTTCAATCAATTGGCTGGTCATGTCAAGTCTTATATATATTTACCAACCCCTCTGCACAAGCAGGATGAGACACATGGTCAATTTCTTAAGTGGTTTAACAGAGTTTTCTTTCTCCTAGACTGGTTATCTCGCCATGGTTAAAGAGCCCAGTCTGCCCTGCTATTTACCCATAGCTGGATGAAGAATTGGATTCATACCTTCTCCAAGGTTATTAACACTATTGAAATGCAAACAGCTTAATTCAACCCTGGTTGATGAGTCCATTTCCTATGACTCTAACCATTAGACCATGCGCCTCTAATGTCAAGCCTTATATGACTGTCCGAACCCCTTTTCCCTTATGGCAAACCTCCAATCCTTTTTTATCATATATGTGCTAGAAGGTGAGGGCTGAGGGTTTTTGTGCTCTGGGTATGACATTGAACTGCATCTAATGGTAAAGTTCCATTACACCATGTGTCTACAAAAAGCCTTGTATAAGATATGATGAATCTATTTGTCTTGGCCATTGTGAATGTGACGGTTATACAGTACACAAGCTCATTTGTTGTCCTCTCACTTCTGATTGGTCAAACCTAGAGATGAGTGTGTTCATGTATGTTCACAGTAAGGCCCTCTATGATTGGTTGTCAAGTTAGACCAACAAGGCCATATAATCAGTTCTTGAGATATGCAAAATGGTTGAATACGTTCCAGACAGACTTAGTACATGTTATGATATCTTGTCTAATGCTATAACACACACACACACACAAGTAAATAAAAATGATATGTTGGTAGTGTCTCAAATGAATGGTAAGCTTTTACTAAATTTACATTCAGTTTCTTAGATGTGATTTCTTTAATGTGGGTCATGTTATAAGAATATTTTCAAACATTTACGTATGCTTCATTTTTTTTACATACGGTGTGTGATTTCACTGAGTGTAATAATGTTATCAGGTAAAGAAAACTTGCAAGATAATATCAGAAATATGTAAAAAAAAATAAAGAGAAAAATAGAGGAAAATATAGCATAATAACTGAGTCCAATATTTATGCAGTAAAATGATCAGTAATCAAAGAAGAGAAACATGAAAAGAAAACTAATGACAAAGAGATGAAAAAAAAATAAAATAAAAATAACAACAAAAAAATATATTCTCAAGTAATAACTTGAAATTACAAATACATTCATATGAAAAAGTTGAGTTTCTTTAAAGATTTAGACTAAGTGATACATTTTCTTTCAGTGTAAATTTTTTTATATATTTTCAATTTCCTACATTGCAAGAAAGCATGTGCATTTTCAGCTATATCCACAGTCTTTTTTAGATTTACAGAAACAAATATTAAAATACCATTCACTTTTATAATGAATGATGGATTTTATATTGAGATTTTGTGTGTTTTATTTTCAGAGTTATACAAGAAAAAGAGGATTATTCTTTTTGTTAATGTGAAGTTGACATTTTAAAAAATTATTTTTTCTCTTATTTTTCATGTTTGTTTCCCATGTGATTTTAAAATTTTATCAAAATTCTTTTTGATTACAAAGGTTGATTTTTTTAAAGATTTTGTTTGTTTTGTTTTGTTTTACGGCATATCAACCTCAGTGGGTCATTTAATGCCGATAAAGTTTTGAAATAAATCAATTCTTAATGGATAATACAATTTTGTTTATAAACTCATGTTTTTCTATTCAGCCCATAGATGGGACCTTAACAGGTACTACCACTCCGGGTCAGAGTGGACCAGGGAGCAATGGTGATGAAGGGGTGCTCCACATTCCCCAACCTCCAAAACTAGAACCTCACCATCAGATAGAGTTTAACGTCATTTTCAGGACATGTAGACCCGCAGCCACCGCCTTCTAGCACCCATATGATAAAAAGGGGTTGGGGCTTGCCATAAGGGCAATAGGGTTGGGAAAATCATATAGGTGCTAGGGCTTGACGTGGCCAGCCGATTGATCAGCCTCTCCGACCGCCCGTCTAGCCCAAGATAGGGCCAAAGTGGAGTATTGCAAGATTTTTTTAAAGAGTATAATTTCTAATCAATGTGTTACATTATGTTACAGTAAGACCCTCTATGACTGGTTGTCAAGTTACATCAACAAGGCCATACAACCAGTTCTTAAGATATTCAAAATGGATGGATACACTCCAGACAGACTTAGTATATGATAACTTGTCTAATGCTATAACACACACATAGACACTATGTAGTGTAGCAGGTAGTGTAGAGTAGTTTGAAAATAATGGTAAAACAGTGGAAAATCACTGAGTTTGATTGATAGGTCTTGACTTTAGGTTCATCTGGTGCTCTCATGATCAAGTGACTCTGGGAAAGTAGAATTATAAGTTAGTGCATTTGAGTCCAGGCAGCTCCTTTTGGACAGATGTGTTTCTCTGCCACTGCTTCCCAATGCACATGCAAGTTAAGTATGTATTTGGGTGAATAAAAATTGTGTACACAACAAAATGTCTCCATGTTGTTTCCATGTTAAAAGAACACAAAGATGAAATGCAGAGAGAGACAACCCCCAACCAAAGTCAGCAGATGTCCAACCCAATACAAATACAGATGCCCGATAGAGATATTAGAAGGATTTAAGAAAAAGGGCCATGTGACAAATGTACCAAAATATATTGTAGGTATTGAGTCAACCCATTCTTCATGGGTAGGATGTGACACAAGGTCACAAGCACGAGTTAGCCATTGAGGATCAAATTCATTTTTCAGCAGTAATTGGTCTGTGAGACTAGCTTACTAACCATTACACTATGATGAGATGCCCAACTCATCTAAAAAGTAGGTATTTATTCAACCCATTTGCCAAAGGTAAGGATGTGACACAAGGTCACAAGTGTAGGTCATCTGATGATGAAACCCTCTTTTCAGCAGTAATGGATCTGCAATAATAGCTTACTAACTATTACACAATGATAGGATGTCCTATTGAAATATTGTATTCATACATGTATTTATTTAATTGAAAATATGTACACTGCTTCCACTAAATTTATCAAAATTCCTTTTGTTTACAAAAGTTGTTTTTTTTAAAGAGCATCATTTTTAATCAATATATTGAAATGTATTGTAGGTATTTTACCCAACCCGTTCGTCCTGGGTAGGATGTGACACAAGATTACAAGTATGTGGCATCTGGTGATTGAATTCAACAGTAATGGACCTGCAAGTCTTGTAACTGTACAAGCCCAATTACTGTTGGCAAACAAAGGTAGCAAGCAAGCCGTAACTCAAATATGGTTCCTGCATTGCCAAAAGCATAGTACAGAATGGTGATTTACTTATCTAAGTACCATAGCCACATTAATGTCAGCAGCCAATCAGGACTTAAGAAATGGTATCACCTATATGCAAATATGGAATATTCCTGAGTGCTATATATACCAGGAAGTGCGTGGTGTAATGGTTAAAGTCATGGGAAATGGACTCATCGCCCCAAGTTCAAATCCTGGATGTGGTGATTGCATTTCACTTAGCGCTAATACCCTTGGGAAAGGTATGAATCCGACTCTCCCTCCAGCTATGGGTAAATAGTAGGGTAGACTGGGCTCTTTAACCTTGGTTAGGCAACCGGTCTAGGAGAAGGAAAACTCTGAATTCAAACCTGTTAAACTCCGCTTAAGAAATTGACCTTGTGTCGCATCCTGCTTGTGCGGAGAGGTTGGTAAATATATATATATATATATATATATATATATATATATATATACCAGCTGCTTCATTATACCACAATGGGATGCCCTATCAAAATGTATTGTAACCTATATATGTGTATTTGTCTAATTGAAAACATGTCCACTGCTTTCACCAAATTCAGTCAGTGTGTTAATAGCATTTACAAATAGTAAATAGAAATCTAATTGTAATAAAAGAAATTTAATTGTATTGAAAAAGGTTGTTTTTTCAAATTGGTGAAACTTAGAGAGTAGAAACATAGAAAAGAAATTAAATTGATAAATGAGACAATAAGTAATAAAAGCAAAAATAATGGGTCATAGTGACATTGAAGCTTTGTAAATTAATAGTTTTACATTGTCTTTATTTTGTTTGTTTTTCCAACACCATCAAAAATTTCTCTCGTCTGACCTTAAGACTACGGCAATATAACTTAAGAAAAATGACCTTTTCAAAATAATTCTTGCCTAATACACAGTGCAAAGGATTATAAGTAAATATATAAAGTTTAGTCTTGTTATAAAAATACATGCACTTCACCAATTCTCTTCACATGATTGATATACAAGGATATATTTTCCAATGCCCTTAATTCACTAGTATATGAGGAGGGAGGGGAAGAAAATAATGCAATAAATACCTCAAATCTGAAATAGAATTAATTATAATAACTCTTCAGTAATGAATTGAAGAATCCAATGACAGTTTTGGTTTATTTGTTTAATGGTAAATCAACCTTAGTGGGTTATTTAATGCAAAAGCTATTCTTGCAGAAGAACAGTATGGAGGCGATTATTGTGTAATGGTTATCGTTTTAGAAAATGGACACTGTAACCTGAGTTCAAATACTGGACAAGGTTGTTTGATTTCACATAGTGCTAATACCGTTGGGAAAGGTATGAATCCAACTATTCTCTCTCTAGTTATGGGTAAATAGTCTCCATTATAAGAAGATATTAAATGTTAGATGTTCTTGAATGTGTAAATGAGTTTATCTTGTCTTTCTTTCTGTGGTGTTCAATGTTAGTATATTACAGATGTACTAATGTTAATATTTGTCCTTGGTGAATGGGGACTCAGCTAGATATCTTCCTTAGCACCAAGTGAACCAAAAGAAATATCATGGAATGGCATTAGTAGTTTTCTTCTGATATTGATACTTTTAAAAAAGAATTATCAATATGGCGCCAGAAATAATGGTTTTAAAATTTAAGTAAAATAGATTTGTATTTGATATGTGCCTATATATACATTTTGTATACTCCCCACCCCCTAGATAAATGTATTATTATATATCATAATATCATAATATTCCATGTTCATCTTTTTAATAAATGTTGATCCATTATCCATAAAAAAGTAAAAACTGTCTCATATTAAAAAAAAAAAAAAAAAAAACAGTCTTCATTTTAATGTTTGAATTCTTGGGGTTTGGCAATAGTGCATTGAAAATATAATTCCAACAGAAAAAGAAAACAATATGATTCTATTCTCTTTCAGCATTTCTGCTGAAGAAAAAAATGTATATTTTAATGTAGCAAGATCTGCCAAATATTATCAAAATGTGCACACACACACAGATTTGCAATTTAACCCTTTGTAGTATTCCATCAATATGCACAAGGGAAATGCATGGAGTGCTATAGACAGATTATCAATCATATGGAAATCTGATCTCATTAATAAGATAAAGTGAAAATTCTTCCAGTTGTAGCCATGCCAGTGCTACTGTATGGCTGCATCACTTGCACTCTAATAAAAACCTTAGAGAAAAAGCTAGATGGGAATTACACAAGGATGCTTTGTGCTGCCTTGAACAAATCTTGGAAGTAGCACCTCACAAGAAAGCAGCTGTATGGCCACTTGCCCTCTATAAAACAAACCATCCGAGTAAACGAAAAGGACATTCTGGACACTGCTGGAGAAGCATGGATGAATTCAAAATGGTGTTCTCTGGACACCTACACATGGACACACCAATGCAGGCTGACAAGCAAAAATTTACATCAATCAGCTCTGTGCAGATTGTGGATACTGCATGGAGGACCTCCTGGAGGCAATCACCAATTGGGACAGTTGGAGAGAGAGAGAGAGAGAGAGAGAGAGAGAGAGAGAGTTATGGATATATTTGCTGTCAACATGACGATGATGATGATCTATCTTGCAATTTAATTGCCTTGAAATAATCATGCAAGTAAAACCTGAATGATTTTCCTAACTCCTTTCATATTTGTAGAAATCCACTCCATCTTTCCCACTAAATATAGTGAAAATACGCCTCCACCCTCTCTCTCTAGTGGAAGTAACAGAAATAAAATGAAATGTGAAATGGGGGGGGGGGGAATTGTTGATATTAGAACAATCAAATTGTCTTTAGAAATATTTACCATATTAATTCAAAATTCATTTTGTGGTTTTGTCTCTTTCCAAATGAAATTGTACAATAGAAGAGTGCACCATGTCTCCATCTATTTTTAACTGTTTTAACTGTGGGGAATTCAACAACAACCTATCAATCAAGTATATTGAACACATTTATAGTTGATGAATAAGAATAAATTGAAAGCCAACTGATAATATTTTGGTAAATGTCTTGTACAATTTGGTTAATGCAAAATGTGACTAATGTCAGAAAAACAATTTTATTACATTTGAACAACTTCAACTCAACCATCTTGAAAACAATTATAGTCTACGAAAAAAAAAAAAAAGAATTGAAAGGTTTTTAACAATTTTGATGATATAGAGGTCAGAATAAGTTTTACAGTAATTCACTCTATTATTTTAAAATGTTGTTTCATTTGCAATTACGCATAAAAATCACAACTGAAATTTTTAACTTGTACATTGGGAGTTCCAGTTTATCTATTTAATTAATTCTAAAGAAAATGGATTGATTTTTAAATAAAAACAAAAACTAATTAAAAAAAATTGAACTGAATATAGTAATCACTTAGAACTAGTAAAAACATACATCCTCTGGGTGCAAGTATTTAAGTTTTAATGTAATAAAATATTAGATTAAATTAAAAAGACTGACAAAACTAAATATGAAAGCATATAAAAAGATGACACTTTTTGTTTAATTTTAATTGATTTCTATACAAAATTATACATAGGATTGCTTTTGATACATCTGAGAATAAAACAATAATATTAGAAATCAATAACACCAAGTAATAATTTATCAAATCTAGTTTTCTATAAACCGGTATGAAAATTATCCACACCTTATACTATGTAAACCTTTATTTCTTTGTGATATATAACACACTTTGCTGGATTCTAAACTCATTAATAACATAGGCTATTTTGAGATAGAATTTAATAAAGACATGGTTAATAGATAAGATGTTAATTAAGATCCATTATTACTGAATAGTAAGTTTGATCCTTGCTGTATGCCCCATACCTGTGACCTTGTATCACATCTTATCTGTGATAAACTGGTTGGGTGAATACCTACTATATTTTGAATATCTTAAAGTGTCTATAAGAATTATGCTTTCAAAAAGGGGAAATAATTTAAAAACATTAGTTTGAAATAGACTAAAATTTTAATTTAAAAGAGGCTTGCATGTTGTTTTTGTTATGGAGAACAAAACGGCAATGCACGGCAATTGCCATGGTCAGAGAGAAAAAGAGCAATACATTGTCTTGCCTGCTGGAGCCGAACCCGCATCCTCCCGAATGCAAAAAAGTGAGACTTAATCATTGCATGGACGCAAGGTTTGACTCAGGTGCCCGGATGTTGGGGGCTTGCCCGCGTCTGCACTGGCAGAGACTAAATGACGTAAGACTTGGGCGTTGCACGGACGCGAGGTTCAGTTCAGGTGCTTGGATGTTGGGAGGCTACTTCCATAAGTAGCTGGAATCTAAGGAGAATGACAGAATCAGAGCGGCGCGCGCACTGGCAGAGACTAAATGACGTAAGACTTTAGTTGAAACTAGTGAGAAAAGACAAAAGAACAGTGACAAACTTAACCTGTTTGTGGCAGGCTTGATTGTAGATCCCCCTCAACACAGAATTTTTTTTTTATTCAACAAAGCTTTATAAAAAAATAAAAAAATATTGAAAACTTGTTGAATTCCTTGTAATCTTGTTTATCAAACAATAGTAATAATTTTAAATTCTTTAAATAATCAATAGCTTAAATAATATCCTTTGGTACAATTGTGAACATTTTTCATTTCCCACTTTGTAAAGTTTCAATGTAATCAGTGTTCCTAATTACATTCCTATGACAACCTTACAGGCAATTATAATATTCCCTAATATATTTTTTACTAAAATTTAATATTTTTCCCCCAAATGATGAATCTTGTAACAGAATGAAACATCATAATGAATAAATAAAGAATCCACCAAATTCGTTTTCATTTCCATTCAATTGGATATTTTATCCATATATTTATTCATTATTATTCATATACTTAAGATGAGATGAAAAAGACATTTTTTGCACATACATAAGTTCAAATCCTGGACAAGGCTGCTTGCATTTTACATAGTTCTAATAGATACATAGATATAGAAGTGAGTAAGGATACAATTAGCTAAACACTCCAGTTCTAATAGCCTTCGGAAATGTATGAATCTAACTATTCTCCCTCAAACTATAGTAGTGATGTTTAAGCTCTTTAACCTTGGTTAGGCAACCAGTCTAGGAGAAGGAAAATTCTGAATTCAAACATCAATCAAGAAATTGACCTTGTGTTGTATCTTGCTTGTGTATGAGGGTTGATAAATATGAATTTATAGACAAATAAATTATGCAAAATACAAAAGCCATTCATTCAAAAAAAAAAATGAAAAAATGGGATAAATATTGCAGTTTGGAATTGATTTCTATTCAAGTTATTGATTTTTCAAATTTCCGATGACCACTCAAAACATTCCACACACGATGACTGAGAACTTGCAACATCAACGTGTACTTTGTATGATCATTGAAAATCTGATTGACATGTGTGAAGGTGTTCCACAATGGCAAAGACAAAGGAGCTCTCTCAAGAATTTAGCAAGATAATAATTGGTTATCATAATCATGGAATGGAATATTGGAATATCTCCAATGAATTCAAGATCCTCATCAGTATGATTAAAGCCACCATTCACAAATGGAAGGAAAATGGTCAGATGACTACTGTTCTGCTTCAAAAAAATTTTCCTTGTAAAGTAAATCTAATGATAAAGTTTAAATTCTGGAACTGATACAAGTAGTTATTTGTCTAAACCAAATCATGTGTTCCTTTATAAAAAAAGAATCTCATATACTAATTTCTCCTATGTATGACATTAAACTGCACCTAATGGTGAAGTTCAAATTTTGAAGACCTGGGGGAGTGTGGAGTACCCCTTCATCACCATTACTTCCAGGTCCACTCTGACACGGAGTGGTAGTACCTGTTAGTGTCCCATTTATGGGTTGAATAGAAAAAATGAGTTTTAAAAATGTGTTTAAATAAAAATGAATTTGAAAAAAAAAAAAAACTTTGAATACCATCAAGAATGAATAAAACAAAATGTCTTCTGCATAAAATAACCCAACAAGGGTTGACCTGCTATAAAATCCAACTAATCAATTGTGAAGTAAGTGAACAAGCAGCTAGGTTCATTTGTTAGAACCCAAGGATAACTTCAAAAGGATATACAGGTACAGAAGGATTTACTTGTGGTGTAATGGTTTTCCTCATAGGAAATGGGCAGAGATTGGGTTCAAATCCTAGACAAGGCTATTTGCAATTCACACAGTGCTAATACCCTTGGGAAAGGTATACATTCAACTATTCTTGCTTGGCTATGAGTAAATAGTAGAGCAGACTGAGCTCTTCAACCTTGGTATGATAACCAGTCTAGGAGAAAGAGTACTCTGAATTCAAACCTGTTAAACTCTGCTTAAAAATGAACTTGTATTATATCCTGCTTGTGTGGTGGGGCAGGTAAATACATACAGATATAGAAGTGAGTAAGGATACAATTAGCTAAACACTCCATTTGGTAGGACTACATTTTCATACCTAGAAAAATCCCTCTGTTGAAGCCCAGTCAAGTGAAGGCTCATCTATAATTTGCCTATCATTATCTTGAGAAGTCTGCTTCATTCTGTGACATAATATTATAATATGACAAATCTAAAATCTAATTCTTTGGTGCAAACACTTCAAGAGATGCCTGGAGTAAAAAGGACACTTCAGAAAATACCATCCTGGCAATTAAATGATTTGAGGTTGAGACAACCAAGGGAATGGGCACACTTCAATTCATCAAAGGATCAATGGATAGAACTAGATCTCCTGAAATAATGGAGAAGAACATGCTTTCATCTTGGAAATTTCTCAAACTTCAGAGAGGTTGGATTTTTTTTAGCAAGATAATGATCCCAACTATACAGCAGTGAAAATGAAAAACTGGTTCCTGGTTTTAGAGTGGTCTAGTCAATCAACTGAAATTTCATACACAGTCTGTGGAAGGAGGTTAAACTGAGTTCATCAGGGGAAGCCCCAAAACTTGATTTATCAACAGAAATAGATGGTTTAGTTAGGGTTCTTTGTTTAATGGCATATCAACCATCATGGGTTATTTAATGCCAAAGCCATCCTTGTAGAATGTAATGGCACTATCTAACACATAGTTGGGATGTGTGAGGGCGTTCATAACTTCCACAGGGGTATTAGCCTGAAAGTGAACATAATAATGTGACTGGAGTTTAAAATTTCATCAAGCAGAATAAACTTTTGTTTGGTTGGTTTCTTTGTTTAATGGCATTTCAATCTTTATGCGTTATTTAATGCCAAAGTGATCCTTGTAGAAGAACAGAAATGCTACTATTTAACCTCTTAGCTGAGAAGAGAAATAGAATAAAATTGATGTTAATTTCTGTAAGAAACTTACCTCAACTTATTCTAAATGTTTGATAGCCATCATATCAAATAATGAATATGCCATTAAATACTGAATGCTGATATGTGTCCTAAACGTTTGTTTGTTACTTTCTGTGTTATTTGTTGATAAATTCATACAAGGCAAACATTCCTTTATCTCTTCTGATACATAGTATATCCTAAATATTTACTTCATTCAGTTCAAGTTTTAGGTCGATTACTTTTGTGTGTCATTGTATATAGAAAAATCTGTTAATCAGGACAATGCAAAGATAGAACCTTTTTTTTTTTTTTTTGCTTCAAATTCAGGACACTTAAGTAGAAATATATGAAGGTGAATTAATAAGTCTGTAACTTGATACAGTTATTTGCTAAATTTTAATCTGAAATCTTTTATTGTATAATACTCAATTTATATGATTGATATTCACTACTGAATTAAGTGTATTGAAAATGAAGGAGATTATGTTGAAAAGTAAATATTTGTGTAAAATAAATACTTTTTTCATCATTAGATTATAGACTTAGTGATGTACCCACATATTAACCACTGAATTAAATGCATTTAAAATGAAGGAGATTATGTTAAAAAATGAATGAATTTTTCTTTTCATCATTAGGCTATGTTTTTATGGACTTACCTAATAGATAAAACAACATTTACAATAATTTTAAGGAGGCTCTTTTAGTGTAATGGTTATCATTGTAGGAAATTAAATTGGTGAGCTAAGTTCAAATCTCTCGATAAAGCTGCTTGCATTTCAATTTATGTTAATGCCTTTAGGAAAGGTATGAATCCATCTATTCACCACCCAGCTATGGGAAAATAGCTTAGTTTAGTTTCTTTATTTAATGGCATATGAACGTTCACAGATTATTTAATGCCAAAGCCAATTCTTGTAGAAGAACAACAATGGTACTATTTAACCTATAGTTGGTCAAGGCATTCATACTTTTTGCAAGAGTATCTGTCTGAAAGTGAATGTAATTGCACGACTGTAGTTTGAACTTGCTTACTACAAAGTCGCAGTCCAGCATATTAGCTACTATGCTGCAGCCCCCACCCCTCTGGGAAAATAATAAGACAGACTGGGTTCTTTATCCTTGGTAAATTGGAGTAAAGTTGGTTTGAATCCAGAATTTTCTTTTTAGACTGGTTTCCTTACCAAGGCTAAAGAACCCAGTCTGCCCTACTATTTTTCTTCAGCCTTGTCAGCTGGGGCTTTAGAATACACCTTTAGAATACACCTACTCATGGTGTAAGAGTTGGGTAAATACATCCAGTCTAAGAGAAGGAAAACTCTGAATTCAAACCAATTTTACCAAATTTAATGTAATAGCATGACTGGAGTTTGAACTTGCTGACTGCAATGTGACAGTTCAGCCCAACAGGGACTTTCCCAGTAATAAAAGAAAAATACTTGTTGGGTTGGTTGGATTTTAAAGCCACGGTGGGTTATTTTATGCTGAAGACATTTTGTTTTATTCATTCTTGGTGGGTATTGAAAGTTTAAAAAAAAAACTCAATTTTCTTTTTAAACCATTTTATAAATAATTTTTTGTATTTAACCCATAGATTGAACCCTAATAGGTCCTACCACTCCAGGTCAGGGTGGACCTGAGCTCCATAATTGGAACTTCATTATTAGATGCAGTTTAACATCATACCCAGGACACTAAGACCCTTAGCCACTGCCTTCTAGCACATATATGTTAAAAAGGGTTATGGGTCTGCTATAACAGCAATAGGGTTGGGAGAATTCTATAGGTGCTAGGGCTTGACCTGATCATCCAACTGATTGGAGGGAGCCTCTCCGACTATTCATCTAGCCTAAGTAAGGACTAAAATGGAGTGTTGGATGTCATGGACTGCACATTCATCAGGATTCCATCCTAAAGCATCACAGGTCGCCATCCATGGCCAACAGGTGGCCCCCATTGGGAGGAGGGTCTTACCCATCTGCAGAGGTGCAGTCGGTGTATTCTAAAACCCCAGCTGACAAGGCTGAAGAAAAATAGCAGGGCAGACTGGGTTCTTTAGCCTTGGTAAGGAAACCAGTCTAAAAAGAAAATTCTGGATTACAAACCAACTTTACTCCACTTAAAAATTGACTTTGTGACACATTCTACTCATGGTGTAAGAGTTGGGTAAATACATACAATAAGTTTAAATGAGTATATGTATATTCAAATGTTTAAAAAGTGTGTATATATTTTTAAATGTTTAAGAAAGTAATGTAAAGATGAAGTGAAAATTTTCAAGATAATCTGACTCATGATTAAAACATAACCAAATTTTTTTTGAAGGTAAAAAGAACTTGAAAGAGAATATCATATGAGTAACACTAAGATTTACTGGCCAGAATAATTGAATTTATAGTTGTAAATTTGAAACTGTCCAAATTCACACCCGTATCGCTAATGTAGCTCATACAATTTTTTTTTAACTTGGTTATAAAACATATTAAAAATCTGATAGTTTTATATGTCAGTAGGTCAGTTCGGTGACTGTGAACCCTTTTCACCCTTCGAAGAATTAAAACTCATGATCATGGTTTCTAAAATATATAAAAGGCTTCTAACAGCTTCCTGTGTAAACTTAAGCAGAGGACATTTTTAGCTTCATTACTTGAATGTCATGGAGCAATATATTTTGCAAGCTGATTTCCGACAAAAAGGTTAATGCCGGCTGATGTATTACATGCAATGGTTGTGTCAAGCTCCTCCTCATGACTCTTGCTCCCTGTGGCTCTTATTCAGAAAAAATAGTTTCTATACTCTTCTTCTCCCCCTTATAATAATAATAATAATAATAATAATAATAAAATTTTAAGTGGATTTTATAAATTAGCTATGTTTTTTATCTTATTTTCTTTTCTTAATGTAGCATTGTATTCCTTAGAGATCGCATGTCCTGACAAGCAGGTTTAACATGGTGAATTTGATATAACTGTAAGAATTAGCACAAATGTGTTATTGTCATAAAATAGATACAAAAATAGCTTTATGTAGGCATTTCTTTTTCTTTATCTTTTTTATTGTAACATTGCTTATCTCCCCTTTGTTAAAATAAAAATGTTTAAATGACAACTTTCAGCATCACCACATATGATGAATTAAAAATAATCTCCATTTAAAACTATTTATTTTAACTTTTATTTATCTCAGATCAGAGCCTGGTTAATTTAAATATGTCACTTGATGATCATCAAAGAACATATTTTAAAAAGATTTGTGGGGAAAAAAATTACTATTATTATTATTATTCTTAAAAATATATTTAAAAAAATTTTTTTTTTTTACTATTTGTGAGTTTTGCACATCAGCTCTAACTGATGTTTTTTCACTTGAGTCAGCAAGTCTCCTTAGGTTTCCAGGACTCTTCTAAGTATCCTAGCTGATTTTAGTAGTACTATGGTCTGAATGATTTCAATTCTTTCTCTAATGTCCAGTCTGTCCAGTCTCTTTTTCAAGGGCCCCAACTATGATTATCATTATTATTGTTATTATTATTTGTTGCTGATGTACTTTAAAAGGAATTTGATCAGATAGCTGTCTAACAAATGGTCTATCATTATTATTATTAGACATGTGGTCTATTATTATTAGACAAATGTCTGTTATTATTATTATTATTATTTAGACAAATGGTCAATTATTATTATTATTAGACATGTGGTCTATTATTATTATTATTATTATTAGACAAATGGTCAATTATTATTATTATTAGACATGTGGTCTATTATTATTATTATTTATTATTATTAGACAAATGGTCAATTATTATTATTATTAGACATGTGGTCTATTATTATTATTAGACAAATAGTCTATTATTATTATTATTATATTATTATTAGACAAATAGTCTATTATTATTATTAGACAAATAGTCCTATTATTATTATTATTATTATTATTATTTTTATTATTGTTGATGTATTTTTAAAAGGAATTTGATCAGACAATTGGTCTATTATTTATTATTATTTGCTGTTGTGTTGTATTTTAAAGAAAATTTGACCTGATAGATGTCTAACAAATGGTCTAATACACAAAATTTTATAGTACATCTAAACTAATAATAAATTTGTACTTGTTCCTCAAAAAATATTTCATTCCTATTGAAAGAAACCTGCAAAATAAAGATTTTGCATATTTATAAATATTCAGAGTTGATTTTAATGATATTAATGAATTGTTATTGATGCTAACACACAACATACATTAAAACATAAAATCTGCAATTTATATTAATTCTTAATAAATTTAATAAATACATAAAATATTCAAATGCAATTATGTAATTATAAATACTAGCAAATATATGCACCCTCCGTAGGGTGCAAGTATTTAAGTTTTAATGTAATAAAATATTGTATTAAATTAGAAAGGCTAATGAAACTAAATAAGAATACAGATAAAAAGATTTAAAACAGAGGGAGTATAATAAAAGATTTGAAACAGAGGGAGTATAATAAAAAATGGAACAACTGAAACTTACTCTTCCATCACTCTCGTCTTTCATTGTTATTTTTTCTAATTTGAGTTTAGTTATAAGAGGAAGTAAAGAATAAAATGAGTTATTTTTATCTTGTTAATGGATTTC
This sequence comes from Doryteuthis pealeii, assembly GCA_023376005.1. Taxonomy (NCBI): domain Eukaryota; kingdom Metazoa; phylum Mollusca; class Cephalopoda; order Myopsida; family Loliginidae; genus Doryteuthis; species Doryteuthis pealeii. The sequence continues at coordinate 59,967,951 of CM042137.1, read as the reverse complement.
ATTTAAGATTCATTGAAGAGATTTTTGACTTATATTCATTAAAATAAAACCAAACAGTTAGAAATCAATAATACTAAGCACATATTTATTAAATTCGATTTTTTAATATTAATATGCAAATTAGCCTTTCCGTTCACACTGTAAACCACTATTTTGTTGTATATATAAATATAATTGCATGTTGTCAAAAATGTAGACATAGTTAACAGTATTAATAATGTATGAAAATTTTATTAATAATTGAGGTTAAATAAAAAATAAAATCATGGAGAATGTGATGTCTATTACTAAGAGAATTGTGATTTGAGTAGGAATATAGTTTCTGTTACAGACAGAAAAACACACAATCTCCATTATAATAAGATAACAGCCACATTTTGTTTATTGGTGATGTTTGTTTCTATTACTGATCACTGATAAATACTTTTTTTCCCTCCTTATCAATGCAACACATACAAATTTGCTAAAAAATGATAAACAATGTTAAATAATAAAGTTAAAAATTTCAATGTTTAATAATAGAAATCTTCTCAAACTGTTAGAAATATCTTTGCATCCCATTGTGGTATAATGGTTAGCAAGCTCATTTCACAGATCCTACTAAAAAGCGAGTTGGATCCTCACTGGATGTCCCATACTTGTGACCTTGTGCCACATCCTAACCGTAGCGAATGGGTTGGGTAAATAACTACTGTTAAAAATATCTACTTTGTGCAGAAAAGAAAATAACTAAAATGGAGTTGCAATAAAGTCAGTGAGAAAAGTTAAAAACCTTCTTTTTAAAAAATTTTTTTATACATCTAACAGATTTTAAAAGCGGTTAACAATAAAATATATAATTATTATTTAGTTTTTTTTTCTCTACTGCCAGAACTTAGTGTGTCACTATATATGTAATCATTAGTCTGAATAGAAACTTTGACTTTACAAACCTTACCCGTGACTGTAAAGATTATTTAATAGCTAGTTATTAATAAATACCTTAGTAAGGAGTCTGAAAGATTTTCTTGAAAATATAGTTTGGGCAGGGGGTATGTTAATAATTCTTTTATAGAAAGTTTCACCATCAAATGTTTTTTATTATAGAGAAATCTTTATCTTTTTTATTACAGAAAGATTTATTATCAAATCTTTATTTTTTATTATAGAAAGTTTCACCATTAAATCTTTTTATTATAGAATTTGTTCATTATAGAAAAATTATTATTAAATCTTAAATCTATTATAAAGTTTTTATCTTTTATTATAGAAAGTTTCACCATCAAAGTCCACATACAATTTTTGTTAAGTAATAAAGTAATATATTTTGGGAAAAAAGAATTTTCAGATATTTAAAAAGTTCCAATATTTTCTTCTTTTTTTAAAAATTGAATATTAATAAGATTTGTAGGTGAATCATTAATTTTTTTTTTTTAACAACAGAATATTTTTTCAAATTTATTCCTATTTACAAATATGTATAACAATCTTATAAACACTTATTAGTTATTAAATTTCTCATTAATCATCACTTAATACATTACTTATTACACATTACATTACTTACTACTGAATACATTACTTATTGCTTATTGTCTAGGGACAAGCTCATTAGTGACATTCTCCCGTGAGCACCTGCACATTGACACACTAGTTTGGGTCAGCCAGCAAAAACCTACATTGATCAACATTGCAAGGATACTGGATGCTGTCCAGAGGACCTTCCAAGAGTGATGGCTGATAGGGACAGGTGGCAAGTCAGAGTCATGGAGATCTGTGCTGTTGGCATGACTTGATGATGATAATGATTACTTATTACATATTATATTAGTGTCCTGGGTATTATGGTAAACTGCTTCTAGCAGAGAAATTCTAATTCTGGAGCTCTGGGGAGTGTAGAGTACCTCTGCATTGCCATTATTTTCAGGATCTCTCTGACCCGGAGTGGTAGTACTCCCATCTAGGGTCCCATCAATGGGTTAAATAGAAAAGAAAATAAGTTAAAAAAAAAAAAAATGAATACCCAACAATAATGAATAAAACAAATGTCTCCAGCATAAAATAACACAAGGGTTGACATGCTGTAAATCCAACCAACCAACATATTACATTACTAATTACTTTTTACTGTAGAAAGAATTAAAAAAAAACAAAAAAAACATGGCATAGTTTGAAAGAAACTTGAAATACAGTACAAAATGTTTTTAGATTATTTTCTTAAAAGATTAAACAAACAAATAAACAAACAAACCCCTAAGAACTAAACAGACATTTGAGATTTGCTGAGAAAGTCCAGTAAAACAGAGGTGTAACATTGGTTTATTGCTTACATTTTATACATTTTTCATTTAACAAAAAAAATAAGATTAGAGGAAAACAGAGTATAAATATAAGATTATAGAATTTATACAATGCTTATCTCTTTCACTCATGTGTGTGTGTGTGTGTATTTTCACCCCTCTGTCAATATTTAAGCAAAGTAAAGTTCATTTGAATTTAGATTTTACTCTTCTCCTAGACTGGTTGCCTCATCAAGGCTAAAGAACCCAGTTTGCCCTACTATTTAGCCATAGTTTTTGGGAGGAGAACATAGATTGATGCCAAGGACATTAGTGGCAATTCATTTCCTATCATAATAACCATTATATATATATATATATATATATATATATATATATATATTAATTTTTTTTTAAGTTGGGCGTTATTACGAAGGCATCTAAAATGAATGATGAAACTCAATGTCATGGAGTATTGGATTCACTTATTTTTTTATTATTTGTTATCATAAATTTTCGGGTTTGTTAGATACCCTTTTCGAATGAATGTTGCTTGTTCAACGGATCTTTTGTCTTTTGTTTTATTGACAGCATCAGCGTCTGTAAAATATTTATAATAACGGAGTATTCCAATGTCAGCGTTCAGTCTCCTCATGTGAGTTTGTAATTTTAGAATCCATTTAGTGTGTGTGTGGTATATAATATATATATATATACACACACACACAGGGTGTCGGTAAAATTTGACATATTTATATTTGGTTATTTTTCTCCGTAGGTTGCAGGTATTGACTCACACTATGCATCATTTAAAAGCTTGGACGCCTTCTTCATTCATATACGTGATGACAGAGAGAATGATGACTGGAACTCACTTGAATCATGGAAGAGAATAACTTTTTATCATGATGATCTGTGCCGGCCATCAAAATAAGGAGATTATGGTTGCTGCTCAATGCTCCTGAACACTGTAAAAAACAATCAGGCATAAAACTGGAGAATTGCAATTGAGACTACGAGGCTGTGGCTAGAAGAAGCAACATAACAGACAATCTGATTGCATTCGTACAGCAGAATTACTCGAAATCTGCAGAAAAAAGTCTTGGGGGACCCTTAAGATGCCTATGTGGAGTTGCTAAAAACCACTGTAGTCAAGCCCTGAGTCAAAAATGGTTGGTCGGCAAATTTTTATGACTACAATGTTTGGCTTCCGAACTCCCAGATCTTACGCCCATGGATTATGTATGAGGCGCTGTTGAGAAGAACACCATCGCTGTGCCAGTAATTACAAAGCCCAGTTAATTGACAGAATTAAGGTAGTTTTTGGAGACCCTTCCCAGGGAAACAATACATTCAGCTTGTTTCAGGTTCTGGAGAAGGATTGAGGCTGTGATCGACGCTAATGGCAGTTATTTTGAATGAAACTTGTTGACAGTAGTGTATTTTCAGTGCCTGTTAATATTTCTTTACAATCCCATTAAATTTTGTAGTCACCAAAGCACATTTTCTTTTTCTTTAATGATACTGTCAACTTTATCCCAAACATAACATATTTTATAACTTATGTAGAAATATAGTAAATTTAGTTATGTCCTTCGTTCCTTTGGATCAGAGTGTAGTATCTGTATGCTCTGCCCTAGACTCAAAAGTGTCATTCCCAGATACTTCTACCAAGGATCAGGATGTAGTACGCTGTATTATGGAAATCTCAAAGTTATTTTAAAACCTGTAAGATACAAAATGTACAGAAGAATACAGTTTTTTCTTTTAAAAAGTGATACTTTATAAGAATTAAAAGTAAAATACGAAAAGCCGAACTTATAAATATATCATGATTATTATAATTTTCAATTGTTACATTTTTGTAATATATTTAAATCAGATTCTCACAGAATGTAGTGTCCTGTAATTAAAATATTACAAAATATATACAATTCAAAAATTACAATATCATCTATATATTTTTAAGTCTAGCTTTTCTTATTTCATTGGAATACACATCACCCTGGCTAGGATCCAAAGTCCCCTCCCCAGCACTCTGTTCCCAAGCAGAAGTGCTGGGGTGTGGGACTCCACTGATTCTAGCCAGGGTGCACAGCAGTGGTGTTTATTCCTAAGAAGCATCGTACACATTGCTTACTGAATAAAATCATTCCATACAAAATCAAAAATATCTTTATTAAGTTCAATGTATTATTCATTTCATTTATATGATAGAGCAACTTTAAGGAGACAGTGAATTTATACGTATTATATTGACAAGGCTGGTTTTAGCTCAGTTGGTAGAGTCTAAGAACCACAAGATTTTCTGGTTCAATACCGACCCTTACCACTCAGCGTATGAGTAGCGCACGGGATCTATGCAGTAAAGTAAGGAGTTTAATGGTAGACTGTGGCACTCCACCACTCAGACACAGAACAATCCTCCTCGGTCTGTGCTAGAGAAACAGGGGATAGATTTCCTAGCTATCTGGCTGATACCGACTTTAGGCACCACCCCGATGATCTTAACTTACTTCTTGAAACACTTTGAAATTTGTAAGCGGACATTCCCCTTTGAAAAATCTGTATCTCTGATATGTAAAATTCAATTTGCAGTAATCTTTTTCTCTATAATAAAATAATATGAACTTCCTGACAAAATATGGTGTGAATTGGGGTAAGACTTCAGTCAGGAAGTACAGACAGTGTTCAGCTGCTCTTGATTTGATAAATAAAGTGGGCTAATATGCATAGCACCTTTCAAAAATTTTAGCTCAATATAAACATTTATTTTAAAATAATTTTTTTTCAATTGAATTAATTACTTATTATCATAGTTATTGAAAGAAAACTTAGCATAAATAATTTAATAATACAAATAAAAATTATATTCAATGAATAATTTTTTTTTGATTTGTTAAATTTTGTTTGAGAGTTACACTTTGAAGTTAATAATTGTAAAATCCAAACACTTGAAAGAATTCAGTTTATATTTCACAAGTAATGTGAATGTAAATTACATACATATATCTTTTAAATTACTGATAAAATATCTTTAATTTCACTAGCAAGATCATTCACTGCTTACGCTCAGCACTATTTTTTCAGAACATGCCCACTACTACAGAGATATTCACACTTTGATTATTATATAGAAATTAGGATAAATAAAACAAAGAAAAAAAAAACAGGTAATGTGAAATTGTTATATATTTTTGTGTGTGTGTGTGTGTGTGTGGTGTGGCGAAACCTGTTAAAAGTAATATTTTCTTTTTAACATTTTACGAGAAGCTGTTCCTCGACTACACATATCCAGCACTCTACTACATATACACATACATATATAAGTAAGTAAAAGTACGTCGCGCGCGCGCGCGCACTACATCGTAGAGATATCAGTCAATGCAGCGAGGGAGTTCTAATCCCTTTCACTATGCTAGACCAAGGATATTGTTTTTTTTGCGGCATCTTGAGTGGAGCGCCACACCTACCATCAGCTCTTGACTTTACTGGCACCGATCCCTGTGCTACTCCATAATGCTGAGTTGGCTGAGGACCGGTTCGGGAACTAGGAACCTTGTGGGTTTTATTAGCCGAACGCTCTACGGACCTGGAGCTAACCTGGCCCTAGATATATATATATATACCTACTTTAATTTTCATAATATTACTAGCCCAACACACCGCTACCCGGTCCATGACCGGGACTAAAACAAAAAATTAGGAAACACCAGAGGAGGTGGAGTGAGGAGAAACAAAGTAAGGAGAAAATAAGAGAAAAGATTTATAAAAGTGTTTAAAATTGCTGAGAATTTGTTAGTGACTGTTTGCTAATTTAGGAATTTTTTTACTTTGTTGTTTACATTAAGATATTTTTTTAAAATGCATTCATATTTAACAAAACAAATTATAAGGATTGTATGATGCGGACTTTTGATTTTCTGTCGGAGGGAAATCGTTAGTTATAGTTGCATCGCTGATGAGACTTGAATAAAGTTGAAACAGACTGTAATCATTTGTGATGACCAGATAAATTGGTGAGAGGAATGATTCTATCCAGTACCTTTTGATATAACCATATAATTGTAGTTTACAAGGATTGCTCATGTATTAATAATTTGATAATTATATACAGAGCAATATTTATTGGATTTGATAAAGGAAAAGGCTTAATACTACACAATGTTAATGGTTAAAATTATTTCAACCATAATATATATTTATATATATATATATAGTCTATATCCTATTATCTCTATAAGATGAACAAGAAGGGACCTACCAGACCACACAGAATGTCTCTCTTTCACTGCCCTCCCACTCCCTCCCCCTATTTCTCTCTCTCACTTGTTTTTAACCTAGTCCTCCCTCTCGCACACCCCCCTCTCCACTCCCCACCTCCACGTAGAAGAAATTTCTTTGTGAAAAAATTGTTTTCAGAAAGTTTTTAAAAAGTTTTCTGTTTGACAAGCCACAAAAAAATAGGTGAAACAAATGTACTATAAGTAGCAATTTAAGTCTATCATTGGTTCAAGTGAAACCATCTTCTGATTTCACTTGCATTCATTTTTTATATACTAAGAATTTTTCAAAAGTGGTAAATATATATGTGTGTGTGTGTGTGCTAGTGTGCCTGTGTGCTATGTGAAGGCACCTTGGCTAATGAATTTTCAATCAGGTTTCGGGAATTGTTCATTTCCATTGGGTGGGTCAAGTTGTGTTATTTATCTTATATAGGTGTTGGTGATCCACATTTTATTAGCGGATGGGCCGGTTAAGTTTTATATTAAGCCCAACGGATACGATACTTTATTCTAGTCTATCCCTTTGTTAGATCTCTGTTAAAATCATAATCATTTGAGTGGATGTGTTGTTCTATGGGTGTTAATTTGCTGTGATTCATAAGATTTTATTATGTGTTTATAGTTGTTTAGCCCCTAAAATAAAATGGCCATTCTGACTTCCAAAATATGGTTTTTTGGCAGCGTGTACAGTCCTAGTAAATAATTATATTTTTTACTTTCTGCAATTTGACTCATAGTAAAATTTTAAAGGGCTTTTAGTTGTGAAGCTAGTGAATGGGTCTGTTGATTTTAGGTGTTTGCAAGCATAGGTTGTTTTAAATATTACATGGTTGGTAAAATTCAGTGGATTAATTGCGTGTTTCTTATTGATTATTTATTAATCTAGTACAGTTGTGCCCTTCCTATCATTTCCCTGGAGTTATTCAGTCAATGATAGGTCACTTCTTTAGTTTGAAAATTTATTTTTTGAATGTTCCAGACAGTTTGATTATTGGCTTAGTGGTGGAGAGTATTGTTATGTTGTCCAACAGTTCTTCGATTATTTGGGCTTAGGTGTTGGAGAGTAATTGTTTAATGTTTGTTCACAGTTTTGATTATTTGGCCTTGTGGTGGAGAGTATTGTTAGAAATGTTGTTACTGGAGGAGGATTCAATTTAGCTTCTTTTTTGGTTTTAGTTTTTATGGGTCTCGTCTGCTAAGGAATGAAAATTGCTTTAGCTATCTGTTTTTTCTATTAACATATGGGAATATCCTTGTGCTCGAACTGCAGTTTTAGTTTATCACTTTGTAGTGTATTGGGCTGTGAATAGGGAGGCCTGTTTTGAGATATTTGGGGGTGAAGAGGATTCTATAATAAAGATGTTATGTAGTTTCTAGTTTTGGTGTGGTAGTGTTGTTTGTAGTTGTCTATTCTTGTCAATATATAACTAGGATTCAAGCCATGTGATTGCTTGTGTTGATTTTTTTGTGGTAAAATTTCATTGCATCATATTTAAGATGGTTAGGAACTCATTCAGTGTTGTGTCTCGCATGTGTATATGATAATATATCCTCAATGTGTCTTGCATAAAGAGGCAGTATTCTTTAGAATTTCCCTGGTTGATGTATGTGTTTTAAAACTTGTCCATGTAATGGTTTGCATATGAGAGAGCTGCAACAGCCCATGGCATATCCTTTTGTTTGTATGAAAGTGTCAACCATTAAAGTTGTTTAATATTGATGTGTTGCATTAGTGTAGTTATTCTTTTGTGGGAAAGTTTTTTGTTGTTCTCTTGCTGAGGTAGGTTTGCCAAGCTGACCTGTTATGCCTTGATGTTAGAGTATAGGGATCTAACATCCATTGTGACCAAAATTGCTTCTTTTGTGGTATTTTGTTTTTGATGCTATTGATTTTGTTTTAGGAAATTTTGTATTATTATTATGTAAGCCTTTTTTTCTTTAGCCAGTGCGTTGTATGTAGGATCTAATGTATTTGGATAGTTTTGTTGGCGTAGATCTATATACTTTATATATATGGGAAGTAAAATAAGGAATTAAATTGGAGCAGTACATGAAAATAGAAAAACACAAAGTATTCAAAAATGATGGTATGTAATTTATACACATTTGGGGTTTTATGGCACATTCATTTATTCTGCTTGGGTGAATGGCAGAGTCCTGGTTGCCAAATGTAGGGTCTTCCAGGAACCACCTCTTGATTCCGGGGTAGCAGTACCTCTTCAGTCACGAAGTATATGGTAGGTGAGTTAGCATATAAGATTGCGGAGTTGTGATAAGTTACAGTGGTAGGAGTATGACACTAGAGGATGAGGTTTATTAGATTGGAAGGTATTGAAGATTGTCGATGGCGCGGTATCAACGTACGTTGGTGACTGAGCATGCAGTTGAATGCGTAGCTGGAGTTCATTGAGTGGATATGATCAGTTGGGGTTGTTTTGCCTGTTATTTAGGGCTAATGGGTTATTGAATTGGACATTTGTGTTAGTGATAGGGATGGTAAAGGCAGGGTGATGGACAATGCAGTAAGCCTGTTCGTGATGTAGTTGCACCACGATCAGGTAGTACGCTGATGGCTAGGTGCTTATATGTAAGATTTTGCTCATCTGAGTATAGTAGTTAAGAGCAAGTAGCATCAGTATGTAGGGGACGTACATGATGGTGACTTGTGTCGCGTGAGTGTAGAGTATACCATGTGTACTAAGACGGACGTAGGTAGGTCGTGGTTGTTATGCGTTTAATAAATGTTGCCTTGTGCTATTTATTGCGTAATGTTATGACTGAAATATGAAGGGTGTTCAGTTAATGTCTTTTACATATGCTTTATGAATTAGGTAAGATTCGACAGTGTAGAGTCGTGGCGAAGCGTTACTGTCGGTTGGTAAGATGGAGCACGAATGTTGGAGCATACTGCTGGTGATTAGGTTTATAGGATAAGCAGAGTAGTTCTCGTTGATTGCGATGGTTCAGGGCATGACAAGTGTCATGGTTGTATTTATGATCATGAGCATGGAGTTGGCCCGGAATTGGGATGCTTATGGGTAGTTGGATTGGTCAGTCGTGAATGCGCATATTCAGAGAGTTATGTCTAATAGAAATCTCCGGTCAGAAGTTCGGAATTGGCTAATGTGTAATCATTTTATGTGTGTAATCTGGCGGTACTAGCATAAGGTAGTTCCCATGTAGTAGGTTGATCTACGGAAATTATCGATAAGAGGCAGTGATCACGTGTGTAAATTGTATTTGTTTAGTGGGATTGTCTGGGCTGACTGTGTCGAATGCGGTTGTGCTAGTTTATAAGCATGTACGATGTGTATCCAGAAGAGTTTAGTCTGGGAAGAGGAGGTTGGATATGTGCGTGCTGATTATGGTAACTATAG
>CM042137.1:59625553-59957930 GCA_023376005.1 Doryteuthis pealeii | reverse complement strand
CAAAAAAAACAGTCACAAGTTTGGGGATGAGCAAGGGTGAATCGCTATTCAACAGTAATGGATCTGTGAGACAGCTTGCTAAAACCATTACACCTCGATGGGATAATCTGACCATGAACTATTTATGTTCAAGTCATGCTGAAAGCACTGGTTCTCACAAAATCACTGCAGTAGCAGTCCAATGAGGACATTCAATACTTAATTGAGTGACCACTTAGTAATAGAAGGTAGTGTAAGCAACTGAGTCTTTGTTTATCAAAATTGACTTGATTCAGCATCAAATTACCTGAAAGTGTTTAATATACCGTAAAACAACCAACCAGCGAGATAACTATACAGTTATTTATCTGGTATATTTTTTCTTTTCTTTAATTCCTGTAGATTGTGTGTTTTTATTGAAATATTGTTTTAGCTAACTTATAAAAAATGACAATTATGTAATTCTTTGAACCCTTAGCTATTTGGCCCAAGACATCTGTAAATTTGAAAAAAAAATTCTTTAAAATATCAACCACCAAATACATTCAAACTTGACTGCAGGGTACAGACATCTTGTTTAAGCTCCCCTCATTCTATTTATAGAAAGTCTGTACACAGTTGCTATACTAAACATTTATTCATCAACAATATAATGGGATCTCTCTGATCCTGAAATATTGGATTCACTGTGTATAGTAAAATAATACTCAGTCCAAAATTATTGGTTATAGTAATATAAATATATATATATTATATATATAATATATATATATATATCAATCCCTCACACAAGTAGGATGTGACACATAGTCAATTTCTTAAGCAGAGTTAACAGATTTGAATTCATAGTTTTCCTTATATCAAGATTAAAAATCCCAGTCTATCTAGCTATTTACCATAGCTGGAGGGTGTATAGTTGGATATATACTTTTCCCAAGGTTGTTAATGCTATATGAAGTACAAACAGCTTTGTCCAGGATTTAAACTCAATTCGTCAAGTCCATTTGCTACGATGATAACCATTACATTGCATCCTTATTGTTTATAGTGAATAATGTTTAACTTAAAATATGTGTTTACAGATTCAAAGATTTAAATTTTAAAAGGTTTCCAAAATGGTAATTTTTATATGTGTTTAATTTTGTTTATTTTTGCGCCTTTCTGTGGATTTAGTGAACCAGTGATAAATTCACTTTTCTAATTCATCTCTCTGTTGAGTCTGACTGAGGAAAAAATTACATCTTCTATTTTACTCTGTGATGCATGGAGCCAGTCTTTTTTTTTTTAAATTTATATCAGAGTGGAAGACAACTTACATGAAACTCATTATTTCATACTTTTTTTTCTCCTTCAAAATGATTTACATCAGAGGACATAACAGTTTGTTAACAGTTCTGTTGCCTTTTGCCTGTTGATAAAGTGAAGAAAAAATACAACAATAGGGGATAAGTCAGATATATCCAAGTGAAACAAAATGAAATATAATGAGACTTTGCATTGTCTTCTCTTTTGTTTAGTGAAAAAAAGTAGATATTTTCAACATGAGGATCCCTTTGGTATACACCTGATAAATAATAATAATATTAAAAAAGTTTACAAGTATATAAATATACTGAGCATGATAGGAATAGAAAAATTGTTCTGCCAATATTCCAAATGAAAATTTATTTCCTACCTTAGCAAACAATGTTTGAAATGCTGATATTTTACTCATGTGCCTCATGTTATTAATGGTTAGCAAACTAGTGAGTTCAGTTCTAACTGGGTGCCCAATAATTTTGGCCACCACTAAGCTAAGCTCTTAAATAACTACTTAGGCTCAAACAACTATCTCAGCCACCAAACAAACAGGAGAATAAGAAAAGAATATTAAGTGAAACATGGATTTTAGAAAATTGGCAGTTAAATGGAGCTATCTAATACATTGTAACCAGGAATGCTCAACAATTTCTCTCTCTCTCTCTCTCTCTCTCTCTTTATATATATATATATATATATATATATATATATATATATATATAATCATTTATTTTTGCTTGAAGGCAATTACAATGCGTATATCGTATAAAATTCGATAATTATAGAAAATAACCATGACAAGTGAATTTCGCAAATGATCATGCGATGCTAGAACATCGTACAGTCTAATATATATATATATATATATATATATATATATATTATATATATTATATATATATATTGGTGCAATGAGTTTTTTTCAGGTTTTGTCTACTGTGCAGCAAACTAGTGTCAGTTGGGCACTTTCTGTCAGAAAAAAACAGTACTATGACACAATTCACTCCTCCAGAAATTTGGAAACAGTATGCTATACTGCTTGACATGCCAGAAATTCCCATACAAATATTTCACAGTGTTTGAGTGTCAATCTAAGGATAATGCAGAGGATTCAAAAAAAGTTCAATGAATTCAATGGGGATTATGAAGGTATGGCAATTGAGAAACATCACTCTGATTGTTCTGATCATAAAATAACTGAATTTCTTGCTGAGATCCAGACTATGCTTGATAACAAACCCAGCAAGTCAATTAGGTCCATAGCCAACGAGTTTCTTATTTATGCATGAAGACATTTGCTATTTCTCATAAAAAATTAGAAAGGACCAGTTTTTATCACATACTGTGCTGCAAGGTTTTTCTACAGGCACAAGCATCTCCTCCAACTGAGCTTGCTTTACTTTTTCTCAGATGAGAAAAATTTCTGCCAGGATCAGATGGTGAACTCACAGAACAGTTGTTGGCTTGTTCTGTCCTAACAAAATGTACCAATAGTGATAAAAAGCAAACACCCAGTCTATATCATGGTGTTTGGGGTGTTCACTAGTGATGGTGACATTATACCTCCATTAATCTTCCCTCATGGCCTCAGACTTAACACAGAGGCCTACCACAAGTGCCTGGAAGAGGTACTGCTACCCCGGATCAAGAGGGTGGTTCCTGAAGACCCTACATTTGGCACCAGGACTCTGGCCATGTCACCAAGCAGAATAAATGAAGGTTGCATAAACCCAAATGTTATAACATTGACATCACCATCATTTTTTTGAATACTTTGGTTTTCTTTTTTCTATGTACTGTCCAATTTAATTCCTTATTTACTCCCATATATATAAGTATATAATCTACGCAACAAAAACTATCCAAATACATAGATCCCTACATACAACCACTTGCTAAAAGAAATAAAGTCTTACATACATAATATAACAAATTTCCTAAACAAAATCAATAGCATCAAAACAATACCACAAAGAAGCAATTTTGGTCACAATGGATGTTAGATCCCTATACTCTAACATCAAGCATAACAAGGGACTTTCAGCCTTGGGCAACTACCTCAGCAAGAGAACAACAAAAAACTTTCCCACAGAAGTAATAACTACACTAATGCAACACATTCTAATATTAAACAACTTTAATGGTTGACACTTCATACAAACAAAAGGATATGCCATGGGCATGGTTGCAGCTCTCTCATATGCAACCATCTACATGGACAAGTTTTAAAACACATACATCAACCAGGAAATTAAGAATTACTGCCTCTTTTATGCAAGACACATTGATGATATATTCATCATATACACATGCGGAGACACAACACTGAATGATTTCCTAACCATCTTAAATATGATGCATGAAATTTTACCACAAAAAATCAACACAAGCAATCACATTTCTTGATATCCTAGTATATATTGACAAGAATAGACAACTACAAACAACACTACACACAAAACCTAGAAACATACATAACTATCTTTATTATAGATCCTCTCACCCCAAATATCTCAAAAACAGCCTCCCCTATTCACAGCAATTACACTACAAAGTGATAAACTAAAACTGCAGTTCGAGGCACAAGGATATTCCCATATGTTAATAGAAAAACAGATAGCTAAAGCAATTTTCATCCTTAGGCAGGAGACCCTAAAACTAAAACCAAAAAAGAAGCTAAATTGAATCCTCCTAGTAACAACATTTAACAATACTCTCCCACCACTAAGCCAAATAATCAAGAACTGTTGGAACAACATTTAACAATACTCTCCAACCACTAAGCCAAATAATCAAAACTGTTGGAACAACATTTAACAATACTCTCCCACCACTAAGCAAATAATCAAGAACTGTTGGAACATTTTAAAATAAATTTCAAACTAAAAGAAGTGACCTATCATTGACTGAATAACTCAGGGAAATGATAGGAGGCAACAATGTACTAGATAATAAAGTAATCAATAAGAAACACGCAATTAAATCACTGAATTTTACCAACCATGTAATATTAAAAACAACCTATGCTGCAAACACCTAAAATCAACAGACCCATTCACTAGCTTCACAACTAAAAAGGCCTTTAAAATTTACTATGAGTCAAATTGCAGAAGTAAAAATATAATTTATTTACTAGACTGTACACGCTGCCAAAAACAATATGTTGGGAAGTCAGAATGGCCATTTTATTTTAGGCTAAACAACTATAAACACATAATAAAATCTATGAATCACAGCAAATTAACACCCATAGAACAACACATCCACTCAAATGATTATGATTTTAACAGAGATGCTAACAAATGGATAGATAGAATAAAGTATCTATCCGTTTGGGCTTAATATAAAACTTAACCGCCCATCCTGCTAATAAAATGTGGGAGTCACCAACACCTATATAAATAAAATAAACACACTGACCACCCAATTTGAAATGAACAATTCCCAAACCTGATTGAAAATTCATTAGCCAGGTGCCTTCACCATAGACACAGGCACACTAGCACACACACACACACATATATATATACCACTTTTGAAAATTCTTTATGTATATAAAAATGAATGCAAGTGAAATCAGAAGATGGTTTTCACTGAACAGATAGACTTGCTACTTATAGTACATTTGTTTCACCCTATTTTTTTGTGGCTTGTCAAACAGAAAACTTTTTAAAAACTTTCTGAAAACAATTTTTTTCACAAGAAATTTTCTTCTGACGATGATTTAAGGTCAAAACTAGTTAAAAACAATTAAAAAATAAATGACATAAAAAATATTCCTGTTTGTCTTATCCTTCTTGTTCATCTTATATAATATATATATATATATATATATATATATATATATATATATATGGTTGAAATAAATTTATAACCATTAACATTGTTAGTATTAAGCCTTTTCTTTATCAATCCTATAAATATTGCTCTGTATATAATTATCAAATTATTATACATTGAGCAATCCTTGTGAACTACCAAATTTTAATATGGTTATATCAAAAAGGTACTGGATAGAATCATTCCTCTCACCAATTTATCTGGTCATCACAAATGATTGTACAGTCTGTTTCAACTTTATTAAGTCTCATCAGCGATGTATACTAACGATTTCCCTCCGACAGAAATCAAAAGTCCGCATCATACAATCCTTATTAATTTGTTTATTGTTAAATAGGAATGCATTTTAAAAAATAATATCTTAAATGTAAACAAAAAGTAAAAAATTCCTAATATTAGCAAACATTCTACTATACAAATTCTCAGCAATTTTAAAAAATTTTTATAAATCATTTTCCTCTTATTTTCTCCCTTACTTCTGTTTTCTCCTCACTCACTCTCTGGTGTTCCTAATTTTTTTTTAGTCCGGTCATGGACCGGGTACTTTTGCTAGTATATATATATATATATATATATATATATATATTAGGGCCAGGTTAGCTCAGTCGCTAGAGCGTTCGGCTAGAAACCACAAGGTTCCTAGTTCGATACCGGTCCTCGCCAACTCAGCATTATGAGTAGCACAGGGATCTGTGCAGTAAAGTAAGGAGCTGATGGTAGGTGTGGCGCTCCACCTCAGATGCAAAAAACAATATCCTTGGTCTAGCACTAGTGAAAAGGGGATAGACTCCCTCGCTGATTGACTGATACCGACATTAGGCCGCCCCGACGACTTTACTTACTTATATATGTATGTGTAAATAAGCTATATTTAGGCAGGAATCTTTCTCTTAAATATGTTAAAAAGTATAATATTCTTTTTAACAGTTTTGCGCACACACACACACACACACACACACACAAAAATATATATAACAATTTCACATTACCTGTTTTTTTTTTCTTTGTTCATTTATTCCTAATTTCTATTATAATCAAAGTGTAATATCTCTGTAGTAGTGGCATGTTCTGAAAAAATATGCTGAGGTAAGCAAATGATCTTGCTAGTGGAATTAAAGATAATTATCAGTAATTAAAGATTAAATTAAATACATCACATTACTTGTGAAATATAAACTGAATTTCTTTCAAGTGTTTGGATTTACAATTATTAACTTCAAAGTGTAACTCTCAAAACAAAATTTAACAAATCAAAAAAAAATTATTCCATTGAATAATTTTTATTTGTATTATTAAATTATTTATGCTAATGTTTTCTTTCAATAACTATGATAATAAGTAATTAATTCAATTGAAAAAAATTATTTTAAAATAAATGTTTATATTGAGCTAAAATTTTGAAAGGTGCTATGCATATTAGCCCACTTTATTTATCAAATCAAGAGCAGCTGAACACTGTGTGTACTTCCTGACTGAAGTCTTTACCCCAATTCACACCATATTTTGTCAGGAAGTGTCATATTATTTTATTATAGAAAAAGATTACTGCAAATTGAATTTTACATATCAGAGATACAGATTTTCAAAGGGGAATGTCCGCTTACAAATTTCAAGTGTTCAATATAAGTAAGTAAAGTCATCGGGGTGGCCTAAAGTCGGTATCAGCCAGATAGCTAGGGAATCTATCCCCTTTTCTCTAGCACTAGACCGAGGAGATTGTTCTGTGTCTGAGGTGGAGTGCCACATCTACCATTAACTCCTTACTTTACTGCATAGATCCCTGTGCTACTCATACGCTGAGTGGTAAGGGTCGGTATTGAACCAGAAATCTTGTGGTTCTTAGACTCTACCAACTGAGCTAAACCAGCCTTGTTCAATATAATACGTATAAATTCACTGTCTCCTTAAAGTGCTCTATCATATAAATGAAATGAATAATACATTGAACTTAATAAAGATATTTTTGATTTTGTATGGAATGATTTTTATTCAGTAAGCAATGTGTACGATGCTTCTTAGGAATAAACACCACTGCTGTGCACCCTGGCTAGAATCAGTGAGTCACACCCCAGCACTTCTGCTTGGGAACAGAGTGCTGGGGAGGGACTTTGTGATCCTAGCCAGGGTGATGTGTATTCCAATGAAATAAGAAAAGCTAGACTTAAAAATATATAGATGATTATTGTAATTTTTGAATTGTTATATTTTGTAATATTTTTAATTACAGACACTACATTCTGTGAGAATCTGATTAAATATATTACAAAAATGTAACAATTTGAAAATTATAATAATCATTGATATATTTATAAGTTCGGCTTTTCGTATTTTACTTTTATTCTTAATAAAGTATCACTTTTTAAAAGAAAAACTGTATTCTTCTGTACATTTTGTATCTTACAGGTTTTAAAATAACTTTGAGATTTCCATAATACAGGTACTACATCCTGATCCTTGGTAGAAGTATCTGGGAATGACACTTTGATTCTAGGCAGAGCATACAGATACTACACTCTGATCCAAAGGAACGAGGACATAACTAAATTTACTATATTTCTACATAAGTTATAAAATATGTTATGTTTGGGATAAAGTTGACAGTATCATAAAGAAAAAGAAAATGTGCTTGGTGACTACAAAATTTAATGGATTGTAAAGAAATTTAACAGGCACTGAAATTACACTACTGTCAACAAGTTTCATTCAAAATAACTGCCATTAGCGTCGATCACAGCCTCAATCCTTCTCCAGAACCTGAAACAAGCTGATGTTATTGTTTCCCTGGGAAGGGTCTCAAAAACTACCTTAATTCTGTCAATTAACTGGGCTTTTGTAATACTGGCACAGCGATGGTGTCTTTCTCAACAGCGCCTCATACATAATCCATGGGGTTAAGATCTGGGGAGTTCGGAAGCCAAACATTGTAGTCATAAAAATTTGCCGACAACCATTTTTGACTCAGGGCTTGACTACAGTGTTTAGCAACTCCACATAGGCATCTAAGGGTCCCCCAAGACTTTTTTCTGCAGATTTTCGAGTAATTCTGCTGTACGAATGCAATCAGATTGTCTGTTATGTTGCTTTCTTCTAGCCACAGCCTCGTAGTCTCAATTGCAATTCTCCAGTTTATGCCTGATTGTTTTTACAGTGTTCAGGGAGCATTGAGCAGCAACCATAATCTCCTTATTTTGATGGCCGGCACAGATCATCATGATAAAAGTTATTCTCTTCCATGATTCAAGTGAGTTCCAGTCATCAATTCTCTCTGTCATCACGTATATGAATGAAGAAGGGTCCAAGCTTTTAAATGATGCATAGTGTGAGTCAATACCTGCAACCTACGGAGAAAAATAACCAAATATAAATATGTCAAATTTATCCCGAACACCCTGTGTGTGTGTGTATATATATATATATATATATACACACACACACTAAATGGATTCTAAAATTACAAACTCACATGAGGAGACTGAACGCTGACATTGGAATACTCCGTTATTATAAATATTTTACAGACGCTGATGCTGTCAATAACAACAAAGACAAAAGATCCGTTGAACAAGCAACATTCATTCGAAAAAGGGTATCTAACAAACCCGAAAATTTATGATAACAAATAATAAAAAAATAAGTGAATCCAATACTCCATGACATTGAGTTCAGTCATTCATTTTTAGATGCTTCGTAATAACGCCCAACTTAAAAAAAAAATTTAATTATATATATATATATATATATATATATATATATATATAATGGTTATTATGATAGGAAATTGAATTGCACTAATGTCCTTGGCATCAATCTATGTTCTCCTCCCAACTATGGCTAAATAGTAGGGCAAACTGGGTTCTTTAGCCTTGATGAGGCAACCAGTCTAGGAGAAGAGTAAAATCTAAATTCAAATGAACTTTACTTTGCTTAAATATTGACAGAGGGGTCGGATAAATACACACACACACACATGAGTGAAAGAGATAAGCATTGTATAAATTCTATAATCTTATATTTATACTCTGTTTTCCTCTAATCTAATTTTTTTTGTTAAATGAAAAATGTATAAAATGTAAGCAATAAACCAATGTTACACCTCTGTTTTACTGGGACTTTCTCAGCAAATCTCAAATGTCTGTTTAGTTCTTAGGGGTTTGTTTGTTTATTTTTGTTTAATCTTTTTAAGAAAATAATCTAAAAACATTTGTACTCTATTTCAAGTTTCTTTCAAACTATGCCATGTTTTTTTGTTTTTTTTAAATTCTTTCTACAGTAAAAAGTAATTAGTAATGTAATATGTTGGTTGGTTGGATTTTACAGCATGTCAACCCTTGTGTTATTTTATGCTGGAGACATTTTGTTTATTCATTATTGTTGGGTATTCATTTTTTTTTTTAACTTATTTTCTTTTCTATTTAACCATTGATGGGACCCTAGATGGGAGTACTACACTCGGGTCAGAGAGATCCTGAAAATAAAATGGCAATGAAGAGAGTACTCTACACTCCCCAGAGCTCCAGAATTAGAATTTCTCTGCTAGAAGCAGTTACCATAATACCCAGGACACTAATATAATATGTAATAAGTAATCATTATCATCATCAAGTCATGCCAACAGCCAAGATCTCCATGACTCTGACTTGCCACCTGTCCCTATCAGCCATCACTCTTGGAAGGTCCTCTGCACAGCATCCAGTATCTTTGCAATGTTGATCAATGTAGGTTTTTGCTGGCTGACCCAAACTAGTGTGTCAATGTGCAGGTGCTCACAGGAGAATGTCACTAATGAGCTTGTCCCTAGACAATAAGCAATAAGTAATGTATTCAGTAATGTATTCAGTAGTAAGTAATGTAATGTGTAATAAGTAATGTATTAAGTGATGATTAATGAGTAATTTAATAACTAATAAGTGTTTATAAGATTGTTATACATATTTGTAAATAGGAATAAATTTGAAAAAATATCTGTTGTTAAAAAAAAATTAAATTAATGATTCACCTACAAATCTTATTAATATTTAATTTAAAAAAAAGAAGAAAATATTGGAACTTTTTAAATATCTGAAAATTCTTTTTCACAAATATTATTTACTTTATTACTTAACAAAAATTGTATGTGAACTTTGATGGGTGAAACTTTATAATAATAAAGATAAAAACTTTATAATAGATTTAAGATTTAATAATAAATTTTTCTATAATGAACAGAATTCTATAATAAAAAGATTTGTGGAAACTTTCTATAATAAAAAGATAAAGATTTGATAATAAATCTTTCTGTAATAAAAAAGATAAAGATTTCTCTATAATAAAAACATTTGATGGTGAAACTTTCTATAAAAGAATTATTAACATACCCCCTGCCCAAACTATATTTTCAAGAAAATCTTTCAGACTCCTTACTAAGGTATTTATTAATAACTAGCTATTAAATAATCTTTACAGTCACGGGTAAGGTTTATAAAGTCAAAGTTTCTATTCAGACTAATGATTACATATATAGTGACACACTAAGTTCTGGCAGTAGAGAAAAAAAACTAAACAATAATTATATATTTTATTGTTAACCGCTTTTAAAATCTGTTAGATGTATAAAAAAATTTTTAAAAAAGGTTTTTAACTTTTCTCACTGACTTTATTGCAACTCCATTTTAGTTATTTTCTTTTCTGCACAAAGTAGATATTTTTAACAGTAGTTATTTACCCAACCCATTCGCTACGGTTAGGATGTGCACAAGGTCACAAGTATGGGACATCCAGTGAGGATCCAACTCACTTTTTAGTAGGATCTGTGAAATGAGCTTGCTAACCATTATACCACAATGGGATGCCAAGATATTCTAACAGTTTGAGAAGATTTCTATTATTAAACATTGAAATTTTAACTTTATTATTTAACATTGTTTTATCATTTTTTTAGCAAATTTGTATGTGTTGCATTGATAAAGAGGGAAAAAAGTATTTGTCAGTGATCAGTAATAGAAACAAACATCACCAATAAACAAAATGTGGCTGTTATCTTATTATAATGGAGATTGTGTGTTTCTGTCTGTAACCGAAACTATATTCCTACTCAAGTCACAATTCTCTTAGTTATAGACATCAGATCTCCATGATTTTTTTATTTAACCTCAATTATTAATAAAATTTTCATACATTATTAATACTGTTAAAACTATGTCTACATATTGACAACATGCAATTATATTATAATATACAACAAAATAGCGGTTTACAGTGGAACGGAAAGGCTAATTTGCATATAATATTAAAATCGAATTTAATAAATATGTTGCTTAGTATTATTGATTTCTAATCTGTTTGGTTTTATTTTAATGAATATAAGCAAAAATCTCTTCAATGAATCTTAAATGAAATCATTAACAAAGATAAAATAATCATTTTATTCTTTACTTCCTCTTTATAACTAAATACTCAAATTAGAAAAAATAACGATGAAAGACGAGAGTGATGGAAGAGTAAGTTTCAGTTGTTCCATTTTTTTTTATACTCCCTCTTTTCAAATCTTTTATTATACTCCCTCTGTTTAAATCTTTTATCTGTATTCTATTTAGTTCATTAGCTTTCTAATTTAATACAATATTTCATTACATTAATAAATACTTGCACCCTACGGAGGGTGCATATATTGCTAGTATTTATAATACATAATTGCATTTGTATTTTATCTATTTATTAAGAATTAATATAAATTGCAGATTTATGTTTTATGTATGTTGTGTGTTTAGCATCAATAACAATCATTAATATCATTAAAATCAACTCTGAATATTTTATAATATGCAAATTTTATTTTGCAGTTCTTTCAATAGGAATGAAATATTTTTTGAGGAACAAGTAACAATTTATTATTAGTTTAGATGTACTATAAATTGTGTTATAGACATTGTTAGACATCATCAGATCAAATTTTCTTTAAAAATACAACAACAGCAATAATAATAAATAATAGACAATTGTCTGATCAAATTCCTTTTAAAATACATCAACACTAATAAATATAATAATAATAAATAATAATAAGGACTATTTGTCTAATAATAATAATAGACTTATTTGTCAATAAATAATAATAATAATTATAATATGACTATTTTGTCTATAATAATAGACCACATTGTCTAATAATATAATTATTGACCATTTGTCTATATAATAATAATAGGACTATTGTGTAATAATAATAGACCACAGTGTCTAATAATATATAATTGACCATTGTCTAATAATAAAATAATAATTAGGACCACATGTCTAATAATAAATAATAATTGACCATTTGTCTAATAATAATCAATAATAATAATAGGACCCACATGTCTAATATAATATAATGACATTGTCTAACTTATAATATTAATAATAACAGACGTATTTGTCTATAAAATAGCCACATGTCTAATACATATAATTGATAGACCATTTGTTAGACAGCTTATCTGATCAAATTCCTTTTTAAAGTACATCAGCAACAAATAATAAAAATAATAATGATTAATCATAGTTGGGCCCTGAAAAAGAACTGGACAACTGGGACATTAGAGAAAAGAATTGAAATTCATTTCAGCCATAGTACTACTAAAATCCTAGGATACTTAGAAGAATCCTGGAAACCTAAGGAGACTTGCTGACTTCAAGTGAAAAAACATCAGTTTAGAGCGATGTGGCAACTCACAAATAGTAAAAAAAAAAATTTTTTAAATATTTTTTAAGAATAATAATAATAATAGTAAATTTTCCCCACAAATCTTTTAAAATTATGTTCTTGATGATCATTCAAGTGACATATTTAAATAACCAGCTCTGATCTGAGATAAATAAAAGTTTAAAATAAATAGTTTAAATGGAGATTATTTTTAATTCATCTATGGTGATGCTGAAAGTTGTCATTTAAAACATTTTTTTTTAACAAAGGGGAGATAAGCCATGTTACAATAAAAAAAGAAAAGAAAAAGAAATGTCTACATAAAAGCTATTTGTATCTATTTTATGACATAACACATTTGTGCTAATTCTTTCAGTTATATCAAATCACCATGTTAACCTGCTTGTCAGGACATGCGATCTCTAAGGAATACATGCTACATTAAGAAAAAATAGATAAAAAACATAGCTAATTATAAAATCCACTTAAAATTTTATTATTATATTATTTATATTATTATATATTATTATAAGGGGAGAAGAAGAGTATAGAAACTATTTTTCTGAATAAGAAGCCACAGGGAGCTAAGAGTCAGAGGAGGAGCTGACAACAACCTTGCATGTAATACATCCAGCCGGCATTACCCTTTTTGTCGAAATCAGCTTCAAAATATTGCTCCATGACATTTCAAGTAATGAAGCTAAAAATTTGTCCTACGCTTAAGTTTACACAGGAAGCTGTTAGAAGCCTTATATATTTTAGAAACCATGACTCATGAGTTTTAATTCTTCCGAAGGGTGAAAAGGGTTCACAGTCACGACTGACTTACTACATATAAAACTATCAGATTTTTTAATATGTTTTATAACAAGTAAAAAAAAAAATTTGTATGAGTTACATTAGCATACGGGTGTGAATTTGGACAGTTTCAAATTACAACTATAAATTCAATTATTTCTGCGCAGTAAATCTTAGTGTTACTCATATATATTCTCTTTTCAAAGTTTCTTTACCTTCAAAAAAAATTTGGTTATGTTTTAATCATGAGTCAGATTATACTTAAAATTCTTCACTTCATTCTTACATTACTTTCTTAAACATTTAAAAATTATACACACTTTTAAACATTTGCAATATACATATACCATTTAACTTTATTGTATTGTATTACCAACTCTTACACCATGAGTAGAATGTTCACAAAGTCAATTTTAATTGGAGTAAAGTTGGTTTGTAATCCAGATCTTTAGACTGTTTCCTTACCAAGGCTAAAAGAACCCAGTCTGCCCTGCTATTTTTCTTCAGCCTTGTCAGCTGGGGTAGAATACACCGACTGCACCTCTGCAGAGGTAAGACCCTCCTCCCAATGGGGGCCACCTGTTGGCCATGGTGGCGACTGTGAGCTTTAGCGATGGAATCTGATTGAATGTGCAGTCCATGAATTCCAACACTCCATTTTCGTCCTTTACTTAGCTAGATGAATAGTCGGAGAGGGCTCCCTCCAATCAGTTGGATGATCAGGCAAGCCCTAGCACCTATAGGGGAATTCTCCCAACCCATGCTGTTATTACAGACCCAAACCCTTTTTAACATATATGTGCTAGAGGCAGTGGAACTAGGGTCTTAGTGTCCTGGGTATGGATGTTAAACTGCATTCTAATAATGAAGTTCCAATTATGGAGCTCAGAGTCCACCCTGACCTGCGAGTGTAGGACCTATTAGGGTTCAATCTATGGGTTAATACAAAAAATTATTTTATAAAATGGGTTTTAAAAAAGAAAATTCGAGTTTTTTTTTAAAACTTTCAATACCCACAAGATGAATAAAACAAAAATGCTTCAGCATAAATAAAAACCCACCGTGGCTTTTAAATCCAAACCAACCCAACAAGTATTTTTCTTTTATACTGGGCAAAGTCCCTGTTGGCCAATATGCTAACTGTCACTTGCAGTCAGCAAGGTTCAAACTCCAGTCATTGCATTTACATTAAATTTGGTAAAATTGTTTAAATTCAGCAGTTTTCCTTCTCTTAGACTGGATGTATTACCCAAACTCTACACCTGGTAGGTGTATTCCTAAAGGTGTTTTCTACAAGCCCCAGCTGAACAAGGCTGAAGGGAAAAATAGTAGGGCAGACTGGGTTCTTTAGCCTTGCGATAAGGAAACCAGTCTAAAAAGAAAAATTCTGGATTCAAACCAAACTTACTCCAATTTTACCAAGGATTTAAGAACCCAGCTCTAGTCTTACTATTTTCCCAGAGGGGTGGGGGCTGCCAGCCATAGTGCTAATATGCTGGACTGCGACTTTGTAGTTAAGCAGTCAAATTACAGTCGCTGCATTACATTTCACTTTCAGACAGATATCTTGCAAAAAGTATGAATGCCCTGACCAACTATAGGTTAAATATTACCATTGTTGTTCTTCTACAAGAATTTGGGCTTTGGCATTAAATAATCCTGAACTTCATATGCATAAATAAAGAAACTAAACTAACTATTTTCCCATAGCTGGGTTTGGTGATAGATGGATCATACTTTCCTAAAGGCATTAACATAAATTGAAATGCAAGAGCTTTATCGGGGGGGGCGGGGGGGGGGGGGGGGGGGGGGCGGGGGGGGGGGGGGGGGGGGGGCGGGGGGGGGGGGGGTGGGGGGGGGGGGGGGGGTGAAGATTTGAACTTAGCTCAACCAATTTTAATTTCTACAATGATAACCATTACACTAAAAGAGCTCCTTAAAATATTGTAAATGTTGTTTTATCTATTGTAAGTCCATTAAAAACATAGCCTAATGATGAAAAAGGAAATATTCATTCATTAACATTAATCTCCTTCATTTTAAATGCATTAATTCGGTGGTTGATATGTTGGGTACATCCTACAGTTCTATAATCTAATGCATGAAAAAGTAATTTATTATTACACCAAATATTACTTTTAACATAATCTCCTTCATTTCAATACACTTAATTCAGTAGTTGAATATCAATCATATAAATTGAGTTATTATACAATAAAGATTTCAGATTAAAATTTAGCAAATAACTGTATCAAGTTACAGACTTATTAATTCCACCTTCATTATATTTCCTACTTAAGTGTCCTGAAATTTGAAGCAAAAAAAAAAAAATAGGTTCTATCTTTGCATTGTCCTGAATTAACAGATTTTCTATATACAAGACACACAAAAGTAATCGACTAAAACTTGAACTGAATGAAGTAAATATTTAGGATATACTATGTATCAGAAGAGATAAAGGAAATGTTTGCCTATATGGAATTTATCAACAAAAACACAGAAAGTAACAAACACGTTTAGGACACATATCAGGCATTCATGCTATTTTAATGGCTATTCATTATTTGATATGATGGCATATCAAACCATTAGAATAGTTGGGTTAAGTTTCTTACAGAATTAACATCATTTTATTCTATTTCTCTTCATCAGCTAAGAGGTTAAATAGTTTTAGCATTTTCTGTTCTTTACAAGGATCACATTTGGCATTAAATAACGCTAAAGATGAAATGCCCATTAAACAAAGAAACCAAACCAAACAAAAAGTTTATCTGCTTGATGAAATTTTAAACTCCAGTTCACATTATTATGTTCACTTTCAGGCTAATTAACCCTTTTTTTTTTTTTTCTGGAAGTATGAACGCCCTTCACACATCCCAACTATGTGTAGATAGTGCCATTACATTCTACTAAGATGGCTTTGCCATTTAAAAACCCATGATGGTTAGTATTGCCATTAAACAAAGAACCCTAACTAAACCATCTATTTCTTGTTGATAAATTCAATTTTTGGCGGGCTCCCTGATGAACTCAGTTTAACCTCCTTCCACAAGACTGTGTGAAATTCTGAGAGGCCCATCCGAGAGAACCTGTACACTCTGAACTATCTCTGTTCAGCATAGTTTACGTACTCCTACACACTGGAACCCCGCTATATTGAGATGCGAAAGACCGTTGCCCTCTCTATTATTGTCTTTTGATTGACTAGACCACTCTAAACCAGGAACCACGTTTTCATTTTCTCTACCTCGCTGATAGCTCGATCATATATCTATCGCTAAAGTCCCTCTCTCTTGAGAAATTTCCAAGATGAAGCATGTTTCTTCTTATCTCTAGGGTCTAAGATTCTTCCTTGATCCTTTGATGAATTGAAGATAGTAGAGACCCTCCCTGAGAATGCTCCATGACAAGATCTCATTATTTTATTGATCTTCAATTGCCAGGATGTATTTACTGAAGTGTGTCCTATTATGTACTCCAGGTGCATCTCCTTGAAGTCGTCTCTCAAAGAGTGTGTCCTCCTCTATTATCGGTGTGCACAACAATGCAATGCTCCCTAGATCCAATGATAGGTCAGATTATCATTAGGATGAGCTCTCACTTGACATAGAGAGCTCTCACAGAGGCATTTCCTCAAGGTATGACAACATGTAGTCCTACACAAATGGAGTGTTTTAGCTAATTGTATCCTTACTCACTTCTATATCTGGTATGTATTTACATGCCCCACCACACAAGGCAGGATATAATACAAGTTCATTTTTAAGCCAGAGTTTACAGGTTTGAATTCAGGAGTACTCTTTCTCCTAGGACTGGTTATCATACCAAGGTGAAGAGCTCAGTCTTGCTTCTACCTATTACTCATAGCTCAAACAAGAATAGTTGATGTAACCTTTTCCCAAGGGTATTAGCACCTGTGTGGAATTGCAAAATAGCCTGTCTATTTTTTTTTTTTTTTTTTGTGTTCTCTTTTCCTTTTCTTTCGTTTTTTTTATTTTCTTTTGTTTTTTTTTTTTTTTTATTTTTATTTTCTTATCTGTTTTTTTCTCTCTCTGTTGCTTTGAACCCAAATCTCTGCCCATTTCCTATGTAGGAAAAACCATTACACCACAAGTAAAATCCTCTGTATGGCCTTTTGATAGTTATTTGTATCCTATCAAGATTACCCTCGCCTGCTTCCTCTGTGACTACATCCCTCGACCATATTGATTAATTTAGTCTGATATAGAGATCTGGATTTTCAATATAGCACTGTCAACCCTTGTGGGTTATTTTATTGCAGAAGACATTTTGTTTTATTCATTCTTGATGTATTCAAAGTTCTTTTTTTTTTTCAATTCATTTTTTATTAAAACACATTTTTAAAACTCATTTTTCTATTAACCTAAATGGGACACTAACAGGTTACTACCACTCCGATCAGAAGTGGTGCGCGTGAGAGTGGTATCGAAGGGTCACTCCATACACTCGCACCCAAGGTCTTCAAAATTAACTTCCCTATATAGGTGCAGTTCATATCTCACTCAGAATATTCAGTATATGAGATTTTTTTTTTATGATTAGAATTTTTGTTTATGACCAACAATCACTACTTGTATCAGTTCAGGAATTAAACTTTATCATTAGATTTACTTACAAGGAAAATGGTCAGAGTCCCATACTGTTTCTGCTTCAAAAAAATTTCCTGTAAAGTTAAATCTAATGATAAAGTTTAAATTCTTGGAACTGATACAAGTAGTTATTTGTCTAAACAATCATGTTGTTCCTTTAGATAAACCATAACTGGAATACTTCAATAACCCTCTAATCTCTCTCTGCGCTATCCGCTCATGACATGTACCACCAATTTGGTGAAGTTCAAATTTTGAAGACCTGGGGGAGTGCGGTTGAGTATCCTCCTCTCAGTGGCACCATTACGTGTGCTAGGTCCACTAGGGTCCGGCCCCAGTTCTCAGAGTGGGGTACCTCTTCAGGCTCCCCCGTGTGGGGTTAAACGATGGCAGTTCAACTTGTGGCTTTTAACACAATGATTTGCGACACACAAAAGAAACTTTATGAATACCATCAGAATGCAAATTAAAACAAAATGTCTTCTGCATTAAATAACCCAACAAGCGGTTGACCTGCTAATAAAATCCAACTTAATCAATGGTGAAGTAAGTGAACAAACAGCTAGGGTTCATTTGTTAGAACCCAAGGAAACTTCAAAAGTATACAGGGTACGAAGGATTTTTACTTGTGCCGGTGTAATGTGTCCTTTATCTTCTCACGTAGAGACCACCTAGTGGGCAGAGATTTGGGTTTCAAATCCTAGACAAGGCATATTTGCAATTCACACAGTGGCTTAATACCCTGGGGAAAGGTATACATTTCAACTATTCTTGTTGAAGCTATGAGTAAATAGCTAGAAGCAGACTTGAAGCTCTTCACTTGGTATGATAACCAGTCTAGGAGAAAGAGTACTCTAATTCAAACCGTTTAAACTTGCCTTAAAATGAACTTGTATTTATATCCTGCTTGTGTTGGTGGGGCATGTAAATACATACAGATATAGAAAAAGTGAAGTAAGGATACAATTAGCCTTTAAACACTCCATTTTGGTAGGGACTTACATTTTCATACCTAGAAAATCCCCGTCTGCTGAAGCCTCGATGTTCATATATAGCCTCATCTATAATTTGCCTATTCCTTGCATCTGCAGTCTGCTTGTCATTCCTGTACATATGGTGACTCGATGACAAAATCTAAAATCTTAATTCTTTGGTGCAAACACTCAAGAATGCCTGGAGTAAAAGGACACTTCAGGAAAAATACCATCCTGGCAATAATGATTTGAGGTTTGAGACACCAAGGGGATGGGCACACTTCAATTCATCAAAGGATCAATGGATAGAACTAGATTCTCCTGAAATAATGGAGAAAGAACATGCTTCATCTTGGAAATTTCTCAAACTTCAGAGAGGTTGGATTTTTAACAAAGTACATAATAGATCCCAGCTCTATACAGCAGTGAAATGAAAACTGGTTCCTGGTTTTAGAGTGGGTCTATGTCAATCAACTTGAAATTTCATACAGTCTGTGGAAGGGAGGTTAAACTGGTTATCAGGGGAAGCCCCAAAACTTGATTATCAATCAGAAAATAGATGGTTTACGTTAGGTTCTTTGTTTAATGGCATATCACCATCATGGGTTATTTAAGCCAAAAGCCATTTCCTTGAGATGTAATGGCACTATCTAAACACATAGTTGGGATTGTGTGAGGGCGTTCATAACTTCCCAGGGGGTATTAGCTAAAGTGAACATATAATTGTGACTGGATGTTTAAAATTCATCAAGCAGAATCAACTTTTTGTTGGTTTGCGTTTCTTTGTTTAATGGCTTCAATCTTTACGCGTTATTAATGCCAAAGTGATCCTTTTGTAGAAAGAACAGCAAATGCTACTATTTTAACCTCTTAGCTGAGAATGCATTCATTGAATGCGTTAATTCTCCTGTCAAGAACTTACCTCAACTTATTGAAATGTTGATAGCCATTCATACCTCAAATAGTCATCGCAACTCCCATAAATCCTGAATGCTGTATGTGTCCTAAACGTTGTGTACTTTCTGTTGTAATTTTGTTGCATAAATTCATATAAGGCAAACTTCCTTTATCTCTTCTGCATCCATAGTATTATCCTAATATTTACATTCATTCATGTTCAAGTTTTAGGTCGATTACTTTGGTGTGTCATTGTATTATAGAAAATCTGTTAATCAGCGACAATGCAAAGATAGAACCCTCTTTTTTTTTTTTGCTTCAAATCAGGACACTAAGTAGGAATATATGAAAGGTTGAAATAATAAGTCTGTAACTTTGATACAGTTATTGCTAAAATTAATCTGAAATCCTTTATTGTAAATACTCAATTTATATGATTGATATTCACTACTGAATTAAGTGTATTGAAATTGAAGGGAGATTATGTTGAAAGTTTAATATTTGTGTAAATAAATACTTTCATCATAGATTATCGACTTCTCTCTCTCCCACATATCAACCACCGAATTAAATGCATTTTAAAATAAGGAGATTATGTTAAAAAAATTGAATGAATTTTCTTTTATCATTAGGCTATGTTTATGGATACCTAATAGAAATAAAACAACATTAAATTAATTTTTAAGGAGCTCTTTTAGTGTTAATGGTTATCATTGTAGGGGAAATTTAAATTGGTGAGCTAAGTTCAAATCTCTCGATAAAGCGCTTGCATTTCAATTTATGTTTAATGCCTTTAGGAAAGGTATGATCCAATCTATTCACCACCAGCTATGGGAAAATAGCTTAGTTAGTTTCTTTATTAGATGGCATATGAAACGTTTCACGGATTATTTAATGCCAAAAGCCAATTCTTGTAGAAGAACAACCAAAATGTACTTATTTAACCTATAATTGGTCAGGCATTCATACTTTTTGCAAGAGTAAATCTGTCTGAAACTGAATGTAATTGCACGCACTGCTAGTTTGAACTTGCTACTCAAAGTCGCAGGCCAGCATAAAGCCACTATTGCTGCAGCCCCCACCCCTCTGGGAAAATAGTAAGGACAGACTGGGTTTCTTTATCTTGGTAATTGGAGTTAAAGTTGGTTTGAATCCAGAATTTTCTTTTAGACTGGTTTTTCTTACAAGGCTAAAGAACCCGTCTGCCCTACTTTTTTCTTCAGCCTGATTCAGCTGGGCTTAGAATACACCTTTTAGAATACACCTACTCATGGTGTAAATTGGGTAAATACATCCAAGTCTTAAGAGAAGGAAAACTCTGAATTTAAACCCAATTTTTACCCAAATTGTAATGTAATAGCATGACTGGAGTTTGAACTTTGCTACTGCAATGTGACCAGTCAGCCATATGGCCAACAGGGCTTTCCCAGTAATAAAAGAAAAAATACTTGTGGCGTTGTTGGATTTTAAAAGCCACGGCCTGGCGTTTATTTATGCTGAAGACATTTTGTTTTATTCATTCTTGGTGGGTATTGAAAAGTTTAAAAAAAAAACTCAATTTTCTTTTTAAAACATTTATAAATAATTTTTTGTATCTTAACCCAAGATTGAACCCTATAGGTCCTCCACTCCAGGTCAGGGTGGACCTGAGCTCCTAATTTGGAACTCATTATTAATGCGGTTAACATCATACCCAGGACACTAAGACCTAGCCACTGCCTTTATAGCACATATATGTTAAATGTTATGGGTCTGCTATACAGCAATAGGGTTGGGAGAATTCTATAGGTGCTAGGCTTGACCTTGATCATCCAACTGATTTGGAGGGAAGCCTCTCCGACTATTCATCTAGCCTAAGTAAGGACTAATGGAGTGTTGGATGTCATGGACTGCACATTCACAGGATTCCATCCTAAGCATCACAGGTCGCCATCCATGGCCAACAGGTGGCCCCCATTGGGAGAGGGTCTTACCCTATCTGCAGAGGTGCAGTCGGTGTATTCTAAAACCCCAGCTGACAAGGCTGAAGAAAAATAGCAGGGCAGGGACTGGTTCTTTAGCCTTGGTAAGGGAAACCAGTCTAAAAGAAAATTCTGGATTACAAACCAACTTTACTCAAATTAAAAATTGACTTTGTGACACATTCTACTCATGGTGTAAGAGTTGGGTAAATACATACAATAAGTTTAAATGAGTATATGTATATTCAAATGTTTAAAAAGTGTGTATATATTTAAATGTTTAAGAAAGTAATGTAAAGATGAAGTCGAAAGAATTTTCAAGGATAATCTGACTCATGATTAAAACATAACCAAATTTTTTTTGAAGGTAAAAAAGAACTTGAAAGAGAATATCATATGAGTAACACTAAGAATTTACTGGCCAGAATAATTGCATTTATAGTTGTAAATTTGAAACTGTCCAAATTCACACCCGTATCGCTAATGTAGCTCATACAATTTTTTTTTTAACTGCGTTATAAAACATATTAAAAATCTGATAGTTTATATGTCAGTAGGTCAGTTCGGTGACTGTGACCCTTTTCACCCTTCGAAGAATTAAAAACTCATGATCATGGTTTCTAAAATATAAAGGCTTCTAACAGCTCCTGTTGTAAACTTAAGCAGAGGACATTTTTAGCTTCATTACTTGAATGTCATGGAGCAATATATTTGCAAAGCTGATTTCCGACAAAAAGGTTAATGCCGGACTTGATTATTACATGCAATGGTTGTGTCAAGCTCCTCCCCCATCATGACTCTTGCTCCCTGTGGCTCTTATTCAGAAAAAATAGTTTCTATATCTTCTTCTCCCCTTAAATAATAATAATAATAATAATAATAATAATAATAATAATTTTAAGTGGATTTTATAAAATTAGCTATGTTTTATCTTATTTTCTTTTCTTAATGTAGCATTGTATTCCTTAGAGATCGCATGTCCTGACAAGCAGTTTAACATGGTGAATTTGATATAACTGAAAGAAATTAGCACAAATGTGTTATTGTCATAAAATAGCAAAAAATAGCTTTATGTAGACATTTCTTTTTCTTTATCTTTTATTGTAACATTGCTTATCTCCCTTTTGTTAAAATAAAAATGTTTAAATGACAACTTTCAGCATCACCACATATGATGAATTAAAAATAATCTCCATTTTTAAAACTATTTATTTTTAACTTTTATTTATCTCAGATCAGAGCCTGGTTAATTTAAATATGTCACTTGATGATCATCAAAGAACATATTTTAAAAGAATTTTGTGGGGCGAAAAAAATTACTTATTATTTATTTTATTCTTAAAATATATTAAAAAAATTTTTTTTTTACTATTTGTGAGTTTGCACATCAGCTTAACTGATGTTTTTCACTTGAGTCAGCAAGTCTCCTTTAGTTCCAGGACTCTTTCTAAGTATCCTAGCTGATTTTAGTAGTACTATGGTCTGAATGATTTAAATTCTTTCTCTAATTGTCCAGTCTGTCCAGTCTCTTTTTCAAGGGCCAACTATGATTATTCATTATTATTGTTATTATTATTTGTTGCTGATGTACTTTAAAAGGGAATTTGATCAGATAGCTGTTCTAACAATGTCTATCATTATTATTATTAGACATGTGGTCTATTATTATTATAGACAAATAGTCTGTTATTTATTATTATTATTATTAGACCAAATGGTGCATTATTATTATTATTAGACAATGTGGTCTATTCATATTATATTATTAATTAGACAATATGGCAATTATTTATTATTATTAAGACATGTGAGCTATGGTCATTATTATTTATTATTATTAGACAAATGGTCAATTATTTTAATTAGACATGTGGTTATTATTATTAGACAAATGTCTATTTTATTATTATTAGACAAAATGGGGTCAATTATTATTATTATTAGACATGTGTCTATTATTATTAGACAAATTCTATTATTATTATTATTATTATTATTATTTATAGTCTATATTAGTTTAGACAAATAGTCTATTATTATTATTATTATTATATATTATTATTATTGATGTATTTTAAAGAATTTGATCAGACAATTGGTCTATTATTTATTATTATTTGCTGTGTGTATTTTAAAAGAAAATTTGATCTGATGATGTCTAACAAATGGTCTAATACACAAAATTTTATAGTACATCTAAACTAATAATAAATTTGTACTTGTTCCTCAAAAAATATTTCATTCCTATTGAAAAAAACCTGCAAAATAAAGATTTTGCATATTTATAAATATTCAGAGTTGATTTTAATGATATTAATGAATTGTTATTGATGCTAACACACAAATACATTAAACAATAAAATCTGCAATTTATATTAATTCTTAATAAATTTAATAAATACATAAAATATTCAAATGCAATTATGTAATTATAAATACTAGCAAATATATGCACCCTCCGTAGGGTGCAAGTATTTAAGTTTTAATGTAATAAATATTGATTAAATTAGAAAGGCTAATGAAACTAAATAAGAATACAGATAAAAAGATTTAAAACAGAGGGAGTATAATAAAAGATTTGAAACAGAGGGAGTATAATAAAAAATGGAACAACTGAAACTTACTCTTCCATCACTCTCGTCTTTCATCGTTATTTTTTCTAATTTGAGTATTTAGTTATAAGAGGAAGTAAAGAATAAAATGAGTTATTTTATCTTGTTAATGGATTTCATTTAAGATTCATTGAAGAGATTTTTGCTTATATTCATTAAAATAAACCAAACAGTTAGAAATCATAATACTAAGCACATATTTATTAAATTCGATTTTTAATATTAATATGCAATAGCCTTTCCGTTCACACTGTAAACCGCTATTTTGTTGTATATATAAATATAATTGCATGTTGTCAATATGTAGACATAGTTAACAGTATTAATAATGTATGAAAATTTTATTAATAATTGAGGTTAAATAAAAATAAAATCATGGAGAATCTGATGTCTATAACTAAGAGAATTGTGACTTGAGTAGGAATATAGTTTCGGTTACAGACAGAAAAACACACAATCTCCATTATAATAAGATAACAGCCACATTTTGTTTATTGGTGATGTTTGTTTCTATTACTGATCACTGACAAATACTTTTTTTCCCTCTTTATCAATGCAACACATACAAATTTGCTAAAAAAATGATAAACAATGTTAAATAATAAAGTTTAAAATTTCAATGTTTAATAATAGAAATCTTCTCAAACTGTTAGAAATATCTTGGCATCCCATTGTGGTATAATGGTTAGCAAGCTCATTTCACAGATCCTACTAAAAAGTGAGTTGGATCCTCACTGGATGTCCCATACTTGTGACCTTGTGCCACATCCTAACCGTAGCGAATGGTTGGGTAAATAACTACTGTTTAAAAATATCTACTTTGTGCAGAAAAAGAAATAACTAAAATGGAGTTGCAATAAAGTCAGTGAGAAAAGTTAAAAACCTTTTTTAAAATTTTTTTTATACATCTAACAGATTTTAAAAGCGGTTAACAATAAAATATATAATTATTGTTTAGTTTTTTTTCTCTACTGCCAGAACTTAGTGTGTCACTATATATGTAATCATTAGTCTGAATAGAAACTTTGACTTTAAAACCTTACCGTGACTGTAAAGATTATTTAATAGCTAGTTATTAATAAATACCTTAGTAAGGAGTCTGAAAGATTTTCTTGAAAATATAGTTTGGGCAGGGGGTATGTTAATAATTCTTTTATAGAAAGTTTCACCATCAAATGTTTTTATTATAGAGAAATCTTTATCTTTTTTATTACAGAAAGATTTATTATCAAATCTTTATCTTTTTATTATAGAAAGTTTCACCATTAAATCTTTTTATTATAGAATTCTGTTCATTATAGAAAAAATTATTATTAAATCTTAAATCTATTATAAAGTTTTTATCTTTTATTATAGGAAGTTTCACCATCAAAGTTCACATACAATTTTTGTTAAGTAATAAAGTAAATAATATTTGTGAAAAAAGAATTTTCAGATATTTAAAAAGTTCCAATATTTTCTTCTTTTTTTTAAATTAAATATTAATAAGATTTGTAGGTGAATCATTAATTTAATTTTTTTTTAACAACAGAATATTTTTTCAAATTTATTCCTATTTACAAATATGTATAACAATCTTATAAACACTTATTAGTTATTAAATTACTCATTAATCATCACTTAATACATTACTTATTACACATTACATTACTTACTACTGAATACATTACTGAATACATTACTTATTGCTTATTGTCTAGGGACAAGCTCATTAGTGACATTCTCCTGTGAGCACCTGCACATTGACACACTAGTTTGGGTCAGCCAGCAAAAACCTACATTGATCAACATTGCAAAGATACTGGATGCTGTGCAGAGGACCTTCCAAGAGTGATGGCTGATAGGGACAGGTGGCAAGTCAGAGTCATGGAGATCTGTGCTGTTGGCATGACTTGATGATGATAATGATTACTTATTACATATTATATTAGTGTCCTGGGTATTATGGTAAACTGCTTCTAGCAGAGAAATTCTAATTCTGGAGCTCTGGGGAGTGTAGAGTACCTCTTCATTGCCATTTTATTTTTCAGGATCTCTCTGACCCGGAGTGGTAGTACTCCCATCTAGGGTCCCATCAATGGGTTAAATAGAAAAGAAAATAAGTTAAAAAAAAAAAATGAATACCCAACAATAATGAATAAAACAAAATGTCTCCAGCATAAAATAACACAAGGGTTGACATGCTGTAAAATCCAACCAACCAACATATTACATTACTAATTACTTTTTACTGTAGAAAGAATTTAAAAAAACAAAAAAACATGGCATAGTTTGAAAGAAACTTGAAATAGAGTACAAAATGTTTTTAGATTATTTTCTTAAAAGATTAAACAAACAAATAAACAAACAAACCCCTAAGAACTAAACAGACATTTGAGATTTGCTGAGAAAGTCCCAGTAAAACAGAGGTGTAACATTGGTTTATTGCTTACATTTTATACATTTTTCATTTAACAAAAAAAATTAGATTAGAGGAAAACAGAGTATAAATATAAGATTATAGAATTTATACAATGCTTATCTCTTTCACTCATGTGTGTGTGTGTGTATTTATCCGACCCCTCTGTCAATATTTAAGCAAAGTAAAGTTCATTTGAATTTAGATTTTACTCTTCTCCTAGACTGGTTGCCTCATCAAGGCTAAAGAACCCAGTTTGCCCTACTATTTAGCCATAGTTGGGAGGAGAAACATAGATTGATGCCAAGGACATTAGTGCAATTCAATTTCCTATCATAATAACCATTATATATATATATATATATATATATATATATATATATATTAAATTTTTTTTTAAGTTGGGCGTTATTACGAAGCATCTAAAATGAATGACTGAACTCAATGTCATGGGATTGGATTCACTTATTTTTTTATATTTGTTATCATAAATTTTCGGGTTTGTTAGATACCCTTTTTTGAATGAATGTTGCTTGTTCAACGGATCTTTGTCTTTGTTGTTATTGACAGCATCAGCGTCTGTAAAATATTAATAAACGGAGTATTCAATGTCAGCGTTCAGTCTCCTCATGTGAGTTTGTAATTTTAGAATCCATTTAGTGTGTGTGTATATAAATATTTATATATACACACACACACAGGTTCGGGATAAATTTGACATATTTATATTTGGTTATTTTCTCCGTAGGTTGCAGGTATTGACTCACACTATGCATCATTTAAAAGCTTGGACCCTTCTTCATTCATATACGTGATGACAGAGAGAATTGATGACTGGAACTCACTTGAATCATGGAAGAGAATAACTTTTATCATGATGATCTGTGCCGGCCATCAAAATAAGGAGATTATGGTGCTGCTCAATGCTCCCTGAACACTGTAAAACAATCAGGCATAAACTGGAGAATTGCAATTGGACTACGAGGCTGTGGCTAGAAGAAAGCAACATAACAGACAATCTGATTGCATTCGTACAGCAGAATTACTCGAAAATCTGCAGAAAAAAGTCTTGGGGGACCCTTAGATGCCTATGTGGAGTTGCTAAACACTGTAGTCAAGCCCTGAGTCAAAAATGGTTGTCGGCAAATTTTTATGACTACAATGTTTGGCTTCCGAACTCCCCAGATCTTAACCCCATGGATTATGTATGAGGCGCTGTTTGAGAAAGACACCATCGCTGTGCCAGTATTACAAAAGCCCAGTTAATTGACAGAATTAAGGTAGTTTTGAGACCCTTCCCAGGGAAACAATAACATCAGCTTGCTCAGGTTCTGGAGAAGGATTGAGGCTGTGATCGACGCTAAAATGGCAGTTATTTTGAATGAAACTTATTGACAGTAGTGTAATTTCAGTGCCTGTTAAATTTCTTTACAATCCATTAAATTTTAGTCACTAAGCACATTTTCTTTTTCCTTTAAACTGTCAACTTTATCCCAAACATAACATATTTATAACTTATGTAGAAATATAGTAAATTTAGTTATGTCCTAGTTCCTTTGGATCAGAGTGTAGTATCTGTATGCTCTGCCTAGAATCAAAGTGTCATTCCCAGATACTTCTACCAAGGATCAGGATGTAGTACCTGTATTATGGAAATCTCAAAGTTATTTTAAAAACTGTAAGATACAAAATGTACAGAAGAATACAGTTTTTCTTTTAAAAAGCGATACTTTATTAAGAATAAAAGTAAAATACGAAAAGCCAACTTATAAAATTATCAATTATTTTTTCAAATTGTTACATTTTGTAATATATTTAATCAGATTCCCACAGAATGTAGTGTCTGTAATTAAAAATATTACAAAATATAACAATCCAAAAATTACAATAATCATCTATATATTTTTAAGTCTAGCTTTTCTTATTTCATTGGAATACACATCACCCTGGCTAGGATCGCAAAGTCCCTCCCCAGCACTCTGTTCCCAAGCAGAAGTGCTGGGGAGTGACTCACTGATCCTAGCCAGGGTGCACAGCATTGGTGTTTATTCCTAAGAAGCATCGTACACATTGCTTACTGAATAAAAATTATTCCATACAAAATCAAAAATATCTTTATTAAGTTTAATGTATTATTCATTTCATTTATATGATAGAGCACTTTAAGGAGACAGTGAATTTATACCTATTATATTTAACAAGGCTGGTTTAGCTCAGTCGGTAGAGTCTAAGAACCACAAGATTTCTGGTTCAATACCGACCCTTGCCACTCAGCGTATGAGTAGCACAGGGATCTATGCAGTAAAGTAAGGAGTTAATGGTAGATGTGGCACTCCACCTTAGACACAGAACAATCTCCCCAGTCTAGTGCTAGAGAAAAGGGGATAGACTGCCTAGCTGTCTGGCTGATACCGACTTTAGGCCA
The DNA here is from genome assembly GCA_023376005.1 of Doryteuthis pealeii. NCBI lineage: Eukaryota > Metazoa > Mollusca > Cephalopoda > Myopsida > Loliginidae > Doryteuthis > Doryteuthis pealeii. Next base: position 59,928,474 of record CM042137.1, on the reverse strand, counting down.
CCCCAATGACTTTACTTACTTATATTGAACACTTGAAATTTGTAAGCGGACATTCACCTTTGAAAATCTGTATCTCTGATATGTAAAATTCAATTTGCAGTAATCTTTTTCTAAAATAAAATAATATGACACTTCCTGACAAAATATGGTGTGAATTGGGGTAAAGACTTCAGTCAGGAAGTACACACAGTGTTCAGCTGCTCTTGATTTGATAAATAAAGTGGGCTAATATGCATAGCACCTTTCAAAATTTTAGCTCAATATAAACATTTATTTTTAATTTTTTCAATTGAATTAATTACTTATTATCATAGTTATTGAAAGAAAACATTAGCATAAAAAAATTTAATAATACAAATAAAATTATTCAATGGAATAATTTTTTTTTGATTTGTTAAATTTTGTTTTGAGAGTTTTTGAAGTTAATAATTGTAAATCCAAACACTTGAAAGAAATTCAGTTTTATATTTCACAAGTAATGTGATGTATTTAATTTAATCTTTAATTACTGATAATTATCTTTAATTCCACTAGCAAGATCATTTGCTTACCTCAGCATATTTTTTTCAGAACATGCCACTACTACAGAGATATTACACTTTGATTATAATAGAAATTAGGAATAAATGAACAAAAAAAAAAAAACAGGTAATGTGAAATTGTTATATATATTTGTGTGTGTGTGTGTGTGTGTGTGTGTGTGCGAAACTGTTAAAAAGAATATTATACTTTTTAACATATTTAAGAGAAAGATTTCTGCCTAAATATAGCTTATTTACACATACATACATATAAGTAAGTAAAGTCGTCGGGGCGGCCTAATGTCGGTATCAGTCAATCAGCGAGGGAGTCTATCCCCTTTTCACTAGCGCTAGACCAAGGAGATTGTTTTTTGCATCTGAGGTAGAGCGCCACATCTACCATCAGCTCCTTACTTTACTGCACAGATCCCTGTGCTACTCATAATGCCGAGTTGGCGAGGACCGGTATCGAACTAGGAACCTTGTGGTTTCTAGCCGAACGCTCTACCGACTGAGCTAACCCGGCCCTAATACATACATACATACATATATATATATATATATATATACTAGCAAAAGTACCCGGTCCATGACTGGACTAAAAAAAAATAGGAACACCAGAGAGTGAGTGAGGAGAAAACAGAAGTAAGGGAGAAAATAAGAGGAAAATGATTTATAAAAAATTTTTAAAATTGCCGAGAATTTGTATAGTAGAATGTTTGCTAATATTAGGAATTTTTTTCTTTTTGTTTACATTTAAGATATTATTTTTTAAAATGCATTCCTAAACTTTATTAAAGATTTAACGATAAACAAATTAATAAGGATTGTATCATGCGGACTTTTGATTTCTGTCGGAGGGAAATCGTTAGTATACATTGCTGATGAGACTTAATAAAGTTGAAACAGACTGTACGATGTTTTAGCATTGCATAATCATTTGTGATGACCAGATAAATTGGTGAGAGGAATGATTCTATCCAGTACCTTTTTGATATAACCATATTAAAAATTGGTAGTTCACAAGGATTGCTCAATGTATAATAATTTGGTAATTATATACAGAGCAATATTTATAGGATTGATAAAGAAAAGGCTTAATACTAACAATGTTAATGGTTATAATTTATTTCAACATATATATATATATATATATATATATATATATATAAGATGAACAAGAGAAATAAGACAAACAGGAATATTTTTTTATGTCATTTATTTTTTAATTGTTTTTAACTAGTTTTGACCTTAAATCATCGTCAGAAGAAAATTTCTTGTGAAAAAAATTGTTTTCAGAAAGTTTTTAAAAATTTTCTGTTTGACAAGCCACAAAAAAATAGGGTGAAACAAATGTACTATAAGTAGCAAGTCTATCTGTTCAGTGAAAACCATCTTCTGATTTCACTTGCATTCATTTTTATATACATAAAGAATTTTCAAAAGTGGTATATATATATGTGTGTGTGTGTGTGCTAGTGTGCCTGTGTCTATGGTGAAGGCACCTGGCTAATGAATTTTCAATCAGGTTTGGGAATTGTTCATTTCAAATTGGGTGGTCAGTGTGTTTATTTTATTTATATAGGTGTTGGTGACTCCCACATTTTATTAGCAGGATGGGCGGTTAAGTTTTATATTAAGCCCAAACGGATAGATACTTTATTCTATCTATCCATTTGTTAGCATCTCTGTTAAAATCATAATCATTTGAGTGGATGTGTTGTTCTATGGGTGTTAATTTGCTGTGATTCATAGATTTCATTCTGTGTTTATAGTTGTTTAGCCTAAAATAAAATGGCCATTCTGACTTCCCAACATATTGTTTTTGGCAGCATGTACAGTCTAGTAAATAAATTATATTTTTACTTCTGCAATTTGACTCATAGTAAATTTTAAAGGCCTTTTTAGTTGTGAAGCTAGTGAATGGGTCTGTTGATTTTAGGTGTTTGCAGCATAGGTTGTTTTTAATATTACATGTGTTTCTTATTGATTACTTTATTATCTAGTACATTGTTGCCTCCTATCATTTCCTTGAAGTTATTCAGTCAATGATAGGTCACTTCTTTTAGTTTGAAATTTAATTTTTAAAATGTTCCAACAGTTCTTGATTATTTGGCTTAGTGGTGGGAGAGTATTGTTAAATGTTGTTCCAACAGTTCTTGATTATTTGGCTTAGTGGTGGGAGTATTGTTAAATGTTGTTCCAACAGTTCTTGATTATTTGGCTTAGTGGTGGGAGAGTATTGTTAAATGTTGTTACTAGGAGGATTCAATTTAGCTTCTTTTTGGTTTTAGTTTTAGGGTCTCCTGCCTAAGGATGAAAACTGCTTTAGCTATCTGTTTTTCTATTAACATATGGGAATATCCTTGTGCCTCGAACTGCAGTTTTAGTTTATCACTTTGTAGTGTAATTGCTGTGAATAGGAGAGGCTGTTTTTGAGATATTTGGGGTGAGAGGATCTATAATAAAGATAGTTATGTATGTTTGTAGGTTTTGTGTGTAGTGTTGTTTGTAGTTGTCTATTCTTGTCAATATATACTAGGATATCAAGAAATGTGATTGCTTGTGTTGATTTTTTGTGGTAAAATTTCATGCATCTTATTTAAGATTGTTAGGAAATCATTCAGTTTTGCATCTTCACATGTGTATATGATGAATATATCATCAATGTGTCTTGCATAAAAGAGGCAGTAATTCTCAATTTCCTGGTTGATGTATGTGTTTTAAAACTTGTCCATGTAGATGGTTGCATATGAGAGAGCTGCAACCATGCCCATGGCATATCCTTTTGTTTGTATGAAGTGTCAACCATTAAAGTTGTTTAATATTAGAATGTGTTGCATTAGTGTAGTTATTACTTCTGTGGGAAAGTTTTTTGTTGTTCTCTTGCTGAGGTAGTTGCCCAAGGCTGAAAGTCCCTTGTTATGCTTGATGTTAGAGTATAGGGATCTAACATCCATTGTGACCAGAATTGCTTCTTTGTGGTATTGTTTTGATGCTATTGATTTTGTTTAGGAAATTTGTTATATCATGTATGTAAGACTTTATTTCTTTAGCAAGTGGTTGTATGTAGGGATCTATGTATTTGGATAGTTTTGTTGCGTAGATTATATACTTATATATATGGGAGTAAAATAAGGAATTAAATTGGACAGTACATAGAAAAATAGAAAAACACAAAGTATTCAAAAAATGATGGTGATGTCAATGTTATAACATTTGGGTTTATGCAACCTTCATTTATTCTGCTTGGTGACATGGCCAGAGTCCTGGTGCCAAATGTAGGGTCTTCCAGGAACCACCCTCTTGATCCGGGGTAGCAGTACCTCTTCCAGGCACTTGTGGTAGGCCTCTGTGTTGAGTCTGAGGCCATGAGGGAAGATTAATAGAGGTATAATGTCACCATCACTAGTGAACACCCCAAACACCATGATATAGACTGGGTGTTTGCTTTTTATCACTATTGGTACATTTTGTTAGGACAGAACAAGCCAACAACTGTTCTGTGAGTTCACCATCTGATCCTGGCAGAAATTTTTCTCATCTGAGAAAAAGTAAAGCAAGTTCAGTTGGAGGAGATGCTTGTGCCTGTAGAAAAACTTGCAGCACAGTATGTGATAAAAACTGGTCCTTTCTAATTTTTTATGAGAAATAGCAAATGTCTTCATGCATAAATTAGAAACTCCTTGGCTATGGACCTAATTGACTTGCTGGGTTTGTTATCAAGCATAGTCTGGATCTCAGCAAGAAATTCAGTTATTTTATGATCAGAACAATCAGAGTGATGTTTTCAATTGCCATACCTTCATAATCCCCATTGAATTCATTGAACTTTTTTTGAATCCTCTGCATTATCCTTAGATTGACACTCAACACTGTGACTGTGCCCAACTGACACTGTTTTGCTGACACAGTAGACAAATGAAAAAAATATATATATATATATATATATATATATATATATATATATATTTGTACGATGTTCTAGCATCGCATGATCATTTGCGAAATTCACTTGTCATGGTTATTTCTATAATTATCGAATTTTATACGATATACGCATTGTAATTGCCTTCAAGCAAAAATATAAAATGATTATATATATATATATATATATATATATAGAGAGAGAGAGAGAGAGAGAGAGAGAGAGAAATTGTTGAGCATTCCTGGTTACAATGTATTAGATAGCTCCATTTAACTGCCAATTTTCTAAAATCCATGTTTCACTTAATATTCTTTTCTTATTCTCCTGTTTGTTTGGTGAGATAGTTGTTTGAGCCTAAGTAGTTATTTAAAGGAACTTAGCTTAGTGGTGGCCAAAATTATTGGGCACCCAGTTAGAACTAAACTCACTAGTTTGCTAACCATTAATAACATGAGGCACATGAGTAAAATATCCAGCATTTCAAACATTGTTTGCTAAGGTAGGAAATAAATTTTCATTTGGAATATTGGCAGAACAATTTTTCTATTCCTATCATGCTCAGTATATTTATATACTTGTAAACTTTTTTAATATTATTATTATTTATCAGGTGTATACCAAAGGGATCCTCATGTTGAAAATATCTACTTTTATTTTCACTAAAAACAAAAGAGAGAGACAATGCAAAAGTCTCATTATATTTCATTTTGTTTCACTTGGATATATCTGACTTATCCCCAATATTGTTGTATTTTTTCTTCACTTTATCAACAGGCAAAAGGCAACAGAACTGTTAACAACTGTTATGTCCTCTGATGTAAATCATTTTGAAGGAGAAAAAAAAAGTATAAATAATGGAGTTTCATGTAAGTTGTCTTCCACTCTGAATATAAATTTAAAAAAAAAAAAGACTGGCTCCATGCATCACAGAGTAAAATAGAAGATGTAATTTTTTCTCGAGTCAGACTCAACAGAGAGAATGAATTAGAAAGTGAATTTATCACTGGTTCACTAAATCCACAGAAAAGGCGCAACAAAATAAACAAAAAAATAAAAACACATATAAAAATTACCATTTTGGAAACCTTTTAAAATTTAAATCTTTGAATCTGTAAACACAATATTTTAAGTTAAACATTATTCAACTATAAACAATAAGGATGCAATGTAATGGTTATCATCGTAGCAAATGGACTTGACGAATTGAGTTTAAATCCTGGACAAAGCTGTTTGTACTTCATATAGCATTAACAACCTTGGGAAAAGTATATATCCAACTATACACCCTCCAGCTATGGGTAAATAGCTAGATAGACTGGGATTTTTAATCTTGATATAAGGAAAACTATAAATTCAAATCTGTTAAACTCTGCTTAAGAAATTGACTATGTGTCACATCCTACTTGTGTGGAGGGATTGATTATATATATATATATATATATATATATATATATATATATATATATACTATAACCCCAATAATTTTGGACTGAGTATTATTTTACTATACACAGTGAATCCTATATTTCAGGATCAGAGAGATCCCATTATATGTTGATGATAAAATGTTTAGTATAGCAACTGTATACAGACTTTCTATAAATAGAATGAGGGGATAGCTTAAAACAAAGATGTCTGTACCCTGCAGCCAAGTTTGAATGTATTTGGTGGTTGATATTTTAAAGATATTTTTTTTTTCAAATTTTACAGTGTCTTGGGGCCAAATAGTTAAGGGTTCAAAGAATTCAATAAATTGTCATTTTTATAAGTTAGCTAAAAACAATATTTCAATAAAAACACACAATCTACAGGAATTAAAGAAAAAGAAAAAAAATTATACCAGATATACTTGTATAAGTTCATCTCGGCTGGTTGGTTGTTTTACGGTATATTAACACCTTTCAGGTCATTTGATGCTGAATCAGGTCATTTTGATAAACAAAGGACTCAAGTTGCTTACACTACCTTCTATTACTTAAGTGGTCACTCAATTAAGTATTGAATAGTCTCATTGCTGCTTAACTGCAGTGATTTTGTGAGAACTAGTGCTTTCAGCATGACTTGAACATAATAGTTCATGGTCAGATTATCCCATCGAGGTGTAATGGTTAGCAAGCTTGTCTCACAGATCCATTACTGTTGAATAGCGAATCCAACCCTTGCTCAATGCCCCAAACTTGTGACTGTTTTACATTGTACCTGTGGCAAATGGGTTGGGTAAATAACTATATATGAATAAGTTCATCTCATGTGTAAATCAATATTTGATTTATGGTCACAAAATCATTAATTTACAGAATTCGTTTTTAAAGGAAAGGATTACTCCCAGTCCTTCCTACTATTTCAAATTCCTAGAGATTATTCATGTATAGTTTGACACAAATGTTTTTGCCTAAAAATTAGGTCTTCAAAATTCAACATATACACAAGTATATACAGAGTAAGTAAAGAGTTTATCAGAATAAATAGTGAACAGTTTAAAAGAGTTTTAAAAACTGTTGGTATAACTTACCATTAATTAAGTAAAGATCTACACCCTTTTACTTACTAACTACACTTACTCTCCCCACAAAACTTTGTTCTTTTATTACCGAAGAAAAATGTAAAATATTCAACCTAAATATCTGGTTAAAAGATTAACAATTGTGTCTCTGCAGATATCATGTTGTAATGTCTTTAGGGACACATTATTAATACAATTCTAAATGGAGTCAGAGTTTCAGTGGAGATGGGGATGTTGTTGTAAGTCCTTTTCAAGCATGATGCAGTTAATGCAGTGTCACAGACGTTGATGAGCAGAGGATGCTCATCATTGTAAGATGAAGAGAACCCAATGTGGTCTCTCAGTTACTATGACTACCATATGCCAGCAAAAAGGAGAAAACAGTTTGGGGTCAAATGTAAAAAAAAAAAAAAAAAAAAAAAAAATCAATTGGTGAACATCAGAGGTTTTTCAGAACAAGGAACAAATTGCTGAACTTCCAATCAACCTTGAAAAAAAATTTCCAAAAGATCAAATCAAAGATCAGGTAAGTTGGTGGGTAGTAGTGGTAATATATATACACACACACACACACACACATATATATATATATATATATATATATATATATATATATATATATATATATAAGATGATCCATTTCAGAAACTAGAACTAAATTAGAGTTGTAGGAAATCAACCTGAGTTCAAATCCTGGACAAAGCTGTTTACATTTCACATAGTGCTTATACCCTAGGGAAAGGTATGAATCCAGATATTCTCCCTCCAGCTAAGGGTAAATAGTAGGGCAGACTAGACTCTTTAACCTTGGTTAGGCAACCAGTCTAGGAGAAGGAAAACTCTGAATTCAAACCTGTTAAACTCTGCTAAATAAATGGACCTTTTGTTGCATCCTGCTCGTGCGGAGGGTTGGTAAATATATATGATAGCAAGAATGGATTTTGAACTCACTTACAATTATGTTGTAGCAAAGCACGTTAGCCACTACATCAGGGACTTCCTCTAAACAACCAATGAGATCAGATTGCAAATAAATTCCTGTTTACCAACATTTTTAAGCATCAAATAATAACAAGTAAAAGGAAAAAAAAATGTACTAACATTTATGATTTTTTTTCAACATGCAAGGTGAATAAGGACTTTACTTAATTTGTCAATTTTCTAAGTAAATGTTTTTCACACTTCCATCACCTACTTGACCCCCCCCCCAAAAAAATAAAAACAACAAAAAAAAAAAAAACAATGGAGAAATATATCCTACATCTACATCTACAAAAATAACAAAATTTCAATGATATTTTACTGTTAAGTATCTGGCTGCCATCCTTGGCCAGTTGGAAAGAACTCAAAGTAAATAAGTAAGTAAGTCCCGAGTTATAGAATCCTTTGGTAAGTGAATAAGTCCCGTGATACAGAATCCTTTGGTAAGTGAATAAGTCCCGTGATATATAGAATCCTTTAGGTCCGTCGTCCAAAAGATCCAAGTAGTAGTGAGCTAAGATTAGAATCAGCCAGTATAAATAACAACAACAGCAGCAGCAGAGCACTGCCCGTGATTGGACAACAGGCTGGTCACATGTTAGTCGGCGAGTCTATAAGTACAAGTAGGCATTTACCACATGCCTTATATACAAAAATTCCAACATTTACAATGTCCAAAATAAAGGCTCTATAATTTGAAAATCCAGATGAAACTAATATTGCTATCAAAAGAAAAAAGGGGCTGATATTTATATTACTAATCCCCTTATAATTAAATCACTTAAGGATTTAGTAACAACAGTTACTTATCTATATATTAGAGGTGTGTCAGAAAAGATTAAGAAACTATCCCTTTTATAAAATATCACAATGATATTCAAAGGTAGCACAACTATCTCACCAGTAGAACATAACACAACCAAAAATTATGTTTACAGTAGCTCTTTTTTAGTTGTGGCAGACCCTATAAAGGGTAAATCTCTTAGGTAGGCTCTTTAACCTTGGTTAGGCAACTGGTCTAGGAGAAGGAAAACTCTGAATTCAAACCTGTTGAACTCCGCTTAATAAATTGACATTGTGTCACATCCTGCTTGTGAGGAGGGGTTGGTAAATATATATAAAGGGTAAATCAGTCACTCACTAAAATAAGGATCAAGGAACATTAAAAATCTGTAAAATGAGGGGATACTTTCAAATCAGTTATAGCTTACTATATAAAGAGTATAATTGGGCATCCCATCATTGTGTAATGTCTTAAATAATAAGTTTGATCCTGTCTGCATGCCCCATATTTGTGACCTTGTGTCACATCCTATTGTTGGATAAATACTTACCATATAGAGAATAAAATGGACACAGATTCTTATAGAAAGATGTTTATATAATAGACAGTGAAACACACTGACTAAAAAGTCACATGAAAGTAGTCATATATATATACATATATGTATATATATAATGTATTCAGTTGACCCTATCAGCACACATAATATTGAATTAACTAGCATCTCTGAACCTCTAATAAAAACAGATAAATAATAAATAGATAAACAAGTAAAAAGAAAAAAAAAAGAAAAAATTATGGAAGTGACACGACTAATCAATAATGGGAAAAAATTATTCACATTTGTATAGAATTTCAGAATGAACAGTCAATACTGACAATGCCACAGTAAATTACACCAAAAGAAGGCCGGAGGGTACAAGGCCAAAAGTTGTGAAATAAAAACAACATAGACAAGGAAAATCTAATCTATCTAATAAAGATTTAAAAAATGAATTACATTATGAATTTAGACAAAACAAATGAATTACAATATGAATTAAGACAATTTAGATGAAGTTAGAACACACCCACACACACACACATGTTTGTAAAGATGCTGAAAGAGTCCTATTTTTTATGGAGAAAAAAACCTTTAAGAAGAAAGAAAAAAAAATTAATCTGTGCAAATATTCCTAAGCCACTTAAGTGGTCACAGTAATAAAAACAATCAAAAGAAGACAAAATAAAAGCTATACAAAATGAAATGTATATAAAAAAAAACAATTGATCCATAAAAATGATGAAAATATCTCATAAATGGGAATCTATTTACTGGGCCATAAAGTTAAGTTGTATTAAGTCTATCCTGAAATTATCTAGCTATTTTGAATATTTCCAGAACTGGTTGCACAGCATAACCAATAAAAGGAAACATTACTGCACATGTGAACAGACACTCTCTCATGGGGTTACTCAGCTGGCAATGAGATGCTATTGAATGAGCTTGTGTAATGTGTGGCAATCACATTCACAGTGAATTTGCACCACGTTTTGCTTGAAATTTGTGTTGTATATTGATAGGTACCCTCGATTTTTAGACAATTAGTGTTGAGACAGATTTTGAATTCAGGGTTGTTGAAATTCAAAATCTGTGGCGGTTAGATGATTGATGTTCAGTGACCTCGAGATGACCCAACCCCTTCTGGTTATGAAGACTGTAGGAATGGAAATTCAGTTAGCTCAGTCAGTTAAGCCGGAGATGTCATAATGTAAGCATTGGCTCTGCTTCACTCCGCGCGCAGTTGAGAAAATTCTGGTTCTGAATAAAAATGTTATCCCAAAATATATGCTCCGTATTGTCTCTGAGAGAACTATTGGCAGCCTTGGCGAAATCAGACCAGCATCTTAAAGACACAGACCAGACCAGCATCTTGAAGAACAAGAGTTATAGCAGAACTAGACAGACTACAAATACAGTAAGAAGAAATGCCCCAGCTACTCCCAGTAATTAAGTAGAAAAGATTTAAATATGAAGACACAATCCCACTCAGAATAGGTACCCAGACAGATGGCTATAAAACTGTTGGAGTATTTTGTGGATATAAAGTGTGCTAATGACCACAACTTATATTTATAGATTGTTCCAAAATAGTGGTGGCTTAATTGGCCAATCAAAAATGCCCAAACATGTATTTAATTTACTATTTAAAAGTATTGATGAATTGTTCTAAAATTACTTGCTGGAAGGATACACCAACAGACAAGGATTATTCAACTCTCTACTTCAAGACAGGATAAACTGATACAACTATTTTAAGGACAGATCAACAGATAAGGATTAAAACTGATACTACATCTTTCTACTTCAAGAAAGGATCAAATTTTATGACATAAAGGATCTCCACTGTAAAACTGTTTTCAACTACAGCCCTAAAATGACCACATGAATCGTAACATGCATCAATAAAAACTATTCCTTGAATGAAGTTCAGATTAAATGTTGGTACTAATTCTTCAAACTGAAGATTCTGTTTGGCCTTCAAAAAGCATAATGCACTAAACACACTTACAGGTTGCAATCTCATAGCAAATTGCCTATTGACAAAGAGAAGATTTGATGCTTTTACATGTCTGAAAAGTATCCAGCCTTTTTTTTTTGAATATCTTGATTACCCATTCTTCACATTGACTTGTGCAAAGTATTTTTTGGCAAAACATTACATCACCCAAGTTTGTCAGATCCCTCCCCCTCCCCCAACACAGTCCAGACTTGGCTCTCTGAGAGATTCTGGTTTTTCTCAAAGCTAAAATTGCCGTTGAAAAGGAGAAGAGTTCAGATCCTGAATGAGATTGAGGAGAATGCAACAAGACAGTTGATGGCAATTCTAAAAGAAGCCTTTTTTGCAGACACTGCTTTGAAAAGTGAAAAGTGTGTGAGATCCCAAGGTGAGCATAAAAAAAAATACTAAGGCACCACTGTCCTAGGTAGGTTATTATTTCATTAACATTAAATAGCTGGATCATTACTGAACAGATATCATAATCTAACTGTTGAATTCTGGGTGAAGTAGAATTGGTTTGGGTCAGTGGTTCTCAACTTAAAATTTTTTAAAATTTTTTTACTACCTATGGATCTCTTTGATTCCTATTTTACTCTAGCCATTCAATGTTTAAAAATCCTTTTGTATTTTTATAACTAAATAATTTTTGCTTTATTGGACCCCCAAAAATTTTTATGCTCACTTCGGATCCATATAGATCCCAGTTAAAAACCACTTGTCTAGGTTCTCCATCTTCTGATGCCAAAAACATTTAAATTTACCAATTCATCTAATGAATTCTGGATAGCCTGAAAATTAACCAATTTCACACACACACACACACACACATATATATATATATATATATATATATATATATAGAGAGAGAGAGAGAGAGAGAGAGAATTAAATCTTGAAAATCAAGCTCGTTTAAGGATTTTCATTCTGATGATGTGGATGTTGTATGTCACAAGGTTTTGTTTGGTTTCTTTGTTAAATGGCATATCAACCATCATAGGATATTTAATGCTAAAACCATCCTTCTAGAAGAACAGTAGTGGTACTATTTAAACCATAGCTGGGGGAAATATAGGATTCATATTTTTCCTAAAGTCTAAAAGTGAATGATGTAATAGTGAAATTGGAGTTCAAACTCACCTACTATGATGTAGCAGTCAAGCATACTACGCCACAAGGACTCCCCTCCTTGTATGATGTCACAAGGCAATTACTTTGTGAGAAATATTCCCATATGCAGAAAATACATTTTTCAACATATGGGGCTATGGTAGATATTTACTCAACCAATTCACCACAGGTAGGATGTGACACGAACTCGTAAGTATGGAGCATCCAGTGAGGATCAATCTCACTTTTCAGTACAAATGGATATGTGAGACTAGCTTGCTAATCATTACACCACAATGAGTTTCCTGACATATGGTATTAGAACAAGTTTCATTCCAATTAAATGTACAAAAAAATAACTATGTTTAACCCTGATGATGTTGATACTATTGGGAATGATGGTCAATATCACTACTCTAATGTTCATAGTCCTGTCAATGGGGCTTAGAATATGCTGACTGTATCACCCAGACACAGGGGTAAGACCTCCTCCCCAAATGGGCATGTTGGGTATGAGACTAAATTGCATCTGATGGTAAGTCTCTAGTTCTAGAGATCTGGGGAGTGTGGGGTATCTCTTCATTGCCATTACCCCACTTTGACTCTTGAGTGGTAATACCTCTTAAATTCTGAACTATAAAATTTTTTCCTATCCTGACTATATGCAAAAATAAAAAAATAAAAAACGGCGGACCTGAACTTTCAGAACCCCCCCATCTAAAATTTTTGTTTTTAATCTTTGTTTTTTCTTCTTTCAATGGATTATTATCGAAAGGAAACTGGCGCAAAGGTGTCAAAGTTAGGGTGGCCCAGCAAAAACAGAACCCAAATTATTTATTATCGAGCGGTTCCGATATGGGGGATCGATTTACTATAAACTTATACGGGGAAATGAGCACCCCTGAAAATTCGAAAAATAAATAACTTTAAAAAATTTTTTTTTACAATCTGATAGATTGGTGTGTAAACGATAATAATCCATTGAAGAAAAAGAAAAGAAATTACAAAGAAAAAACTTTTTTAGCGGTTCCGATATGGGGGATCGGTTTACCATAAACTTATACAGGGAACTGAGCACCCCTGAAAACTCGAAAAATAAATAACTTAAAAAATTTTTTTTTACTATCGGATAGATTGGTGTGCAATCGATAATAATCCGTTGAGAAAAAAAAAAAAAAAGATTAAAAACAAAAATTTTAGATGGGGAGGTTCTGAAAGTTCAGGTCCGCCGAAAAAACAACAAAAAAATGTTTAAAAAAAAAACTACTAAATGTAAATATGAATGTACAATGATTGGTTTAGTTTGGTTTCTTTGGCATATATACCTTTGTGGGTTATTTAATGCTAAAGCCATCCTTGTAGAAGAACAGTAGTGGTACTATTCAACCCATAGCTGGAGGGATGAGGGGGTTTCATACCTTTCCCAAGGGTATTAGTCTGAGAGTGAACATAATAGTGCAACTGGAGTTAGAACTCCCTTTCTATGAGTTCACAGTCCAGCATGTTAGACACTAATAAGTATCACTAAAAGAATTGAATAAAAAAATTCCAGAAAGTTACTATCCGAGGTAAAACAACTAAATCAGGTTTAATGGAGCATGAATGAAAGGGGAAATGGCACTCTGCTTCCTATTGAATAAGGTCAAAATAATCAACACAGAACGCTGATGTTCTCTCAGTTGAGAGGAAGCAGTAAATTTTAGTTTGTCAAAAAAGAAGAAAAAAAACAAAGAATGAATGCCTAAGCATAGTGAATGAAGATTTTAATGATGAGGAAATTATCATTCAGGAAAACTAATTTTAACATTTAAAGTCTGTTGTATCAGAGGTCAATTCAGAACCAGTTGAAGAATGTCAATTATGATGACACTATGAATTTTTAGAGCTTCTTACAACTGGAGCTAACAATAAGGTTGATTTCTTGATAAGAATAGATAAAACACATTCAATTTCACATTAATATTATGAATACAAGTCCTTAATATTCAGTACCATGACTCTGTTGGTCTCTTGTGTTTTAGATGAAATGATAAACAGAAGAAAACAACTTCTAAAGACCATCTGAAAGAAGATAGAGAATATATTGACCAAAATGTTACATTAACAATAAAGAGGAAAAAATATTAATACAGTATTTACCACACATCCCACTTATGCGGGTCAGACACAAGGTCCTATCAATGTGGGAGCACCCACGAACCAAAGCACAAAAAATGCATGGATCCCTTTAGCATTCCCACTCAAGGGGCGCCTCAGGCACTGGGCAATAAACCCAACCCTAACCCTTTAAATCAAGGGGGCATGTGTTGCCTGGGGGGGATGGCCCCCTGGGATCATGCCCTCACAGTACATAGGGCCCGAGAGCCTGCCTTACATTATGTAAGTAACAATAGTAATATATGAGATGAAAATGGCATAGCCTTTATATTTAACTAATGTAAATAACTAAAAGAACGTGTTGAAAAGAATTAATGTACTTACAATTAAAGGGAATGAAGCCCGAGAAAAAAATATTTTACCACTATATTTTTAGAATCCTATTCTCTTCAACTGGCGATGAAAAAAATAATTTAATTTATATAAGAAGCATACATGGAACTGACACTTCAATACATATGCAACATAATGGAAAGCCAATCATTTTTAGTAAATAGCATAACGTAGTTTATCACTGAGACTTTTATTGACAAAGTTTCACTTCAGGGTCATCTGGAATGAGGTTTAGAGAATCACGTGACCAGGAGACTCTGGGAAAGCAGAATGATAAGTTAGCAGAGATGAGCCTATATGTCTCTTCTGGGCAGACATTTTTTTTCTGTCTCAGCTTCTCCCCATCCACATGTGGCAAAGGATGTATTAGGATATCAAGGTAAGAAAAGTGTACACAAAAAATGTCTCCGTATTGTCTCTATGATAGAAGAATGACAAAATGGTTCTCACAGAGAAATGTTCAACCTGAAATTAAATTCCAATATGAAGAACACAGACACCTGATGGAAGATAAATAGAAACCTGATAGCAGTGGATATTAGAAGAACTTTAGTATTTATATATATATATATATATATATATATATATATATATATATAGAGAAAATACTTAATAACAGAAAATAAGGGAAATGCATTGTTTAGATGGTGATTGGAATGCTATTCTTTATTCCCCATGCAGACTGCTGTGGGGATAGAGGATTGACCTATGCTATGAAGAAAAATCATTTAAATCCAGAATGGCTGCCACATAACCAAAATGTAGTGCTTTCAATGTGACTTAACCATAAGTGAAAAATGTAGTAAGTCTATACAATATTGAAATATGAGTTTCTCCTTATATTTCCAGCTTTCATTTTTTTCCACAGGTGTTTGCATATATTTTATAAAAAACAAGTCAGAGAGTGAAAGAAAATATTGGAAGGAAGGTTGATCCTGGAGAATGTTTTTGTTGTGGCCTCTGACCAATGGGAGACTAAATTAAGATTGACAGGAGAAAGAAAAGGAAACACTATTTGGATAGGCAAAACAAAAGAAAATATAAAGAGTGACAGAGTATATTGTTTGTCCAAATATCACTTCCTATGCATATATAATCTGTGTGTGTGTGTATATATATATATATATATATATATATACACACATATATATATATAACCACACACATACACATATATATATATATACCACATACACACACATACACATATATATATATATATAACCACATACATACACACATATATATAACCACATACACACATACAAAAATAAATTCAGGGGATGCATGCACACACATAGACACACACACATTCATATATATATATATATAGAGATGTGTAGCTGTTGTAGTACTTATCAAAAATGGAATCAACAAGACACATTCAAAATTTCAGCCAAGACAATTCATAATCACTTCACTTTAATGCCCTTGGAGAAAGGTATGAATCTATCTCTCATTTCCACCACCCCACCCGGGCAGGTTGCACTCTCTAGTCTTGGTCAGGAAACCAGTTTAGGAGAAAGACAACTCTAAATCCAAGTCCCCAATGCTAATACACCACTTACTGACCTTGGGGAAGGCCTAAGCACTTCACTCCACTTAGAAAAAAGGCTGCTGCTGCTGCTGTTATCTTTCTATGATGACCTTGATTGTGTTAACCTCTGACATGTCTTACTCCATTATCTCTGTCTTCATCTTCTATCAGCTCTTTTCCTACTAATGCTTATTATTTCCTGAGTACTATTCTATTAACCTCTTGCCCCCATCTGTTATCCTCCATTCTTGTTATGTGTCCTTCCAACTTCCGT
The DNA here is from genome assembly GCA_023376005.1 of Doryteuthis pealeii. NCBI lineage: Eukaryota > Metazoa > Mollusca > Cephalopoda > Myopsida > Loliginidae > Doryteuthis > Doryteuthis pealeii. Next base: position 59,911,806 of record CM042137.1, on the reverse strand, counting down.
TTTTAATTTCTACAATATCTCTAATCTTAGCCTGCTCTCTGATCCGTGTTGATCTCATTTTATCTCTAAGAGTTATTTCTAGCATTGCCCTTATCATTGATCTCTGTGTGATTATTATGTTTGTTTTATAGTAATTTAGTCAATTTCCATATTTTACATCCATATGTCAGAGGTGGTATGGCACAATTTGTATTCAAGCATATTGTAACAGTGTTTCCTCATTAGGTTTCTATTTTTAAGAAATGCCCTTCCAATCTATCATTATACATCATTTAATTTCATTTTCAAGATTATTATCTAATTTTCTCATGTGTTCTATGTAGTTGTATTCTTCACATTCTTATCCTTTCTTTCCATGGTTGTTTTCATGATTTTTACAGTTGAATATTACTTTTACCTAACTTCTGTTCATCTTTACACATATTTTGTTTTCAGTCAGTAGAGCATCTATCTTGGAACCACAAGGTTCTGGGTTCAATACCTGCCCTCACCAACTCAGTGCATGAGTAGCACGACTTAGATCTGTGCAGTAAAATGGGGAAATGATGGTAGATATGGCATAGACAAACAAATTCCCTTCTTTGACACTAGTGAAAAGGGGATAGACTTCCTTGCTGTCCAGCTGAGACTGACAATAGGCAACTCCACCTACTTATATTTACTTTACCTATTCAAGGTCAGTTAGCATTACTTATGATCATTCTGATATTAGTACTAAATGGTTGAAATATACTTATATATATATATATATATATATATATATATATATATATATATAACACACACATAAGTATAAAAATATGAAAAAAACAAAAATTCAGAGGATGCATTTATTTATAAAAAACGAAATGCTCAAATGTAGGTAAAATTATTAATTTAAAAATAAATGTCCATTAAATATCAGTTTTTCATATTTTTATATTAACATATCAATTTTTCTATATATATATATATATATATATATATATATATATAAATCATTTTTGGGCAAATATGTGCTTAATTGAAGTCATACCTAATTTGAGAATTAATTAGTTGATAATTAATGAATTAGGCAAATATATCTGTTCAAATGTAAAGCGTAAACAAATCGGGAAAAAGTCAATCTCTGTATGTACATTTCGGCCTATTATGCCTCATCAGCAGAGTTATAGACGTGCAGCAAGTCTCCAAAAAATGCAGGATATATCAGTTTATAAACAAAACGGGAAATCTGGAAAAACCAGCTAGTGTAACGGTTAGAATCCCCGCCTGTCAGCCTGGCAGTTAGGGTTTGAATTACACACAAAGTGGCTTCCAGTCTAAAACTCTGCTGATGAGGCATAATTGGCCGAAATGTACATACAGAGATTGACTTTTTCTCAATTTGTTTACGCTTTACATTTGAACAGATATATTCGCCTAATTCATTAATTATCAACTAATTAATTGTCAAATTAGGTATGACTTCAATTAAGCACATATTCTCCCAAAAATTATCGGCTATCGCCATATCAAAACAAACTGTTTGCGTACTCTCATATATAAATAAATAAATAAATGCATGCATATGTATACTTATATATATATATTCACTAACCCCTCCACATAAGTAGGATGTGACACAAGTCAATTTCATAAGCAGAATTTTTGAATTCAGAGTTTTCCATCTAGACTGGTTGCCTAACCAAGGTTAAAAATCCCACTGCCTTATATATATATATATATATATATATATATAGTGAAATGGAAAAATCATTATAAAAATGTTTTTCTTAAATCAGAAAAGTGTTCAAATACTGGCCCGTAGAGCACGATAAAAACTGAAATTAATAAATGTTTTCTCCCCTTCTCATGTCAGTCTCATGACTATAAGTTTCATGTATTTGTAAAAAAAATTATACCTGAAACTGACATGAGGAGGTAAGAATATATATATATATATATATATATATATATATATATATATATATTGTTACATTTATAAATAAAGAGTGCTCAATATTGGTGATATACATATATATATATATATATATATATATATATATATATAGTTAGGATACTATAGACATAGAGTCAACAAACATTGTTGATTGTGTCTATGCTATCCTACCTACCTACACACACACACACACACACACACACACACACACTATATATATATATGTGTGTGTGTGTGTACATATATGTAAAGGAGTATTTTCCATGTCTTTTATGCTTAGTCATGATTAGATATTAGAAAATCCTAGTCCTCTATAAAGAAATATGAGCTTTTAGAATGCTATTATTTTCCTATCTTTCAAATTCTACAAGTAGAATATATATTTAAAAAAAAGAACTGCAAAATCTAAATTATCTTAGTTTTGTCAAACTAGGAGAGAATTGATTAGAAATATATTGGCCTGAGGATTCAGAAAGAAAAGAAAAATGAGAGAAGGTGTCACTGTACAATTTGAATGGTTAAAAGACAAAGCAGTTGGCACATAATTTTATTATCTACTTACTGGCAATCTCCTCTCTTTCACTTATGCTTATTGGCAGCTGCAATAGAGAGAGAAATCATTATTCAATTATACGAGAGATCTTCTTCACCATTCTGGGCAAAGCTTGTAAAAAAAAAAAAAATGAAAAGAAAGGAGGAAATCTTTTTATTTTCATTCTTTCTTTCTTTTTTATTTTCTTTTTAAACGGATTTTTCTTCTCTTTAATTTCTTGTCAAGAAGTTTGGTAAAAGAAAAAAAAAAAGATGTTTGGAAGATAAAGTTGAGCATACTACCAAATAAAGAATCAGGAATTCTATATAGATTTGATAACAGTAAATGTACAATTAAAATTACCTTGTTGCTAAAGACTTTAAATTGATTCAGCAAACATAGACCAAATTTTATCAGATAGACTTATCCCCAAATGAGCGTCCATCAGAAGCTACAGACCCCCCCCCCCCCAAAAAAAAAAACTCTAGTAAATATAATCAATATGACTTCTATAAAAAAAAAAACAACAACAAAAAAAAAAAACTGAAACACACTATTGATAATACTTTATACAGTACCATCATAAAAGTATGCCTACAGCACGGATTCCCTTGACTCCCTATTTGTCATCGCTCTTGGAAAATCCTCTAGACGGCATCCAGTATCCATACAGAGCTGATCAATATAAGTTTTTGCTAGTCAGCCAGCATTGGTGTGTCCATGTGTAGAAGTCCATCAGAGAAAATCGCTTATGAGCTTGTCCTTAATTCTCTAGCATGTCTTGCTCTTCTAATTTGGATGCTTTGTAAGATGGGAGGTAAGTAGCCGTACAGCTGCTGTAAGGTGCTGCTTCTAGGATTTTTTCAAAACAGCATGCAGCATCCTTGTGTAATTCCCATCAAGTTTTTTTCTCCAAGTGTTTTGTTAAAGTACATTAGGTGCAACCATACAGTAGTACTGATACGGATACTGCTTGGAAGTATTCCCATTTTATTTTATCAGAGAGATCAAAGCAGACCATTAATTGATAAACTTTATAATTCTTGATTCATGCCAAGAAATTATTTCATGCTTTCATTATTTACATATCTCAGACTATTGTCCTTATCTTGGTTGTTATACTCATGTTATGGAGAAGCATGGTGTAATGGTTATCATCATAGGAAACAGAATCAGGAACTTGAGTTCAAATCCTGGACAAGGCTGTTTACATTTCCCATAGTGCTAATACACTTGGGAAAAGTATAAATCCAGCTATGGATAAATAGTAGGGCAAACTGGGCTCTTTTACCTTGGTTAGGCAACCAGTCTAGGAGATGGAAAACTCTGAATTCAAAGCTGTTAAACTCTGCTTCAGAAATTGACCTTGTATCGTATCCTGCTTTGCAGAGGGGTTGGTAAACATATATACTCATGTTTCAGTGGCTATATGCCCTAGCCTTCTTCAGGTGTCTTTTGTCATAACAAGTAACCTTCAGGGAATTTTGAACATACTTTATTCAATCCACATGAGTAGACTGTCCATGCCTTGGAATATATTATATCAGTTAATTCACCTTTTTAGTTATTTTGATCTTGTAATATTGCTTTTCTTTCTACTGAATCCAGGCCCAGGATTTGAACTCATGATTTCCAGGTCGACTCAAACAATAAGATCTTAAATACTTTTATTCTCTAGGCAAATATCCAGTGGGATAAGAGAGCTTTGTGTCTGAGTTTTCTACCAGTCTTTTTTTTTCTCTTTTCTTTTTATTTCCCTTATTGCAATTAGTATTATTACAGATTCTTGGGCCCTAGGCTCTCTCTTTATTAACAGCTCCTATATTGTATTCATCTCAACGCTTGGCTTACTTAGAAGGTCATTAATGTTTAACATATGTTCAGATTGCTTTATTCTTCTGATCTTCCAGTTTTGTTCTCTATTATTCTAACTTCATTCCACAGTGGTTGATGACCGCCCTTCCCTCTCTATGTTCTAACTTCATTGTTGCTCCTCAATTTACAAGTTTCTGATGTTCCACTAGCTCTACCTAGCTAACTATTTTTCAATATGTTTGATATCTTACTTACAAAGTCACCTGGAATTATTATGGAGAAAGAAATTTATTTTATCATTCATAACAATTCATAACACTAAAATACCTGTCTACATTAGATAAGAAGTCAAGACTTAGATCACAGACATAACAAGATGAATAGACAAACATTTAAAAAATCACTTTTACTTATTTCTTTCTTCTAAGCAATGTCTATTTTACAATCTTTGCCATTGGATAAAAACATACACTGAATGGTTATAAATGATAACTGTTACTAAAATAGATAAATTTACATAAGAGAAAAGACATTTATTGTATCTTTTATATTATCATAAGAAGTTAGCACTGTTCTGTAAAATATTACACAGTTTTGTAGAGACATTTTTTTTTAAATTTTAATTTTTTATTAAAGTTAGTGTCACTTAAGAGATTTATCAATTTAAACATTTTTGTCCAGATTTTTAGTTCTAACTAAACAATAAGGCTATCTGATTCCTGCAATTATCAAGGAAGTCCTTGTAACATAATGCCTAATATGCTGGAAGTGTCATTGTAGTGAGTTATAATTCTAGATGCACTATTAGAATCACTTTCAAACTGATACCTTTGGGAAAGGTATGAACCCCCTTATCCCTCCAGATATGGGTTAAATAGTACCACTAGTGTTCTTCTACAAGGATGGTTTTAGCATTAAATAAATGATAAAATGTGTTTTTAAACAAGAGAAGTGGGAGAATGAACTTAGCATCCGTATTTCTAGTGACTTTGGACCTCCGGCAACCTTTGTGGGTTATTTAATGCCGGATGAAATATAATATAAAATATTTCTGTTAAATGTAGATAATTTTACAGAATTTAAAATTTGAAATATCAAAAGAAAAAAAAAACAAATGATTTTTCTTACTAAAATAATTATCCTCATTTAATTAAATCTTACTAGTTAAGTTTATAGGTAATTCTTTTAATGAAAGATTTGGTTTGATTTCTTTGTTTAATGGTATATCAACCATTGTGGGTTATTTAATGCCAAAGCTATTCTTGTAAAAGAACAATAGTGATATTCACTTACAACAATGTCACAGTCTTGCACATTCACCACAATACCACAGGGACTCAATTTCTAAGCTGGTTTGAATTCAGAGTTTTCTTTGTCCTTGAGTGGTTGCCTTACCAAGGCTAGAGAACCTAGTCTGCCCTACAATTTACTCATAGCTAGTGTGAGAAAAGATTGATTCATGCCTTTCTCTGGAGCATTAACATGAAATGAAATGCAAACAACCTTATCCAAGATTTGAACTCAGGGTGCCGATCCCATTTCCTACAACGATAACCATAACACTAAGTATTCCTCAGTAATGTAAAGTTTATTGCAAGATTAAATTATATTAAAGTACTTATTTTTCATATATATATATATATATATATATATATATATATATATAATCCAAAAGTCCAAAGAAGAAATCTTCCTTACGACATAGGAGTTTTTTTTAAAACAACTTGTCGTAGTTTGAGAGCTCAATGTGTGCTCTTATTGTTAGAGTCACAGAGCAAATTTATCATTAAAGAAATAACAAAAGACTTAGAGATTTTGCATTATAGACTATTTCGGGGAGCTTAGACAAAAGTGTCTAATTCTCCTGACTCATATTCGCATCTGATGAGTCGGGAGAATTAGACACTTTTGTCTAAGCTCCCCGAAATAGTCTATAATGCAAAATTTCTAAGTCTTTTGTTATTTCTTTGAATATATATATATATATATATATATATATATATATATATATACACATGTTGTTATAATAATATATGTTATTAATTTATAATCTCTTTTGTCTTTACTACTCTAAAAAGTTGTTAAAAACTTTTAGTTCAATTATAATAATCTCTGATTCAAATTTTGAATATAACCGTTTTTTAAACTTAAGGCCGGAAACGAAACAGACATAAATAGATACAATAATTATTCCAATCCTTACTAGATAGATTTTAGGAAAATAAGTCAAAAGTAGTTTGATTTCTCAATGTTAAATTTTTAAATACTCACATATATTTATTTCATGCTTCATATAAGTTCAGTTTAAAAAAATTTTTGTCCATGAAGAATTTAAAAAAAAAATACATTTTCTTAAAATTAAAAAAAAAAAAATTCTTATATATTTATATATATATATATATATATATATATTATATATATATATAAATTATATAATATATAAGAATTTTTTTTTTTTTAATTTTAAGAAAATTTCTTTTAAAAAATTCTAACATTTTTGAAAAAAACAAATGATGTTATATTTTTCAAAAATGTAAAATTTCATACTGTCAGATTAATTTCCATCTAATTTTCATATATATATATATTATATATATATATATATATATATAAAGCTCTCAGCACTAATGTATGAATGTTCTTTTGCTATTATTACATGTTTGACTTTATAGAATTCTCAACCTGCATACGACAATGCAATATACCTCAACCTTTTATCAATAGATAATCACTATGTCAAGTGTTCATTTTCCCAACTATAAACTATATTGGCAAAGATCTATAAAGTCTGCTACATGATGTATGCATATGTCACAAGGTATGTTGGCACATGCATGACAGTCAACATCATGCAGTGTGACATCAAGGCTATTCTTATAAGGGATCAGCACTGACATGGGAGTGCACAGATATGCCGGTTATAACCTATGCAAATGTCTATGTAAATCATGAAAGATGAATTAATGAAATGTGCCAGCCACTACATTTTCTGAAACGAATTAGTTTTCTATAGTTAGCATTCAAATGTACTGTACAGTTTCTTGTACAAATTGGTTGGTTGGTTGGTTGGTTAGAGTCAATGCCATGTCAACACTTGTTGGTTATTTTATGCCAAAGAATTAGCTTTCTATAGTTAGCATTCAAATGTACTGTACAGTTTCTTGTACAAATTGGTTGGTTGGTTGGTTGGTTGGTTGGTTAGAGTTAATGGTATGTCAACACTTGTTGGGTTATTTTATGCCAAAGAATTAGCTTTCTATAGTTAGCATTAAAATGTACTGTACAGTTTCTTGTGCAAATTAGTTGGTTGGTTGGATTTTACGGCATGTCAACCCTGGTTGGGTTATTTAAACCAAAGACATTTTGTTTTATTCATTCTTGATGGTTATTCAGTTTTTTAAAACTCAAAAAAAAAAAGTTTTTTTCTATTGAGCCCATAGATGGGACCCTAACAGGTACTACCACTCTGGATCAGAGTGGACCTGAGAGTAATGGCAAAAAGCTCCAGAATTGGAATGTGCAAATAGAAAAATGTAATCTACTATTCAAAACTGATATAATATATGTATATGTGGTCATTTTGTTAGTTTATTCAGCGATTGAATATCAACTAACAATTTAGCTAATTAAAACTTGATATCCCTATGATATTAAAAAAAATATCTTATTCTGTGATACTCTTTATAACTACTGGTTATATTGAGTAAAACCTGATAACTCTATGATATAAAGATATCTTAATGTTTGATACTCTTTATAACTATTTGTGGTCACATTGACTAAAACCTAAATATGTAAGCTGATAATTAATCCTTTGAAATTGCTAGTCTATGATGAACATTTTCATAGACTTAATGGAAAACTGATGGACTCAAATGAAATAATAAGATTGAACTTTCCTCAAAAGTGCCTTTTCACTGTTTTCCAATGTAAACATTGTGTCTTTGATAAGAGATTTACAATTGATATTCAGTCACACATAAAATAAAAAAGAACTAATTAATTGGGATCTAAAAAGGATTGACCTTCTCATTATTGTTTGTACTAAATCACCCAAATGAAAATGACTCTAGCTGAAAATCATACAAAAAGCTTGGAACTTTCTCTCTTAATAAAAGGAAAGAAAGAGACTTTTAATGGGTCTAATAACAGTCACTAATTAACATTTGGCAATACCATTGACACTTAATCATACCATCAACGAAGCCTATATATTTACTGAAAGATTTATAAATATATTAGCTTGTCCAAAAATAATAGCTAATTTTATCATATCACATTTGAGTTAGGTTTCAATATAATTTGATATTAATTTTTGTCTATCTTAAAAGTAAGATTAACCATTTTTAACTATTTATACTGTCTTTTCTTCTTTATAGATAATAATTGGTAATGGCCTCAGACAAAGATGAAAATTAAAGACTTATACATCATATTTTTGGTATGAATTTAAACTTGGCTACAGTGTCTATCAGACCATAACATTAATTAACTAGAGAGATATAAGGTACTTCTTCAGGTATGTAATTGATTTCTAAAGTTTATGTGTATGTATTTACCCAACCCCTATACCACAAGCAGGATGTGATAAAAGATAAAATTGGTTTGAATTCAGAATTTTCCATCTCCTAAAACGATTGCCATACAAAAGTTAAAGAGTCCAGTTCAGGGTATTAGCACTATGTGAAATGCAAATGGGCTTGTACAGGATTTGAACTTGTGCTACCAAGCCTATTTCCTACAATGATAACCATTATGCCCTAAGCACCTCCTCAAGAGAGAGGTAAGGTACTACTTTAGGTATGTAATTGGTTTTGAAGTTTCAATAAAGAGACATAAATCTCAAAGATGAAGAGGACAGAGAACATCTTCAGACAGTTACAAATGACCAATTGAAAAAATATAAGTGAATTCTTGTGAAACCATTGAAAAAATAAATAAATAAAGTTGTCTTAAAATAAAAAACATTAATGTCAAGAATTTCAAAATATTTAAAGCAAATTGGAAAAATATAGAAATTTTACCATTTTTTTTCCTCTTCTTATAATAGCAAAGATCAAAACCTGGATGAGGCTGGTTGCATTTCACATAATGCTAATACCTTTGGAAACTGTATGAATACAACTATTCTCCCTCCAGGTATGAGTAAATAGTAGGGCAGACTGGAATCTTTAACCTTGGTATGGCAACCAGTCTAGGAAAGGAAAAACCTAAACCAAAGCTGTTAAACTCCGCTTAAAAAATTGACCTTGTGTTACCTCCTACTCATGTGGAGGAGTTTGTAAATACATAAAAGCAAAGATAATCTTTTTTTTTAAAAGATGTATAGACTTAAATAATTCATAATTGATTGACAATATCAATTGAGAATAAATGTAATGACCATTTATGTTAATATTTCCATTCAGGTGTTATTTTCGAATAAACTAAAAGTTAAATCATGACCCTGATCACATTAAATTTAAAAAATAATAATAATCAAGTCATAAGCACGAAAAGAATATTGAAAAATAATGAAAATAGTCAAATACCAGAAAGAAACAAAATATCAGTGGGTCAAATGATAGATTTAGAAGATCACAATAACCGAAATATATAAAGAGGCCAAATGTACACACCCTACCGACAAAGAAATTGAATGTATCAATTTATCAATAAAGAAAATAAAAACAAAAACAAAAAAATCTCAAAAAAATTTAGTAAATCAGAAAAAACACTTCAAACAAAATATGAAGCATAAAAAATGAGGCTCTTAAAAATCAAAATCAGTCTTATAAAGTTATAAAGGAAGTTTTAAGCAAACATAAAATGTTGGTGGTGATAATAAATAATACACGGTACAAAGGAAACAACCTTGTCATAAAAAATAAACAGTAGTTTCAAGTGATCAAAACAGAATGAAGATGAAGTCTGGTTAAGAAAAGAAAAAAAAAAAAAAATGACAAAGTGCAGAGATGTGTCAAGAGAGATGAAGGAGATATGGCACTTGAAAGAAGTTCAGACTATAGCAATTATAATTGGAATGACAAGATTTCGTAAGTAGAACATTCCTCCCAAAGGATTTCAGGAAAAGAAAAAAGAAAAATACTGTATAAAAAAACCTAAACATCACAATGACAAGACAAAAAAAAAAAAAATTCTTTTTCAAATTGATAATATAGTTTTCCAAATTATAAAAGGATATTTAATTCTGTGCCTCTACAGAATTAAGAAGGTTGGTTTAGCTCAGTAGGTAGAGCGTCTGATTAGGAACCACAAGGCTCCGGGTTTGATACCGGCCCTCGCCAACTCAGCACATCTGTGCAGTAAAGTGAGGAGCTGATGATAGGTGTGGCGCTCCGCCTCTACGCCAAAATAATCTCCTTCTTCAAGCACTAGTGAGAAGGGGATAAGTTCCCTCGCAGTCTGGCTGATACCAACTTTAGCCCACCCTGACGACTTTACCTACTACGAATATGTCTCTCTGTATAGAAAAAAAAAAAAACTTAAATCAAAAAGAAGTAATTATATATTTACCAACCCCTCTGCATATGTAGGATGTTTTACAAGGATAATTTTAAAGTTTAACAGGTTTGAATTCAGAGTTTTCCTTCTCCTAGACCAGTTTCTATACCAAATTTAAAGAGCCCAATCTGCCCTACTATTTACCTATAGCTGGAGGGAGAATAGTTGGATTCATAACTTTCCCAAGGGTATTAGCATAATGTGAAATGCAACCAGCCTCACCCAGGATTTGAAGCAAGTAGGCAAGAAAACAATACTGAAAAAACAAACCCAAAACAAATTACAGGTGATAGGATTATATATTTACCCAACCCCTCTACCACAAGCAGAATGCAATACAAGGTTGATTTTTAAGTGAAGTACAGCTGATTTGAATCCAGAGTTTTTCATTCAGAGTCCAGTTTTCCCAACTATTTACCCTTAGCAGAGTGGAGGAACAGATGGATTCATGCCTTTCCCAAGAGCATTAGTGCTACATGAAATGCAAACAGCTTCATAAAGGATTTGAAATCAAGTTACCAATTCTATTTCTTAAAATGATAACTGCTAAGCGAAACATAGGTGAGTTGAAGACACTTGGATACAAGAAAATGATTTTTATTCAACAAATAAATATGCTAAGCCACCAGTTCATTTTTTTCTCACTTCTCTTATGGTCTTTCAACACTTTTAAAAACTATTTTAAAATTTTTCTAAAAAAAAAAACTTTCTTCACAAATTTTTTTCTCCTGATGAAACCAGTTGATTACACTAAAAAAAATAAATAACAATAAATAAATATCCCTGTGTGTCTTATCAGTTTTGTTCATCATATATATATATATATATATATTTTACATTTCCCCTGATGATAACCCATGAAGGGGCTGAAAGTACTTGGGAACAAATAAGTTATGGCAAATACATCAGCCAATTCCAGCATGATATTATATCATCTATTCGGCATCTAAAAAGAATTATGAACAAAATTTGCAGACAAAAAATGTCTGGTCAGTTCAACCAAATATATATATATATATATATAATATATATATATATATATATATAAACACCACAACACACACACACACACACACACACACATGAGGTTCAATAAATAAGGAGAATTTTTTGAAAAAAAGCAAAATAAATTTTTTTCAAATTTTTATGATGAAAATAGTATCATACTTAATAAAATAAAATTCTAATATGAAAAATTTAAAGAATATTATAATATACAAATAATAAAGATAAAATCAGGCTTCATACTTAAACTGATATCTATTTTTATCTGTTCAGTCCTTAATTATTTGATGTTCTGAAACTGACACATTTGATAATTATCTCTTAGAATTGGTGTTGTTTTGCTTCTTCCTCTCTCTCTCTCTCTCTAATGGAGATTATAGAGTCAAGAATCAGAGGACAGAAAATGATGCTTACATTTTTTTTTCTATCATGCATGATATAATTTGTAGATAACATCCACTGATTATCCTAGTTTCTGTGACAAATATTGCCACAGTGTTTGCTGGCCAGGGCATGTTAAACTCTACATTCGGCAATGTGCCAGGCTTTGGCAGAACTCCTCATGAAATGGCCAGAGGGGAAGAAAAATCAGACGCATGATGCAAGGGCAACACGTCTCTAAACTTAGGCTGAGCACGCCTGCCAATTCAGTTTTATATATACATGGGATGCCTGGCCCTGGGAGTTGATTTCGTTTTATCAGACTGTCAAGAATTCAACCTATTGATTTATTGGGACATTATTTATGGTACAAAAGTGATGTGTGGCTATCTTGGCTGGAACCAGGGCAGAGTGATGACAGCAAGTGGGAGAGAAAGAGAGTTTGTTTAAGTAAAATGTGTTAGGGAAAACCACACGATTTATAGTCTGTGTGCCAAAATCCCAGAATTATCTGCAAATACATTTGTCCGTTTTCCCTGACATTTGGTCATCCTGCTCAAAGGGGATGAAATTCTATCATCCATCAGACACTAGCCAGGTCTCATTGGTCAAAAAAGTAGTTGATGATATTAATGGTGACTTGGCTAAATAAATAAGTGAAAAAAAAAAGTATTGGACAATCTCTCATTTAGAAATCTAGTTCCTGTGTAAAAAGTTCAGTATTTCAGAATGTCCAACTTTTTAAATAAAAATAAAAATATCATATATCAGGTGCAATGCTGGACAAAGATGGACAGTTTGTGGTTAGCAGTAATTCAACAAATATTATCTGGAGATGTTTTTGTAAATTATACAGGATAATTACAAAGTTTGTGGATATCAAATCTAAATCTTGTTTTCTGGTTCCCAATTTTAGAAATATCAAAATGACATTGAAATGATATAAAATAGTTATATAAATTAACCAGTTGAAGATTTTAAAAATAAAATGCACTATTTATTCTTAGTAAAAACTCATTTTAGAGTAAAATGAAAATAAAAATAAGAATCTATAATATATAAATCAAATTTGCGAAAAATAAAAAAGTGTCTTTTTTTAAAATTTAAAATTACAATATTAAACATCATCAATATTAAATATAGATATTTTGGGGTAAAATGACTTAAGAAAAAATTGTAATAAACATTTTTTTACGAGTTAAACTTGCATCCAATTTTTAAACTTGGTATCTCAATCAAATTTTAACTATTAGATTATAATATGATTCTGAGAGATATTTAAAAAAATCATTTACATAGTTTTGTTTTTTGAAAGAGAATATTTTGACAATCAATTGAATGCAAACAAAGATAATAGAAATAAAATTAATTTGAATTATTAAAAAAAACTGTTTAATTGGTTTTCAGATAGTTTTGGTATAGTTAATGACTTTTCAATTTCCAAGTTGTTTAGCACCACAAATGTTTAAAAAAAATAATAACAAAAAATATTGCATGAAAGAAATGAAAACTATATTTAAATGGTTTTAAAAGATTTTAGTAACGTTTTGTTTTTTGTCTTTTGGCATTTTCTAAAAAGTTGAGAATAAATGATAAAATTGTTAATGCAAAGGGTTTATTTTATTTTGCATGCTACTAATTCAAAACTTCTTTAATCCAGTGAAAGCATTGTCTTAAGAAAAGTGGATTAAAATAACAAAGATAAATATCACTTAGGCTTTATACAAACTAGATTGATTTCTAAAAAACATAGCAAAGCTTGGAGAGAGAGAGAGAGAGAAGAGAGAGAGAGAGAGAGAGAGAGAGAGAGAGAGGGGGGGGAGGAGGATTTATATTTCAATTTTAAAGTTGTCAATTACTAAGCTTAATTTGGCACAAGGCCAGAAATACAAGGCACCCAGTGAGAATATGACTCACTAACACTGGTCTACTCACCTAACTTACTATTATAACATGAGAGGTATGTAATGCCTCCAACACGAGTAGGATGTGATACAAGGTCAATTTTCAAGCAGTGTTTCACAGGTTTGAAATCAGTTTTCTTTCTTGTAGAACAGTTGCCATACCAATGCTAAAGAGCCCACTATACCCTACTATTTACCCATAGCTGGAGGGAGAATAATTGGATTCATACCTTTCCCAAGGGTATTAGCACTATATGAAATGCAAACAGCCTCATCCAGGATTTGAACTTGGGTCACTGTGTCATTTCCTGTGACAATAACCATTACACCACAATTGCCTCCATGAGTGATACTCATTGAGGCAATTGTTGAGTAATCGATTTATATTCCTTTATATAATAATTAAAATTGTTTCAATTTCAAATGTAACATTGGGGTGGCCTAAAGTTGGTATCAGCCAGACAGCGAGCGAGTCTATCACCTTTTCACTAGTGCTAGACCAAGGATATTGTTTTGGCATCTGTGTGAAGCGTCACACCTACCATCATCTCCTCACTTTACCGCACAGATCCCTGTGCTACTCATACGCTGAATTGGCGAGGGCTGGTATCAAACCAGAAACCTTGTGAATACTATATTTATTTGTTGACAAAAAACTAAAGTAAGTAAAACTAAATAAAATTCTTTATCAACTTGTATAATAACAGCCAGATTAGTTGGCACTAATACATGTATAGTGAAAAACATGTTCCTGGATGAATACTGCAGTTAAGCAACATTGATTTTTTTAAAAACTTGAATAGGTAATTATTTGTGAATAACAGCAGCTGTAAGCGTAAAAAGATCTTTTTGAAGAATAACTTATTTTATATATTGATAAATAATCCCTTTCCAATATAAATGGCTTTTATATTTTTCTTATGCATACAAAACACTAATATGCTGTGCAATTTACTTTTGTCAGTAAATCTAGTATAACATTTAAGTTATAATAGTCTAGGTTAAAAGTGCCATATGGATAACTCACAGCTGAAATTTTTTAGATTTTATTTTTCTGATGCAAGTAACATTGGACAACAAGAAAAATTTTGGTAAACTGCCAGAGTGAACCTGGGAGTAATGGCAATGAACAGGTACTCCCCACACTCTAATATATCTTATGTGCAAAGATTTCAACAAGCTCTATTCAATGGTATAAACTAGCAGTAAAAACTTACTGAGTAAAACACAGGAGAGGTCTCAATGGTGTCACAGATAGGTTAAAAGCACGGTAAAGGTAACCTGAAACCAAATTTTTTTAGACATTATTTTTCCGATGCAGGTATCTTTGGGGAATTTAAAAATTTTTGGTAAACTACAAATTAATTTCTTAAATTACATTTATATTTTTTCGTTCAAATCAGAAAAATATGGTCTAAAAAAAATAAATAAAAATGTTCCTTTTTGGATCAGCCTTACTGTGCATTTAACTTATACTACATTATGAACAGAAAATATCAATTTAAAAGTGCAATAAGGGTAATCTGAAACCAGGCTTTTTTTAGACTGTATTTTTCTGATGTAGGTATCATTGGGAATGAGAAATATTTTGCAAATGGGCCAGGCTTTGGTCAAAAACAGATCATTTTGAGGAAAACCTTATTTTATGTCTTCAGAAAAAAATCATTCACATAAATGGCTTATATTTTTCTCAGGTATACAAACAAAACACCGCCCTGTCGGCTGGGGTGTTAGAATGCACCGACTGCACCTCTGCAGAGGGTAAGACTCCCCAATGGGGCCACCTGTTGGCCATGGGTGGCAACCCGTGATGCTTAAGGATAGAGCCCAGGTGGATGAGCAGTTCATGACATGCAATACTCCACTTTGGCCTATCTTGGGCTAGACGGTGGTCGGAGAGGCCCCCTGATCAATCGGCTGGTCACGTCAAGCCCTAGCACCTATATGATTTTCCCAACCCTACTGCCCTTATGGCAAGCCCAACCCTTTTTATCATATGGTGCTAGAAGGCGTGGCTGCGGGTCTACATGTCCTGGGAATGACGTTAAACTCTATCTGATGGTGAGTTCCAGTTTTGGAGGTTTGGGGAATGTGGAGCACCCCTTCATCACCATTGCTCCCTGGTCCACTCTGACCCGGAGTGGTAGTACCTGTTAGGGTCCCATCTATGGGTTAAATAGAAAAATGTATTTATAAAAAAATTGTATTATCCATTAAGAATTGATTTATTTCAAAACTTTATCGGCATTAAATGACCCACTGAGGTTGATATGCCGTAAAACAAAACAAACAACAAACAAACAAACAAAACACTAATATGTTGTAAAATTTACTTTTGTCAGTAAAACTAGTATAACATTTAAGTTGTAAGGTTTTGAAAAACTACCAAAATGTTTTTTAGTAAGTGAATTAAAACCCACACTAAACTACTTTTAACAAACTTTGGTCAACATTAAGGAGGGAATTTTGTTGTAAAAATGAGAAATGTGTTGTTCTGTCATTGCTAAAACAAAAACCATTAAAGAAATATTTGTATTTTTTAAAAAATCATAATAATTAAACAGAAAAAAAAAATTTAAATATAAATCCAATCATTTCAAGTGCCTAATTATTAGCATATCATTATTACTGTGCAGTGAGTTCAATCTTAACAAACTACCCCATATTCTTGACCTTGTGCCAGACTAAGCTAAGCTTAGCAAATATCTATACACTCACTATTTTCTACCTTTAACGATGTTGATCTATGCATTTAGTGAATTTTTGTACAGGTACATATTGAAATAAGATGTAGTGAGTAAATCAATAATTTCCATGATTGTCTATAAATTTTGAGAAGTGTCATTAACATACCAAGATTTGTTCAGACAATTGAACTCCTCTTTTATGTTGGCGATGTTGTTACCACAATGTTTTGACAGATTCAGTCTACAGCCTTCTTCAGGTGCATAATTTGTTGTATGTATTTACCAACCCCTCTCCATTAGTAGGATGTGACACAAGGTCAATTTCTCAGGTTTGAATTCAAAGTTTTACTTCTCCTAAACCAGTTGTCATACTATGGTTAAAGAGTCCAGTCTACCCTACCAATAGCTGGAGGGGGAATAGTTGGAAGCATACCTTTCCCATGGGTATTTGCATTACATGAAATGCAACCAGCCTCGTCTAGGATTTGAATTTGTGTTGCCATGTCCATTTCCTATGATGATAACCATTACACCACGGGCACCTCAATATAATTTGTTGTATAAGTCTGAGCTGTATAGATTTCATTGTAGCATGGCCTTCTTTGATGGAACAGCTCCGAGTATTAACCAGAACATGCGTGGTAGTGAATGGTATCATCTGAAAATCTCATATTGCTGTAATTAACATTTTATGTTAACTTCTTGTTTTATAAAAAAAAAAAGTTTTTCTTCTAGACCGGTTGCCTAACCAAGGTGAAAGATCCCAGTCTGCCCTATTATTTTACCTATAGCTGGAGGAAGAATAGTTGGATTCATACCTTTCCAAAGGGTATTAGTACTAGGTGAAATGCAAACAGCCTTATCCAGAATTTGAACTCAGGTTGCCAAGTTCATTTCTTACAATAATAACCCCTGAACCAACCACCTTCAAAATTGAAATATGACCCCCCTCCCCGTCTCTTTCTCTCTCTCCAAATCACCAAACTCTGCTAACATGTAATGATTGCAACAAATCTATCAGGATTAAACAAAAATTTAAGCTTCAGTTTTTCATTGAAATTTAGAATTGACCAATCAAAATTCTTTCCAATGGTATTTTGTTAGGTGTACAAGTTTTTCAAAGTCTTGGGGCAACAGAAAGTTATTCAATCACTATTTTCTTTCACTGTATAATGGATAACTTTCCAATCATTGCACATTGTTAGTGAAGCTGTAGTTCTATAAACTTTGCATTCTTTTCACAACAGTTTTCTCCCTTTTATATTTACCAGTAAATATACTACAGATACCACAAAGACAACAAATGCAAACATGCTTCTACTTGCATTTTCATAGAAATAAACCTTCTTTGTTATATCTTTGAAAATTTCCATTTAGTTACAACTTATTTTTTTTACCCTGTTAGTTGAATGTATTTCTATTTATTTGAATGAAGAAAAAAAGAAGCCTTCTAACCAAAGAAAGTTTTCAATTTAACAATATATATTTTAACTACTCAAGTGCTAAATAGAAGATTGCAGATAGTATAATAGTTATCATCACAGAAAATGGGATTTGAGAACTGTGTTCCAATATCACTAAAGATGTTTGTATTGATTTATCCTTTGGAAAGGCATGAACCACTCTAATGTTCTTAGCTATGATTGTATCTGTAGTATTAGTGTCAAGCAACCAGTCTAGGAGAAAGAAAACTCTGAATTCAAAAAGGGTGGTTGGATTTTACAACATGTCAACCCTTGTTGGGTTACTTTATGACATGAGATGTTTTGTTTTATTGATTCTTGATGGGTATACAACATTTTTTTTTCAAACTCAATTTTTTTAACTTATTTTTTTTTTATTGACCCATAGATGGGACCCTAACAGGTACTACCACTCCAGGTCAGAGGAATGGTGATGAAGGGGTACTCCAGAATTGGATTGAGGTGACTGTTTATTTAACTTAAATAAGGGCCAAAGTGGAGTGTTACATGTCATGGACTGCTCAGCCGTATTCTACAGCTAGAGTGGACAGGGCGAGAATTTTGGAAAGGCAATAGGAAGCTACTCCACTCTTTCTCAAGAACAGTCATGATAATTCAGTTTACAGATAAAGGAAGCTGTGAAGAATCATGTTCGTCTATGTCTTGAAAGAACTTGACACTTTCTGGATCTGGGGTGTCAAGTTATTCATAGTCAATACTCACAGGTTAAAATAAACCTGTAGACTATGGATGACAGCTGGAACTGCCAATTTGGTAACCAACAATTATAAAAAAAAAAACTTTTAATAAAAAAAAGAGATTTTCCTTTAAATGAACTGAAAAACAATGACAGGCAAGAAGTGATCTGTTGATGAACTGCAAAGAAAAATATAATTTTATAAAACTTTTGTCAAGTTATTCATAGTCAATACTCACAGGTTAAAATAAACCTGTAGATTATGGATGACACTGGAACTGCTAATTTGGTAACCAATGATTATAAAAAAAAATTTTTTTTAAACTTTTAATAAAAAAAGAGATTTTCCTTTGAAGTGATCTGTTGATGAACTGCAAAGAAAAATATCATTTTATAAAACTTTTCTGTCCAATGTCGTTTATATACCAAAAGATCTTTAGGGAAACCTGTTAATATTAATCCAAGATGTAAGAAAAATTATTATTTGCTTGAAGCAAGGTAAAGAAGTGGAGTTCTAAAGAATACTAATAAATCTAAAAATATTTGAGATGAAGATCACATTAAATCAACACAAAAGTATATGAGCTTAGGGCATGACTAGCAGTTAATTTTAAACCAGAAGAGAGAGAATGAAATTTTTTTTTTAAAAGTATACTTTTGGATAATCAATACTGACCAGACTTTGTCTATGAAGCAAATATTGGTTCTCTACAGGTAGGTTTTCAGAATTATGTTTATTCTCTACATGAAACATGAAATGTGCAGTAAGAATAATTATCTGTATTATTTGTAGATGAGTTTGTTGTCACATTCCAACCATCTATGTCATTTAATTATATTGTTATAGCTGTTAATATTCTTTAGCCACAAAATTATCTACATTATTGGTAGATAATTCTACTGTCATATTCCAACCATCTATATATTAATACTCGTATTCCTTAATTGTCCGACCGTTATCATCTTACAACACCCTCTGGTTAAAAATGAGAACATCCAAGATGAAATGCAAAAATGTAAATCCTGATTATCAGGTGTTGCTTATCTACTGAATTCTTATGAGTGTCATTACCTTAGTAAAATAACGGACCATTCCATTTTTATTATAAAGAAAGAAGGGAAAGAAAAAAAGGACATGCTATACAGAAAAATATAGTAAGAAAGAGAGTAGGAGAAAGATAGAGCAAAGGGATGAGTGTGTGGAAGTGATAACGCTAATCTGTTTCAATCGAACATAATGAAAGAAAGCAAAGAAAAAAAGAAAAAAGGAAAAAAGAGAGTGAGTTTAATTGTCTAAATAATTCTTGGATATGATGACTCTTGATAATGACTTCTTGATGTGACAGACAAAATCTCTTACACTTCTGGGCACTGTTAAAAAAATTGAGCAAATAAGGACCCATTTAAAAAATAACAGTAAGTGTTGAAATTTGAGATTTGGTCAATCTAGAATGTTAAATGAACCCTGTCAAATTGAAATTGGAAATTCTACTTTTAACAAGGATTATAGAGTTCCAAAATTTAAAAATGTTTGTGTTCTTCAAATAGAAAGCATTGTAAAGTATGATTTTTTCTATTGTGTTTTCATCAGTACAATCTTTATTAAATGTCAATTCTGAATTAGAAAGTTGTTTATACATATGTATGTATGTATGTATGTATGTCAATATAATCTGATTCATTTTCTTGCTTGTTACCTATGGACTTCTAAGCTAATCAGACAATCCTGGTGAAACTTGACATATGAACCCCTTTCACCTCAAGGAGTGTTTTAATGATGATGGTTGGTTGATTGGTTAAATAGGAGTACTTACACACTCCTGGAGATGCCCAAAATGTTTTAACTTAGAAAGATCAGAAAGGTCTAATTTATTTAGAAAGCAAATAAAACTGACATCTGCAGGAGCGTTCTACCACCTTCACGAAGGGCAAATAACTTTTGGGAGGAAAATTACTCAGAAAGAAGTCATTCTACCTGCAGATTCCTTGGCTGATAGTCCAATCTTAATGAAACTTGGCATGCAAACTCCTTGACTGAAAAAAAAATGAGAAGGGTAGAAAAGCTGGGGGAGGGATGTAGCACCCCTTGCTGTTGAAGGTGCCCAGAAACTTCTAGTTTAAAATTAATCATGTAAGTCTAATTTGTCCAGAAAGCAAATAAAATTGCCACCAGCAGGGAGTGGGAATTTTTGGAAGAAAATTAAGGAACTCATTCATACAGAAAGTAAATAGAATTCATTTTTATTTAACAAAATAGGCTTTAGTATATATATATATATATATATATATATATATATTCCATGAGAGTATCTTGGTCAGCCTATGAACTTTTCAGCTAACCCTTTTGTATTGAACATGTATTTACTTCTTACCACATCTTCTTTAAATTCTACTAACACTTTGAAAGTTTAACCCTAACAAGTTATTGCTATGATTTATCATAAAAATGAAACTAAAGAATAAAAGAAAAGAAGAAAATAATTATGTGCAAAATACAAGCTTTAAATATACTTTGTTAAATAAAACTCTAAATAATAGATACCTGGCACATGCACAATTTTCTACTTAATCTCAGAGGTTTGATAAAAACTTCAACGGAAAGAGATAATTTTTCTACAAATATAATATAAAAATTGATGATAGGAAAGACTCATAGTCCATGGTAGCCAAAGTGTTTGGGAAAAATGAAAAGTATTTTGTTGCATATAGAAAATAATATGAAAGCCAGAATTCTTATTTTAATTAATCAGAGTAAATTAGTTAAAGTGCCCATCTATTTTGGGTAAAAAATAAAAAAAAATCAACGTTTAGATTGCAGACACAGTGAGACTAACTGACAAATGTTAAAATTTTCTTTTGCTTATTTAATTTTTTCTAAACAATAATTTTACAACTTTGTTGTCAATTTAAAATTTACACCAAACAGTTACAGGAGGAGTCCATGTGGCATAATGGCTAATGTGTTGGATTGTGACATAATAGCAAGTGAGTTCAAATTCCAGTTATGCTATTATGTTCTGTATTAGACTAATACCCTTGGGAAAAGTATCAACCCCTTCATCCTCCAGCTATGTGTTAAATAGTACCACTACTGTTCTTCTACAAGGATGGCTTTGACATTAAATAATCCACGAAGCTTGATATGCCATTAAACAAAGAAACCAAACCAAAGAGTTACAAAAAAGTAATAGTTGCAATAAAAGATAAATCCACATAAAAGAAAAAAAAGATTTACTAACTATATTTTTTTATCTTTTGGAGTTAATATTATTCTGTGTAAAAATTGAGTTTTAAGAGTATTTACGGGTTTCGAAGGAGCTCTTATTTCTCCGTAGTTGTAGGCAAATTGTCGGACAAAGAAGACAAACACACAATGGAAATTTAATACATGTATTGACAAATATTACATAAATGTTTTTGCAAAATTTTATTGGTATTTGCTACAAGACTTATCTGAGTTAAGTAATGTTCTTGGAGTAGTGGTGATAACAGGGGTATTCTGTTGCTTGTTGGAAAGTTGATCGGACGTTTCTCGTTCTTCCTCGTAACCGGTTCAGTGATAAGTAATGGGGGATGCTATTTTAGAAGCTTCTCACCCTGGTAACAGTTCTTTTAAATGATGGTGAATGGGCCCTTTTCATATAGACTATTTGGTCTTCAGCCTTCTATAGTGTGCTTTTGTGACTTCGATTCTCCCCCTAGCGGCAGGGGGAGATAATTAACTGTGGAATTTCCAATAGTTTTGCAGAGAAATATGTTGGGTCTTTTTAATTCATTTAAGTGAAACTTCATAGACTTATTGATTCAAAAATGTTTGGTTTTCTACATTATTAGTCCTAACTAAACAATACTGCTGTGTAATATTTTATTACCCAAACTGAAGAACTATGTATAAGCATAAAATAGTTATATCTAATTAAATGAGCATAATTATTTTAGTAAGATAAATAATTTGTTATTATCTTTTAAAATCTATGAACTTATATTCTGTATGCTTAGTTACAACTTGCAGCAACATAGCTTCTAATAGTTAGACTTTATTGTGAGACATCCCTCTTAATTAGAGTTCCTATTTTCCAATGAAGAAGAAATTTCATTGCCTGTATCCAATAAGTATTTATACTAAATCTGGTAGCTTTATATCAAACTTTTTTAGTTTGATATAAAGTAACCAAATTTTGGTATAAATCTTTATTCAACACAAAGATTCCCAACCCTATTGCCCTTATGGCAAGCCCCAACCCCTTTTTATCATATGGATGCTAGAAGGTGGTGGCTGCGGGTCTACATGTCCTGGGAATGACGTTAAACTCTATCTGATGGTGAGTTTCCAGTTTTGGAGGTTTGGGGAATGTGGAGCACCCCTTCATCACCATTGCTCCCTGGACCACTCTGACCCAGAGTGGTAGTACCTGTTAGGGTCCCATCTATGGGTTAGATAGAAAAATGTATTTATAAAAAAATTGTATTATCCATTAAGAATTGATTTATTTCAAAACTTTATCGGCATTAAATAACCCACTGAGGTTGATATGCCGTAAAACAAAACAAACCAAACCAACACAAAGAAATGTCAGCATACACATAGGTAAGGCATAGACTGCTATTGACAGGTTATTGATCATATGGAAATCTGATCTTGCTGATAGAATAAAATGGAAATTCTTCCAAGCTGTAGCTGTATCAATACTACTATATGGTTGCACCACTTGAACCCTAACAAAACTCTTAGAGAAAAAGCTTGATGGGAATTACACAAGGATACTTCATACTGGTTTTTAAAAAAAAAACAAACCTGAAAGCAGCAGTCTACAAAACAGCAGCTGTATGGTCACTTACCTCTTATCTCACAAACACTCAGTAAGATGAACAAGACATGCTGGGCACTATTGGAGAAGCAGGGACGAACTCATAAGCAATGTTCTCCTGTGGACTCCTATACATGGACATACCAGCATTGGCCAACCAGCAAATACTTACATTCATCAGCTGTGTGAACACTGGATGCAGTCTAGATGATTTGTCAAGAGCGATGGCTGAGAGGGACACATGTCGAGAGAGAGTCAAGGGAATATGTGCTATCAGCATGACTAGATGAATGATATTAAACTGTTTTCTTATTTATAAACAAACTCTTTCCATTTATTAATATAGATAGCATGAAAAGCAAAATTTGTGGTTTACTTAAGAAAGAATGAAGCAATCTGCAATTTCAATTGGTACTGGAAATTATTGGTAGATTTTAACTTATTTTTATTTTATATTGTCTTGCATAGTAGCAAATAACTAGCATATTGAATGAATAAGTAAAACTACTGACTAAGTGAACACTCATTATAGAAATTATATTTAAGAATAAAATATATTTAAAACATAGAAATAAAACATTACTTTTTAAAAATTTAAACTAAACAAATGTATTTTTCAGTAAAAATGAGCAAATCAACAAGGCTGGACACAGTCTGCATGATTAACAGATTTCTGTAAACGAGTAATATTCACTAAAATAATTCTAAGTTTTCAAATTCAAGAATTGATTTGATTTGCATAAGTAAAACAAAATAACCAGCATTGAATTGAACCTATTTTATTCAATTTCTGGTTTTCCTGATAAATGTTCAAATGCTGAATTTGAAAAGAATACCCAAATGTAAATTCACAACAATCAAAATGTCTATATATTTTCTCTTGTCTGTTTTTGGAAAATAATTTTCTTTTCTTCTTTTGTGTGTGTTGATAGGAGATTATATTTTAATATCTGCATCCCATGATAAAGTTACCATGACAGCTTTTAGAGACTCTGTGCTATAGAAATACAGGAAGAACAAAAGAATATAGATTTTCTTTCTTATGAGCTTAATAAATCAGTTGTAGGATTAATGATAAATATTGTTTTGATAACTTTGATGCAATTTTTATTGTTTATTTGTCAAATAATTTTATTCTAAAAAATCACTCTCTTATGTTTTTCTGTACAAATGTCTAGATTTAAAAAAACCATCTGTTGTTGAATTGATCTTTTGATGTATCACATGAACAACACATCCCTTGATCATAAAATACGAAATATTAAAAACATCTTTAAAATTTTAAAATTGGGGATATTTTGAAATGTTTTCAAGTCATTAAAATAATTTCAGTTGGAAATGAATACCTCTAAATTTCTTCAAAATTGTCACGAGACAAGTAGCAGCCCTTTTAAGTCACTCAGATAAAGCAAAAAGTCTTCCAAGTTTTGGCCATGTCAGTACTACTGTATGGCTGCACCACTTGGACTCTAACAAAAAGCTTCAAGAAAAAGCTAGATAGGAACTGTACAAGGATACTGCATGCTGTCTTAAACAAATCCTGGAAGCAGCACCCCGCAAAATAATAGCTATATGGCCACTTACCTCCTATCTCACATACCATTCAAGTAAGACAAACAAGACATGTTGGACACGGTTGAAGAAGCAAGGAAAAACTGTTCTCCTATGAGCACCTACACATGGACTCACCAGTGTGGGCCAGCCAACAAAAACTTACATCAAGCAGCTCTTCTGTGCAGAGGACCTTCCAGGAGTGATAGCCAATAGGGAGAGGTGTTAAGAAAGAGTAATGGAGATCTGTGCTGTTGACGCAACATGATGATGCTTATTTTATCATATTTCAATAACAGTAAAATTTACTAGGGTGTATCAAAAGTATTTTCGTTTTTAATCAACTGATAGTTCATGAGACAATACCCAAGAGATCCTGTATGTTTATTGAAGCTTAATGCTCTACATATGGTAGTTTTTAATATTTCCTCTTGTATTATAAGTCATCGCACTCAACAAATGATGGCCATCCACCTCTGGGCTTTATTCCAAGGAACAAGTTACTATCCTTAAACACTGGAATCAGTTTTGGGTAGGGCAGTTAGATATTATTTTATTTCCTTCCATTTTCCAAATTCTATAAGCAACTTCAGCAGCTTTGAAGACCAGTACCTCCATATTTGTATCTGCCATTATAACATCTGAAACAAAAGGTACCGCTGACAAATACGGATAATAATAATATGATGATGATGATGATGATGATGGTAAAAGTCGTACTAATTGTAATTGGTGCCCTTAGAACATTCCCTAAGGTTTTGGAAAAGAGTCTGGATGAATTGAAAACCACAGGAAGAATCAAAACCATACAAACAAAGCATTGTTAAAATCAGCTAGAATACTCAAAAAAGTCCTGGTGACCTGAAGAGACTTGCTGTCGCTTGGCTTCCAGTGAAAGATCACCAGCTAAGGCAGGTGTGAAAAATTCTCAAGGAGTAAAATAATAAAAATAATAATAATAAACAATAACTAAAAATCTGTCATCTTTTGGAATTTGCCATTCCAGCAAACCAGTGAAAATAAAGCGAAAAAAAAAAAAAAGAAAAAAAAAGACAAATACCTGGACCTTACCAGAGAGCTGAAAAGGCTGTGGAACATGATGACAATACCAATTGTAGTTGGAACCCTTGGAACACTCCCCAAGAACCTGGAAAAGAGACTGACTGAACAGAAAATCAGAGAAAGAATCAGGACTATTCAAACCACAGCACTTTTGAAATCAGCCAGAACACTTAGAAGAGTTCTGAAGATCAGTGGAGACTTGCTGTCAGTCAGACAAGTGAAAGACCACCAGTTAGAGCTGGTGTGAAAAACTCACAAGGGGTAGAATATTAATAGTGTAGTCATAGATTTAGATTTGGATATAAAATAAGCTTTGGAGAAAAGTCTATAAAAGAACTTTTAATAAACCCTGATATACAATAATAATCATAGTAACAATCTAGTTCTTTCTTTGTTAAAATGCATATCAACCTTTTTTGGTTATTTAATACCAAAACCCCATCCTTGTAGAAGAACAGTATTAGTACTATTTAACCCATATCATATGAGGGGGTTCATACCTTTCCCAAACAGTTTTACAATTTATATTTTATGATAATGAATTGATGCATCAATGTGAAACTGACAATAATGCAACAAAAGTTTGTACTGACTTCATGATTTTAATCCAGTGTGTGTGTGTGTGTCTGTCTGTCTGTCTCTGTCTCTCTATATATATACATAACCTCATCAAACCATTCATGAAATTAATGAATCTTTTGAAAACCTAATAAAATTATTGAATGTATAAAAAGTTTGCAAAACACCTAACCACTTCTATAAACATAATCTAGAAAGGCAGGTCATGTTAATTTGTGTTTACAACTACAACTACTGATGCTGCTATTGCTATAAGGTATGGTTATTTAGTGGAAGTGAAATTGAAACTAATGATTTTTCTCATAATGTAATGATTCAAAAATGTTTAAGGAGACTTTTACAGAAGACATGAAGGTATTGCAAATACATCTTAACACACTTTCTTTTTTTCATCATATATCTATATGCTCTGTAATTAGATGAAACCAAAGAAAGAATTACATTTGCTAATTGAGACTAAAGTTAATTCTTAAAAGAAATCCTTTGAAACTTGGCAACCTCCTCTTTAGCTTATCAGATGTTGCTAACAATAAGGAGAATACAACAAAGAAGAGGTTCAATTGTCCAAAAAATGTCTGGTATGTTGTCATTGCAATTGCTAGATTGCTATTTATGTTCATACCTTTCCCAAGGTATGAACATAAATAGCAATCTAGTGGTTGTTGGTTGGTTGGGTTTTACAGCATGTCAACCCATAGGGTCATTTTATGTCAAAGACATTTTTGTTTTATTCATTCTTGATAGGTACTTATTTTTTTTAAAACACATTTTTTCTATTTAACCCATAGATAGTACTACCACTCCGGGTCAGAGTGGATCTAGGAGCAATGGTAATAAAGGGGCACTCCACATTCCCCAGACCTCTAGAACTGGAACCTCACCATCAGATAGAGTTTAATGTCATACCCAAGACATGAAGACCATCAGCCACCACCTTCTAGTGCATATATGATAAAAAGGGTTGGGGCTTGTTATAAGAGCAATAAGGTTGGGACAATCATATAGGTGCTACAGCTTGACGTAACCAACCAATCTATCGGAGGGAGCCTCTCTGATTGCTCGTCTAAGCTAATTAAGGGCCAAAGTGGAGTGCGGCATGTCATGGACTGCTCAGCCACCAAGGTTCCATCCTTAAGAATCACAAGTCACCATTCATGGCCAACAATCTAGTCGAGTTGTAGATAGTCTTTAAATGTGTATATGAAATAAGGTTTGAAGTAAACATCTGAAAAAAAACAAAAAACAAAAAAAAACAAAAAAAAAACAACATTTTTTAATGCATCCTAATATTTATTGGTTGCACTGTAACAAAATTATATACCAAATTTGATACAAAAAAAATAAATTAATTTATAAGTCTGTTAATAATACAGACTTTTTTTTTTATTTGAATTGGTGGCAGCTTGTAGATTAATATTTCTTAGTAATGACAACCGTCTTCATAATTATCATTAATAGCATACTTAATAAGTCTATATTCTGTATGACTATGAAAAGTATTTTATGATTGATTTCATAAACAACAATGCATTGATATTGAATTTTCAAGCCAATGAAATCTCATTATATTCATTTTATACAAGTTTTTATTTTAAAATATATGAATATACAGTTAGCTCTGCATATCTGTGGGTTTCACATCTACACATTCAATGAACTACAAATCAATAATATTCAAAAGAAAATGTCCAGAAAAGTTCTAAAAAGCAAGACTTGAATTTGCTGTGTGCTGAACAGCAAGTTGAATTCACACAAATGAACTGATATGTAAGCATACCCTGCTTTAGCCTTTTGCTATTTGACAGTTTTTCAGTCTCAGTCTCTCAGTCTCTCAGTCTCTCTCTCTCTCTCTCTCTCTCTCTCTCTCTCTCTCTCTCTCTCTCTCCAGCACATTCTGTTTGAATACTGTCTTGCAACTCCTTCATCAACTATTTTTATTGTGTGCAGCCTTTGTTTTTTTGTTGTTGTTTTCTTCTTTGTCTGAAATTTTGAAAGGAAACATCTTTTTTCTTTCTTTTAATTCTTCTTTATTAAATCAATACTGAAAATTTCATTAAAATACAATAATTTGTGGATTTTTGATAGCTTTCCAGAATAGGTGTTTTTTACATTAAAAATTTTAGACAAATTATTAAAAAACTACAGGTAAATAACTTTTCACACAATCACTTAAATATTTCTAGTTCTATAGAGGATAGACAAATAAATGAGATCAGAATATTCATTCTAATAGCACAAAGATTTTACTTTTATACAAGTTTGATTTTGTTTCTGAGGTGTTCATTCCCTACATGTTTATACTTGCAGTGTAAAGACTAGATTGAGCATTAAATGACTTGAAAATTGTTGATATGCCATAAAATAAAACAATTAACCAATTGGTGACCTTAATTGAAGTCTGGGTGAAAGTAAGTCTTTTGATCTCAACAATGCTATGGTCTGGATAGTCTCAATCCTTTCCTGGATCTCTAGTTCCCCTAATCTTTTTTTCCCAGATTCTTTGGGATTGTGTTCCAAAGATTATTATTATTATGATTATTATGTAATCTAGAGCTTATTTATATCATATGGGAAGATGTGTGTAGGTTATATGAAAATACTATGCCATTTTATATAAAGCACTTGAGTATTTGTAAATTTTGGTATTGTTCTGTTGAGTCTTGAAGAAATTAATAGAGACAAAAACAAGATGAAGAGATGACAATGAGTCCATAGGAAAGGAAAAAGTCAGACATGTGGTCACAGAAAAAAATATGACTTTATTATTGATGTTTCAATCTCCCTCTGGCCCAGTCTCAAAAACAAAGAGACGTGAAATGGTATTCACGAGTCATGAAGGAGAGATCCTATTGTTTTATAAATCATAGCCCAACCCCAATCCGTGTGTGTGTGGGGGGGCGGTTTCACTAACCCCAAAATTTAAATCATTCCTTGTCCTTTGTAAGTTACTCACTAACTGCCAGACTGACCCTTTTCATAAATCTCCAACTCTCGCATGAGTGTTCCCATGATTGATGCTTGCTATCAGTTTCACAGCTGGGCACCAAGTTCATTGTTGGTGGGAGGCAGGCACTACCTTACAGTATCTATGAAGAGTCCTGTAACCAATTCCCTGTGGTTTCTGTAGTCATACCCTTGATCTTAGTATTAAACTGCTATTGAGTACCAAATCCTAACAAGTCGCTATGAGATCTGATGATTAATAATGATTTATAGAGAAAAAAAAGTTTGGTGTTTATTAATTCCTTCAAGGATGAAAAGAAGAAATGTATAAGATTTATGTTAAATAATTATTTACTGAAATATTGATTGCACTTTTTGTTGTTGTTAAGAACCACTTAAAAGTCTATTAGGATATTGCCCAGACTTTTCTTTTGGATACAAATTGCAGAAAGGTTTTAGCACCAAGAATATGTCTCCAATCTTTATTTAAAAGACTGGCTCTAATTCACTGGGATACCATAGGCATTATTTAAAGTTTCCATAATGAGAAGAAGAAATGTTTCCCCAATAAACTGAGCATTGGTTGATAGTAAAAATTATATTCCTCATCATAAGGTTGTGCTGACAACACAGATACCCATGATTCTCTCTTGCCAACTGTCCCTATCAGCTATCACCACTGGTAGCTCTTCCATGCAGCATCCAGAATCTGCACACAGCTGATTGATGTAGGTTTTTGTTGGTCAGCCTACACTGGTATGTCCATGTGTAGGGGTCTATAGGAGAGCGTCACTTATGAGTTTGACTTTTATTTTTGAATACAAACAAAAGTTATATTCAGGCTCTTTAAAAATTATTTCTGAATTTTTGAGATGAGGTTTGAGAATTTGGATTATTCGGACTATTGCCCTCATCTTTATTGTTATCTGCACAACATTTCGGCTGTCCAACATGAAATACATGAAGAAGGCCAGAGGGTACACTGGCCAAAACATTGTGCAGATAGCAATAAAGATGAGGACAACAGTCCAAATAATCCAAATAATACTTTAAAAATTGTCTATATAACCTTTATTTTTACTTTTTAGATGATTTTTTTTCTGATATTAGGATAACCATATTTACACAATTCATTTCTTTTATGACACCATAGGAAAAGAAACTGATACAATATCAATTAGTGATGAACATTGTTTTAAATATTTCACTGACTTCAATAGCAAGTCATAAATATTTTTTTTACTTTATAAAAAGAAGATTGAATATAATTAAATCTGTGTGCATCTCATATTGAGGGACAGAAGATTTTGTAAATAGCTGTGAGTTATAAATCTTTATTTAATTATCATTTCATATCAGATAAATTGCTTACAGATAGGTTTTTGCTTTTCAAGGATTTACTCTTCATAATTAACTTTAAATTATGACTGCTTCTTCATCTGAAGAAACTGTAAGAAATTTTAATTTCTATGCATCAAAACTATTTTCAGTAAAATTACATTTAGGCAATCTGTTTAATGAAAGAAAACAATAGAATCAGTCCATTTTCTTTTTTTTCCTTCTTTTTTCTTTTTAAAAAAATAAAAATAAAGAAGAAAAAGTACACTGAGTTCCAAATAAATTTTAAAAACAGTAGTTCTTAGTTGGTTATAAAACTGAAACAAATATGATTTTCTTTTATTTCACTAAATAAAATAAAATACCTTTGAACTAAACTGAATTACTTAAGGCCATTTGAAATAGAACAAAGAACATTACTGTTTTTTATTTCTTTTAGATGTTGTGCCATATCAATGTTGGTATTTAAAATGTTTTTGAATGGAATCATCACAATTCAAATCTAATGCCTATGGTATTTGTCTGTTGTTTAAATCTTTACTAATCACTAATTTAATTCCCTATAAATGCAAGAAACTAAACTAATTCAATCAAATGTTTGAAGTTTTCACTAAGTTACAGAAATTGTTAATTTTGTAATGATTTTTAATATAGAAAATGAATTCAAGATTGGTAAATGTTTCATTTCAATAAAAAGAAATACACTAAACAGTATATTTCCTTCAAAATATATAATTAAAAGATAGAATCTAATTCAATAATTTTTTTTTTACTTAATCTTTAGTTTTTAGACTAAAAAACTAAAACAAAACTAAATCAAAATATCAACAATCTTTATGCTTATCATAATATCAAAATATGAACTTTAAAAAAATTTTTTTGAAATGGAAATTAAATTAAAGTCCTAATAAAAATAATGGTATATCAATAAGAGGATTTTGACAGTATTTAACATAATCAATAGGAAACCTAGTGACTGTATGGTAGCCAGATGAATGTCATTTTTATCTTCTGTGATTAGTAACGAGCAGAGAAGAATATGCTTGTATTTACCCAACCCATCTATCACAGGCAGGGTGTGACCCAAGTTCAATTTTTAAAATTAAGTACAGCCACTGCTTCAGAGTTTAATTTTTAGACTAGTGGCTGTATCAAAGTTAAAGAGGCCAGTCTGCTCTACTATTTACTCATAGCTGAGGGCAGGGCAGAAGAGATGGATTCATGCCTTTCTAAAAGGCATTAGTGCAAAGTGAAATGCAAACAGCAACATCCAAGATTTGAACTTGGGTTGTTAAGTCCATTTCCTACAATAATAATCGTTATGCAATGTGCACCTCTTCATCCTTATGCGCTTACTCAGTCTTGTTTTCCAATATTGGTGATAGAAGTTCTTGAAGAAGCTTTTATCAGAACTGTTCTGTTGCAAAACAGTGAAGATAGTAAATAAATGATTCTTCTTTTATGAAAAGCCATGGCCTTGTATCATAGCAACCCCTTTTGTTGGTAAAGTCAGTTCTGCCTCCTATCATTATATAATGGGCAAGGTCCTATACGAAAAGCTAACAGAGAAGCCTAAAGGTTAAATCATTCACACTAGCAGAGAGGGAGCCCAGCAATGGCCTATTGCCTGCGTATGGGTCAATAAAACCACCCATGAGCCGTGAAAGGGTTGCTCTTGTTAGGTTGATAATGAACAGAAGTAAGAGGGGGGCTCTGGACAGAAACCTTAATGTCAGAAAACTTTCTTCTGTATCTAGTATGCAATTATACTCTCAACTAATTATCATCCAAGCATACTTGGGTGAATGGAGAAATGTGTATGGATTGTTTATACTTTTAGAAGCCAACCAAAGAATCTTTGGGGAAGAGTTGTAAATTGTCAATGAAAGAAGAAATGGCACTGAACTGAACATGTGAATAGAACCACCTTACAAATACTGTACAAATGGGACTTTGATCCGATTTTTATAGAACAAGTCAAAGATAATGCCAGAGAGAGAGAGAGAGAGAGAGAGAGAGAGAGAGAGAGAGAGAGAGATGTTGGGTTGGCTTTGATGGGAAACCATTGAAGAGTATTGTGAAAAGGAAACTGCAGGAAATAGAGATAAGACAAATAGAGATTCCTGCTTGATGACTACAAACCACTTCAAAGCCCGGGAAAAATTGTAGAAGGAACACAGAATATGGAAATATACTTTATGTCAGAAAATGCAAATTGAACTTAGCTCAATACTCAATGGAGATATACTGTTGATCCCTTGGAGGAAGTAAAAAGGAGCAAAGAACAAAGAAGCCTTTTGTTTGGTAGATCAAGAATTATGTTGTTGACATGCATCTTCTCAATGCAGTTGTTGCTTGTTGTAGTGGAAGTTGCTGTACTTGACAGCTGACAGCAGTTAGATTCTAATCCATGTTTATATTTTCAGAAAATCTGGATACAGTTCTTCTTTTAGGATTTTTGATCCTTACTCTGTCTTTATTGGATTAATGAGGATTTCTTTGAAAGTCAAGTTAATTTTATGGTTCAGTGTTTTTAATCTGTGAATGATAAACAAATAATCAGTATATAAAATGAATTTAGTTGTTAAAAAATAAATCACATCAACATATGTATATTTGTAATTAGATAAGGTTTCATTTCAATAAAGATTAGTTGAAATTCCTTAAATCCTTTTTTTTATGGAATAAATGTGACACCTTTAAGCAGATTTAAGTTGTTTCCCAGATTAGAAGAAAAGCAAACAGAGTTTACTCTTCAATACACAGTTAATGTTTATATTATTATTGTTGTTGTTTAGTTTCCTGGCTGTAGAGACAAGACAAAGACAAGGAGTGGGTACACACCATCTTTATTGCTTGAAGGCTAATATAAAAGAGGGTGATAGTCTTTGTAACTAAGGGAGGTAATGACCCTTACTGGAGAGTTCCTATCAGGGGAATATGGGTAATATAACAATTATTATATTATTATTCATTTTTTTTCTTTTCATTTTCAGTGATTGTTAATTTTTTACTAGTATTTTTGGATCTTTATTTGAGTTGCTTTTTATTGCAACTCTCATTAGTAAGTAATACAGATCAGAATAAAACCCCAAGCCTTCAGTAAGATTTGAAGTACTAATACTATTAATGTATATATATATATATATATATATATATATATGAAGGTAAAAATGGATATTGAATCCGACAATATGTAAGAAAGTTTAATAGAAAAACAACAAGATGTTAAAAATTTTTGCTGACAGATATCTGTTTCGACATTATGAATATGTCTTTTTCAAAGCAACATATATATATATATATATATATATATAACATAGTGATGTAACAGGTGGTTTAGGAAAATAAGGAATAGTGATATGGTTAGGTCTGATTGACTGTGGATAATGGTCTCCATGGCATAACCACTAAAGCAGCTGTCACATTAAAATAGGTTTCTAAAGAAGAAGGGATATGAATTTAATCCAAAGGTTTATTCTTTGTTTCAAAACAATCCTACAATGTTTCTTGTAAGAAATTCAGATAATATTACATTTAATACTAATAATAATGTACATAAAGTAACAGAAATAAAATGAAAGCAATACTAATAAAAATATTCCTAATAATTAACAATGCTTCATATAAGAAATTTAAAAAATATTACTAGTGTGTGCAAATAAAAAAAGATGGTGAGGCAGCATAAGTAATTGCTATATTAGATTTGAATGACAGCAGCCATTAATCTCTGACTTAATTATAAAACAATAAGACAATTGTCTTATGAAGATAAGCTTCCCAAGAAAGTTTCACTAAACTTATTATTTCTCATCCCTGTTGCTTAATAACAACAGTAGAATGATGGCCTGAGAGTTGCATTAAAAACAATTGAAATAAAAATGAAAATAAATGGCCAGACTTAATAACAACAGTTGATATTTGTATTGTATTCCTGAAATTCTACTTGAATATGAGACTAATAGTATCTATATTATTTTTAAGTATGTAAAGGAATCAGAATAGATTGTTTTCAAGTTTTCATGTTATTTATCACACTTTAAAAAAAAGTGTACTTCAAGCTCTTTTATTCTGGATTAGTGATGAAAATATGACCTTGTTTACATGTCAGCTACAATTTTTTTGGCATTGAGAAATATGCAAATGAATTACTGAATGTTGCTGTAAATGATAAAAAGTAAAGGAATTTTTAACTGACAAACTTTCTGAAAATGGCTTTTAGATGACGTTCTGAAGCTTTTGACAGCAGAAAAAGAAAATGAATAAGAAACAAGAATCTTGAGTTGATCAGCATCTTGTTGATCTGCCTGTCAAAATGACATTCTTCTTACACCAAATGCATAGAACATTATGACAAACCAAAGATGAATTAAAAGAGAAATAAAAAAGAAGGTGAATAACATTTTTTATATCATTCATCCACTGCTTCAAAGAATGCAATTAATTCACTGATAACCTTTGACTTTCTTAAATAGAATCAGGAAGTGAACAAAAAATAAAAATAAAAAAACCCCCAAAAAACTAAACAATTAATGGATGTGCAATACATTCTAATAATGATAAAAAAAACTGCAAAAATGAACATGCTGTAATTGATTTGAAGCAAAATGATTGCTATAAATAGTAACTGTGTAAGTATTATTTTAGGTGATAGTGTATTTCTAGAATTTTTAATCAAATTCATTTATGATTAAAGAAAGATCTAATAAAATTAATGAAAAGATTAAAGAAAACCAACACTATGTTTTGCATGTAGCTTAAGACCAAAGTTATCCTTGTTAAAAGTATTTTTTCATGTATTATCTTTATCTATTAATTATTTATATTATTTCAGTTGATATAACTGATTATATAGAGATACTTTCTGTATAGAGAAATGAGAAACTCATCAAATTATACTGTAGGAATTATACCCCCAGCAAAAAAGGAAGTATTAGGGAACAGGAGTAGAGAATTTTCAAGTTGATTCAACAAAATATTAAGATGCATGTAAAGTTTGTAGTTTGTATTCTTTTTGAAAATACTAGAAGTCATATTTACAAAAAAAAAAAAAAAAAAAAATAAATAAAAATAATAAAGGAACAAAAAAAAACAACAACAAATAACAAAAAAACTAATATTAAATAGTGTTAAACCTAGGAAGCAATACACTAAATACATTTAACAACTAGTAAATATGCACATTCAAAATACATAGCATCACAAACAGTTCATATTGACTTTCTTAAATAGAAATTGTTTTTTTTTGTTTTTTTACTGATACATGAAAATTACTCTGAATTCAAAAGCAATTACATTTTACCCTTAAAATTGACCAATGATGGTTGAAAGTGCCTGGGAAGAAAATTTTAGACAATAAATATGTTACTTTGAACCAAACATTTATAGTCTTGTGGAAAGACAGAAGAAATTAAGTAAAAATGAATATTAAAATAAACTTTATCTATGGTTTTTAATAAAACCTGTTTACAAGAAATATGGCTACCAAAACATGGCTTATATTTTTTCTTTTAATTAACCAAAGTAACTGGAAATATAATGTATTTTTTTTCAGTCATTAAAGTTATTAAAGACAAATTCTATAATATAAATAGGAATTTTATCTTTTCAGTAATAGTATTTTCAACTGTATTATTTGGTATGTGCAAAAACTTTCATTTTTGAAAGTGAAAAAAATAAATGAATAAAAACACAATGGAAACTTTTGCATATACCTATACCTATCAAATGTAAATTTCTAGGCTACGGAGAAATCCATAAAAATGCTGAATAGTTTATGCTTGAATTTTGAGACTAATTATTAATGTACAACAATAATAATAATAATAATAATAATAATATATATATATATATATATATGCCAACCCTTTTGTATGAGTAGGTGTGACACAAGGTCAATTTTTAAGTGGAGTTTAATAGGTTTGAATTAAGAATTTTCCTTCTCCTAGACTGATTGCCCAATAAAGGTTAAAGAGCCCAGTCTGCCGTACAAGGTTAAAGAACCCAGTACCCATAACTGCAGGGAGAATAGTTGGATGCATACTTTTCCCAAAGTGTATAAGTACTATATGAAAGGTAAACAACCTCTTCCAGAATTTCAACAGTTGCAGAGTCTATTTCCTACAATGTGCCTCCATAAATAATCTAATAATAGATATAAGCTACTAACCTAATAATGCATACAACAAATATCAAATATACTTACATGATCTCTCATAGATGAAGACAAAAGGAATGTTCTTCATCAAATCTGCAGCAAAGACCCAGCATGCCACTCAATAAGTTATTTCCTGTAAAGAACTAAGCCCATTTCATAGAAATAATCAAAATGGTATCCATCTACTTTGCACACATAGTGAGCATAGATTTCATAAGTTTGTTTACAAAATTTCTCACATATAAACCTTTCTCAGTAGCTTAATAAGAGAGAGCCATATATATTTCTCTATAGAACATACCAATAAAGAATAGAAATGCTAACATTCTTTATGCAAAGAAGACACTTCCAACAATGACCTGAGATATACTAATAAGAAAAGAGTATAGACATAAAACACAGCTGTTATCAATGATGACAAATATCTGAATGGAAACCTTCAAATACACAACCTTAAGAACAGTACCACAAAAGTCAACTAACTAAAATATAAGAACAACTTCATCCTATAGCTAAACTAGGATGATGCAGAAATATTACTACACTATTCAAACCCCATAAGATCTTCTTTACTGTTTACTACAGAAAAGAAAGAAAGGAGATTTTCTTGCTTGGTTATTCTTGAATTCACACAAAGTACACATTCAAAGCATTCTATGCATTGCAAATCCATACTCTCTGAACCATCAACTGATATAAAATATACAGATCACAGCCTCCTCTGAAATGAAGTCAATATAATTAGCACTGGAAAATACAAAAACTAAAGGAATCAGTATGTATGATGTTATTGAAAAATCTCATTAGTAAACCCAGTGTGAAGAATAATGCCATATAAGAGACGGTAACAAAAATTGTATGTGAAAAAAAAAAAACACAGGAAGGAGATATAATTTCAAAAACCCAACCACCTGCAATATCCCACAATGCAACACAGCTAACAAAGAAAACAGGGCTAGACAAGGTTTACACACAAGGGGGTAAAATAAGCTATGACAGAGCAAGCCTCCAGTGGCAGACATGAAGTCTTAAAAAAATCAAAATGTAACTGGAAAGAATAAGGCAATGAAAATAAGTTACTGTAAGACTTAGTGAGTCAGTGAAAAGGCTTAGGATAATATAATAGAGAGACTGAATGATAAACAAAACTGACCAACAAAATTAATCTTGCCTAAAAAAAACTGGAGAATGGATCAGCCAATATAGTAGAACAAAGATAAAGATAAGAAAAAAAAAGAAAAAAAAAAAAAAGAAAAAAGAATATTCACTAAGAAGAGAATTCAATTTGGAGAGAAGAAAACAATATATATACTGTTAAAAAATAAAGAAAAATAGCAATGTTTTATAATGAAACCAAATTTATTCAGAATTGAAATGTAAATATATAAAAGATAAAGAAAGCTGATTAGATAAATTTCTCTGTATAGTGAAATCAACAAGTTTTTGTTTGGTTGTTTTGTGGCATATCAATCCTTCTGGTGTCATCTAATGTCATCAAGTCATTTTGATATCAGGTTGCTTATAGTACCAGCTGTTGCTTAAATGGTTACCTGTCTAAGTATTGAACAGGCTCATTGCTGCTTAATGATCAAGTTGGAACTGGTGCTTTCAATGTGACTTGACCGTAAGCTCCATATTTTATTTGAACAGATAAACTAATAATTGAAAGACAATATATTTTCTTTTTTCTTTCTTTTGATAGATGAAAGTGATGTTCCTGCATCAATTAAAATTGTGCAATTCTATTACAACCAACCTTTACTCTTTATCTTCTGAGGAATGTAGACTCGTGTTAGGAACACATTTGAGAAACCATTTAAACTTTGTATTTCTGTCTTTAGTTGTTGCTCCAAAAATATTTCTATCTACAAATGAGAAAAAAAAAAAGAATAACAAGACTTTAAAAATGTTCTTGTAAAAAAGAAAAAAGAATAAAATCCTGGAATTCATTCTTTGATTCACTGAAATAATTGAAAGAAGAATTACAAAAATATTTGCAGTGAATTATTTTCTATATTATGTGCTTTATCCTTTTCTAAGAATTTATTTTTCAGTATTAATGTCAATAAATAGTGAAGATACTGAATGAAAGCTTAATATAATTATTCTTCATTTAAAAAAAAGATATAGAGAATAGAAGTATCAGTTTAGAAATGTTAGATACAAACATAATTCATTAAAATTATACAAAATGCCATAATTTTTTTTCATATATATTTCTGTAAAAGATACTTTTAAAATGGCATCATGAAAATATCAGCATATATAATGTATCCAGACATTTTGAATCTCTTGAGAACTAATTGTGTGGCCTTGATTTAAGTTAGTAGCCAATCAGAAGGGACATTACTGCACATGCATAAACAGAAACCCATTTATGAGATTACTCAATCAGCAGTAAGATGGTACTGAGTGAGCTTGTGTACAGTGTGACCATTGCATTCACAATGGCCAAGTGAGTAAATTTTTCACATCTTATGTTTGGTTTGATTTGATTTTACAGCATATCAATCTCGGTAGGTTATTTAATGTTGGCAAAGTTTTGAAATAAATTCATTCTTAATGAATACTCAATTTTTTTTTATAAACACATTTTACTATTTAACCTATATGGGACCCTAACAGGTACTACCACTCTGTCAGAGTGGACCAGGGAACAATGTGATGAAGGGTGCTCCACATTCCCCAACCTCCAGAACTGGAAACTCACCATCAGTTAACATCATTCCCAGGACATGAAGACCACCTTCAAGCACATATATGATGAAAGGGTTGGGGCTTGCTATAAAGGCAATAGTGTTGGGGCAATCATAAGGTGCTATGGCTTGATGTAACCAGCCAATAGATCGGAGAGGGCCTCTCCGACCCCCCTGTCTAGCCTAAGTAAGGGTCTAAGTGGAGTGTTGCATATCATGGACTGCTCATCTACCAGGATTCCATCCTTAAGCATCATGGGTCATCACCAATGGCCAACAGGGGGCCCCAGTGTGTGTGTGTGTGTAGGGGGTCTTTCCCCTCTGCAGAGGTGCAGTCAGTGTATTCTAAAGCCTCAACCGACAGGGCTTCACATCTTGTGTATGGTTTTAAGATTAAAAGATCACATCAGAGGATAAGAAAACTGACAATTCATAAATTGAATAGAAAGATTTTATCTAAAAATGATTAACAAACTACATTTTGTTTCTTTGCTGCCAATAATATTCTTAAAAGAAAACTGAAAAGTGTTGTCTTGCAACTACCTGTGTTACATAGAAAATACTCAATTATCTGCCTTTGGCCAAGAGATTGATGCCAGAGGGTGAATAAATCTGTGAAGGAACTTTGTTGCTATAGAAACCAGCCTTGCATTACAATTGAAAACCATTCATATATAAAAAGCAAAGAGCATGAAATACCAATTTTTTCACAAGCAATGCCGTATAAAGACATACTGAACTGAATCAACTTTGGTTATGCTGAAATTTACAGACAGTGTAAAAAAACAACTATCTTTTACCTCATGCAGAAGACTCACTAAATTCATACTCAGACATTATGAGAGTATATATATATATATATACACACACACATTATGGAGGCGCGTGGGTTAGTGGTTAGAGTCGTGGAAAATGGACTCGTTGATTCGAGTTCAATTCCTAGACAAAGCTGTTGGCATTTCACATAGTGCTAATACCCTTGGGAAAGGTATGAATCCATATATTCTCCCTCCAGCTATGGGTTAAATAGTAGGGCAGACTGGGGTCTTCAGCCTTGGGTAGGTAACCAGTCTAGGAGAGGGATAACTCTGAATTCAAAATTCCTGAGGTCAGTCGTTGGTTGGGTTTGTGGCAACCCTTGATGCACCAATTCTTTCCTATCGACTGTGCCAAAAAGTGTGGATGGTCCAACACAAGCCTTCCCCACTATAAACAAATCACTGTGTTCATTGTGTGTGTGAACCCTCATGCGTTGAAAATCAACGACAGAGTCCATAATACACACATAAACAACAAAGACTTTTTAAAACAATGATTGTGACTTAAACACCAAAATCAATAAATAAAAATTATCACTTTTTATACATCTACACTCTTGTCACTAAAAGACTTTATCTCTAACTTATTTCTCAAAGACATTATAACATAGAATTCTTTTAAATTCATAAAACCAGCTGTTCATGTACCTTTCCTAAATGTTTCATTCTTTTCTTTCCTGTTGAATAAAATATCTTGTTGATTAAACATACATAACTTATATGTTCATTTCATTGTTTGATATATCATGATCTTTCAACATTGGCTTCTCTGAAGTTCAAATTAAAATAATAATTCACATCTGATATATTGATTAATTTGATGTTTCAGTCATGAAAATAATTAAGATCTAAGAAATGAAGTTAATTTTGTCTATTTCATATTCTTTATATAAGTATTCAATTGGACATATCTAGAGAGTTTAGATCTTTCTTATAAAATTAAAAGATTAGTTGATAATCCTATAAGAACATGACTAAAAATAGTGTGTATACTATTGAGGTAAGAAATACAAAAGTGAGACCAGCTGTTCCTTAAAGATAAAGCTTAAAGGACTTTGAAGAAAATGTGTGGGGAAGTGTTACCAAACACTGTAAAATGAAGCCAGAATAATAGAGAGGATTAGATGAAAATAAGATAACTGAAAGAATCAGCAAACATGTTATGCTCTAATAAATTTCTCAGCAGGATACTTATAGAAAAGAATACTATAGAAGAGCTTATGATTAGTTTAAGATTCCAAAATTTCATTACCTGATTTTTCTCATGGATAAAACAT
Organism: Doryteuthis pealeii; assembly: GCA_023376005.1. Lineage (NCBI taxonomy): Eukaryota > Metazoa > Mollusca > Cephalopoda > Myopsida > Loliginidae > Doryteuthis > Doryteuthis pealeii. Next base: position 59,869,668 of record CM042137.1, on the reverse strand, counting down.
TAAGTGCATCTTTTTACCTGGTTGTTGTTAATTCAATACTTAGGTAAATTAGTGGAAGTTGGTATTTAACTAAGCCATTCATCACAGATAGGATGTGACACAAAATTGTAAGTATGGAGCATCCAGTGAAGATTGGACTCACTATTCAGTAGTAATGGTGTTGGATTTTTTTATATATAAGGCATAAGGTAAATGGTCACTTCTACTTATAGACTCGCCTATAAACACGTGACCTGAGAAGGATTCTTATTGTCCAATCACTGGCACTGCTGCTGCTGCTTCTGCTGTATTAATAGAGACCCCATTCTGAGCTTATTTCATTGACATTGGATTCTCTTGGACGAAGGACTTACAAGGAATACTTTAACACCGGATTCTTATTGGCTTGCTTACTTATTCACTACATCTGGAACTAAGGATGGCTGCCAGATACTTAACAAATGGATCTGTGAGACTAGCTTGCTAACCATTACACCACAATGTGATGCCAGTGAAAGAAATATATTCAGCTCCCATAGAAAAAAAAACTAGTATCACATGGATGAATTAACAGATACAAGGTATTCCCTGTTATGAACAGGGGAATGAGAATAATTTATCCCCATAGATTGAATAAATGGTGTTGTTCAAATTTCCTGAAGATTGCCAAATATGATAGATGCCTGTAGAAAACCAGAAGGTAGGATGGCTGATACGCTGTAACTATAACAACCAAAATGAGGATATTTTTCAGAACAGACTTGTGTCTAATATTTCCAGAAATATTAGAAAATGTGTAAAAGGTGTGATTATGTGGAAGATGCTGGATAGGAAGAAAAAAGAAAGCTAGAGAAATTAATTATATAGAAAAGCTTTAGGAAAAAGGTGTTTCTCAAAAACTGATATAAAAATCTGACAGATCAATTGCCTAATAAAGCTTAAAGAGAAGAAGCCAATATGATTTCCTATGATTGGGTTTTCACTTAGATAGGTTTCTTTGCCAGTCGGTAGGATAATCTTAACTGAGGATGTAAGTATAGATATTTAGAAGAACACAAAACATATATATATATATATATATATATATATATATATATAAAACTAAAAAAATTAGCTCATAAAAAGATGTAAATCCTACATTAAGAATTATTATATCAATCCTTTTTGCATACTTTTTTTTTTTTTTTTTTAAAGTAGATATTTCCTGAAATTTCCCATCAAACAAAAAATTTGTTGATTATCTAAAATTGTAAGGATCTATGTTACAGAAGCTGTAAAATCACTGGATAAATGTTGTTCATTATTGCAAGTTACTCTTTCTACCCAAATATACAAATATTTGTGAATATTATGAATAGTTACATGAATTTTAGTGTGAATTATCCACACCTGTCATATCCTTTTAATGAAGGGGAAGGGAAAAATTCACTGTCTTTGAAGTCTGTGTACCTGAGTACAATGCAATATACCTCAGCTGAGAACAAATGCACAACTGTCTGTATTTGCCTATGTAGAAGTGCATGTTAACAAAGTTATGAACAAATGATAAAAAGACATTTACACCAGAATATAGGATTGTACATCTGAACAGAATAGATATGCACTCACAGAATTATTGTCATTTCTAATGCAGCAGACATTTCCAAAACCTTTTGCCAGAGAAAAAAAAAACAGAAAAGTTTTACACTGCACTGAACACAGAATAAGCCATATTTTCTATGATTAGAAAACTACACACATGAATGAGAAATAAAATTATTCTCTCTGTTTTTGATTATTATATTATATCCATTTCTATTATTGGAACATTTTAATTGCCTAACTGATAAACTTATAAAAATAATCTAACATTGAATAAGCACAAATAAATTGTTGAATTATCCAAGTAAATGAAGATTTAACTTTATATATATATTTTTTTTAATCTGCCATTCAACTCTTTCCATATCATTTTAATTTGAAATTCCCACATGAAACAACAGAAAGTTACTAAAAAATATATATAGATTAATATATAATCTTTTAAAATCAATTTTGTTGTTGGATATTGATTTTAAGAACAGAAATTGGTTCATTAATCCAATAATTTATGCATATATTTGAGATTCATTTTAAGCTCTTGTTTTCAATAGACAGCTGATATAAAGTTTTGTTTATTGATAATATCCAAAATATCGTGCAACTAAAGAAGGAAATATTTAAAAGTTTTCTCAAAATTACTTTTTCATTATGTACAGTGAGGATTTAATATGAAGTGAAAGAGACATTCTAATCGACATAATATACTTTGATATAAAAAATTAAAAAAAGAAATTCAATGTCTGGGTTGAACAGTCTACTTTTGAACTCCTATAAAAGAAAAAAAAAAAGAAAACAAACTTAATACTTTTATCATGTACAATATAAAACAAGTTTTATAAAACAAACTATGACTGAATCTTTTTCTTATTTTTATTTTAGAATTTTAGTAACATTGAAGAAACTTTAATATTTGAGAATAAAATCAGGTTGTCTGAATATGTTCATTATTTTTCAATGAACAATGTTATTCATAATAAAACCCCAGATTGAACTGAATACATTTAGTCGATGCAATAATTTTTTTTGTTTTTATATCAATATATTTTTTATTATTATTATTGAAAAGCAGACTGCACGATTAATTGTAAATACCTGAAGCTAAAAGTTGTTCACCTAATCCAATAATAAAGACATTATCATCTAATTTTATTTCATTTAATAAGACAGAAATTAAAGTGAATTTCTTCAATTTCTGAATAATGCACAAAAAATAAATGAATTGGTTACATTAGAGTAAAAATTCTGCTGGATACAGAAATTTATTATAAATGAATAAGATTTTAGTGTAAATTAAAGCATATAAGATCTTTATCTTTATTGTGAATTATATAAAAATTCTAAGTCTGCCTATTCAAATATTTTATAAGCATATACTCTGCATTTACTTTTGAAAAAACCCTCCACCACTATTTTTTGCCATTATCGATAGGTAATATAGCATTGATTATTATGGTACCTTCAACACATCACAAAATGTAGTAAGCTGTCTAATGGCATATATTTAAAAAATATATTATTCCTCACTGCATATATATGTATATATATATGCATGTATAGTTGAGAGAGAGCAATCTATACAAAAAGGACCTATACATATATATAAAAAAAAAGAAAAAAAAAAGAAGTTTATCTGAGAAACAACTCTCCAAGGTAGAATACAGATAAGCTTTTACCTAATTTTGTATAAAGTGGCAGGTACCAAGCCAGATTTATGAAAAAAAAAATGATAAAGTTACCCATTACCCACATATATACAACCCCTGGCAAAAAAAAAAAAAAATTGACTCACCACTCTTAGAAAACGTTTCTTCCATTATTTTCAAGCCATGTAAAATAAACCAAGCACAAATCTGAGACAAAACCTATTTTGTTGGCCCACATTTCTGGCTTCATAGACCATACCTCAAATCAATCAAAATAATTTATCTTAATTAATAATAGAGATTTTTTTCAATATAAGGTAGAAGAACATTAAGGAGTCAATTTTGAAGAAAAAAGTATATCATATAGATAAGTTTGGCTATCAAATAAAATAGGTTTTGTCTTAGATCTGTGTTTAGTTTACTTTTCATGGTTTAAAAATAGTGTAAGAAACATTTTCTAAGAGTAGTGAGCCCATATTTTTTGTCAAGAATATATATATATTTTGAAAAGGCAGCATGGAACATCAGCCTATATGTGAACTCCGATAAAACTGAATTTGTGTGTTCGAAGGAGACATCTCCACACTCAATGGTAAACTCCTAAAATTGGTGAAACAATTCACGTACCTAGGTAGTAATATCTCCTCAACAGAAAATGACATCAATGCATGCATAGGAAAGGCATGGGCTGCTTTAAACAAATTATCAGTGATATGGAAATCAGATCTCGCTGACAAATTAAAGTGAAAATTCTTCCAAGCCATAGTTGTATCAGTGTTACTGTACGGTTGCACTACTTGGATGCTAATGAAGCGCCTGGAGATTAAGCTAGATGGGACTTGCACAAAAATGCTGCGTGCAATATTGATCAAGATGTGGAAACAACACCCAACGAGAACACAGCTGTATGGCCACCTGCCCCATATCACACAAACTATCCATGTGAGGCAAAGAAGACACGCTGGGCACTGCTGGAGAAGCAACAAGGAACTCATAAGTGACGTTCTTCTGTGGAAGCCATCACATGGGCACACCAGAGTAGGTTACCCAGCAAAGACGTACACAGATCAATGTTGTGCAGAGGACCTCCCAGGGGCAATGAATGGCAAGAGATTGTCATGGATATCCGTGCTGCCAGCATATGATGATGATGATATATATATATTATATATAATCATTGGCATTGCAGTGTTGGAAGACTATATATTTCTCGTACCCCTGAAGTTACAGTGCCTTCTGTGACAGTGAAGGCCAATGTTCAAAAAAACAGCCACGACCACAGATGTTGCATGTGAAGGCTGTCCCTGAAGATTTTGGTGTGCCAGTGTTCTGCTGCCATTGCTTTCTTCTGGACCTCTTAGCTTCATGGTATAGCGCCAGGGTAACTTCAGACCTGAATAGTATGCTACTGAGAGCCTGCTGCCACCGAGGGTGGTCCTGAGCCAAATTTTCCCAGCTGGAAGGGGTCATTCCAAAGCTATATATATATATATATATATATATATATATATAATTTTGTCTATTTTAATTGTCTATGCACATATCTGGTAATATAATTTCTGTCCACAAAATATTAGTATAACAAGAGCTCTTTTAATATTCTTTATACAGAAGTTATTCAAAAAAGTTTGTACATTATGAATATCAACAGATTTTTGCTATTTCATAAAATAAAAATTATTATTCCTACTTTAGTATAAAAAGCAATTTAATAAGTTTCAAACTTTATGAATGAAGAAAAGAAAAAAAGTTTTCTTGCAAATTTTAGTAAATATTTCAACTGTTAGATTTGAAATTGTTAGGAACACCTAACAAAAATAGACTTCAAAAAAATAGAGTTGCTCCCCTTTGCTTTGCCAAAGCCGGAAGTGAGGTCTCTGCCATCTTACTTGTGGTTTACGTTTGTTTATGTTTTGAACACAGTGTTTAGAGACTGGTTAAGTCGCTTGAGAGTAGAAGCATTTTCTACCCTGTGTTAAATAAAACCTTATTAATTTTTCAACAACCTGGTCTTGCATTATCATTTCAATCCTCCATATTTTATCTGTATGTTAAAAACATAACAGAAACATAACAGAAAATTTAACTTACTACAACAACAATAATCTTAAAATCCTGTTGTCTACTGCTAACCTGATTAAAATAGATTATAAAGAAGAGATTTAAGATTTTTTTTGAAAGATCAGTGCAATCTATTGATTAATAATTAAGTCTATTGTGATTTGTCTGTGATCTGGAAGAAGAATGTAAAGGATAAAATTCATTGATAGAAGACATCTCAAAATATGACACAGACAATGATAAGAATACTTTAAGATATTTGCATTAAGAGTTTTATGGGGAGTTCTTAAAAGGAAAACATTTTAGCTTTTTTAAACATAATATTTTATTTTGCCCGTTAATCAGTTGAATAATGACATTTGATCATGAATATTCATGGATATGAATACTGAAACAATATCAGTGATTAATAGAACAATAGAAAATATCTTTTTTTTTTGTTTATATAGAATTTTAACTCAAAGATTTTTCTTGAATAAGGATGAAGTATTGTTTCTGCAAGATTGACTGTTGGCCTTTGACCTACACAACTGGAAGAATAATAAAATTAGAGTTCACAGCCTTTGACATTAGCAAAACATTCAATGCTGACATACATAAATGCTTTCTGTCTAAGCTGGTCTGACCAACATCATAGTAAAATCTCTTATAAGGAAATCTGGTCTTATTTAATGAAGTGAAGAGAAAACCACTTTTACTATTTAACAAATGTAATAAGCTCCTCACACACTATATGCATGTGTCTTTATAATATCCTCTCTTCATTTTATTTAACATATTTTAATAAAAAAATCCCTACATCTACCAAAGAAAAAAAGAAAAGAGTGTAGTTATATGAAATATACAATGTAGATTAAAAAGAAAAAAAAAAGAAAGAAAAGGTGATGGGGATTCTGATGCTTAAAATAAAAACTAGTCTGTCGTCCCCAGTAGGGAATATCACCGAACATATCCAGATGAAGTGATTGGATTGATAACATCTTTGAGTGTCACCATACCAGTACTTGTTTGGTTATCAGAGACATGATATTCAGCACCTCACTTGTATTCTGGCTGTTATTATTCTATCTAAGAATTTGTCATACATTCCTTGAAATTATTTTTGTACTTACATTGTATCTATCGACCTATCTCTCTTAAAAATACAGGGATAATTTTTTATCATATCTTATGCAATTATTCTTCAATTTTATTGAACAGAAGTAAAGAATTGGAAGATAATATACAAACAAGTTTATGTGTAAGCATATTTGAAATTACTGATTATAACTTTTTAAAATTTTTTAATTTTTTTAAAAAGAAAATCTAAAAGTAAGACCGCTTTATTAACATAATCATTTTGACAGTTCTTCATCAGTCATATTTAACCGCTTTAAAGTTGGTCACATTTTAATTTGTCCCTATGTAATTTTAATTACTTTCATACTAGGACTATATACAAAAGTGTATTTCCATATGTTTGTTTGCATGATTTCAGAGAAATTTAAAGTGAATTAACAAATGACACTGGCTACACCACTTAACATGCACTTTGCTTATTTCCTAACCTAGGTGAAAAAATTAACTATCATCTTCCTATTTGGTTACATTGTACCAAAAAAGTATGTTGTCAAGTTGGGGCTAGAATATGCTGACTGCATCTCCTGACTGCATCTCTAAAAAAAAAAAAAAAAAAAATATGGTGGTCTGGTATGAAATTAAACTGCATCTAATGGCGAGGCTTTAGATCTGGACAATTTCAGAGAAATTTAAAGTGAATTTAAAAATCAAAATAGGCAGGCTACTTTACATACACTTTTCCTATATCCTGATTCAGGTGATAAAACATCTGTTACACACACGTGTGTGTGTGTATATATATGTGGACAAACAGACACACACACAATAGTGAAACTGTCATTTTTGTTTCAAAATATCTTTAAAACATGTTAAATTTCATGCAACTGTTGAAGTCAAAAGTTACATTGCTGGTCTTCAAACTTATTTGAATATTTAGAAACTTTTAAAGTTTGAAGATATCTACATACCATATCATTGTCTACAATTGGGCATCCTATCATGGTGTAATGGTTAGCTAGCTAGTCTCACAGATTCATTACTAGTGAATAGCGAATTCAATCCTCGCTGGATGCCCCATACTTATGACCTGGTGTTATATCCTACCTGTGGCAAACGAGTTGGGTAAATACCTAACATTGTCTACAATTTGCAAAGTTGGATACACAATTTAGTAACAGGCTCTCTGGTACAGAAATCTGGTTTTGAAACTTCTTAAGTATCAATAAGTCGAGATGACAAAAAGCTCAAAATGACTATTCTGAAACTATATTAACAAACTGACACAAAAATTCAGAAATTTGAAAAATTAATTTATTTCAAGAAAAGTAATTTCTAGGAGCTGATTTTTTTTGTCAATCCAGTGTGCAAAGTAACTGTTGTTGTGGTTTATAAAGAATGCAGCAACCTGACTCAAATGTTTGTTACTTTATGGCGACCATGATACTCAGTGGTTTGAGTGTATTCTTACGAGTAATAGGTCACATACTGCTGATATTTCAAAAAGAGCAGATGAAAGATTCAACCAAGAATACTTGTCTACCACAGTGAAATATGAAGGAGAGGCAATTATAGTATCAGGGTATTTTCTTTATAAGGCTGGTACAATGTAAAAAGTCCAGTAATATAAAGTAATACCATAATATATTATCTAAGTGTAGACAGTTTTTATGGTGGAAACAAGAGGCCATGTTCCAACACACATAGACACAAAACAAAAACAATAAAATCATAGTTTGATTGGCAATTTTGTTCATGATGTTTTGGCCTGGTCAGTCATTAGAGAACATTGACTTGTTGTGGGAAGCAGTCAGACGATGAATAGAACAATATTTATGTGGTATACTTTAAACAACTATCAGTTTGCCCAAACAGCTCAGTTTTCTGTAGGAAAAAAAAAAGAAAAACAAAAAAAATAACAAAGGAAAAGCTATCCTATATGAAAACACAGTCTGTACATAATGTTGTATAATGTTGTCACATACCTCACCTATATTTGCTTGAATAAAACAGTAATTGAAAGAATTTGATTTAAAAAAATACGAATTGCCATAGGCCCAGGATATTTATTATAAATACTGAATACACTTTGCATCAATTCCATTTTTACATGAAATTTTACATGTGAATAAAATCAATCCTTTATGTGATTTAAAAAAATATTATAATCCTATCTTTATGTATCATTTACACAGCATTTATTCTTTATAGACAGTCATATGGTTTGATGTAGAGTTACCAGGTTTGCTATGTATACTGACTAAACCCAAGGAAATGTTTTAATCTAAAAATAAAATGTGTTCCCCAGGGAGAGGAGAGGAAGCTCTTATCAAGAAGGGATTTATAACAAGAAATAAGTGTGAAACCATGCTTCTGCAAGATCATACAGAATTTAAATTTCCAAAAACTTTTCCAGAAAAAAAAAAGTTTCTTTATAATTATTCACATAACTAATTAGGTTTATAGGCAGATTTTCAAGTTACAGATGTAAAATAATTACATGATATTAGTGCTTACATAGGGTTAACAATGGTGTAAAGGTTATTGTTGTAGGAAATAGACACTGTGTAACCAAGTTCAAATCCTGGATAAAGTTTGCATTTCACATAGCGCTAATACATTTGGAAAAGGTCTGAATCCAATTATTCTCTCTCAAGCTATGGATAAATAGTAGGGCATACTGTTTTTTTTAAACCTTGATATGGCTATCAGTCTAGAAGGAAAACTCTGAATTGAAACCTGTTAAACTCTTGTTACATATTAATTGGATCCCTATTACTTTTTAAGGTAGTATAGAAATCCTTATGGCGATCAGTACAGCTGATGGCCTTGAGAGTGAGTGACAATGCTTGACCTCACTCTCACCTTGCGTTCTGGGGATAGAATCGTGAGAACGGAACCCCGATAGAAAGCCCCCTTCCGGTTTAAGGTGGGCAATGCAGTTAGACAGTTGGAGTTAGTCAGTTGCAGAGTTAGAAGCTAGCAAGATGTGACTCTCTGCGCGCAGTTGTCTGGTCTGGGGTTCCGGAATAAAGTAACATCAAAAGTAAATCGAAGTCTTGTTGTTATTACTAAAAGCTAACAATGACACAAGGCTTCTGATAAGAAATGGTCCCCAGCAGAACCAGACACGGAACCCAGATAAGAAAGACCAGACCAAGATAGAAGATAGAAGACTAGACGATCAGAAGACAGCCGGAAGAATAGACCAGAGTAAGATGTAAGAAAGTATACGACGTATAGATATTTAGTGCCGTCAAAGAAAAGCACTACATAACAAATATATCTATTTGGTACCGTGACGCCGCCGCTACGTTACACTCTGCTTAAGAAAAATGACCTTGTGTCACGTCCTGCTCATGTGGAGGGGGTTGGGTAAATACTTAGGATTAACAATCTGGATAAAAAGAAACATTTTTTAAATCAATACATCTCAAGTCTCACTCACTTAAATTGAAAGATATTTCTCTCTTAAAAAAAACATGAAGATTTTGCAGAACACTATTAACTTTATAAGATAATGTAAAAACATAATTGATAAATTTCTTTTTGCAGTTAACCTTTGTAATTGTTCAGTGTAAATTTTTGATTGACAAAAATATTGTAAAATAGACATGAATTGGCTGTGATCCAAGTCTTGACCTCTAACACTGCATAGCTGAATACTTAATGTTATACTTTATTATAAAGTATAACAAGCACTATCCAAGTAAGACCAGCTGGACACTGCTGGAAAAGCAAGGACAAAGTGATGTTCTCCTGTGGACACCTATACATGGACACACCAGTGTAGGCTGACCAGCATAAAGCTACATCAATCAGCTCTGTGCAGAAGACTTTCCAGGAGTGATGACCAACAGGGACAAGTGGAAAGAAAGAGAGAGTCATGGGAATCCATGCTGTCAACACATGATGATGATGATAACATGCATTATAAGAATCCTAAAAATTTGCACAGCTTAATAAGGTTTGAATACTAATGTTAATTCTACTGATTAAATATAATAGAAGAGAGACACTAATTGTTTTTACAGCTCAGATAAAAAGCTAGGAATAAGGGGGGGGGTCTACATTTGATTTTTGTTTATCTATGACATGAGACTACTACCTATTTGTAGCATCCAACAATATAACATTTAATAATTTTCTTGAAATTAAAAAAAACAAACAAACAACATTTCCAATGCCTTACATTTTCTGACTGGCTAAAAATATTTCTTGAAATCAACCTTCAGAATCAATATGGCTTTTTAAAGAATAAAGCAGACCAAGATTGAAATAAAAAGAAAAAAATGAAAATCCAATAACAAGACATGATACAATAACGGTTTTTGTCCTGTCGTTGTATACATTTAACAGTTAATCAATATATTATAATCTTTTTTTATGCTAATAGAATAATATCCTAGAAAGGAGACAAAACAGATTTTAATATTTATCCTAGGTCTAAAATAACTATTTTAAATACAAGATATATATTAGCTTGAGATAAGCATATATATATATATATATATATATATAATATATATATATATATATATATATATAGAGGTAAAAGTATCCAACTGACTAGTATGTAGGGAATAATTCTATTTGGGATCATCAATATCTACAATACATCTACAATGCATGCTCATGTTGATGCAAACTTATAGATTTATACAAGGATTTTTATAAATCCCTAAGAGAGCTCAATGTATAATAACTAATAAATTTATTATGTACAGAGCAATATTTATATTTTCTAAGAAAAAAAATTAACAATAGCCAAATGAAGGTTTGTTAAGTTTTTCTTTCTTTGAAAAAACAAAAACAAAACAAAAACAAAAAACAACAAAAACCAAATATATATATATATATATATATATATATATATATATGAGTAAATCTTGATAAAGCTAACTATGCTTCAGTTGTTCTAAATAGAAAAATAATAGATATTATAAACAGATGAAATCCATACTTTTCTTTTTTTGGTAAATATTAAAATAATCATCATAAAGCAAAACAACACCATCTGACAAACACACACCTATGCAATCAAAATACTAACTTATTCTTAATAATTAATTAATGAATTAAGGAAATAAAATGACTAAGTAATTTAAAAAAAATCATTTTGCATTTAACTGTAACATCATCACTTTGATTTTTACATCTCTTCAAACAGATGATTTCAATATTTGCTTTTATAATATGAATGGGATCAATAAATCCATACAGCCCTTTTGGTGGGGCTTAGAATATGCTGACTGTATCCCCTGCAGAAGAGAAAGACCTCCTCATAAAGGGGTGTCCTGGGTATGACACTAAACTGCATCTGATGGTGAGGTTCGAGTTCTAGAGCACTGGAGAGTGGGAGTACCTCTTTATTGCCATTAATACCAGTCCACTCTGACCCAGAATGGTAGAACCTATTAGGTTTTCATTTATATAGGTCAAATAGATCTGTTAAATCTTAAGAAAGCACACTATAAATATAAATGTATAATATACATATTTCTATAACTTCTCAGCATGAAATAACCCCAGATGAGTTGAAATGCCATTAAAATCAATCACTCAATCAATAAGTCCATAGGCTGACAGCCGAGTTTTGATATCAAATGTTTTATATATTTGAGAAATATTCGCCTCTAAATTAAGTGCAATGATAAATTATTATATTGAAAAATACTTATACATTTGCATCATTAGACTGATTAATATCATTATCAAGTCATGCTGATAACACAGCTTCCCTTGACTCTTTCTCATACAATCCATCTCTATCAGTCATTGCTTTTGGGAGGTCCTCTACACGGTAACAGTGTCCTCACAGAGCTGATGAATGTAAGATTTTACTGATCAGACAACACTGATGTGTCCATGTGTAGGAGTCCACAAGAAAAAGGTCACTTATGAGCTTATCTTTACTTCTCCAGCAGTGCCCAACATATCCTGTTCATCTTACTTGGATGGTTTGTGAGATAACAGACCATATACATATATAAATGTTGCAACTAAAACAGACTGAAACTAATGACAACCTTATAAAGAATGAAGATAACTTATTTTCACCTGCATAACATAAAATATCTAACAGTCCCTTAACACACAATCCACATGATAGAAATAGCCAAATTTTCCTGACCCCCCCCCCTTCCAACAGTTTTCTAATAAACATCCAATCAATACTTTAAAATAATTAGCTCTTTTTCACCAAGAAGAGACCCAAGAAGACTGAGTTGTTACCATTATTCTTTCTTAGTAATTACTTTCAGTCTCTAATGCAAAATCATGGTATTTTAGTTTCTGTGCAGCTCAAAAAAGATCGGGTTCCACTTTTGTGCTGATGTACCAATTACAACAAAAAACAAGTATTTGCATTTTTCTATTCTTGTAAAATCATTTTTTTCAAAATTACCTCTAGCATGACTATAAATAACATAAGTTGTTAATTTAGTGCCTAAGAGGTCACAATGTTAAAAAAGGAAAATATTATGTTAATTCTGCATCGTATATTCCTCAGGTTTAATGGGGAAGAATTTACTGAGTGATATATAAAGAATACAAATTGATAATGGTTGCTGAACTTTTCATTACCAGAAATGTTAGGATAAAAAAAGATCAATAAGTTATCCACTATTACATGCATTTTGAAATGTTCCTTAGAAACCACAAAAAAATAAATAAATAAAAATAAAAATAAAAAAAAAACAAGAATTATTTCCATTCAGTTGCTGAAATAACAAAAAAGCTTATTTCAATTTATTAAATACTCTTTTAAGGCTACATTCAAACATTTTTTTCACATATCAATAATTCTTAATAATCTTTTTTCTAGCTTTAATTTTTTTAATCTTTGATTTTTCCCTTCTCATTTCAGTTACTACATTTTTTAAAAATTCTACAAGAAAATCACAGAAACATTGTCTATCCATACAAATTATATAGAAACAAGATTTTAAAAAATGTTTAAGGTTTTGCCATAATGTAGCAGAATTCAGGACAACATTGATATATTTCCTATTGCTGATGAACATGCACCAAAAATGTGCAGTGAATGAAGTGAGTTTTGTTTATCAAGATTTGAGTCTGGAACTTCCTATCCACAGTAAGTAGAGTAGTTACCCTGAACAGAGAGAGTGATTGATTGATTTTAACGACATATCAACCAGTCTAGGGTCATTTTATGCTGAGTGGTTAGGGAATCATGTGCATTATTTACATTTTGTATGTAGTTGTTCCTCAACAGATTTTTTGCACACAGTCCAATTGACTTGAATTAATTTTTTAACAGATCTATTTGACCTGGATGGATAGGTACTATCACTCCGAGTGAGAGTGAACCAGGGAGTAATGGCAATGAAGGGGTACTTCACACTCTCCAGTGCTTTAGAACTGGAGCCTCACCATCAGATTCAGTTTAGTGTCATGAGAGAGAGAGAGAGAGAGAGAGAGAGAGAGAATGATGAATGATGAATGATAAATAATTTAGTAATCTATGAATAACTAAGACTTCAGACTTCTTAATGTAGATTTCTTTATATGCATGCACATATTTATTTATCTTCTTTGGTCAGAAATTTTTGCTGATAAATTATTTTGGAAGCTGCCAAAAATGTTTGGAACAGATTTTGACCTTCACTTATGGCTAGTGGCTACTTATCTTGTCCATGTTACTTTTGCCAAGGTTGATTGGTTTCCCAACTATCCCTCAGTGAGAAAGCAATTTCCCCTGAAGGATTCAGTAAATAAGAATCACATTATTTATTCTTAACATTCACTACCTAGTAAAAATCAACCAAAATTCACTTATTATTATATGTACTACATATACTTTATTAACTTTATTATTACTTTAGGTGTATGGAATGTAACAGTGATCGTCAAAGGAAATGGATGGCGACCCGAGTTCAAAAGCTAGATGAGGCTCTTTTGATATTTCTATCAACAAATGATCAAATAGGATTTTATAATATAGAATTGTTTGGATTTAAGTATCCAAAATCTAAAGCCCCTGACAGTGGGGATATATTTATTGAGTAACTAGCATAGTTCCTATAATAAATTTGTGGACCTGATCTTGGTTATTGTCGTAGGAAATAAACATGGTGACCAGAGTTCAAATCCTGGATAAAGCTGTTTGCATTTCACATAGTGCTAATACCTTTGGTTAAGATATGAATCCAACTATCCTCCCTCCAGCTATAGGTAATTAGTAGAGCAGCCTGAGCTCTTTAAACTTTGTTAGGCAACCAGTCTAGGAGGAAAACTTTAAATTCAAACTTGTTAAACTCCGCTTAAGAAATTGATCATGTGTCACATCCTACTCACGTGAAAGGGTTGGTAAATATATATTATTACTTTATATTTGTGGTGCCCCATACTTATGGCCTTGTACCAAACTAAGCTAAGCTTAATAAATGAAAACACAGAATAGCTTTTCATTATGTCAGCAATTTTTTTACTTTGTTCTTTAATTTCTATGTTTTTATGTTGACTGTTTGGCTGTAAATCAAAACTGCAACTTTGAAATATAGACTTAAGAATTTCTTTATTGTAAAATGCTTTGTCATTTTCATGTAGCAAAATAACCTCTAATGCTAAACTTGATACATAAGACCAGCTGAAGTTGCATAAAATGTAAATGTGTAAAAAAAATCAATATTAAAAATATTACAACAATGAAAGTAATAGCAAGAACAAAATATAAAAGCAAGATATTGCTGAAATGTGTCCTTGACTGGCACAAAATAACCTTTGTTGAGCTTTTAGGACTATCTGAAGTCAGTAAGACTAAGTTAATCAAAGTTCACTAAGCACAATAAGTGTAAACATTAACATGTTTTGGAGTAACTAAGCAGACTTGAACAATATTTCATTAATTAACTTTATATAAATGATGATTAATTAAAAACTTTAATGGTACTTTTGTATTCTATTCTTAAATTTTCAATTAGTAAATCTGTTGTATTCATCCAATGAGGAATTTGAATAAGATATATAAATAGATCTAATATTTTAGTCTTAAATGTACACACCACGTTGGCAGGACTTAGAATACACTGACTGTATCCCCAGTAGAGGGGTAAGCCCCTTCCCCAAGTGTTGTTCTGGGTATGTCACTAAACTGCATCTGATGGTGAGGCTTGAATTCTGGAGATCTGAGGAGTGTGGAATACCCCTTCAGTGCCATTACTCTCAGGTTCACTTTGACCCAGATTGGTAGAATCTATTAGGGTCAAATAGGTCTGTTTAAAAATTATTTGTATTTGACAGGACACCCAGGAGAAAAAAACTCTTAAACAACTACACAAAAAAGATAAATAATGAATGCAATTCTCTAACCTCTAGACATAAAATAACCCTAGACAAGGTGGCATGCCATTAAAAGCAATCAATTAATCAGTCAGTCAATTAAATATACAATATTAAACTATTTGCCTGGAAAACTTAGTAAAAGGAAGTGACTTGAATCATAACTTCAATAAGTGAATAACCTTAACATTGTAGCACATGTTATTTTACAACAGGAAAAATCAATTCTGTTTCAAGAGTGATAATCTGTCAGTCATAATTAAACCTTAAACTCAAAAATAACTTTATTTTCAGAATAAACCATCTTCTGCAAAGTCTGAACATAGATTTACAAATCAGAATACACAAATGTTTAAGTTATGAAATAGTGAATAAGTGATGAATAAATGCAGCTCAGGTTACAAATTTGCACACAGTACTTTCCAAAAATAAGTAGAAAGAAACCCTTCCAATTTAACTATGCACATAAAAAAAAGAAAAAAAAAGACATAGACCATCAAATTAGTAGGTTTGAAGAGTACTTTTTTTTTCCATCTATTTTAGTTGTTTTCGAAAGTTGATGACTTGGAAAAGAAGTCCCCACTGAATATGTATAACAACATACCACTAGTTTGTAAATTAAGGTTGATTCCTGTCCCCTGAGTGACCAAGTCACCTCAAAAGAATGACAGCAGGCTATTTCAAAATTTGACAGCTGCCTTTCAGCATTAACAAACTTGCAGATACCTAGTTTTTTTTCCTTCCCTTCTTTCAGTTATTCATGAAAAAATATACCAAAGCTACTTCATAGCTTATTCGACTCATTATTGCACATTGTAGATTTTATTTTCTAAAAACTTCTCGTACAAAATTAGTTTTTCAACTTATGAATAGAAAGAACACACTTTTTAGATTGTGATCAGTTGGTAAGTGAAATGGCTGAAAATGAATTGTTGAATTTGATAAAAAAAAGAAAAAAAGAACATTGAAATAAAAGATGTTTTTATCACAAATTTATTGTTAAAGATAGCATTCAATAAAAATTGACAAGAGATCTTTGAATAATAGTATTCATAATGGAATTACTGTTCAAAATTGAAAGTTTAACAATGATCTATTACTTTGCATTCAAACTACCCTAACATTGTACTATTCAATGGAAATGATCAAATAATGCCTCCTAAAAAATATTATCAAAAGTTAAACAAAAATCCCAAAATACTATTAAAGCTTCTAATTTTTCTGAATTTTTGAGATGAGGCTTGATAAAGAAGGTTCCCGAATTCAAGAAAGTTCTTGAGTCTGACAAAAAATACCTGAAGGAGAACAGAGGGCACATCAGCTGAAACGTTTTACAGATAACAATAAAGATGAGGACAGTAATTCAAATAATACAAATAAAGCTCCTAAGTTTGAGCACATAATAAAAAGTGTAAGTGTCAAATAAAGCCAATAAGCTACAAAGATTTAAAAAGAGGATTCAGTTAAGTTATGCTTCACTGGTCAGAAAGATTCAGGTTTATCTTTTAGCAAAGAAATGTGTTTATAATATAATAGAAACAAATGTAAAGTGGTGAAATCTAAGTTGACTTGCTTTTTTGCCAGATTTTTTTCCCCTCCCAATTTGAAGAAACTGTACACTAAAAACATTTATTGTATATAATATATAACTTCCTTCAGTTTACTTGGCTTTCAATGAATCTGAAAACTATTTCTGATATAAAAATTCTTCAGGTGCTAACAAAGCAGAACATAAAAACACATGGAGAAATTGCCAGAAATTATATTTCAATTTCTTTCTTTTCTATTTGAAGAAAAAAGAATAAACAAATACTGTTATGTAATAAATCTATATATTTCCAAAAGAAATTCATACAATATTCAATTTGCAAATATATTTCTTTCTTTCATTTGTGTGTGTGTGTGTGTGTGTGTGTGAAATATTTTAGCTTATTTGCCTTTCTTTCACCCATGACTATGGATAAAATCCTATGAATCATTCATACACTTACTTCATTCTTAATAATCTCTTAGACATGTAGACTTCACCACTCACAAGTTTTTTAAATTAAGGTGATATATACAGAATTACAGCATTTTATCTCCTGTTTCAATCCAATAAGGTTCCAGCATGTTTCTGTTATTAAGGAATGTTCTGATATAGACAATATAAATATGCTAACTGATTAAAAAAACAAAAGTTTATTCATATGTGTATATGTAAATACTTCTTTTCCTTTGCTTATGAAGCACTAACAAACAAATTGATGCCCTCCCCACAAAAAAAAGTTTTTACATAAACCATTTTAAAAATATGGAACTTTTAAAAATATAATTTTTTTTAGTTGATTGTGTCAATGTTTTTAGACATGGACTTTAATTTTCTACACCAATTTCTAAAATGGATATTCCATAATCAGTCATGCTAAGGTTTGGTTTCTTTGTTTAACGGCATATCAATCTTTGTGGATTATTTAATGCCAAAGCCATGTTTGTAGATAAACAGTAGTGGTACTATTTAACCTATCGCTGGGGAGGTGAATAGTATTCCCAAGAGTATTTATCTAAAAATTAACATAATAGTGCAACTGGAGTTTAAACTCATTTACTATGATGTTGCTGTCCAGAATGTTAGCCACTATGCCACAGGGACTCCCCTGGGGTTATGTTAAGTAATTCCCCTTCATAGCATTGCTCAAGGCAATGGCCATTATTTAGCAGTGCCCATCTTCTCCAAGTAACACATTGTACTTGGGTTATGTGGTACCAGTACCAAAAAATAATCCCTGACTTGAATTATCAGATACCATATATGCATTGACATGTCGCCCCTCAAATCCTGGACGTGGTAATTGCATTTCACTTAGCGCTAATACCCTTGGGAAAGGTATGAATTCTACTCTCCCTCCAGCTATGGGTAAATAGTAGGGCAGTCTGGGCTCTTTAACCTTGGTTAGGCAACAGGTCTAGGAGAAGGAAAACTCTGAATTCAAACCTGTTAAACTACGCTTAAGAAATTGACCTTGTGTCGCATCCTGCTCGTGCGGAGGGGTTGGTATATATATATATATATATATATATAGGCTAAAGAACTCCAACTGCTATTAACCTATGAAGGAGTGGATTCATGCCTTTCCTAAGTGCATTAATGCAAACTATCCCAACCTGTATTTGAAACCAGTTTGCCAATTCCATTCTCCATGTCATTAAACATTTGGCTACCTTCACTTCTGAATTTTAAGAGAATTCTGATGATATTCAATTCCTCAACATTGGAAGTATCAAAATATACATTTGGGATTATGAATCTTTGTTATACAAAATATTTAATAATTATGGGGAATATAAGAAAATATTTTTTTTTCTCCATAAATGTAAACTCTGCATTGTTTGGAATTGATTTATAGCAAAAATTATTTCAATCTCACAGAAATATTTTTTAAGGCTAATCAAAATGATGACAACTAAAACAGATTGCTCCAGGCTTATCAAATTCATAGTAGCTGAGAAGTGCAAACCATGTAAAATATACAGAAGAATGTGTGATGTGTACAGAGAACCATGTTTAAGTAAAAAAAAAAAAATCTTTACAAATGGGCTAAATATAGTTTTGCCAATATAAACCTGAATCATAAAAGACAGTCCATGGAGTGGAAACACACTGATTCTCCAGTAGAGAAAAAGTTATGGGGTCAGCAGTTAGTAAAGAAGGTCATGCTGACAGTTCGTGGGGACATAAAAGGACTCATCACTATTGATTTCCTTGAAAATGGTACAATTGTAAATAGTGCTTCCTATTGCTAACCCCTTTGATCAAAATTCACCTTATTTATTGAATGACCTTTGTATGTATATATATATATATATATATATATATATATATATATATATAAGTAAAAAAAAAGTGAAGTCGTTGGGGTAGCTTAAAGTTGGTATCAGCCAGACAGCAAAGGAGTCTATCCCCTTTTTACTAGTGATAGACTAAGGAGATTGGGGTAGTCTAAAGTTGGTATCAGCCAGACAGCAAAGGAGTCTATCCCCTTTTTACTAGTGATAGACTAAGGAGATTGTTTTGGTGCCTGAAGTGGAGCACCACACCTACCACCAGCTCCTCACTTTACTGCACAGATCCCAGTGCTACTTATATGCTGAATTGGTGAGGGCCGGTATTAAACCCGGAACATTGTGGTTCCTAGTCGGATGCTTAAAAGATTGGAAAGAATATTTGCAACTGCATTCAGAACAATTTTCAGGAAAACCTAATAAATATTTATAAAATCTTATCTAAATATGTTAATTTCTTTTGCTATCATAGATGGCTCATTAAATTTTAATGAGGTAGTTTGAGATGTGATAACTGAGACCAGAAGAAGGTTGACTTGACGTTTCTAGTAACCTAACAAATCCTATCTATAAGTTAATTAGAAAAATCAAAAGGATATAGGAATTCAATTCAAGAGATTAATAATAATATTAACAATAATAGGTTTTATTATACATGTGACTAAATTTGATGTCAGTATAAACAATAGTAGTTTATAATGTTTATATTGAGCTATTTATTAAGTAAATATGTGTGGGATTGGAAAACAACAAGTAATGCTTCTATAGGAAACCATTAACCAAAAGAGAAGAAAAAAAAGGAAAGAAATTGGCTAAAAGTATGCTAAGATCAGTAGATAGGCATTTATGCATTTGTTACTTTGCCAATTGAGTCCGTATTTCTCCGGATACATTTAGTATAAACAGCTCCAAATTTCATATTTCTTTTTTTTTTCCCCCTCTTCTCTTTTTCTCTTTGGACAGTCATTTTTTTCTATTTGCAACCAAAATAGCCTATCTTCTGAGAGCGGGAGCAGGATACACACAAAAACAACAAAAACTTGTAAACTGTTTTGTCGGTTCTTGCTGGTTCTGATCATTGGCTATTACTGTTTTTAAGTCTCTGCTTATCTGTTCCTCTTTGGTTTATATTGTCCATTTATTCAGGGATTCTTTAATTCTATGATTTCTCTTATATGAATATTTGAGTATTAGTGGACTCATCTTGTACTTGGGCTTGCTAGAAATGAACAACACATATTCATGGTTGCTTTGTCAGATAACCTTTCATAGTTAAACCTAACATTAGTATAAATATCACAGTAATTTATAAGTAAGAATGAGACTAACTGCTTCTCCTTAAACAATGCCATTTAAAAAAAGAAAAAAAACGAGGCTGATGAACACTTATCTTTCTGGCACAGTATTCTATCTTGTGATATTAGAAACACTTCATTCTTGCTACCTGGAGAAATGGAATACTACAGTTAGATGCTTTCCAAGTTTAAAAGAATGTTCTTTATTTAATGAGTTTTGCAGATATGTGTAAAGGATCTTTCCTTTTCTAAATGACTCATTCCCTTTCTAGCAAATTCCCAGTTCCCTTACCTTTTTTTCTTTTTTACTTTTTTTTTTTTTTTATTTCAAAAGGGAGAAAAAATGTTTGTTCCCTCTTTAAACTGAAAAATTCCTAATGACTACAGTCTGAAAAAAAAAAAGAAAAAAAAGATTCTATTTATTTTATATATATATATATATATATATATATATATATATATATATATATATATATTTTCTTTTTTTCTTTTTCGAGTGTTGATCAACTTTTCTTGCTTTGTCCTAATTTCAGATGCAAACTGTTATAACAGCCAGTTTTCCTTTGGCATTTATCAACTATACTATCATCATTAATACCACTAAGTGATTTGAAAATAAACTGGTCTACTTGGCTACTACATATTATTTTCAATAGTAGCTACTTTTTAATCAGTGTCTGAAGTGGGCAGGGATCAAAATTCTTTGCCAATTCAGACCCCTTTGGTATTAGTGACAAGACAGTTACTTGGCAAGAAGTCATTTTTCCATTTTCATTCAGTAGTCTATTTACATCTACGGTATTATTAAATATTATTATTAATAATAATATTAATACTACAATTAAACTTTATTGGGAATAATTGATTAAAAAATCTTGGAAATGCAAACTGAAAAGTTCAATTTTTAAATATTCATATGAAGAGTTCTTTATTGATCCATGAGAGTAAAAGGTAGAAGTAACAGCAGCAGAAAGAATGAAATAATAACTCAATTTCCAAAAATATATTCAAAGATTAAAAAAAACAACAACAAAAGATGTGGTTAGATTCAACATATAATGTGTTTTCATGCAAGACATATTTGTTTTTTTTTTTTTGGGGGGGGGAGGAGGAGGAGGTTATAGATTTTAAATTAGCTTTTAATTTTCTTCCCCTAGAATAACTGAAACCATTTTGATGCTATATTGGTAAGGTAAAGTTACCCTTTTGTTGGATCGAACATAAGAAAAAATGATTAAAATAAAATACAAAACAGTTTTGACAATATCAAATTATATTTTGTTGCTGAGATAATGTAGACCTGAGAACTGACAAAGATACTGACAAGAGAAAAATGGGAAACTTTTCATATTCAAACAATTCTCTTTACTATAAAGATGCATACAAACTTCAGGAAAATATCTCTTTCATGATTGGTAAAATACATATATCTGTGATTACAAAGTTTAGGAGGTATGCTTAGCACTAGAAATGGAATCAGCTACCTGAGTTTAAATCCTGGATAAGGTTGTTTGCATTTCACTTCACACTAATGCTTGAGGAAAAGTTTTCCCTCCAGCTATGGATAAATAGTAGGGCAGACTGAGTTCTTTAGCCATGGTAAAGCAACCAGTCTAGAAGGAAATTTCTGATTTCAAACCAGCTTTTAAAAAAAATTGAGCTTGTGTCACATCCTGCTCATGGCAGCGGGGTTGGGTAAATACACACTATTGCAAAACTTTTTTAAGTCTTTCATTATATTGTACCAATTTCAAATAAACTATTCCTCAAACTATATAAATATTTCCAATAACAAAAGCCCTTACTATAGTAAGTCTTTCTTTAGGATACTTAAAAGATTTTTTTATTTGTTTAATATTTTTTTAGTGATAGAACAAGGAAATCACTTTTTATATTTTACTTCATTTTTCAATCATACAAGTGACTAGGATAAGTGCAATAAGTAATATTTCAAATCTAAACAAATCCTTTGACAGTTACAATATTATAATCATTTACATAAATTTCCTTGATAAATGTAGGAGCTTCTTTTTATACCATTTTCTGATTTTGTACAAATAATATAAAGAGACAACTTTCATAACACTTTATTTAAGTAGATAAAATATGATCAAAAAGTATCAAGACCAAAGTATCACTTGTCTACTTATATATAAAACAAAATGTGACTATATATATATATATATATATATATATATATATATATATATACACTTAAAAAAACTGACAAGGAAGAAAATGAGTTTAAAATAGTTTTTCAAACAAATGAAATATTAATTTCTTTTCTCCAAATAATCCCCTTAGTCTTCAACACATTTATTCCTGTGAGTTTTCCATTGGTTGAAGCACTTCTGAAATTTCTCTTTATCTGGTGTAAAGCTGTGTAGTCATTTTTCAAAATGTCAAATATATCCTCAAATATTACCTTTGAGATGAATTTTCAGTTGAAGAAACAAGAAAAAGTTGCACAGAACAAGGTATAGTATGTTTGGAGGATGCTACACTTTCACAATACTGTGTTTCACCAAAAGGATTATGTTAAAAAGTATTGAGAATGGCTTCATGGTTTTTGCCCCCCCCCCTCCCACCAAATTGGCACAGATTAATTTAGACATCTAGACTACTGTATCTTGATTACTTTATTATATATGTTGCTAAACTGTGTATATGTTTATTATATATGTTGCTAAACTGTGTATATGTTTATTATATATGTTGCTAAACTGTGTATATGTTTATTATATATGTTGCTAAACTGTGCGTATATGTTTATTATATATGTTGCTAAACTGTGCGTATATGTTCATTTGGATTTTAAAATTAAAAACATTTAAAGCATCAGTCTCAATACTATCTGATGACACAATATCATTAATATAAAATTGTGCAATTTCAAATAAGATTAAGTAATCTCCAAGAAACTGTGAAACAATAGTTGAATACCTATCCAAGTACTAAATTATATATATATATATATATATATATATAGCATGGATTCCCTAGATTCTGCCACCATTTGACCTTAGGATTCTAGACTGCATCCACTGTCCATGCAGAGATCCATGTTGACATCACTTTCCATAGATGAGATACTGCTATGCTTTACTAATCTCAGAGGCTTTCCATTTAATGTGAAAACGATACCAGCTTTGTTAAAAAAAACATGAACTTATAAATGTTCACATAGAGACAAATGCCTCTTGCTGCTTGCTCCAGGCTATGCAGCAGAGATTTGGCTTGAGCAGGTGTATTTACGATAAGTAGTGAATAAAAAAAAAAATTCATCATTGTAAACCAAGTAATTAATAAAACAATCCATGATTATTAATTCTAACAACTTGTGGATAATAACTCATTTTAGAATTCCTCAGAGTATTTAAAAATAGTTTATTTATAAAAATAAAGGATTGTCTACAGAATGTCACTCTTTAAATTAAATATTTATTAAATTTTACTTTGCTATATATAATATATATGCACACACAAACTTATACATTTTGAAACCAGTTTAACTATTACTTGTACATGAGAAATCTTTGTAATCACCAGGAGCTGAATTCACTATTCATTTCATAATGATAAACTTTATAAGAAATAATTTTCAGTTCCTTCTAAGTTTTTGTTAAATAAAAAATGAGTTGCTTAAAGTATTAAACAGCTGTGATGGATCTTTTCTCTTAAACATAATTTTTTTTTTATATAAATGAATATTAGTTGATTTACATGAAGTTCATAAAAACAATGTTTTGTTCAAATTATGAATTAACATTAATTAGATTAACCTTTAGGGTGTGGATTGCAGAAAAAAATAATTTTAGGACTATTCTAACTTACAGAATGGCTTAATTTCACTTGTCTACTTATGTATAAAACAAAATGTGACTATATATATATATATATATATTATATATATATATATATATACACACACACACACAAAAATAAAAAAAACAGACAAGGAAGAAAATGAGTTTAAAATAGTTTTTCTTGTTACAAAGAAAATTTGATTAACGTAAATTGAATGAATAGAGAAATCATCTGAAAAATTTGTGATTTTGAGTTGGCTCCAGCCATTTTCAAGAAGGTTACATTTTATTTCTATAGGATTTATATCAAAATTAACCAAATACAAGACAGAAGTACTGGGGAGTAACACATTGATCTTTTCAGAGTGCATAGATACTATACTGACCCTAGACAGAAGTGCTGGGGAGTAACACATTGATCCTAGGCAGAAATGCATAGATGCTATACTCTGAACATAGGCAGATATGCTGGGGGGGGGGTAACATATTGATCCTAGGCCATGTTTAGAGATACTACACTCTGACCCAAGGCAGAAGTGCTGGGGAATAACATTAATCCAAGGCAGAAGTACTGAGAAGTAACACATTGATCCTCGGCAGACTGCATAGATACTACACTGACACTAGACAGAAGTGCTGGGGAGTAACACACTGATCCTAGGCAAAAGTGCATAGATACTACACTCTGACACTAGATAGAAGTACCAATACCCATGTCTTACCCTGTTGGTTGGGGCTGTTGAATATGTCAACTACACCTCTGCAGAGGGGTAAGCCCCCACCCCAATTATGCAACCTGTTGGCCATGGTAGCCAAGCAGTCCATAATATGCAACACTCCACTTTGGCCCTTACTTGGGTTAGACAGGTGGTTGAAAAGGCCCCCTCCAATCAATCAGCTGGTCACGTCAAGCTTTAGCACCTAAATGATTTTTCTGACCGTATTCTTTTATGGCAACCCCCAGCCCTTTTTATCATATATGTGCTAGAAGGTGGTGGCTGAGGGTCTTAGTGTCCAGGTATAATGTTAAACTGCATCTAGTGGTGAGGTTCCAATTTTGGAGTTCTGGATAATGCAGAGTACCCTTTCATTGTTATTACTCCCAGGTCCACTCTGACCCGGAATAGTGGTACCTGTTAGAGTCCAATCTATGGGTTAAATAGATAAAAAGATAACTTTAAAAAAATGTTTTAAAAATAAAACAAGTAGAAAAAAAATAGAAAAGAAAAGATTTGAATACCCAACAAGAATCAATAAAATAAACGTCTTTGGTATAAAATATTGACATGGCATAAAATACCTATGTAAAATAAAATCCTGTCATTTCTGATG
Source organism: Doryteuthis pealeii (assembly GCA_023376005.1). Classification (NCBI taxonomy): domain Eukaryota; kingdom Metazoa; phylum Mollusca; class Cephalopoda; order Myopsida; family Loliginidae; genus Doryteuthis; species Doryteuthis pealeii. The sequence goes on along the minus strand of CM042137.1, from coordinate 59,843,790 downwards.
GGAACTATGCTAATATAATATGCTCTATTTTTAAATCATCAACATTTTTTTCTAAATTACCAATGGTCTGAATTTAACAAAAAAAAATCTTACTAATTAAAAGGAATCATTTTTGATATTTTAATAACTATTTATAAAAATTTTAAAAAAATCTTTTTTTTTTTAAATTTATTAAAATTAATTTCATATTTTACAACAACCAATAAAAATTATCTAAACAAATAGTATCTAAATTTTATGAAATCAATGCACAGGAAAATCATAACCTGTAATTGACTTTATTTGTTATAATTTATAACCAATTTCTTCCTTTTTGTTATCAGTCATTTCAACTTGAACAATTTTTGTTCATCTAGTAAATAAATTATAAACAATATAAAAATCACACATTTCATGTTTAGCATTATGATGATGATGATGATGATGATGATCTTTTAAAGCTAAAGAATTGGATTTACCTTTATTCAAATTGTTTAACTATTTTATCATTGTAATCTCCAAGCAATGACACCATGTTGTAATTAACAGGAATGAAAGAGCTCATTTAAGGTGTGTATGGATTTCTACAAAGAGTAGAGGGATTTAGAAAGGCAGTCGTAAACATATGGCAGACATGCTTGGCATAACTCCATTCCAACTCTATGTCAAATTTGATCCTATAAGCTTGATGTACTATAGATTTGGCCAGGCATTCCATGTATGCACAAAAAGAGAGAGAGAGAGAGAGAGGAGAGGGAAGAGCATAATAAAGGAGAAGAGAGAGAGAGGAGCAAATGGCATGTGCTGCATTGTTCTAGGTCTGTATTTGAAACCATGTCATGTACTCTGTTTACCCAAACAATACACAAGATAGATCCATTTGTTGTGGCCAATAACAACACTTTATATTTAGTTAATGCTAAAAATATTAGAATATTTTAGATCAATTAAATTTATAAGAAATTATTTAGTTCTTCTATCAGTTTGTGTACATAGATGCTATGTGTTTTAGCTTGATTTATAATAATAATTTATTTATTCTCCTCCTTAAAATATATATCAAAATAAATTCCCTCTATTTTTCAATGATTTCTCATAGGAAAAGGTTATACCTAACTTATATAGTGAGATAAGACTGGGGAAGTCCTGTGGCATAGTGGCTAACATGTTGGATTGTGACATTGTGAGTTCAAACTCCAGACACACCATTACATTTACTTTTGGACTAATACCCTTGGAAAAGGTATGAAGCCCATCAACCCTCCAGCTATGGGTTAAATAGTACCACTACTGACAAAGTATTGCAATTTATATTCTTTGAAAAAATAATGGCTTTCATTTGTATATCAAATTTTAAAAATATCCATGGAATTTTCATAAGTAGAGATACTACAAAGATACTACACTCTGGACCTAGGGAGAAATACTGATCTATGTGTACAAATATCTAGCATTTTTTTAATGGAAACTATGCTAATAATTCAATATAGCTGCATTTACTGCAAGGTGTTTATAACCTATTGATTAGAATGTATTGTTATAGTTTCTCAAATAGCTTTCAAAAATATAAAGACTCTCAGAACAATGTCTGATCATTTTAAATATTAATAAACTCTAAATTCAAATTCTTAAGTACTGAAGCTATATACTTTTATATTTTTAATGGTATTTTATTTTTTTTATTATTATTTACATACTTTCCTTTGATACCAGAAATAAACTCTGAAATAGGCAAAAGTCAATAAAACATTGTTAACCATTTTGACACTAGTATTTTGATGGAGTGACTTGTTCCAAATATTTGATCATCTTTAGTCCTTTCTTTTTATTTCTCATTGTTGCTATTTGTTTCTTTTTGTTTGAAACAATCATGAGAAGCCATTACCTCATTAGAGACATCAAAAATCCAAATCAATCATATTACACAGTTTGACACACAGTTTTATACGGTTTGACATAAAATTAATTGTCAGACACTTTATATTGTCACAATGTTTTTGAAGTGGTACAAAATGTTATACTTTATTTCAAATTTCACCATAATTTATAACTCTTTGTCAAGCTGGCCGAGTTAGCTCAGTCAGTAGAGCGTTCGGCTAGAAACCACAAGGTTCCTAGTTCGATACCGGTCCTCGCCAACTCAGCGTATGAGTAGCACAGGGATCTGCGTGGTAAAGTAAGGAGCTGGTGGTAGGTGTGGCGCCCCACCTCAGATGCTAAAACAATCTCCTTGGTCTAGCGCTATTGATAGACTCCCTCGCTGACTGGCTGATACCGACTTTAGGCCGCCCTAAAAAAGTAAGACAGTACCATTCACAATGAACACAGGCTAACTGCTTACTCTACAGATGCAGTGTGAGGGGAAGTCATATGACCCTTTTTAACCAATTAGAAGGCACAACAAGCAGTACCCCTGAAGCATATAAATACACCAGTATCCCCTATTCTCTCTCTCTCTCTCTCTGTCCCTTGGCAGCCAGCTAGTACACACATGTCTAGGATTTGGCTGTAATATACATATACAGTGGCCCAGCAACAATTGTGTGCCCTTCCTTGTTAGCGGTGGACAGCTAAGCACACCAACAGACACACAAAGTCCTCATGCAGCACAGCAATTCCTGCACACGGCTATACTCAACTTTGTGGCTTATTCACAGATAAAGTTCTGCACAACAGTCCTGACAGCATAAATGTGAAACTCAGTGTCTCCATAGGTATCTTACTGACTGCAATAGATGCAGGGAAGGAACTCTACCAGCACAAGAGACTTTACAGTCATACCCCTCCTCCCACATAACCATGTGCAGTGCAAGAGATTGTACGTTGTTATCCAACACACTAGGGCCATCAACCTCTCTTAATGGTTCTATCTTGTCACCAGGTCTCCTACAGCAGATCCAACAAGAGAATGCTCTTATATGTCACTCATGCAGCTAGAAAGAAACATGCTGCCTATTGCTACTAGTTCCCATCTGTGCAACCACTGCTCTAAGCTAAGGCCTAACCTTCCTATCACACCAACATGAAGCAAGGAAGCTGAAGCTCTGAGTAGCAAACTTCTTTTTCCTTTCAACTACTATATGACTTTTGGGAAGTTTGGAAAATAAGTAATACCCAACTTCTCATCCACACAACATATGCTTCCAAAAGAAATATTTGTCCATCCAACAAGTACAACCTTAAACACCAAATAGAACCCTTTGCCTAACGGACTTTCCTACTTTTAACTCATTCATTAATACACCTTTTCACTGTTTTTAATCCTTGTTTGTCATTCATTTCTTTACTTTTTATCATCTTCTGTCTCCTCCTTGCATTACCATGCACATAATATAACAACAAGTAGTGTATAAACAATAAGAAACTGCTCTATTTCCTATTTGGTGACAGATTTACATTTTAATGAAAAAAAAAATACTTAAAAAAAAAATAAAGCAGGAGAAATGTACATAATTTTCATTTTTCTTTCTAAATAAGAGTTTAGACATTTAAAATAAAAAAAGTTCTATGATGGTTTTATTATACAATGACTTATAAAAATACAAAAGAAAACCTTGGAAATTAAAATACAAAATTGTTGAACAGAAATAAAATAGAACGTTAACGTTTTAAATTACTTGTTATTTTTTTTAATTACTTAAAAAAATTAATTTAAAAATTAGCATTGACACTTTTAACATTAATGTCTTTAAAAAAAATCAAGAGTTCTTGATTTTAATCTCTGAAATGTTAATAAAGATAAGTTGAGTGAATGTTAATCTAAAATGAATGATTAGCATAAAACATTTAAAACATGATACCTGAATCAGCTAATAAATTGCTCGTTTCTTCCTTTTGGGTAGAAACTGAAATAATTTGGCACATTTTGTTTGTTAGGTAAAGACTGCCAAACATGCAACATCAAATCATCAAAGTTAATAGTAATTCATTTTATCTATGCTGTCTAGAAAAGATGGAAAATGCCTCTGCTATTTTCAATACAACAAAGACCCAGTAAATATACAATAAGGATCACATCTTGTTAGGTATTAACATAAAAAAAGGACATTACAGCAAAACCTTTGTTAGCTCAAAAGAGATAATTATTAAATGGTTTGGTTTAATGGCATATCAACCTTTGTGGATGCAAAAGCCATCCTTGTATAACAACAGTAGTGATACTATTTAACCAATAGCTGGGGGGGGGGGGATGAGAAACTCCATAACTTTCCCAAGGGTATTACTCTGAAAGTGAACGTTATAGCCTGACTGGATTTTGAACTCACTATGATGTCACAGTCCAGCACATTAGCCACTGGACCACAGGGATCCCCCCACTATTAAATGCTAATTACAGAGTATTTTTCCTTATTTACTTATATGCAATTAATTATCATATAAATCCAGTAGGATGTGGACCTGATATCATTGGCTGCCAAATGTGATTTTTAAGTGAGTAATATTTAATGTGAACAAACAAGTCGATATTTTCTTTTACAATTTCCAATGTTAAATTTTCTTTTAGTTTTAGGTATTATTATAATATTCTGAAAACATTTTAACCCATTTACAATGTGTTGATATTTAAAACTTGTAACCTTTTCTTTTTGTTAAAATGTATATTAGTATATTTGAAATGTTAAAAAAAGGTACAATTTGAATTAAAATTTAAAAAAAAATGACTAATTGTGTCTCTCAGTGAATATCATTTTAAATTCACATTTTATATTAGAAAGATTTCATTGAGCTAAAAGCAATTGTTATAAAAGAATAGCAATTAGTTTTTTTTGTTTTTTTTAGAGAAAAAAAGATTCAAGTTCAAGTTTTAAATAGGAATTTATATTTCTGTTAACAATGTGTGTTTTATAAGAATGAGTGATTGTTTCAGGGAAAAAGTCTCTTTTGAAATAAAAAATTAGTTTGTAGTAATTAAATAAAACCAACATCAAAATATGCTTTCACAATGAATAATTATATTTTATTTTTTTAATTTAAATAGTAATATCAACTTTGGTATAAAGACAGTTTGAATCTGCAAGCATAAAATATAACATTTAGTACCATAGGTATTCTTAAAATTTTCCTTATTTGATTTTCATTTCTCTTTTGCACAAATTGTTATAATTTGAGCAAAAGAGAAATGAAAATCAAATAAGAAAATTCTTCATCAGTCCACAGAAATGAAACAATGACTCCAAGTGTAAATATCTTCCCTACTCAGTTAAAAAGAACTCATCTTGACAAATATTAATCATTTTGATACATAATTTTACTGATTCGAATGTAATTATGTTAATAATTGTTTCTCTTACAATTATTAAAGGCAATTTAATGCAGTAAGTGGCCTGTAAAGAGGAGAAGGGGATATTTGTTAGAGATATTTCCTTTGGGAATATATATGAATTACAGTTACCTAGGAATAATAATCTCAAATAATGATGGACTTTACCAACTGATGAAGAGGAATGATTATCAAGCTTCTAGCGTTTCATTTTCTATGCATATATAGAGGTACATATTCACATACTTATATTGAAGCAAAATACCAAATTTCAGATGTTTACTATAATATCTAACACACATTATATATATATACATACATACATACACATTCTAAGAAAAAAAGTAGTTCCTGTATGTAATAAAGCAGATTATTAAAAAAATATCTGTGGTTGCTCAGTTATTTGAATACTTATTGCATCCAGTTGGATGGGGGAGTTCCCATGGCATAGTGGGTAACATGCTGGACTGCAATATCATAGTAAGTGCACTATTATGTTCACTTTCAGACCAATAGCATTGGGAAAGGTATGATCACCCTCATACTCTCTTGTTCTTATATGGATTGCCTTGGCATTAAATAACAGATGAAGGTTGATATGCCATTAAACAAAGAAACCAAACCAACTGGATAATAAAGACGTATTCATATCTAATCCTAATAATTATATGGTTTCAAGTAATTATTTCTATTTAATGATAGTCATTTGTTTGCACATAGATATATCATTTCAAGTAACTAATAATAATCCTTAGTAAATAATTAAACTGTAGTTTAACAATATTATATTTTTCAACTATTGTATCTGATAAATACTTCAAGATTAAAACTTAACCATTTAATGACAAGAATTTGCCTTTGGTACGTATGCAATTAAAACAACTTTTTTTACCTTAAATAATCCTGATAGTTGTCTTAATTTGTTTGCAAACTGTTTTCTATTTCCTATTAAAATAGTTTCAGGCACATGTTTAATGAGGCAATTGATAATTAATAATTATTAAATGCTTCATTAAACATGTGCCTGAAACTATTTTAATAGGAAAATAGAAAACAGTTTGTAAACAAATTAAGACAACTCTCAGGATCATTTAAGGTAAAAAAAAAGTTGTTTTAATTGCATACATACCAAAGGCAAATCTAGGAAATTGATTTTAATATCTATATAATTTCCTATAAATAATTTCAAAACTATGGAAAAAAAATTAATACATGCCAAAATAGAAATAATATAAACTGCAATATGAATAAAGAATAAATATAAAGCAATAAAAAGAATGTTATTAAACAAATTTGATAATGTTCTTTTTCAAAATAATTTATATTTAGTTAATTTTTTTTTTTCAAACAAAACTTTTTTGAGCATTTTGTAAAGAATCTTTTTTGTCTCATCTTTTTAAAATAAAATTACAAAATTTTAATAAATAAAAATGCTACAATTTACAGTTTTATAGTATGTATTTATCCAACCCCTACACATGAGCAGAATGTGACAAAGTCAATTTCTTAAGCAGAGTTTAACAGGTTTGAAGTCAGAGTTTTCCTACTTCTTGACTGGTTGCCCAATTAACGCTAAAGAACCCAGCCTGCCCTACTATTTTATTCATAGCTAGAGGGAGAATAATTGGATTGATACCTTTTCCAAGGGGATTAGTGCTGTAGGAAATGCAAACAGTCTCATCCAGGATTTGAACTCATGGTCACTGAGTCTATTTCCTTTGATGATACACATTACACCACACACCTCCACCAGCTTTATAGTAGATAAGATTAAATCAATTCAATTCTTGGCAACAAATATAAAAGTTTGGATGAAGGGAAATTTTAATAAGTATATGTATCAAACCTAAAAGATAATATCATCCTTTTCTGAACTAATTTTTTAACATTTGGGATAAATTCAGGTAAATTAATTATGAAATACTTGAATATGAAAAATATATTGTAACATTGTAATTTATCTGAATTTCTGACATGAAGAATTATCATTACTATAAATTGATTTATCCAAAATGTTGTTCTCATTTTGTCTGTTCTAGTCAGATTTTGTTCATTGTATCCTCTGGCTTTCATCAGGTATCTGTCATATTCAGTAATAGAATTTGGAATTTCAAACTGAACACACGGAAGTAGATTGTTCTCATACCACTGTCCATGCTAGAGGATATTTTGTATTTGTTAATTTGTCCTTGTCATGCTACTTCTGCTTGTTCCTCTGAAACAGAATAAATTTCACTACCTGACCCAGAGATTGAACTCATGACCACCAGGTAAACATCAACACTTATATCCATGAGATCAGGTGGTGTCATTTTCTAATCTTAAATCTAATGTCAGTTCTTTCCTATTCAAAGACTTCCATGTGTTCACTTTTCAATGTCCTTCCAGTCTTACTTTAAGAATACTAAACAGTACTAAACTAAAGTATCAATGAATACTAAATAGTACTAAACTAAGGTATTAATTACACGACTATCAAGTGAATTCCATACTTGGATGTGATAACTCTAATGGAGGAGGCAGTCTTGAAAATCCCCAAGACACAGGCAGGTGGAAAGTGAACCAAGCCTCCCAAACTGAAGATCTCAAGCAAGGAAAGAATAGCTATAAAGATGCAGAGTGATATTAATATAATCATACTATCAAGCGGACAATGGAAATACAATAGTGGTGGTAGACAAGTTCAGAAAAATTGGCATGTCTAATTCAAGATGGTAGCAATTCAATGCTAAAGAAAGATCCAGCCTTGAAAACTGAGCGGAAATTGCCATAGATCCTCAACAGAAACTGGGATCACTTCACATGAACTGAATACAAACAGTTGAATTAATAATACAGTATGCTACCACATATATATGATTTCTCCAAATGTTACAAAGATGATATTCCATAAAGGCCATCATCAATTATCAGGGCTTATCATGTTGCACATTGAGCAGATTCTTGATAGATATGTGACTATAACAACTAAAACCAGGATTAATAAATCATTGTATAATTATATTGTAGGTAGATATAAGTTATAAAAAAAGACTTCTTTTTAATCCTAAAGGATAATAAACTAGTGGTTTATAATTAATTTGGATTATGTAATAAAAGGCTTTAATTTAATTTTAATTTCATTTTGTAGTCTGTTATAAAGAAATTGTAAATAATTATTCAACTTTTGTTAAAAATGTTAAGCTAATAGACGAAATGCAAACCAGTTTCTTTATACAACTTAGAAATGTCACTATAATACTATATACAGATTAGATTGATTAATTGATTTTAATGGCATGCCAACTTATCTAGAGTCATTTTATGCCTAGAAGTTAGGGAATTGTGTTCATCATACATTTATATTTCCATTTTTTGTAATTGTTTCTTAAGAGTTTTTTGTACAGTTATATATCAATTATTCCTATCTACAACAAATAATTATATGGTTTCAAGTAATTATTTCTATTTGATGATAGCCATTTGTTTGCACACAATCCTTAGTATAGCTTCAAGTAATTATTCTTAATAAAAAATACTTTACAGTTATATAGCATCAAGCATTCCTATTGAATACAAATAATTTTTTAAACAGATCTATTTGAGCCATAAATAGAACTTTAACAGGTACAGCCACTCCAGGTCAGAGTGGACTTGGGAGTAATAGGAATGAAGTGGGTATTCCACATTCCTGAGATCTTCAGAATTGGAGACTCACCACCAAATGCAGTTTAGTCTCATAACCAGAACACCCCTTTTTTTGTTCGGGGGAGGGGGGGGCTTTCCCCTCTACAGGGGATACAGTCAGAGTATTTGAAGCTCAGCAGAAAATACAGGTGACAATACTTTTGATTTATAAGTTAAATACATAGGTATTTAGACTTAATTGATACTTTAAGATATGCTTGTTTATTTTGTTTTCTTTTATTTAGACTTCTATGGTGTAAATAGCAGAAAACAAAAATAATCAAGCTTTTTTTTTTTACACAGTTATATCAAATTATGAGGACTGACAGAACATATCATGAACCTTTTACTTATGTTCAGTGGAAATAAGATAAAAGAAGGTTATTTAAAGCAAATATACACATTTTCTAAGAATATGAATGTTTACAGTAAAAAAAAAAAAAAAAATGAATAATGTATATAGATTGTACATTCATCTTTAGTGTTTGAAATTAGCAAATTTTTAGTGTGCCAATTGTCCGTTTATCAAAGAATATACTTTGAAGATTATTAAAGTGCTTTTTAAGCACAACTAAAATGTGGGCTTGATGGCCTTAAATAGATTTATGGAATGCAGAGAGTTATCACTTATTATTTTTGGGCTGGAAAATGGTTATTTATAAATTGTTAATCCAACCCTCTGAATTTTCATTCTTTTGACATCTCCATTGTATAACAAAAAATAAAGGAAGATATTAAAAACAACAGGAGTTGCCTGACTAACTATTCAAGAGAGAAGTCTCCATGGCATATTGGCTAATGTCCTGGACTACAACATTGTCATAAGCAAGTTCAAAATACAGTCATACTATTACATTCACTTTCATACTAATAGCCTTGAGAAAGGTATGAACCCCTTTTTATCCTTCTAGATATGGATTAGATAGTACCACTACTGTTCTTCTACAAGGATGGTTTTGGCATTAAATAATGTTACATATTAATTGGATCCCTATTACTTTTTAAGGTAGTATAGAAATCCTTATGGCAATCAGTGCAGCTGATGGCCTTGAGAGTGAGTGACAATGCTTGACCTCACTCTGACCTTGCCTTGCGGAAAGGGACCGTGAGAATCGGAAGTGATAGAAGCCCTTCCGGTTTAAGGTGTAAGGAACTCAGTTAGTTGCAGTTAGTCAGTTGCAGAGAGAGTTAGAGTTAGGATTGAAGCTAGCAAGATGTGACTCTCCGCGCGCATTTGTCTGGTATTGGGGATCCGGAATAAACTAACATCCAAAGTAAATCGAAGTCTTGTTGTTATTACTAAAAGCTAACAATGACACAAGGCTTCTGATAAGAAATGGTCCCCAGCAGAACCAGACACGGAATCCCCAGATAAGAAAGACCAGACGAGACCTGTAGAAGATATACCAGACCATTAGAAGACCAAGATAGAAGACTAGACGATTAGAAGACGGTCGGAAGAATAGAAGACCAGAGTAAGACGTCACAGAAAAGGCACTACGTAACATTATATCGATTTGGTGCCGTGACCAGGATTTTGGGACCAAGACGTTGGTCCAGTTGTGTTTTGATTTTTGTCAGGATATTGTAAATGGCCCTGCAGTGTTGTTTTTTGTTGAAAACTTGTTATCATGTAAAATTGATGTATGCATGGGGGGAACCAGACAACCGCGCAGAAAGAGAGAATAGAATTCGAAGTAATCTAGAAAGTACCAGAATACGGTAGAGCCTCAAAATGGAGAGGCAAGTAAAAAGTAAATTCATAATTAATTATGAATTTAAAATGTATGATTATGAGGGATGTTACATATTAATTGGATCCCTATTACTTTTTAAGGTAGTATAGAAATCCTTATGGCAATCAGTGCAGCTGATGGCCTTGAGAGTGAGTGACAATGCTTGACCTCACTCTGACCTTGCCTTGCGGAAAGGGACCGTGAGAATCGGAAGTGATAGAAGCCCTTCCGGTTTAAGGTGTAAGGAACTCAGTTAGTTGCAGTTAGTCAGTTGCAGAGAGAGTTAGAGTTAGTCAGTTGAGAGTTAGGATTGAAGCTAGCAAGATGTGACTCTCCGCGCGCATTTGTCTGGTATTGGGGATCCGGAATAAACTAACATCCAAAGTAAATCGAAGTCTTGTTGTTATTACTAAAAGCTAACAATGACACAAGGCTTCTGATAAGAAATGGTCCCCAGCAGAACCAGACACGGAATCCCCAGATAAGAAAGACCAGACGAGACCTGTAGAAGATATACCAGACCATTAGAAGACCAAGATAGAAGACTAGACGATTAGAAGACGGTCGGAAGAATAGAAGACCAGAGTAAGACGTCACAGAAAAGGCACTACGTAACAATAACCCACAATGGTTGATATACCATTAAACAAAGAAACCAAACCAAATCTTTCATTACCAATTAAAAAAATTACCTATAAACTTAACTAGTAACATTTAATTAAATGTGGATAATTATTTTAGTAAGAAAAATCATTTGTTATTTTTGTCTTTTGACATTTCAAATTTTAAATTCTGTAAAATTATTTACACTTAACAGAAATATTTTTCCTACTGAGTATTATTGTTAGTAACATCTTTTCTACAATGATGGCTTCAGTATTAGATAAATCATGAAGGTTGATATACCATCAAACCAAACCATTCTAGATTGTAGGTATTTACCCAACCTGTTTGCCACAGATAGGATGTGACACAATGGGATGCCCAACTATTCATAGATATAGACTAAAACAAATTTCAAATGTTTTGAATGCAAAGTAGAGAAATCTATAATTCTGTGGGTTGTTTTATCTAATCAAGCAACTCCTCATTGTGAATAGATAAGAGAATATTAGAAAATAGGGTTACTGATAAAACTCTTTATGCAAAAGCAAAAACAGAAAAAAGTTGAATGTTGTTTAAAAAAAAATCTGTTCATTGAATAGAATGCTATTTCCTTTTAAGATGGTTATTATTTGGAGCGCCTCTCCTAGCACGCTAATAACAAAGCACAAGATTTTCTTTTTTATTAATATCTCACTTTATAATCTCTAAAGGACTGACTTATTTCATTGTAATCCGGGGGGATCCATTTTTTCCATATTAAATGTATATAACTACGGGAAGAAAGTCGTTGGTTTGTTTTTTCTTCTTCAATGCAGTTATACAACAATTGTTACTACTTTAGACATTACCTTGAATGTTTTTAAATAAGTAATTGAGAGCAAGAAACAACAAAGCTATGTTACTGAATATTTCGGGACTTGTAGCCAGCGTTTAAAAATGTTTTCTTTGTATTCACAGACAATATACATCTTTTTCTAGTGATATCCCCAAACATCAATTTTCTATTTTCTCCACTCCATGTACATATCATGAACCTTTTAACAATAAAAAAAAATATAAGGGGATATTTTTAACTTACTTCAAGTAAAACATATCTTGAGGTTAACAATTCAAAACTTGCTAGGCATTAAGATCTCTCTTGCTGATGTATTTCTGAATTTCTACAAGTTTCCCTATTTATTTTCTTCCACTTGCAATTTGCCTGAGACCTTAGATTTTTCACCTAAAATAATTTCTATCAATAGAAATTATGCAAAAGAAAAAAGAAATTCTTTTTTCATAGCATTTTGTAAATTTTATTTTAACTTCACAACTGTAGTTTTTTGTTTTTTTTCCCAAATTTTATTTTGTTTACTTTAGGATTCAAAAACTGAAACTGACTGCACAGTCTGACAGTAAAATAACAGTTCTTAATAAATAGAAGTAAACGGATCAAGCAATTAAATGAAAAAGTTATGAGATTATTTTATATTCTTATATAATACAGCAACTTAAAAAGAAGACATAATATAGGAAGGATTCTATTTTAATGTCTGTGGAACTAAGAAAGCAAGTGGAATATTCAAGCCTTTGATGAGAGAGAGAGAGAGAGAGAGAGAGAGAGAGAGAGAGAGAGAGAGAGAGAGAGAGAGAGAGAGATTGTAACAGAGGAATCAAATATTTTTTGTTTTTTTTATGAGTGCTGATTGTAATGAATGTTTCTTTCTCTGACTTTGATTTTAATCAATTGAAGATCCTGTTAAGGCCAGTCATTGTCTGCTTATTGCATTTTTTTTCTCCTTCTCTGACATTCCAAGCAAGGTCTCACTGGTTTATGTGGCTGAGAATGTTTACAGCTGAAGAAGAATTCCAAGTAGAAGTGTTCTACATTATTGTTTTTTTTACTTGTTTTTATTATTATTTTTTTAAAGGAGAAACAATAAAAACAATAACAACAATAAAGTTTTATCATATTACATGGAGAATTTGAAAACCCAACTGATGGTGGAATGAATGGCAGCAATGGTGTTGGTTAGTTATAATGTTATTTCATTCTCATAAACTTCATAAAGAAATCCCCTTGGAGTTGGAACAAGTGGGAAAGATGAGTTATCACTTCCTCTAATCATTGATTTAAAAAATATAAAAATAATAATAACATGTCTACAATTTTCCTTTTGTCTTTTTTTTCTCTTCCAGTTTCTGGCTTAATATGTTTTCAAACACATTATTTTATCTTCCTGTGTTTAGTTTCTTTTAATGTGAACTGTTTTATTTGAAATGCAAAATATATCAATTTCTCTCATTTTTCACATCAAAAATAAAATAATTACTTTAAAATTGTTTGACAAAAATGAATTAAAAATATAAATAATAATTTTACAAGTCTAATTTTGTGTTTTATATTTAAAATTTTGCCAGCCATACATATTCTTCATATTCCTCTTTCTCATTTTGAAATAAATAAAGTATTAATTATATTTATATATCAGTAACAATAAAGTCAACATAAACCTTTAAGAATGTTAGTCTGACCCATTTGCCACAAGGAAATTAACTGCTTATAGTAGCTCAAGTAGCTATGATTTCATTGCTTCAGACATTACTTAAAATTGTTAGCACACAAAAATGGCATGGGGTTTTATATTGCACTTGTAATCATATAGTGGTATTGGGAAACAAAGGTTTTGTTTTTCTTTTAAATATATTTTTTAGGTCTTGTGACAATGTTAATTAGTGCCTAAATACTGTCCAAATGTATCTGATCATCCAATTTTCAAATTGTTTCATTCAATATTAAATTTACATTAAGTAATTAACAGATCATCATCACTGGTGGTGGTAGTAGTAGTAATAATAGAAGAATGGTAGTAGTATTTGTTGTTATTTTCATAATTTTTATCAGGATTACATTAAGTAATCTAAATATTTACAAAGACCAAGTTTGAAAATACAAAACCATCAATATCATTTTTGCAAAAGTCATAAAAGATTTATCAGAGATTCCATCTAACTTAATACTGTGAAAGAAAATATTCAGATTTCTTTCTGTATTCCCTGATTATTTTATTCATTCAACAAAAAATAACTGAGCAGTGATAAATTTAGCACTAGGCTACAAAAGATTTTTATCAGTACTTCCCTTTTTTAGTATTCAAGGTACAATATAGAGTAAAAGATAGCCTGATCCTTAGCAAAGTTAAGAAGTTATTTTTCAGAAATGAAATATAATGGAATATTTTTCTATGTTGAAAAATAAATATTTGAAAATAAAATTGTATTAATTAAAGCTAAAAATTATCTATTTCTTTATAAAACAATGTTTAGCATTCTGTTGGATCATTTAAAGATAGAAACTTCTAGGTTTATCTTGTTTTGATTTCTTTGTTTAATGACTTATCAAACTTTGTGGGTTATTTAATACCAAAACCATTCTTGTAGAAAAATAGTAGTGGTGCTATCTAATCATAGATGAGGAGATGAAGGTATTCATACTTTTCTTAAAGGTATTAGTCCGAAAGTGAACATAATAGAGCAATTGGAGTTTGAACTCACTTACTACGATATCGCAGTCTAGCATGTTAGCCACTACACCACAGGAACCACCCTAGAAGCTTCTTGATGTTATGGTTGAGACAAAGTAAAATGTAACATGGACGAGAAGAGAAGAGCAAAATTTGAAATCTCAGTAGACAAAGCACTGAACACTGTGAAACAATGGTAAAATCTTACTAACACCAGAGACATGTTTATACACAGATATATTTATAAGATATTCGCATCTAAGTTAAGCTTAGTAAATAACTATATTTATAAGATATTGGTAAATTTAGTTAAAATACTGGTTAAATTTCCAGTATAGATGTACAAATGGCACTGAGTATATTCTCTCTGAAAAAAACTTTACTTATTGAAATGGTGAAGAAGAAAACTTTTTTCTTAAATGTCTGTCTTTTATTCTGTATTCAAACTTTACATTGCTTTTGCAACTTTGTTTTTTTATTTTTTTGTTGTTGTTGTCTAGAAACAGCTTTTCTCAGTAATACCACTCCAATTTCTTTAAAGAATTATAAGGAGTGTCCTGTGAATTAGAGGCATCCAACTTCTGTTGTATTTGGTGCTGAATTGAGTCCATGATCTTTACATTGCAATTATCATTCGCTGTATTAAGAACGTTTCTTCTCCTGTGCCAGTGCCACATTTCCTTCCGATAGAACTCCCAGTTCTATCATAATGACTGACCTTTTCTCTCCTAAAGAGCGCTATCAGTCTGGGCACTGCCTTATAATTACCATATGATCAGACAGTATCAGAGTCTATATCTACAACTAAGCTCCACTCATTACTCAATGCCACAAAATGTGTTACAATCATGTCAACCTACTTGCTATAAACCTGACTTGTTTTAATCCCCAATTTTTTTTTTATAGATTTGATAGTTTAAGGTTTGTATAATGATTATAAACTAAGATTTTTAAACATCAGGTATAGCTACCTAATAATGTGTAGCTGCTCTCTATGTCTGAATAATGGCAGCTACCAAAGTTTACAAGAAGCTAGAGTTGTGTGGATATATCTGTCCAGGCATGTTCTATGGCTGTCTATAACTGAGTTGCATTTATTATGTGTGGCTGCAGGGAATTTAGTAAGGTCTGCAACATGTCCCCTATATACTTAATCAGGTTTAAATGTGGTAAATAAAGGGGCCAATGGAGTACCTAAAAGTCAGATGAGTAGTCTTGGAACTAGTTCCATGTTACCTGTTTATGATGAGTTGGGTAGCTGGTAGTTATCTTGCTGGAAACAACTGAGCAATATGGCAAGCATAATAGTCTGTAATAAAATCTGTGTTACACCTGTTAGTGGTTATTGTGAACTCCACAGATCAAATCCCATACCATTATAGAGCCATCATTAGCTGTGGACTGCCTCATGCAATCTTCTCCACACACAGATTCAACCATCATTCTGAAACAACTGGAAATATAAAGAGTCTTGAAGTGGTGGTGGTGAGGGACATCTTTCTGACTTCAATAATTATTTCATGGTCAAATGGGATAAATCCTGTCTGCATCCAATTGATGCCACAGCTACACTGCCTCTTTATCAATTATATCTCACATACCTTTGATTGAATCCATTTCTATAAGTGGAGGAGGGTGAAAACATCCAGTGTACTACTGTGTCTAATTGTTTTGCACTTCAATTTAATAATAACATATTTTAAAACTTTGTAGCCACTAATGAATCACGTAAAATCTATATATTACTATGCTTGTACCTCTGTGTGTCATGCCTTGTCATCATCTCAGATAAATATTCGACAATTCCATTTTGATTCATAAGATATGAATGCATATGTTCAAATATTACGCCCTGTCAGCACCTCAGATAAATAATGGACTATTCCGTTGGGATTGTGAGTAAAAAAGGGAAGAAAAAGAATGTGCTGACATCAGAGGAGAAAAAGAAAGGAAACAAAAGAAATATAGAAAGAAAGTAAAAAAAAAAAGTGTGAGCGAGAGGAAGCAGTAGTGCTTACCATCTGCTTTAATAGAATTGGAAAAAAGAAGAAAAAAA
The DNA here is from genome assembly GCA_023376005.1 of Doryteuthis pealeii. NCBI lineage: Eukaryota > Metazoa > Mollusca > Cephalopoda > Myopsida > Loliginidae > Doryteuthis > Doryteuthis pealeii. The sequence continues at coordinate 59,826,984 of CM042137.1, read as the reverse complement.
GTAGGAGAAAAAGAAGGGAAAAATGAATAAAAAAAGAAAAATACATAGATTAATAAATGAATAATTGAAAAAGAAATAAAGAAAGAAAGAGTTGAAGAGCTTATCACCTGCTTATCATATGGAGAGAGAGAGAGAGAGAGAGAGAGAGAGAGAGAGAGAGAGAGAGAGAGAGAACTGATTTTAGTAGTGCTGTGGTCTGGATGCTTTCAATTCTTGCTATAATCTCCAATTCATTAAGTCTCTTTTCTTTGGAGACAGTTCTAAGGGCCACAACTATGATTGGTATTACTATCACCTTCATTTCATGAATTTTTCAGCTCTCTGGCAAGGTCCAGCTTTTAATCTTTTTTTTTTCCCCTGCATGGTCTGTTGGGACAACAAAATCCACTAGATGGCAAGTTACTTTCTTTTTGTTAATTAAAACTAGGTTTGGTCTTCTGGCCTGATTGGGTGATTTGTTTGTATCCCAAAGTCCTAGAGAATTTTATGCATCTTTGGCACACACTCAAGCTATGCCACAACACATAATGATTTATTATGTACTTATCTAAATTACACCTAAACCGTTATATTCATAGCATGTGGACCAATTCTCAATGAATTAGTGTACACACTATATTCTATATATTAATAGGCTTATACCTTCATTTGTTCCTTTGTGTATTCCTTGGTATCATACACATTCTGACAAAAAGTCAAGAAAAAGGAATGGAAATTCAGCTTTGGCTCCATATTTAATATTGAAATCTTTGTGCTATTTTTTGAAACGTTTATATAACACCTTCTCAATAGTATTATCTGCGTTATTCGGACTATTGTCCCCATCTTCATTGTTATTTGTACAATGTTTCGGCCGATATACCCTCCGGCCTTCTTCAGGTATTTCTTGTCGGACACGGGAACCTTCTTTTCGTATTCGGGAGCCATCACGGAACTTTGAACCTAACCCTTTATTTATTCCACGGGGGTATCCTGTTCTCATTCCGCTAACCATAGCTGGGGTCGGAGTTGTGTTAATTAATTATTTTTCTAACTGCTTTCACTCTGAAGAAGGCTGGAGGGTATATCGGCCGAAACGTTGTACAAATAACAATGAAGATGGGACAATAGTCCGAATAACGCAGATAATACTAATCTTCAAGCCTCATCTCAAACATTCAGAGAAATAGACCTTCTCAATAGTATTAAGAATTCCACTCCAGTTAAATCAAGATTATTATACTTTTTACATATTGAACTATTTTGCAAAACCTCTTAAGTATTTATATCAAACATTGTAATAGTTAAATTATCATACGTGGTATATCCCCAGGTCCCAGTAGTTACCATTATTACATGAGACAGTAGACTTTCTTCCTTAATGAGAATAGATTTTTCTTTTTGTATGTATATTGTTTTTAGGTTAATAAATAATGAAATTACTACAATAGATATCATTAAATAGTTATTTAAAACCATAAACTTAATCATTGATTAGATTTTTGTTATATAAAAACATACATATATAATAAATTTAATAACTATAATATTTAATAAATCAAATTTGAAATGTTAGGGCTTTTCAGAGGCAAGCATTTAAGAAAGCAAACTTTAATCTAATTAATTTTATTGGCTCATATCTTTTGATTACTTAATTGGTCTGAAATAAATCTACATGCTTAATATATCACTTTATATTACATTAACATTATAACCATTATTTGTCATTCTTTCAGAATATAGTGAATGTGAAAGTGTCCATGGTGTAATGGTTATCATCATAGGAAAATTAAAATCCTGGATGAGATTGGTTGTATTCCACATTGGAAAGCTATATATTCAACTATTCTCCAGCTATGAGTAAATCGTAATTTAGTCTGTGCTCTTTAACCTTGATATGGGAACCAGTCTAGGAGAAGGAAAACTCTGAATTCAAACCTGTTAAACTTTGCTAAAATATGACCTTGTGTCACAGAGGAGTTGGGTGAATACATACTTTCAGAGTATTGTTTTATTGCAGTTCAATGAAACTTTAATATAGACAAACTATCTGCCATTCTCATGCAAAGTCTACTCAAGCAAAATTGTCTAAGTATACAGTTACTATTGAGTCTACTAAAAGACATAAAAAGTCATAAGTTTTTAACATCCATAACAACAATTCAAACAAATTTAACAGAAAATCAATTAAAAAATGTAAATAAATATCAAGAGAAATTGTGAGCTCCTCTTTTTGAACCCTTGCTTAAAGTAGTCCTATATACAAATGTAGAATATGTTATAGTATATACAAAACATTGTAACTTTTGAACTTCAAATTTAATCCATACAGCTGTTTGAGATTTGTTTTCCTTAAATGTTAACATCTTTGTAAACTGGCCAATAGATCAAGTAATAAAAATCTCATAAAAATAAGTAATAAAAAAAATCAAATGACTAAAGAAAACTTAGATAAATCTGATGGAGTTTCTTAAACTAGAGTCAACTGGTCTGTCCTCACCCCCCCCCACACCACTGTTGGTGTCTCTAAAATAGTTACAAAAAAAAAATCAACAGTAGCATGCTCCCATTCCATGCTATTTTTATCTTCTTTTTCATCATCTATTTTTCACTCTTCTTTTGATGCTATCTAAATTACTGTTTGACAACTGACATACAAGTTATGTTTGCATGTCTTTTTTGCTGCACCTGTAGACATTTCTCATCCAAAATTAGAGCATAGAACACACAACAAACTATGACTGGATGACCTAGCAATTTACATGGTGTTTAGGCATAGAAATTTTCTCATAAAAAGCTGTAGGTCAAAGAGGATAACTTAAACACCTGATAATAAAGCCTGAAAATGCAGCCAGTTGTTACTTGTTTACAAAATTTATAATAATGATTATAAACTGGAAAAATCATTCACAAATAGCAAGAAAGTATAAATAATATCGATACCAAAATACAAAGCCAAATATAACAGATTTATTTAAAGAGATGATGATAAATATTTTTGGGAATTAGAGTAGAGAAAGAAAAACATTATAATCTTTATTCCCCTCCAAAATTTCCAATAACCCAGTATATCTAGTTCTAATGGCCAGGCTATTTGAATCCTAATAACAATAATTGTTACAAATGCAAAGAGTGAATGAATGAATGAATGAACTAATTTATAAGATGTAAGTGGCAATATATGAACATCTGAAACTTGTGCAAATTCAAGTTGATTGAAGTGGCTAATCAATGGATACATTGGCATAAATGATGAAAGGAAACACATCTGAAGAGTGCAATGAGTGGATGTCAATTGCCAGAAGTGAGTGGGTAAGGAATATCAGATATCAACACTATACATGCACAAGGAAAGGATTTTGACACAAATGGGTGATCTAATGCATAATGTTATAGTATCTGTGTATAATTAATATTTTCTAAATTCAGTGTTCATTCTTCAGATTTCACACACACATAAAGTATGTGTGTGTGTGCACATACTTTATGTTAGCAGACAGATGCTAATAAGACTATCTAGTTATGTTAAGATAAAAATATAATCTGAGCTTATACTTCTCATTTTAAAATTATTATATAAAATATTTCTAGAGCATTTATTTTTTTAATCATATTTGATTTCAATTTTAAAAAAAAAGAAAAAAAAAAACTTTTTTTCAATAGATCTTTATTACATTTTCTACATAAATAATTTTTGATTATTTTTAATTAAAAAAAAAATTAATTGTATTTGAAAACAACCCTTTATTTATAAATTTTTAGGGACAAAAGTAAAACCTAAGAATTATTTTCATAATTCTAATTGTCATTCAAATAAAAGCTGACTGTATATTAAAAGGTTTTGTATACAGCATTTCAGTTTGTCTGACAAATATGACTATACAAAATACACAGAAGTAATTTCTACTTTACACCTATATACACATAAAATGATAGCTGATACCTCTTTGTAATTGATGAAATTTCAGAAATAGATAGATCCTTGGTGACTTTTTAGCCTTTACTAACTGTGGCGAGAGAAACCACGAATGTAGTGGTTCGAAGCGTGCACGACTGTGTTTGGCATGCAGAATGAGATCAGAGGCGAGTGGGGAGATTGAACTCACATCCTCCTGATCGTGAGTCGTGGCCTGACGCATGTGAATTACTAAACTGTCCAGAGTGGCCCGGATGTGAAGGATTGACGCGTGTGATTAATGTCACATGTGCTGCATGGGCAAATCAGAGTAAGGAGCCTGGATGAACACTGTGTATTTAATGACCAGCCCTCACAAATCTGGGAGAAAGCTTGCAGTAGCATTTTGGCTGTTGTGATGAGTGGACGATAGAAAAGATATTTTGATAGTATTGGTGAGAAGAGTGCAGCATTGCTGGGAGAGATTGTTTCAGACTGAACACTTGGTCAGTTGGGAGAGTAAAAGCATCGGACTTAACTGCCCCCCCCCCCAGAGAACGTTCTTATTAGACTAACATCATACATTTAATGGAACAGGTATAAAATTCAACTACTATATACACATTTCTCTCTTCTTTATTCCTTTATACTCCTTTAATACACTATCACATTTCCTCTATTGAATATTGTATAGAGCTATATTATAATCATATTCACTTACACAAATATTTATAATAAAAAATCAATGTATGTCATTTTTATTCATTGATGTACATAATTCTACAAAGAGGAGTTTCTCAAAAACATTGAATATAATGAATGTTATTTTGTTTACTCTTTGTTATGATAAGTAAAGGTTGTCAACAAAATAGGTCTTTTGTCAGAATTTGCCTTCTTTGGAATAGTTTATTGATCAAATACTACAAAGCATTATCTCTTATGGTTTGAATTTAAATAGTTCACTAGCCATATTCTTAACTATTTATTTTACTGGGGCAGCTCTTACTAGGGCAACACATAAATATAAATAATTGCTGAACCTTCTCTCTCTTTCACACACATGCATGCATGCATTATTGTTAGATACACAATGTCTTTAACACATGTAAAACATACCATATCTAATACTGTGCTCAAGTACAAAACTACATATGTACATGATAATCTACAATGTATACATGAGACAAACAGATACAGCTTCTCTTATAAATGCAATTTATAGTCTACTTGACTGTATCATCAATAGTTGCTATTTCCATCCAGTTAATGCTGGGTTCATATACACTTAATTGGTGTTGGCTTTCCCATGAATTCATAAAATCCATAATTCTCATGTGTAATAATTTCAAGAAAGTCAGTTACATGTGTCTATTGTTACAAAAGTGTATATATCTTCTAATTATTAATGTCAGTGTGTCACATTTTTTCAACTTTACTCCCAAAGGCTGTAGCCCAAAATATAATACCATTTTTGAATTAGGCTAACTCCATGAGCAAATTAAAATAATACAGGGTGAGTCCAGACTCCAAATCCTAATTACTGTGATTGTTTTCAGCAATTTTTTACATGATTTGTGTGATAAATATTTTGTATGATAACAGTTTTTATAATTTGGAAATAAATTTGGCATTAGTCAAAATTAATTGCGAGATCCAGCAAAAGTGCCCCATGAAATAGAAATAATTGTTTTTATAGAAAGTAAGGAACTATGTACATCAAATTGTTTTTAGATTAAGAGGCAGCAAAATAATTACCATTGGACTTTTCAAAGGTTAGCTTAGAATAAAATCTGATATATACTCAATGCATGATGTGTTATTGTTGGGCCGAAGGTCCAATCAAGACACCTCAATAGGAACTTAATTGCCACTGAATAGGGCACCTTTCAAGCTATATATATATATATATATATATACAGATACAGATATACTAAAAGTATGATTTATAGAATTTTTAAAAAACTAATTCAATTAGAATTTTTAAAAATACTTATGTATTTATGAAAGTATCTATAATTTGGAAATAAATTTGGTAATAATCAAAATTAATTGTGAGATCCTGTCATGAAATAGAAATAATTGTTGTATGGAATATAAGGAACTATATACACACAGAGATACAGATACACTAAAAATATGATTTATAAAACATTTTTTCAAAACTAATTCAATTGAAATTTTCAAAACTTCTTATGTATCTATAAAAGTTGTCTTTAAACGCTTTAATTATATACTTATTCTTTTTAAATAAATTCAGTGTTATCATTTACGCGGGACACTGCTGGAGAAGCAAGGACGAACTCATAAGCGAAGTCCTCCTGTGGAAGCCAGTGTTTGCCGACCAGCAAAAACGTACGTTGATCAGCTCTCTGCGGATGCAGGATGCTGCATAGAGGACCTCCCGAGAATGATGAGCGATAGGGACGGATGGAGAGAGATTGTCATGGATATCCACGCTGAAAGCGCGACATGATGATGATATCGAAATAGAAGTATAAGAATAGGATATATTTTCAATGAGTAATTTCCACTTATAAATGTAATCAGTTTGAGAATACAATTTACTTTTTGTAATGTTATATTTAGTCAATTTTTAAAACATTTTGTTGTTATTTTTGTTATGAATAATACATATGTTACTTCCTTTTATCAGAATAAAGTACAACTCATAAAAAAGACACCCAAGGATGGTTGGAGTAAATACTGATCAAAACATTGTAATATCTAAAGCATGAAATACAAAAGAATTATTGTATTTCATATCATATAAGATCCTCCCAATTTACCTTTAATATTACAGTATTATAGTGTTAGGCTAGTTCCAAGTACTGGTAGTCTATGGCATCTGAATAAACATTAGCCTACCAGATGCCTTAACATATAAGACCATTTATTTTTGGTTAAAAGTGAAGGGGAACATTATATGTCCTTTGATATGATATTTCAATCAAAGCAATACAATGAGAACAACACTTTGTCTAAAAGCATATGAGTGAAAGAAAATCACATTGTATTATATAATCTTTACAATATAAGGATCACACAAAAGGAGGAAATATACAAAAGTATCTAACATGTCAATATCTGACAAAAGAGAGAAATATAATTATTATTACTATAACTTTTGCTAGGATGAGAACGTAGTTTCTATACACATAGACTAGGATCAGAATGTTACACCCAAGCAATTTTGCTTAAGATCATAGTATAGTATCTGTACCTAAAGAACTCTGATAAAGTATCTTAGGTATTTTTGCTTCTCAAAATGCTTTTAATAAAATGATAAATCTGAATATTTGTTAATAAAAAAATTAACCTAATATAAATGGTAATCTGTAGTAAAAATTTAAAAATAGATGCTGTCTGACATTGTACTAAATTCCTATAATAGTAAATAAAAGATGTGGTTGTTTCCTTAATCTTTGAGCTCTTTTTGAAGGTACAGAAATTTTTGTAATTTTTTTCTTTTAGATAATCTTTATAAATGTAAAAATAAAGACATAACAAATCTTCAAAAATGTCAGCTAAAATATTCTCTACATAAATGTAAACTTTATGTTAGAAAGCAGAATACAATCACAAAACATTAATATAATATCATATGCAATTTCTTTGGTTCTACAATAAAATCCTGACAGTTTGTCAAATTCCAAGTTTCTTCTTTTGTCTTTGTGTATATAAAATTAACTTCTTGTTCATTTACATAAAGTCTTTCCCGATGCAAATATTGGAAAAATTTCAGTCAATATCATCTAAAGCTAGATATTCACTTAGACAAGTCTTAGATATTAATATTTTTCTTAGACAAATAGTGACAATAGTACACTATGTATGTAAGTCAGTAGTTAGAATATAATATTTCCAGATATTAACTTTTATAACTTAACAACTTACAAGAAGAAGATTCTGATTTCAAAACACTGCTATTATAACTCCTATAACTTGTAGGATATGTCATAGCTAGCATGTGTATAATCATTAATATAATTAAAGAGGAAATGAAGAATGTATTGATCAAAAATCAAAATTCAAGAAGGTGAATATGCAGGTAAAATGATTATAAAATTAAAGTATATGGGATTTCTTGAATAAAAAATATTATCAAATCAAAGATGGGATTGATCAGCATATACTGAAGTAATTAAAAAAAAAGAGAAAGAATTGTGAAAATCATTTAGTAAAAAATCATGTTTAAAAAAATATTACAAATATTCTCAACATAAATACAAGCTTCATATAAGAAAGTAGAATACAATCATACATCATTTATATATTATATAAATTTTCTTTGGTACTATTATAAAATCATAACAGTTTGTCTAATAAATTCCAAGTTACTTGCTTTATGTTTGTGAATATATATATAGAATTAACTTCTTATTCATTTCCAGTAGGTTGCTTCTCTATTTTTAAATCTATTCAGTCTAGTTTTAAGGTTATAGATATTAGGACCATTATTTTCAAAATCAACCCATGCAAGCCACACACAATGTGAGCAGGATTATTAAGTTAATGAAAAGTAATAGAATAATTTTATTACTTATAAAGTAATTCAAATTTTAGCATCAGTGATTTTAATTTTGGAACAAACTAAATCTGGCACAATATTATATTTTGGGGACATTTAGTGATGATCAAATTCAATATTAATAGCATACAAGACAAATATAATAACTATATATATATATAATATATATATATATATATATGATAATTTGATTGTACGTGAAAGATACCATTTCCTATTTTTAATGCAGACAGGGTATATAATTTAGTTGCTACTGTATTTAACATTGATCAGCTCTGTGAGTATACTGGATGTCATGAGGAGGATTTACCAGGAGCAATGACTAACGGGGATGGGTGGCAAGAGAGAAATCTATGCTGTCAGTGTAACATGATGATGACGATTGTATTTAAGATGGAGATGATGAACAAATAAAAGAAACGGCTTTGTCATTTATTTTGTACTGAGTACAAGAGTTTACTGTCATTTTTGTACTTTTACAATATTAAAATGGAGGTATTTGATACAGATAGTAAGAAATATGTAAATAGCATCTTATGACCAATAGTATAAATAATAGCAATGATTCTCATAACAAGAACAATTGCAAATTGTAATTAATTAATCAATAAAGTTCATTTTAGGAAACAATTACAAAAATGAAACTAAGAAGACCAATTATATAATATTGTTTGAAATGTATGTCTAAGAGATCATGCTGAATGCAAATTTATAAATATGAATATATATATATATATATATATATATTATTTTTTTTTTAAGTCGACGGGGTGGCCTAAAGTCGGTATCAGCCAGTCAGCGAGGGAGTCTATCCCCTTTTCAATAGCGCTAGACCAAGAAGATTGTTTTTAGCATCTGAGGTGGAGTGCCACACCTACCATCAGCTCCTTACTTTACCGCACAGATCCCTGTGCTACTCATACGCTGAGTTGGTGGGGACCGGTATCGAACTAGGAACCTTGTGGTTTCTAGCCGAACGCTCTACCGACTGAGCTAACCCGGCCCCCTTATATATATATATATATATATATATATATATAAAACTATCAGCTGGATTATTCAAGCATAGTTGTATTCTATATATTTGAATTTCAAAAACAAAAATCATTTTCAGCTAGTATTTTTATGAATTTGCTTATATTTGATCAATGGTTATGATAAAATTTTCCCTTGCAATGATCCAAAAATTATGGTTTATATTTAGTCATCTCATGGATACCGGACTACAAGACATATGAGGCTGAAATAGTTGAGCCAGGTTAACAAAACCAACCCATATTTCAAACCTAGTTAAAGGTAGCATAAACTTATCTGAAAGAATTATGGAAATTCCTGTCTTTAACAGGACACAGAAGTTGTGGAGGTTGCTAAGGATACGGCATATAAATATCAGGTAAGCATATCCAAGACTTAAAAGGTCTATTGTATTTGTAAGTGATAAATCATAAATTGAGCCATTTAGAGATTTAGTAACAGTGTTATTTATGAGAAAGCATGTATATTTATATTTCAAGTGAGAATAGTTTGGTGAGGTAAGATATCTGACATCCCGCAAGGATAAATGTTGAATAGGTGTGTGGAGAATATTACAATTGCAGACATTATTGTCAGAATATGAATTTCATGTGTAATATGTATATAAATTAAAAAGTTATATACAGATGGAATAAAGAAAAAAAAAAAGAAAAGAAAAGATTAGCCAGATATTCATCAACCAGGAAAGTCATTTCAAGTTTCCAATGATTAAATTGAATGAATGAGCAAAAATTCAATTGAAAATGATTTGTGGCCAGTACTTGATAGCACCATAAATATTAGTGAAAGAAGCAGGCAATCTTTTGTTAGAGAAAGCTTAACTTACAAAATGATACTTCATAATCAATATAAACATCTAAAAACTATTGCATGAATATGGAAAGTTTGAATTTTATAGAGTTGATAATTAAGGATAAGTTATTTCTTTGATTAGATAGAAAATTAATTTTTAGCAAATTTGAAAGTGGAATTTAGAATTAATGAATAAAGGATATTAAGTTTAAGACTACAATATTCCATCACCTGATCATGCTATGGGTAGTGCAAAGAGTCTATACTTTGGTTGGACACATGGTGTTATGGATATAAGGGTTAATACAGTTCTAAATGACAATCATCTCTAGATTGCAGGTTCAATCCTGGCCAAGGGTAATAATAACATAGAATACTTAACACAGCTTAACACCTGTATCCAGTCATGGTTAACGGAATGAGAACAGTCTACCCCCGTGGATTGAATAAAGGGGTCGGTTCGAAAATTCCATGAAGGCACCTGATTATGACATAAATACTCCTGAGTTTGACAAGAAGGTTCCCAACATCAAAGAGAAGGTTCCCGAGTTCGACAAGAAACACCTGAAGAAGGCTGGAAGACACATCGGCCAAAATGTTGTGTAGATAACAATAACGTTGAGGACAATAATACAAAGCCTCAGGAGGTTTATGACCAAGACTAGATTGTCCAATAGCCTAGAGGATAAAAGTGTTGGTTAAGCATATCTTGTTACCTGACAGTTTTGAGTTTATTCCTTGGATCAGATAGTGCAAAAAACCATATACTTTGGTCGAATGAAGAGTCAGACAATTGACATCACAAAAGGTAATGGTTTACTCTCTATCTTAATGGTATATCAACCTTCTTGGGTTATCTAATGCTAAAGCTATCTTTGTAGAAGAGCAATAATGTTACTATTTAACCCATAGCTGGTGAGGATGAGAGGTTCATACCTTTCCCAAGTGAAAGTGAATGCAATAGCACAACTGGAGTTTGAACTTGCTTACTACATCACAGACCAGCACATTAGCCATTATTGTATGGGGACTGCCCCCCACAAGAGGAAATAATTAACTGACATGGGATATTCTCAAAGTATGGATAATGGAATAAGAACAGTCTAACTTTATTAATTGAATAAAGAATTTGATTTGAAATTCAAAAAAGGTTACCATCAAAGATAGATACCTGAAGAAGGTAGGGAGGTACAAGATGAAGATTTTAATCCAAGTAAGTCAGTGTATTATAAGAATGATCAAGTCAGTGTCATCATTGGGTGAGTGAACCACTGCTTTTGTATTTTTGTAGAGCATCATTATATTGGCAACAGTGTTTTTGGGGAGACCATATGCTAAAAAATTGTATATCTAGATATCTTTAAATAATTCTTTAGAAATATGTATTTAATTGTAGAAAAGTTTGCTGCAGTTATAAATATTGTAAAATAAAAGATTACTTTTTTATTTTATTTATATTTATCTATTTGCAATTAATAGCTAAGAGAATTAACATTCCTCAAGGGAGATAACTATTAAATACTACTTCTAGTAGTAAAGTTGTCGGGGCGGCCTAAAGTTGGTATCAGCCAATCAGTGAGGGAGACTATCCCCTTTTCAATAGCGCTAGACCAAGGAGATTGCTTTGGCGTCTGAGGTGGAGCGTCACACCTATCATCAGCTCCTTACTTTACCGCACAGATCCCTGTGCTACTCATATGCTGAGTTGGCGAGGACCGGTATCGAACTGGGAACCTTGTGGTTTCTAGCCAAACGCTCTACCAACTGAGCTAACCCTGCCCCTACTTCTAGAGTATTTAATTTGCAATTAATTATCATATTCATTCTATGAATATGATGTGATGTGATTAGCATTGAAGTTAATAACCATCAAAAACAGGCTTTAAGTGAGTTTATAATAAAGAATTAATTCTTCACTTCTAGTCAGAACTCTCTTAGTTGATGGCATTTTCTTCCCTGATGATGATTGGCAAGAAAATTTATTCTAACACCATTTTAAAAGCAGCTTATCCTATTTCTGACAGTTACTCAAGTAATGCAAGTATATCAGTGACCTATCATTCGGCATAAATGTCAGATGGATCAAAAGGAAACTAAAGCAATTTTATGTAACAATATGCTGAAAAAAAGGAAAAAGTAAATTTCATTATTGCAACATAAAATAGGAACAGGAATCACTTTCATTATTCCTTGTTTAATCTTCATCTAGAATGAAAAGTAATTCTGGATATTGGATTCATATTAGACAATTACAAAGAAATAGTGGATTGATATTAAAAAACAAAAAAAAACAAAAAAAAAAACAACCTTATTTTTATTTTGTCAGGAAAACAAAAAGCTATTTAAATGTTTGGAAATATTTTACTGACAAAGTAATTTAAAAATAAAAATATGAATGAATGAATAATACTTTTATTTTAACCAAAAACTGAAGCTGTTACCAGGATGAGTCAAAAGTTTGTCAAAATTTTGATAACGTGAGGCACAATTCGGCAGCTCCAGATGCTTTTGTTAAGGTTGTAAATATGACAAACCATACTGGCCTGTGAGATGCTGACCTTGTTTGATACTCTCTAAGTGCTACCTTGCCAGATATGCTACTATGGCTTAGAGCTTGACCTAGGAATCCATGATTTTTAGGCCTATCGGACATTGCCTGATTGTCAAGGTTCTTGTAACCTGAGCAAAATTTCTTGAGAAATCTGGTTAGTGTACTGTGATCAACCGTGCCTTTACCTTTCACACAACAAATGTTTTTTGTTGCTTCCATGTTTTTATGGCTCACTTCAAACTCATAAAGCATAACACATCACTCAATAAGTCCCAGGCCTAACTAATAAAACAACAAAATTCGACTTTATTCATCAACATAGTCTCCTTCTAGGGTGATACACTGATTCCAATGCTTCTCTAACAATTCAATGCCTTTTTTGTAGAACAATTGTCTTAGGCTTCAAAATACGTCTTAGTTTCCGATATCACTTCTTCATTGGAGCAAAATCTCTTTCCCTGGAGCTTTCTTTTGAGGTCTGCAAACAACCAGTAGTCACTGGGGGCACGATATGGAGAATAGGGTGGGTGCGGAAGCAATTCGAAGTGCAATTCATGTAGTTTTGCCATCATTGCGATCGATTTGTGACACAGTGAATTGTCTTGGTGAAAAAGCACTTTCTTCTTCATTTGTGGCTGTTATTTGGGGATTTCTTCCTTCAAATGCACCAATAATGCTATATAATATTTGCTATTGATGGTTCTTCTTTTCTCAAGGTAATTGATGAACAAAATACATTGCGCATCCCAAAATATGGAGGCCAAAACCTTGCCTGCTGATGTTTGTATCTTTGGTCGCTTTGGATGGCTTTCACCTGCTGCTGTCCACTCACCTGACTGTCGATTTGACCCCAGAATGAAGTGGTGGATCCATGTTTCATCCATTGTCACATATTTATGTTGAATCAATTGCAAACAATGTTCTGAATCGTCAACGCCTTGCTGTTTTTGATTGACTGTGAGAAAATGCGGCACCCACTTTGAACACATGCAAATTGGTGAATACACTGCCTTCTGATATCTTCAACTCCTCTGCTATCTCTTCAATTTATGATCGGCCAAAATGAGTTTGTAGAGTTTTTTGGTGTTTTCCGGGACAACTGCCTAATTTGGGCGACCCGAGCATTCAGCATCATTTGTGTTTGTACGACTGCGTTTAAAGTCAACATACCACCTCTTAACTGTTGTTTCCGATGGAGCAGAGTCTGAATAACACTTATCAAGCCATTGTTTTACCATCAGAAAGCAATGCTTTATTAACACTCAAAATTCAGATTTTTTAATTGTTTTTGAAATTTGCAACAGTAAATAACTGTAATTTTTAAACTAATAATCTGATTGGGCTCAAATTTTGACACTTGCTATTTGAAGGTTAATACTTTATAAAAAATCATATGGATATTTTAATAGTGGCACCATCTATATGTTAGGTCCGGGACTTATTGAGTGATGTCTTAAGTTTCCAAGTTAGACTACATTGCATATTCATCAGTGTGGCTTTCAAATCACTCACGGAGTAAAGCAATACACAATATGTCAGCACACCAACTACCACAATACTACCAACCACAGCATGCACCTTCCATGACTGCTTTGGTCACATGGTATACATGCCGCAGATTAGCAGGTACCAAAATATTGCAAAACTTTTGACTCACCCTAGTATCATGTCTACTTAAATCTTTCTGTAGGAGCATATTTTCTTTATTCTAACTCTTGACATAGTTCCTATATAGAATAACAAGATTATTGATTTATGGATCTGTACCTGTGGAAATCCCAGTTATTCTTAAAACAATAAAATATGATTGATATATATATATATATATATATATATATATATATATATATATATATATATATTACCAACCCCTCCGCACAAGCAGGATGTGACACATAGTCAATTTCTTCAGCAGAATTTAATAGGTTTCAATTCAGAATTTCTTGTCTAGAATGGTTACCTAGCCAACATTAAAGAGTCCAGTCTGTCCTACTATTTACCCATAGCTGGAGGGAGAATAGTTGGATGCATACCTTTCCCAAGGATATTAGCACTATGTGAAATGCAAACAGCCTTGTCCTGGATTTGAACTAGGGTTGATGATTTCATTTCCTACAACTCTAACCATTCCACTACACGATATAATATATGCAGATGAAAATATATAAATAATCATTCTAGTTTCTCAATTCTTAAAAATTTTGATTTTTTTTGTAAGATATGTAATCAGAATTCCTTGGGTACAGTTAATACATCCAGATCATAAGCAATATTGCTCGGGAGCAACATTTGATCCTAGGCAATGTGCATAGAAATTCCACTCTCATCCTAGCAGAAGTTATAGACAGATGAAAGAAACAAACAAACAGTCACAGTGTTCATTATATTGATAGATTATATATACATATACACATGACTCAGTATTTGTTCATTTTGTAGCGGTAAAGTATTCAGATCAGATTGGCTGTATAAGTAAGGTGGATTATAGGAAAATCCTTCATGATCTCATAACCCAGTTGTTTAAGAACAAACAGCAAACTTGTTCAAAGAATCTTTCAGAATATAGGATTTACATTATATACTTAAAGAAACTCTGAAATGTTTTTTCTTTCTTAAATATTTAAGAAAACTATGTGTACTATATTTATTCTTAATATAAATTATGAACCTTTATATATAATTCTACATTAAAATTCAATTTTGTTGAAGATTTTAGAAATAATTTAAGAGGCCAATAAGGTTTTTTTTAAAAAAAAACAAAAAAATCTTTTGTTTACAATTCATTATTTAAAAAAGAAATGAGCTGTATTCTGTTCACTATGTATTGTTATTTATAACAAAATCAGAATGTTATTTAACATGACATTAAAAGAAGAAAAAAAAAAGAGAAAAAGAAAAGATACCAGACCACATTAAAGTTATTCAGAAAAATCTCCACTTCATACTTATTGAATGTCTGGTTTATGTAAGAATGCTATATTATACTGAAATCGACCAAGCATATGTGAACAAACCTATCATTCACCTTGAGTACTTTGAGTTTAGAAAGGTTTCTAGTTGCTGCTACTTCCACTACATCAATGTTAAGAATTTGGTCACAATTTTTTCTTCTGTCCTCAAGTCACAGTTTGGAGAAATTGATTTTCACTTCTCACTATGGAAACGGTATTCTACTTGATGCAAGCTCACAAGTAATATAAACTGGAATTGAACCTTTTCAAAAAGTAAAACAATATATCTACATTATTTTATTTCTTTCATTCTTTTAATGTTTTTGGTTCAACTTTTTATATTTTGAGAATAAACATATTTTAGCTATTGGCTTCCTACCAAATATACCAAATATATGAATATGTATTTTTGTTTTTATTTTGAAAACAACTTTATAAATTGGTTTGATAAAGTTATTGGCTATGATAAAATATTGTACCAATAATTTATACTTAACATTATTCAATGTAGATAGTAAATCAAATTCTTGTAGTTTACCCACAGGCTAAAATAAATTTACAAGATCTTACAAAAAACTCTAATAAATTAAAAACACTACTAAAATATTGCATCGTGAAAAATTAAAACCTAACTTTTCCTAAGTTTATGTTATAACATAATAATCAGTTGATGAACTTAGTATTTGAAATCTTTGAATGGGCAAAAGACACACATATATATTAAAAATAAAGCATACTGAATATATCTGGAAGAAAAGTTAATTAAAATTTTAAAGAATTAATCTTTCAAATAATCTGAAATCTTTAAAAATTTATACATTCATTTGTTTTTTGTTGTTTTTTTTTTTTTTTTCAAATTTAATGAGCAAAGTGCGACTTATTTTTAAATAATGAATTGTAAAAAAAAAAAACCTTTAGTTTTCTCAAAGCCAAATTTTTAATAGCCATTTAAGTTATCTATGATATCTTCAACAAAATCAAATTCAAAATAACATTAAAAGATTATACTCTATTTGTGATGTTGCAAAATATTAATTTCCTGCTCATTTACATTGACAGTGTCTTGTTCACTGAATATATTCAAAGAGATTGTAATAGAGGAAATTCAAAGCAGTTGACATCTGATTGGAACTCCAGCCATTGTAATATACAGAGAAGAATGAATTCTGACAGAAAACTGTCATTCATACAAGGAAAAGATTTAGAATAATTTCACACATTCATGAAGGATATGACTTGCACCAACTGCAGAATTATTTCATGTATTGTTAAATGCATAAATATTTATTTCCTTATTTAATTTAGAAATAAGCATAATCTACAAATGAAAGTAATGTAATCTTATAAAATCTAATTCATATCCTAATTTATTATTATCCATTGCAAAAAAATGCATCTTATGATTCTTTTTAACATATTCCCTTAATTAAGTGATTAAGTGAATAACTAGCTTAAAAGCCACCCTATCAGGTGGCAATCAAACTAGGTATTGTAGAGGGCCCTTGATTGGGTCTTCAGACCAACAATGATACTTCATGCATTGAGTACTTTTAATTTAAGCTTACCTTTTAAAAGTTCAATGATAATTCTTTTGTTGCTACTTAATTTAAAGATAATTTGATGTATGTCGGTCCTTACTTTCCATGCAAGCAATTATTTCTATTTCATGGGTGATTTTTGCTGGATTTCATAATTAATTTTGATCATTCCAAAAGTTATAAAATTTCCAAGTTATAAAAACTTATTGTATAAAAATATTTGACAAAAAAAAATCATGTAAAGAAATTGCCCAAAACAATCACAGTAATCAAAATTTGGGAATCCAAAATTTCGGGATTGCAGGTCCAGATTCAGCTAGAAATATTTTTAATTCACTCATGGAGTTGGCCCGATTCAAAAATTATATGATATGTTGGGCTATGGCCTCTAGGAATAAAAGTAGAAAAAATATGGCATGCTGACATTTGTATTTATTATTAGAGATGCATGTTAACAATGGTTCAAGTATTAAAAGTTAATTTAAAAAATAAAACTTCTCTTTTAAATATCAACAAATGTAACAAAACAGATATAATTCTATATCTGAAATTATTGATATATAAAAGTAACAGAATAACTGAGCAGAGAGAGAAGCAGTAAAATATGTCGAATGTAAGTAGAGATATAAAATCTGCCTAAAATCGAATTGGAACCAAAATGTTATGAATAAAGTTAACCAAGAATTATTATAAGAAAGTAAAATGTGAAATGAAATAAAGTAGTAACAAAATTTAATTTTACTAAAAGGAAAAAAAAAGCTAAACATATGTCAGCTATAAATTCTAAGGATCCGTTGAGAGAAAAGAAGAAGCAATAAATAAATATCTCACCTCATGTAACAAGTTTTTTTGTGTCTTAATGTATGGTCTCTTTATCAACTCTTTAGCTTTATTGATGTCAGCTTTGGTCACTGGAAGTTGCATCTCTTTGGGAATGTGAAGCCTAAAAAAATTGATATATAAGAACTCAAAAATACTTGCAGTTATCTTAAATCATATTGACTAAGTATATGCTAAAATACAATCAATAAACAGATCTGAGGTTACATTTCCTGAAATTGAAGAGTGAACTAGAAAAAACAATGTCTCAAAACATTAAAAAACCTAAAACAACTTGAAATGATTAGTTATTAATTAGGATATATGCATCTGATTTTAGGAGAAACAATTATATTACTAGTGTTAAAAGCACTTAAAATGAAATCTTGCTTTCAGATTGTAAGTAAGTAAAAATATCAAGAATAAAAGTTTGTAAATTGAGGAATTATTCATAACATCTATAAATAACTACGACCTAACAATATTTTGATGCATTTACCCAACCCCTCCACCTCAAGTAGGATGCAACACAGGGTCTATTTTAAAGTGGAGTTTTAACAGGTTGAAATTCAGAGTTTTCCTTTTCCTATACTGGTTACCATACCAAAGTTAAAGAGCACAGTCTGCCCTATTATTTACACATAGCTGGAGGAAGAATAGTTGAATTCCTACCTTTCCCAAGGTATTAGTGCTATGCGAAATTCAAACAGCCTTGTCTAGGATTTTAATATTCCTATGTATTTAAGTTGACGGGGCGGCCTAAAGTCGGTATCAGCCAGTCAGCGAGGGAGTCTATCCCCTTTTCAATAGCGCTAGACCAAGGAGATTGTTTTAGCATCTGAGGTGGAGCACCACACCAACCATCAGCTCCTTACTTTACCGCACAGATCCCTGTGCTACTCATACGCTGAGTTGGCGAGGACTGGTATCGAACTAGGAACCTTGTGGTTTCTAGCTAAACGCTCTACCGACTGAGCTAACCCGGCCCCTTCCTATGTATACTAATATTATATTTAATGAAATTTGAGTACAGAAAAAAATTTATTATATAAAGGACTTATAAAATTTTGGTGCTATGGATTATAAGAGAAAACTGATCATGAATCATGTTTACATTTTTATGAAAATTAAATTATCTTTTCTATTTAGAATTCCTAAATTGAAATAGATAAATATATCTAATGCTTATTTCTGAAAATTAGTAAAGGCATATATTTAGGAAAGGATATAAATGTTAAATCTATGTATGGTATTGTAGCTAATTTATATATGATGGCTACAATATATTAGGCTGATAAAATGCTTTGAAATAAATGTATTCACATCAAGAATAAGCAATGAACACTGCTGAATAACAGATATATCAGTACAAGAACACTTTATGAAAACTACACTTTCCAAAATCAACAAATCAAAAAGAAATTACAAAAAGAAATTCATAATTTAATAAACAAATCAATACATCAAGAAGTCCATTACAAATTTTGAATCTGGTGCCTGTTTGGGTGCACAAAACAAAAATGAATTGAACCAATTTTAAAATATTTATATGATCGCTGATATGTGTGGACATAGTCAAGAATAGGCTAGAGGACAATTAAATCAATTAAAGAGCCAATCATAATTCATAGTTTTTTTGTTTTCAAACCAAATTAGAGCTGACCACCAGACACAAATGAAGAGAATCCAGTCAAAAGTTCAGTGGTGACAGTGATGTCAATAAAGATAGAAGAAACAAATTCATAACCATCTTTCTCTCTACTCACTCTTAGTTCAAAAGGGTAAATAAAAAAAAAAACCTGACAATTACTACTATGTTAAGTTCACACAAATACACATATTTGTTGTGAATCAGACATTTTCTTCTTATTAAACCCTTTTTACTTATTTCAGACTTTAACACACTGACATATTGTCTAAAAAAGACAATGTTTTCACTTAAGTTGTTTCTTTTTATTTGGTCCTCTTCATTGTCAAGTCATATAAGTATGTTAACAAAATTGAAGCTATCTTTTTATTCACATTGTACTTTAATTTCAAATATATGGGTAATCATTATTTCTGGAAATCTGGATGATAGAATCCTTACAACTTGAATTATTAATGATATTTTGGATAAATGAAAATCTGAAAATAATAACATAAGTAAAATGTTTTGAGAAAGTCAAAGGAATAGCTTTTGTTCAATGTGTCTATTCTGAATGAATTGCACCCCCAAACCCTTTCTCTTGAATTACTGCACAACTAGATTATTATAGACATTTCTATGAATGAAAGGAAAATCAACAGTTTTTTTTTTCTCAGTTAGTTTTGCCCTTGACACACAAATATAAAGATGGTCTGATCCAAGATGAAAAGAAGGAAAATAAAAATGTCACTTTCTACAAAAGGAAAATAAACATTACACAAAGGAAATAGAACATAGAATTAATTTATTTTGAAACTTCAGCATTTTGGGATTTTCTATTACATCATGGCTCAAGGAATGCCAAAAAAGTCTTATATATATAAACATTATATCTAAATGTTGGATAGAAATGAGGACTGAACAGGAAATACAATTTGCTGATACATAAGTGGACCACAAAATACAGGAAAAAGTACACACACACACACACACACATATATATATATATATATATATATGTGTGTGTGTGCGTGTGCGTGAGAGTGAGAAAGAGAAATAAAGAGAGAGAGAGATGAATGATCAACATATAATTTTTACAATTTTGTGGTTGGATTTTATTCATAGCCTCCAGATGGAAGCAAGAAATCTTAATGTGTTAAAAAAAAGGAAAAAAAAAGAAAGAAAAGACAACAAAAGAGAATAAATTTGTTATCAGGATCAAAAACAGATTGGAATTAAATAGAAACAATCATTCATGACATTTTTGCTGTTATAAAAGAAAGAAATTAAAAAGGACAAGTAATAATAAAAGAAAAGGCAAGATTTTGTTTTAGAAAAATATAAACATACATTTATAACTAAAAGTCTTTCTATTCATTTTTTGCATGTAAAAAGAAGTTCTAAAAAAAAAAAAAAAAGGAAAAAGAAAGAAGAAATTCTTTAGTGCAAACCTATTCCCATTACCTTGAAATAAAAATCCCTGACTGCAAAGAAAATATGACATTAAATAAAACAAATATACTCTATTTGTAAACTTAAGAGGAATGAAATACTTTGAAACTTTGGGCTGTTGATGGATTAGATTTTGCTAAGAAGTTATACACATGTGTGTGTGTGTGTGTGTGTGTGTGTGTGTGTGTGTGTGTGTAGCATAATCACTATTTAAATCAGGGCTTATAAAAAAAGGGCCAATTTACCAACAGACAAATTTTAAGGATTATTATTTAAATCATCACAAAAAAGCATCGATTGGTCCAAATCACTTGATTTTTTTTATCAGTCTCTTTTCATCAATTTCAATGTATTTATAATGCTGTGCATCCTGCTTAATAAAGTATTTGACATTTTAGAAATGATTTATAAACATTGAATACTAAAGTTTGATTTTTTCTTAGGTTCATAATAAAGGTTTTACTTGTACTATTTATTTAGAAAACTTAATGTCAAATTTTTAAAACTTCTCTAGGAATAATAGCAATGTATTTACACTATTGAACGGATGAAACTGATAAAAGCATTTTATGAAAAAAAAAAATCTATCATTAAAACATAACACTTTTATTCTATTTTTGTATCTGAAGATTCTTTATATTTCCTTCTATAGTAGCTTTCTTCAATATGAAATGAATTGCTAAATACAAAGTTACACAGATACTCAAGCACCAAAAATTATTATGGTCAACAAAATCCAGATGTTTTTCAGTCTAGGATACAGTTTGCAATTTTTGCAATTAAGGTTTTTTTTTTTCAATTTATAAGCATCAGTTGATCATACCAAAAATCATATGGTAATTAAACTGCATTTGTATTCAAATATGAAAAATGTTTTTTCTTCAAATATTAAGTAAAAGATGAAGCAAAACATTGTCAAACATTCTTTTCATATCGTTTGTCAGTGATTAATTTCCATTAATATAAATACAAACAATTCTTTTAGCAAACAGCAACAACTTCACAAATGTATATTTGTATTGGTTATATTACACAAAGTTTAAGTAAAAAGTAATTTTATCTTATATTTCAAGAGCCTTTTAGAATTTTAAAAATGTTTACAAAAATTAAAACTATAAAACAGTTAATTAAATGACCATTATACATATATGGTGGTGATGAGGGGGAGATGAATACATTCTATATAGGAATAAAAATGTGCATGAATTACTAACTTTATTGCTTTTAGGATAGACATTAGTGAAATGTGATATGGTGAGATGTTAATCTTGTTACCTTCTTTGTTAACTATGATGACACAATTTTAACTTTTAAATGTACTTTTATGAAAATTTGAAGACATTCTTTAAAATAAAAATGTTTTCAATTCTCCTTTAGACAGGCAACAGAGACATACGTTCCTTATTTTGTAAATTACTTAGCAATTATTCAGCAAGAATAAAATTCATATCAAATTTCATTTTTTTTTTCTTGTTTTATTTTTTTCTATTTTACTTCAAGAATAAATGTTAGGTACTTGAAACTTCTAATTTCTTATGTAATATGTTTGCACTCACTTTATGAGTAGTACATCTCATTGTTGTGTAATAGTTATCAAGCTAATCTCACAAATCCATTACAACTGAATAGCGAGTTTGATTCTTGCAACCTTGTATCACATCCTAATGATGGAACAGGCTGGGTAAATGTTATAGGTGATATACCCTATAGACTATAGTGGAATGCGCCGACGGTTATTATAAGTAACAGGAACAATTATGGTTTGAGGAAGCCAATGCGAGTCAGCTTATAACTCTATTTGTCGGACGCAATTCCCACTTTTTTACTGTAATTGTCTACTATTTTGTTAATACATTTTCCTACATTTGTTACCCATCGTTTTGTCTTATTTTGACCCCTTAAAACCCCACAACAACTGGCAACCGAGGATTCGAAGTAACTTACGCAGGTTATCGTTTACAACAACAACACCAGCGAAACAGGATTCAAAAGACTTCACGCACAACTATCATTTTTTTAATGACACAAAACTTGGAAGAGACAAGTAAGGATCTCCCAAAAGACTCTAAAAAGAACTTTGTGAAGTAATCGAACCTAAAAAAGAAAAAAAAGTGAACGATGAGTTCATAATACAGATGAAGGAAAAGCTAGCACAAAAAGACCAACAAAGTCCAGATGCCTTCTCCATATGCGATGAAGTACTGCTATACAGTGAACAAGTGGTCATCCCAGCCACGCTACGAAAAAGGATCCTGAAGGATTTTCATATGGGTCATCCTGGCATTACTAGGATGAAAAGTCTAATGTGGAGCTACGTATATTGGAAAAAAAATGGACAAGGATATTGAGTGCATGGTGAAAGAATGCATGGGCTGTGCTTTAGCAGCTAAGGCTCCCCCAATAAAATTCAGTCCTTGGCCTAAAACAGACCGTCCATTGGCACATATTCATGTCGACTTTGCAGGACCACTGGAGGGTTATTATTATTTAATAGTAGTTGATAGTTTCTCGAAATGGCCGGAAGTATTTCGATGTAAAAGCCCGACTACTGAAATGACTATAAGCGCTCTGCACGAACTGTTCGCTCGCTTTGGAGTTCTAGACTGTTTGGTGTTGGATAATGGCACACAGTTCATGTCCGGAGATTTCAAAGAATTCTGTGATATGTTTAAAATTGACCAAATAACCATCCCTCCGTACCACCTGAGGTCCAACAGTCAAGCTGAATGCTTTGTGGACATGCTAAAGAGAATCCTGAAGAAGGCCAAAGGTACACCTACCAAAAAAGCGCTTCAGCAGTTTCTGCAGGTTGTACACCTGCAGAAACTGCTGAAGTACACCTTCGTCATTATCTCCGGCCGAGGTAATGTTTGCTCGTAAGATAAGGTCTGTCTTCGACAAATTGCTCCTGAGACAGACAAAACCAGGAAGATCTACAACGGTGCCAAAGAAGCGGTACCTCCCTGGTGAGAAAGTATACTTCCAGATGTTCCGAAACAATAAGACTTTCTGGGAGTTGAAAAAAATACAAAAGAGGATCGGCAATATGGTGTATATTGTCGAAGGTCCCAATTTTCCATAAGAGACACCTAAACCAATTAAGAAAACGCTTGACGGAGGATGTTAACAGCAGTCCCCTGGAACAAGAGAAGGTAATGGATGTCATATATGACACATTTAGCTTACCTATCAACAATGCCATTCTTTAAGAAAACGAAGAGCGACGGAGTTTATCAAGAGAAAAAATATTAAGACTCCTGTGGAGTGAAATCTTAGGAGTGGGGTGTTATAGGTGATATACCTATAGACTATAGTGGAATGCGCCGACGGTTACTATAAGCAGGAACAATGAAAGCCAATGTGAGTCTGCTCGTAACTCTATTTGTCGGACGCAATTCCCACTTCTCTTTACTGTAATTGTCTACTCTTTTGTTAATACATTTTCCTACATTTGTTACCCATCATTTTGTCTTATTTTGACCCCTTAAAACCCCACAACAGTAAATAAAGGATGTCGCATCATGGTGTAATGGTTATCAAGCTAATCTTACAGATCCATTACAACTGAATAGTGAATTTGATTCTTGCTGGATGCCCCATACTTGCAACCTTGTATCACATCCTAATGATGGAGGCTGGAACAGGCTGGGTAAATAAAGGATGTCGCATCATGGTGTAATGCTTAGCAAGCTAATCTCACAGATCCATTACAACTGAAAAGTGAGTTTGATCT
Organism: Doryteuthis pealeii; assembly: GCA_023376005.1. Lineage (NCBI taxonomy): Eukaryota > Metazoa > Mollusca > Cephalopoda > Myopsida > Loliginidae > Doryteuthis > Doryteuthis pealeii. The sequence goes on along the minus strand of CM042137.1, from coordinate 59,802,084 downwards.
TCACTCATACTTGTTATCTTTTACTACATCCTACCCATGGAACAGGCTGGGTAAATAAAGGTTATCCCATAGCAATGTAATAGTTAGCAAGCTAATCTTGCAGATACATTACTACAAAATAGCAAGTTCAATCCTTGCTGGGTGCCCCACACTTGCAACCTTGTGTCACATCCTCCCTGTGGCAAAAGGGTTGGATAAATACCTACTCTCATTTTGCTGACTTGCTGAATCATCCATTTTAAATGAAAATATTTAAAAGTGCATATCAATCATCCATATTTCTATACATTCAGGAACTTTTAGAAGAGGAAATAATTTTATTATTAAGATTGCATAGTTTGCATGTTGATCTAATAGCACAACTTCAAATGTTTCTCTTGCCATATAACAGGAAAAAACTTCATAATTAAATGCTGTTTTATTCTTTGTTTTTTTAAATTTTACTAATTTTCTCTTTCTGAATGGTTTAAATCAAAGGAATCAATTGCTGAAGTGTTAAATTAAAATTGAATTTTCCTAATTACTTTAATAAAGAAAAATACAAGGATATTGGACTAAAATATAATTTTATAAATTAAATTTTCATAATTCAGTCAAAACTGAAATAATTTTTTTTATCTTTGTTTATTTTTTCAGACCATTAGCTTAATTATTTGTATCTTAAATACATTACTAGTTTAGAAACTAGAAATATTCCTGTAATAAGCTGAATAAATAAGCTTTTGTATTAATTCAATGTTCTACTTACAGATTAGGTCAAAACATATTACAAAAAAAGAAATGTCCATATAAGCAGCAGAGCTGCTAAGTTTTCTATATTTTAAAGTTGTGACAAAAAGATAATTGTAACTAATTCTGTGATATGTAAAAGATACTCAAAAATTAATTTTGAAAGAATTTTATCTGAAAACTCATATGTTCCCAGTTTAATGCTTATTTGGTTTAAATAGGTTTTGTTAAAATTCAATTTCATACGAATTTAAAAAAAAAGGAAAAAAAAAAAAGAAAAAAAAAAAGAAAAAAAAGAAGAGGATTTTGCACAAGTAAAAGTAGTTCTACAATACTAAAATTAACAATTGTTGTAGAGTAGCTAGCACCCCTTCAGCACTCTACCAGATAGCATAGCTCATAGCTTTAAATAGTCTACTATTAAGGACTTCAACTTAATAAGCTGATTAATATTCGGACTGATCTTACTGCATTTGGCTATACTGCATTTGACCCTCCTCAATTTCTTGTAAGTTGTCCTGTTAATTATTTTGTAACTTACTGTTCTGTGTTTTTATATGTATCTGTTAGCACTGGATACTGGTGCTGAATAAATACATTAAGCACAAAATTTCTTCTATGTATCATTTCACCTCAACAATACAACAACAATATATACTATGAATAAATAATTAGTATTTGGAAAGCCAAAAATATAAAGCCAATGAATATTTGCATTAATATAGAGTTAATTATGACTTGAATGATTCCATGACTGAACAATTAAAACAAGATTTCGGGTATTGATCTCTGATAAACTCAGTTGGGCAAATGACACAAAGTGTTTCCTGACCTGCTATGTTATATACCATGGATTAAGCTGTATATAGTTGGTTTTTCTTTTTCTTTTTATCTTTTTCAAAATGAGATTTTATCTTTATTTCTAGTGCATCTGGAGAAGAATGACAAAATGACATGTTTTTTTTCTAACTTTGTTTTTTTTAGAAATCAATGAGAGAATTTCAATTGCATTTTGTAAGATTGTTCATTTAATATAATAGATAAAAAGAAAAATATATGTGACTTACTTTCAAACTTAAAGTAGTGTTGTAATCAATTATTCTTGATGATTATAGATTTTCTTATTTGTTGCAAATATTGGAGAATTTCAGTCAATATCATCTAAAGTTAGATATTCACTTAGACAAGTCTTAAATGTTAATATTTTTCTTAGACAAATAGTGACAATAGTACACTATGTACTTATGAATGTAAGTCAGTAGTTAGAATATTTCCAGATATTAACTTTTATAACTTAACAATTCAACATAAAGAAGATTCTGATTTCAAACACTGCTATTATAACTCCTATAACTTGTAGGATATGTCATAGCTAGCATGTGTATAATCATTAATATAATTAAAGAGGAAATGAAGAATGTATTGATCAAAAATCAAAATTCAAGAAGGTGAATATGCAGGTAAAATGATTATAAAATTAAAGTATATGGGATTTCTTGAATAAAAAATATTATCAAATCAAAGATGGGATTGATCAGCATATACTGAAGTAATCAAATGTATACATCAAAGTATATGGAAACCTAAGTAAATAATTCTTAAACTAAAAAAAAAAGAAAAAAAGAAAAAAGAAAGACACTGAAAAATGGGAGGGATTATTCAATAAAAATCATGTTTTTATTTTAAATAAATATATATATATATATATATATACAAATATTTATTGCTTGTCTTCAAAGGAGATTTTGAGTGAATTTGTAGCAGTCAAAAAATAAATAAATAAAAGAAATGAAGGATAAAATATGTTTATAAGAAAACCAAAACTTCAAAGGGTTTGATCTGACTTTGTGTGAATAAATTGATGTTTCTAGCAATGTTATTATCAAATAATTTTTGGAAACTATTTTATGAGATTAAAAGTTCAGAAGATTTACAATTGTCTGCTTTCAAGGAAATGTTTATTGGCTTTAGGAAAAGCTAGTTTTCCAATGAAATCATAAATAGAACTTTGAAAACGTTTAGTAAAAAAGAAAAACCCACACACACTGGTGAGTATAGACAATTTTGTTCAAGAGATTCTAAAGAAATGAACTTTTTGACCCTTAACTGCTTTATTTAAAGTAACAATGTACAAACATGTTTTCTTAATGATCAGCAATTTTACTATGAATAGTAATTTTTAAAAACCATATCTTTTGTTGACAAGATGAAAATAAATTAATTTTGTTTCTTAGAAATGGGTGAAAATTAAAATTAGCAAATGCTGAAACATTTAACAAAGAATTAAGGTAACTCAAAACAAAAAGACTTATACTATTAGCAATAAGTAGAGCCAGTTTAGCTGAGTCGGTAGAGCATCCACCAAGGAACCACAAGGTTCCAGGGTTTGATACTGGTTCTTGCCAACTCAGCACATGAATAACAAAGCTTGGATCTGTGCAATAAAGTAATGGCAGGTGTGACACTCCACCTAAGATGCAAAACAATCTCTCTAGTAGAAAAGGAATAGATTCCATCACTGTAAGGCTGATACTGACAATAGGCCACTCTGCCGACTGCTTTTTTTTTTTTTTTACTTTTATAAAATATACAATATTTCAAATTATTTAAAAAAATTATATTTGTATTTTAAAGGAAATGTCTTTGGTTAGAATACTACTGTTTCATTTTACTGTTTGATTTGGGATTTCAGCAAATTTAAGATATTCCTATAGCAAAATATTCTTGATCAAACAATTCCATTTGGAATTCTTAGAATGTTATGGTCAGAATATCAACTGCAAAAATATATCTAATAAGGATAACAAATATTATCTTTCTTTTATAAATAAAGTGTTTTATAAAAATATTTCCTTCTTTTAAAGAGAGTGAAGTTTTGTATGCTGAATGAATGACATTACTCCTCTATTCAAATATCAGATACAACAGAATGATTTTTTTCCTTATTTGAACTAGAATATATTGTTTGAAATGTATTGTTGCTGCAGAACATAAGTTCTGTGATGTATTCACAATAAGAAAGTACTGCAGCCAAATCTCAGCTAGTGTTCAGAAAATTCAAAGTCAATAGAGTTGACTTTGTAGAAAGATAACAGCAGGCAATCATTGAAGCATAGAACATTACTAATCCTATAGCAAATATCAAGCCACAGTTTGAGATAAGCTCACTAAAACAAGTGAGGCAAATGCAGATTTAATCAAACCTTGCAAAAGTCTAATAATGCTGACCTGGATGTCAGTGATCTTTCCACTAAAGGGATAACCAATAACTTAGATTTATTCCAAGATTACCATGGATTATTCTATTGAAAAAAGAAAACATATCTTAAAAGCATAAAAAAACAAGAAGATTAAAATTTTGTTTTTGTGTTATTTGTGTAAATAGAGAAATATTTTTTTTAAATAACAATAATGATGCAATGAAATGCATAAAAATAATGGAAACAATTTTTGGATTAGTGTAAACACAAATAGAAAAACAAAAAGTAAATGACAGAAATAGAGAAAACAAATTACTAAACACAAACTGAAAATAGTTGATGTGATTAAAATGTATCTGGGAAATAATTTGGAGTAAAAATGTTTATTTAAAAAAATATTTAAAAAAAAAATATATATATATATAAAAAAAAAAAAAAAAAATAAAATAAAATAAAATAATGAAATGTGAGTGCGAGAGGCAAATGCAATTTGGAATGGAAAAATAATTTTAAATGAATTATCAACAGAGAATAAAGCAATTTTCATGAAATTGTAGATTAAAGAAAACAATGATAACAGCAAATCAAAACATAATTGATAATAGAAAACATAATAGTGTCAATAAGGTTTTAAGAATACACAATGTAAAGAGAATAATTATATCAAGTTGTTGAAAAAGTTTCCAAGACAAAATTTAGCACAATCTTAAGGAAATCTTAGAAATGTCTTTGAAGTTTATTCAACTTTTTATTGCTTATGTGTGCATACTCTTTAGGAATTATTTGCAAAAAAGTATTTATTTTAATTTATTTTGGTGAAAACTAAGGTTGAATACAAAATATACATTCAGCATGGGTTTTCTTTTTATGATTAACCTGGAAAAAAGTTCAGTTAGAGCAAGTCAATGGATCACCAAAGCTTATAATAATAATGCAGTGGATGCGAGTATGTATCAGGAATGGTTTGTCAATTTAAAAGGAAGATGTTAAACTAAAGAATAAAGAATAGCATAGAAGAATTGAAAATTGTTGCATTAGAGGAACTTTCTTTTATGGAAATTACAGCAAAAATTAAATGTGAAGTTGCAAAAAAATTAGAGATGAATTAGCCAATTTTAGCATGTTGTTTAGAAAGCCTGGGAAATATTCTAGACCTATAAACACATATACAGAAAGAGATATCAGTCAGAATTTGAATAGTTTTAGACAAGATCATTACTGATAATGAAAAATTGATTAATTTTGAGAATTCAAAATGAAGAAACATCATGGCTAGATCCAAGATGATTTTCATAATCTCAAACTGAATAGAAACTATAGGGAAAAATGTTGTTTGTGTTTGTCAAGATTCAAAAGAAATGCTTTATTATAAATTGTTGAAACCAGTACAAATTGTTACAAAACAATGATATGATGAGCAATTGACTTCATTGAAAGACACATTAAAAAAGAAAAGACTTTTTATTCAATAAAATCAAATAACCATTTTTACTGCACAATGATTTTTGTGATAAGCAAATGGTAATAGTTGTGGGATTGACATGTAGTGTATTCTTCAGACCCGTAATCTTCAGGCTATGAAACATGAATGTTCAGCAGTTACAAGAAGATATTAAATAAATTCTTGAAGAATTCGTCAAATCAAAACTGAAATCATTCTTTTTTTTGAATACACAGTTTAATTGAAAAGGTAGAATAAGAAAAAATACTTTGACAACTGAATAAGGTTGATATGAATTTATATAAATAATTGTTGATTATGAATTTATATAAATAAATATGTCCAAAATGCTGGGGGAGTCCCCATGGCTTAGTGATTAACATGATGTATTGTGACACTGTAGTGAGTGAGTTTGAACTCCAATCACACTATTATGTTCACTTTCACCTTGTGGAAGGTATGAACCCCCCATCCCTCCAGCTATGGGTTGAATAGTACCACAACTGTTTTTATACAAAAATAGCTTTTGCATTAAATAACCCATGAAAGTTGATGTGCCATTAAACAAAGAAATCAAACCAACCAATCAAAAAATGCTGGAAACTTTTGTATCAAGAAGAATAATTGATTTGAAATAATATAAACCATTAAAGAAATTGCATCTTAAAAAAAAAAATCAAGATAATTCTAAACAAAAAACTGATGAAAGATATATCATTATCAATTGTTTATGTTTGATATTGATTACATGTTTATAAAATTTTTAATCTCTCAATTTTTTCTGTAAAAAAAAAAGAAGCATTTTAAAGGAAATGCCTTTGGTTAAAATATGACTTTATTGCATTTTGATTTTTAATTTAGAATTTCAGCAAATTTAAGATATTCCTTTATAGGAAAGTTGATGGCAAAAGTATCCTAAGTATAGTTTATAGATTTTTATATTTTAACAAATTTAAAACACATACATTTAAGTTCTGTATTTTATACAGGAATCAAATGTGACACACCAAGAATAATTAAAAACTAGAAAACAGGAAAAAAGTAACTTTGCAATGAATGAAAAACTTTGGTTTAATGTATTAATACTGATAATTAACAACAGAATATATAGTTTAAAATCTTTGAATATGCTTCCTCTTGAATTGATACCAGAAGTGTCATCATAAAATAGTGCTAAAGTATATCATCTTAAATACTTATCCAATATCATTGTCATATAAAAAATATTGGAATATATCTAATTTTGCTTGTTTCAAGTTATTTCTACAGAAATACTTTTAATGAGCTTTTGTTTGTACATCCCTGTGAGCTGACTTGCAAAATAATTCTATAGACTACAATGTTTGATAAAACAAAGTTTGGTTTGGTTTGGTTTCTTTATTTATTTAATTGCATATCAACCTTTGAGAGTTGTTTAATGCCAAAGTCATCACTGTAGAAAAACAGTAGTGGTACTATTTAACCCATAGCTAGGTTAATAATGTAATTATAGTAACTTTGAAAAAGGTATTGATGACTGACTTATGAACAATAAAGTAAGAAAGACACAAATCCAAGTTCCTTCTCATATTAAAGATAATTAAGAAAAACAATGATATTGTGAAGGGAAAGCAAAATTCAATTCTGTACATTCTAATGCGAGTAGATTAATCAGAATCAAATAATTCCATTTTGAATTTTTAGAATGTTCACGTCAGAATATCAACTGCAAAAATAATCTAATAAGGATAACAAAGATTATTTTCTCTAAATCTATAGGAAATATAAGGAGTATAATTTTGTCATTAGTCTGATCCTGTCTGGTCACTTGTTATGCTTAAATGGTTTAACATACAGAATTATATGATATATGCTTTGATTTGTGTGGCCTCTAAGAACACTATGAACAATACATGACATCAATTTAGCCTCAAGGATCACTGCCAAACCACACTGACACTCTGCCTCCTCCAGTGCCATTTATGTTCACTTCTCATTACACAAGACAGATGGTTGGAGTAGGGCAGTAGGTAATGCTTGTGATTTACAGATATACACACACACACATAAATGTGTTAAAGGGGAGAACTAGATTGGAATTTTCAGTAAAGTATTCTCACTCTTATATAAATTTATGTGTCCACTTTAAAATGTTATACTTGCAGAGATATTTTATTGTTTATCTACAATATACAAGAGCAGATTGATTTTTTTTAATGAGCAATATAAAAATTAGACCAATTAGCTGTCTATAAACATATTAAATTTAACATTATTTTGCTTTAGATTTTAAGTAGTTATTTAATAATAAAAAGGTTATTTTCTTAAGAGTAGACTGGATTTTTTTTAAAAGGTAAAATGCTAGAGAGAAAAGGAGGGATGTAAGAAATTAAAATGTTTTAACGTTTAAATGTCAAATGCGAGCTGAATTTTATTCTAAGACCATTGAGATAAAGAGAGAGAGGGGGAGAGGGAGACAGACAGACAGAGTTCACTCGTCCATAGACTGATTTTAAACATCACTAAAAGTTTTAGATAATTCTAAATCATATATTTGGTACATATTCAACAACCAAATCTATGAGTTCTTTCTGAAAGGAAAAAGAGAAAAACTAGAAAGTTCACTAACTATTGATTTCATTTCAGGATATGGTTCTTATCTCTTTTTAACACATGAATTTCTGATGATAGAAAGAAATCATAAGAAAAACTGAACTGGTAAAAAAAGAAAAAAAGAAGAAAATCATTTTCCTTGCTATTAATCCATAGTTATCCTTAAGTCTTCAAGTAGATTATTTTCAGTAAGTAGATATTCTTTTTTGCAAACGAAGAAGATTAATAATTACTTGCTTTTCAATAGTAAACAGTTCAAACATTACATTAAAATAATCCTATTTTGAAAAATATAAACTATAACTGAAGTAAGTTTTTACAAAAGCTATTTTTTTCTTCTTTTTTTCATCTTCTTCTGAATTACAGTCCTATATTGTACAGTATATAGTTTCATAAAATACTTTTTTTTAATGAAAAGTATTTGATAGAAAAATATTTCCCACCATTTTAAAACTAATCTAATATCTTGAAAAACACATTCATTAGTTACTAGCAGTATTGACAAATGATCTTATTTAATTTCAAGTGTGAGAAGAATCAGTTTTCAAGTCGGTGAAGATCATGTAATAGAGTGTTTATAAGTTAATTTTGGATATAAATATAATCATCTTTGATTTGTTGGTTTTCCACCTAAGGCTAAATTTAAAACACTAATAGAAAACCTATAGATTTCAGGAAGTTTTTAATTATGTTTCAATATACTTGTAAACATATAAAATAATTAAATGCTCGGATGTTATCTTAATTTTTGCTTTGATCAGAAATAAGTTTTTTCTTTTTTTAGCAAATGATCCTTGCAGCATATAAAATGCTATTTCTCAGCTGTATTCTTCATATATAGTCTATGTTTCATTTATTTTGGTTACTTCATAATATATTTCTAACTTTCAATGAAAACAATTGTATATTTAATTTAGACTTAATACATAAACTTGTGACAAAAAATTAGGCCATACTGAAATTCAAATGGCTGAAATATTGTTACCATAAAAAAAAGTTACATTTTTAGCTGATGAAAAGAACAAACTTCTCAAGTAATTAATTAATAATGAATGACATATAGAGCTATTATTAGTGCTCATTTTATTGGAGAGTAGTATGTAAATTGTAAGTTCATTCATTCTTTCTGAATGCAAAAATATACTGCTGAGTTAAGCTGACATTTTACAAATACTTGTATAAAACACTGTGTACATTTTTTCATATTACAAGAGCATTTTCTGAAATAACAAAATGAAAATTCAAGTTTTTATATTGACAACCAATTTCAGTTATTACAAAAAGTATTTCCTGCCTTTTTAAGATATTTTCCTTTTATATTTTACAAATACAAATAAAGATAACTGTTTCACATTTAATTTTCACTTTGAAAAATAAAAAAGAGATTAAATTTTAATAGATGTATATTTCACTGGACATTGCATCATAATGAAAATGAGTTACCCATGGAGGAAATATTAGTTTCTTTAAATAAAAAATACAATACATATATATATTTACCAACCCCTACGCACAAGCAGGATACGACACAAGGTCAATTTCTTAAGCAGAGTTCAGCAGGTTTGAATTCAGAGTTTTCCTTCTCCGAGACCGGTTGCCTAACCAAGGTTAAAGAGCCTAGTATGCCCTACTATTTATCCATAGCTGGAGGGAGAGTAGGATCATACCTTTCCCAAGGATATTAGCGCTAAATGAAATGCAATTACCACGTCCAAGATTTGAACTCGGGGCGACGAGTCCATTTCCCATGACTTTAACCATTACACAACGCGCTTCCTAATACAATACATAAGGTATTAAAAAAACATTCTAATTTATAAGATTTTAGCTCTACTATTAATGATTAAAAATCAGGCCAAATTTACAAAAATAAAAATGGATATTATTAATATCAAACTGATCTTAAGAATAGATTTGACACATTTAGAGTTAAGACCTTGTTATATTAAATAATATACATAAGGAATTACTTTTTGATAAATCATAACTGAATGTTTAAAGATCGTTTTTACAGAAAAAAAAAAAATCAAAATCATAGAAGAAAGTATCTTAACCCTTTCACTGTTTAAGGCATCTATGCACACATTTTCACCAGATTTTATCCATTATTTTATCCGCCCTGTCGGCTGGGGCGTTAGAATGCACTGACTGCACTTCTGCAGAGGGGTAAGACTCCCCCAATGGGGCCACCTGTTGGCCGTGGGTGGCGACCTGTGATGCTTAAGGATACAGCCCAGGTGGATGAGCAATTCATGACATGCAATACTCCACTTTGGCCCTATCTTGGGCTAGACGGGCGGTCGGAGAGGCCCCTCTGATCAATCGGCTGGTCACGTCAAGCCCTAGCACCTATATGATTTTCCCAACCCTATTGCCCTTATGGCAAGCTCCAACCCCTTTTTATCATATGGGTGCTAGAAGGCGGTGGCTGCGGGTCTACATGTCCTGGGAATGACGTTAAACTCTATCTGATGGTGAGGTTCCAGTTTTGGAGGTTTGGGGAATGTGGAGCACTCCATTCATCACCATTGCTCCCTGGTCCACTCTGACCCGGAGTGGTAGTACCTGTTAGGGTCCCATCTATGGGTTAAATAGAAAAATGTATTTATAAAAAAATTGTATTATCCATTAAGAATTGATTTATTTCAAAACTTTATCGGCATTAAATGACCCACTGAGGTTGATATGCCGTAAAACAAACCAAACCATTATTTTAAATATGGTTTAAGAGCCACATGTGGCCTTAAAATGTATTACAGGAAACAGTGAGAGTCACATGTGGCTCTCAGAAAAGTGAAAAGGTTAAAGACTTTGAAATGAAGAGATCTCAAATTGTTACAAAAAAAAAAAAAAATATTTACAAAAGCAATCATACTTTTAACTTTGGATTGTTGAATACCAAATAACTTTATATATAATAAGTTTGTTTTTATTTCAACTTTTTATCTTTTAATAATGGATTCTATTTTTTTTTTTTAATCTCATTAAGAGGATTCCCTATTCATAATATTCTGAAGTTGCTATATGAAAGCCTAAGAAATATTTTCAGAATGATGTAAAAAGAAAACTCAAAAGAGAAAGCCCTTTACAGGTCAGCTATATAGTGTTACATAACAGCAATATGAAAATCTGTTCAACCCATTACATCCTATTGTCTTCATTTCAATGAGGTTAATTTACAGTGCATATTATAGATGATTCCCTCAACATGCTCTGATAACAACAGCTTGTTTGGGGGGGGGGGTTAAAGAAAAGGCATTCAAAAATAAATCTATTTTCTCATCAGAGAAGCACATTAAAAAAAGAAAAGAAAAAAGAAAAAGAAGCCTTTCCTTTAAATTTTCAAAAGATATTTTCATCTAATGCTTGCATAATCTACAATCAAATACTAAAATCTAATAGTTGCACAGAAATAAATCAATAATTCTATGATTGACATCAATACATAGCATAGTTAGGATTTACTGTTTTGCTTGTATTCTCCACAAGAATGTGATAAACCATTCAGAATTACTGATTCATAGATTTGGTACCAGAAGTCTTTAATATATTTTTCAAGGAAATGTTTTTTTAAAACACTCCAAAAATATTTGATTTTGCTTATTTTACATACAATATTTTCAGAAAAATCGATTGATACCTTTAGTTCAAAATTTTTTATAAACATGTTAGCATAAGAATATTACTGAATATGTGATACATTCTGTGTATAGCTTGATATTTTAAAATTTTAAACTTAACTAAAAATATATAACAAATTTATTAAGACATGAATATTTCTTTTTAAAAAGCCAAAAGCTTTTTGATATATTTAAGAAATAAGGCACCTTTTAACTTTCATTAAATAAAGAAATTGTAACTAGATAGTAGCAAATAAAGTCTGTGGAGTGGCCTATTGTTGGTATCAGCCAAACATTTTCATTAGCACTAGACCAGGGAGATTGTTTTTGCTGAGTTGGAGCACCACAATTACTGTTAACTCCCAGATGCTTTACACAGATTACCCAAGCTGTGCTACTCATGCGTGGGTTGGCGGGGACCGGTAGTGAACCCAAAACCTTGTGATTCCTAGGCAAGGCTCTACCAACTGAACTAAACTAACCCAACTAGATAGATGGATAAAAAAGCGTTTTGTTCTCAGGAATATACAAAAATAAATTTTTACATGGTGATAAAATTCTGTTAAACAATTTTAACCATAATTAAAAAATTATAAATTGAAAATAGAAATAAGAGATTTTTATTTAAAAAAATATATAATTTCAGTTGTAAATTAAAATAAAATAATATATATTACTGAAAATGGAATTCTTTGAAACAAGTATAAAAACAAATTTTCAACATATTGTTGCATAGTGCTGAACTATTTTGATCTGTGAAGCTATATTTTGTTTCTTATTTAGACATAATATTACTATGATTTTGTAAAGTATTGCTTACATGACTCAAAGATATATTGTTCTGTAAATAGATAAGAGAGGCTCAAAGTAAAAAGGACTTTATTTTATTTCCTTGAACTTTCAGTCAAATTAGTTTTTTTTTTATAAAACACCTATTTTGCTTCATCTTGCAGAATCTCTTCTCATTTCTAAAAAAAAAACAAAAACACTATTTGTATATATTATTCATAAAAAATTTTTTTTTTAATTGAATAACTACATCAACATATCTACTTGAAATATATTTTATAGGTACATCTATCAAGGAATAGTGAAAATGTGCTACAAGTGTAAAATAATTTCTCTGGTGGAAAACATTAAACTTTCAGAGATCTTTCATGACAAAGTGCAGCACCTGCCAGCCTTCCTCTTACAACAATTAAGAAATTAGGATATCTGATTCAAAATCATTTTGAATCACATTATTGGAGTCAATAATGTTATTAAATAGCATTCACTGATTTCTATAACATTTTCTTTTATTTCAGTGATGATATCCAAAGTCAATTTAATCTAAATTGTATCTGATTTGATTTGACATCAGTTAAAATCAGACAGAAAAAAATGTTGATAAATGTGATGGAAAAAAAAAAAACTTGTAAGTTTAGCATTTTATGAAATTTTATATAATATACTATATTTATACAAGAAATCATAGGAGACATTTAGCATGACTGACATGGAAGTAAATTAAAGAAAGAAAAAAAAAAAAAAAAAAAAAAAGAAAAACCAAGAAAAAAAGACCAAGAGCATTATAGTTTTCCCTTCTCCTATTGATGAAAGATGTAATATAAAATGGTGAAAGAAATAAGAAGAACAGAGAAAAAATGCTGATTTAGTTAGGCATGTAGACAAAGTGAGAAGATATCACTAACAAATCCTTAGGACTAAACTCTTTGCCAAAATATCAATCTAACACATATATATAATGTGTGTATGTGTATGTGTGTGTGTATCGGAAGTCTTCAAAATGAAAACAAGTTATATCTATATCAGTAAGCTTAAAGATAAGGGCTTGGCTCAATCCTCATTGTCTCCTTAATCTCATTCATTAGCAGTAACAACTTGCTGTTCTGCTAAGAATGTAAATAATATAACAAAAAAAAAAAAAATCTGCTGTCTAGATATAAACCAGTCATAGTCAATACTGGACACAGAAATGAACAAAAAGTCAAGCTTGGAAGACTTCAATAACATAAATGAAGTTAGCAATCTACTCAAAGGAAACTGCACCTAAAAGTTTTAATATTCAGAATTAACTTTATCCTCCCTTTTCACTTATAACACCAATCCTTTTCATTTTTCTTGTTATGGCTGCAATTTTTTCTTTCTTGTATTCAAAGTCACTTTAGTTCCTTGCATTTCATTTCTTCATTTCTGTTTTCCACACATTTTTAAGTTCTTTATGGTATCTTATATTTGCTACATGATGCTTGCTAAGTTTATTCATACAGTAGAACTCACACTAAAATCAAGTTCATAAATGACATGGTTCTGATTTGAGACTTTATTTGACTGGCAGCTGATGTCTTCCATTTTATGTGCTTTTTCTTGAATTAAAAGTTTTTTTCTATCTAAGCAAAAAGTTATGAATTATTCATCATAATTTTATGTTACTACATAACTCATACACTATGAGTTTTGAATGAGTTATACAGATATTTGTTGAAGAAACAGAAGGTAGATATCAATTCAAAACTGAAAAAAAAAAAAAATCCTTATTAATAAATTGAATGCCAAGATCTAAAATAGCTAATAATTCCTATGCTCATGAGCTTAATTAAAATAGCAAAATATTTCAATAGCCTTTACATATCTATATAAATGATTTGTCTATTTCTATGTTTTTGATTTTTGATAATATCAGTAATATAATTTTTACAACTGATAACATTATATAAATATACATATTTTCAGCTTATAAAAAATCTAGAATAATTTCAACAGAAAACAGTAAACATAATTTCCAACTGTTAAAAATACCATTTATAGCTTAGCAAAACTAAGTGATATAATTTTGAAATTAAAACAACTTTCTTTCATATGCTTCTTAGAATTTTAGATAGGTAAATTTAAGTTTAAAAAAATTATTATATATATATATATATATATATATATATATATTAAAAATTTACTTAAAATATGATACTCCCATTGATTTACTTCATAAACTTAAATGTAACGAAAGAATCCAATCAAAATAAGATTTTCATAATTACTAAAGTTGTATTTAATATATCAAGGATTTTATACAGGTTATTTTAGTGACTATTTCATTATGTTAAAAAGTAACTAACATTTATGTCAAATAAGCTCAAGTAAATATCATAAGCTGCATTTGAAATTGTATCCAGTAAAGATTAAATGCAATATATATAGCTTGTAAGACCAACTTATTAACCAACACACTGGTTGCTGTTCTATATTGAATCAAATTGCGATGTTCATCTCATTCAGAATACAGAAGCATTTTTAGAGTTAATATTCTGAATATGACAGTTCAATGAAAAGATTTTAGTATAAGAGATGATGAGAAATCATTGGTATTCTAACAAGGAGAAGAAACCACAGAGAGTTATCAACATGAAAAGGAAAAAGATTTATTCAAGTTGTGCCAATTGTCCAGTCTGTCAGCAAAACAGCAACCAAGAGAAAACCATCAAAATTTGGCTATTTAAAAAGAAATGATTTATAAAAATAAAGCAAAGCAAAATAAGCTGATATGTAAAATATATAAATCAGCAAAAAAATTTCCTTTGATTATGTGACAGCATTTTCAATATTTTTATCATAACCTTTTTTGTTATCTTAATAATTCTGAATATTAACTCTCATGTGATAATCATTTCTCAACTCAATTTGTTAATGAAATATCTAGTTTTATCCTTATGATATATTGTATATATACAGGACTTGATTGTACTTTTATTAAAAATAGTGACTTTTGAGAAAGGCCTATACAGACTAGTGTTACATGCAAAATCAATTTTCATTTTGTACAGTTGAATCTTTTGAATACTTTGATGTATGGCAAGGTGGTTTTTATTTTACCAATTCCAAGTCCATTTACCTATTTGGTATAAAATCAGCTGTTAAATAATAAGTAGAGAGGCTGAAATTTTTCTGATTATATAAACACTAAAATAACAAGCATAAGGAATATACCAAATCATGATGAGACAAACAGAAAATGTTTCTTGCAAAAAAAGAAAAAAAGTTTTAAATGCTAAATAGTAAGACAGATTATTAAGGTGATCAAAAGATTTTGAGATTTAACCATCTTGATTTGGGGAGTCCCGGTAGCATCGTGGCAAATGTGTTACGCTGCAACATTGTAGTAAGTGAGTTCAAATTCCAGTTGTGCTATTATATTCACTTTCAGACTAAAGTATGGAATAGGTATGAAAAACTCTTATCCCTCTAGCTATTGGTTAAATAGTACCACTACTGTTATTTTACAAGGTTGGATTTGGCATTAAATAACCCATGAAAGTTGATATGCCATTAAACAAAGAAACCAAACCATCTTCATTTGTTCTATTTATTTATTGAAAGAGCCTAATCCAAATTATTTCTACAATATCAATTGATAGCAGATTTAACTATTGCATGGTTGATATAAGCAAATACCTTTTTTGGTACAAATACAATATCCATCTTATAAATTATATATAAACATATTAACAACAATATTCCATCTTTGCCAAATTATGATAAATACAAAACCTAACAATTCTTTTATAAAAAGTTAATTTTCTTCTAAACCAAAGATACCATTGTTTTATTATTTCTAGTGGAACATTATACAAAATAAAATATTATGAGGTATTATTTATTACATTATTGAAATTCTGTAACCAAAACATAAATATATAGATGTTACAAAATCATTACACTATTTTGCTAAATACATTTATAAGATGTGGTTGGATGCATCATCAGTAATGTTTTTTTAGTTCATTGGGGGTTTTGGGTCTTTTCAACATCATACCCACTTGCTAAAATGACCTGACCGAGATTGATCACATCTCAGCTTGCATCTAACATAGTTGTTTGTCAGCACTTCCTGTGTTGCTCTCAGCTAACAAATGGCTTTGTGTTTTTGTCCTCTATACATGTGGTCAGGTTGTGATTTTACCAATGAGCAATTATTTCCAGTCTTCTATGTTGGCAACTTTCCCTATAAGAATGTTGTCTGTTAGAGTATCAGTTTTGGCCTATTTCTCATGAGCAAATACTTTACTCTAACACCGGCAGTGTCCTGTGATGGATATTGTATTTGCATCAAAAAAGGTATTTGCTTATATCAACCATGCAATAGTTAAATCTGCTATCAATTGATATTGTAGAAATAATTTGGATTAGGCTCTTTCAATAAATAAATAGAACAAATGAAGATGGTTTGGTTTCTTTGTTTAATGGCATTATACATATAACTTTTTTCCCTTCATTTTTAAAAAGGTGTTGCAATTTTAATTTTTGTTAGTTTCAATGCTGAGTTTAGTAATAACTAAGACCTAATAATATATATATTGGTTGTATGAAGTTCCATTAGAAAGAATACAATCTCAGTATTTTTGGTTTAGAAGAACATCAATATTTTTATAATAGAACTGTTAGAGTGTACATATTCATGGGTGACACTGTATATCTACATGAATAAATATTTACTTTCTAGGAGATAATCTTTTCAAATATATGTGCATCATGAATAACTCCTAGAGGCACTTACTAACTTTCCAATCTATAGTAAATGTTATTCTCACTGAGTGGTCTATATATGTTACCAAGTGCCAGAATTTATATAGTCCAATGGAATCAAAACAAATCATTAATATTATATCTATGAAGAAAACAGAAATGATTCTATAAAATTTATTTGATGAAAAGATATAATAGAAACATTCAGTAATCCCAAACCAGTCAATAATGACTTTCTAGAATATTTCCCAGCATTCAATGAAGATATGCTTTACAATCTTTTTATGACTTTTAAATAAAAAAAGTGTGGTGCAATGGTTATCATCATATGAAAAGGACTGTGATGAGGCTGCATTTCACATAGTGCTAATATGCTTAATAAAGGTATGAATCTAACCATTCTCCCTCCAGCTATGGGTAAATAGTAGGACAGACTGAGCTCTTTAACATTGGTATGGCAATTAGTCTAGGAGAAGGAAAACTCTGAATTCATACCTGTTAAACTGCTTAAAATGTGAGCTTGTGTCACATCCTGCTTGTGTGGAGAGGTGGGTGGGTGTTTGAGTAAATGCATATAAGTAAAGATAAAAAATGTTCTTTGAGTTTTTTCCTACATGTTAACAAATTTTTTTTCGAACAAAGGGAAATATCTATATTTTCAACACAAATGTTTCAAATTTATATGTACTAGAGAAACATATATAGTGAGAAAACTTTGAAGAAAAATATAGCAACCTCTGTAAGAAAAGAAAATTATATCTGAATTGACTTTTTATTCATACATAAAATGTATCTAGATTTACCAAAATAGTAATAAATTCTGTATCTACTGATAATTGTAGTAGTACTAACTCCTAATGATAAAGGAATGTGTGGGAGAATTAATGACTGAAAAAAAAAAAAAATTTTTTATTTACCTTTTGATTTCACTGGGAAAGATTCCAAGCCATCTAAGTGCTGGAACAGCAAGTGAATCATTTTCCAAGGAGGATGACTGCAAATAAATTCAAGAGAATAAAATTAAAATGTGCATCTAATTATAATTTCATGACTAAATGAATCCATTTAACTGCTTTTCTAACATTGGAGTTTTCTTTTGATCAAAGCATAAACAAACAATCATGAAAATTTCTTTCTTACATGAGAATAGTGAGAATACATTTATATACATAATCATTGAATTTCTACTGTTTTTTGTTATGTGCTTTAAAATTCATCACAATTTATGTACCATTAAACCTTCAATGATTAAAAGCAAAAACATCATCCCAAATATGAATATATATATATATATATATATATATATTCTATTAGTAAATCCTTGCGGTAAGAAAAATATCTGGCAAATAATTTGTCAGTAAAAACATAATACAAAACTTTGCCTGGAAAAATAATAAAAAATAAAAAATAAAAGACCAAGAGAGTTGGACCAACTGAAAATAAATGCTTAATACTATAACACTTGGGCAAAAGAAAATATATATATAAAAAATATAAATAAGCCGCTAGGATTGTCTAAAGCTAAAATGTAAAGAGTGCTCAATACTTAAGTAGAGAAATAGTAATGTTAATCCTAATGAGTCAGATATACCTACAAATAGTTTCGGTTAGTAGTTTATCAGGACAAGAATCTGACTAAAAAGATTATATATATATATATATATACCAACCCTTCCACACAAGCAGGATGTGACACAAGGTCAATTTCTTAAGCTGTTTAAAAGGTTTGAATACAGTTTTCTTTCATCTAGACTGGTTACCTACTCATTTTATTTATCAGTATAATAGTCATTTATAAACATTAATAAGCATACTATAAAACTATGGTTAATCAATACTAACCTACTTAATGTCCACAATTTCTTTACAACAAAAACCTCATCTGTTAAAAATGGACTTTATAAAGAGACAAAACTTTATGTATAATAGGTTTGTATATATTTTGGCATTAAGATGATACTTAATCAGTTCGGTTTTGTTTCTTTGTTTAATGGCATATCAACCTTTGTGTGTTATTTAATGCCAAAGCCACCCTTATAGAAAAACAGTAATCGGTACTATTTAACCCATAGCTGAAGGGATAAGGGGGCTCATACTTTCCCAAGGGTATTAGTCCGAAAGAGAATGTAATAGCGAAACTGGAGTTTGAACTCTCTTACTACGATGTTGCAGTCCAGCACATTAACCACTATGTCACAGGGACTCCCTCACTTAATTAGAATACTTAATTGGGGTATGATACTTGAGATAAAAATATACTTAATATGATACTTAGCTGAGACTTTTAAGAAAGTTATTTATTGAAGTGATTGGATATTTCAATTTTAATTCATGAACTATTCCCTCTCAAATATTGTGTTTGAATTAGTAGAGGAAATTTCTATGTAAAATTAACATTTACTTAATAGGATGAATAATTACCATTTAGTACAATATAGATTTGATAACATCTCTAGATGATAATTACAGAAACTACATCCAATGATTAATGGTTTGTTGGCAGATTTCATATATCTTGGAGAATATATCATTTTCAGAAATATGAGATCCTCATATCATTTGATAATCTTATTAGCTGTGTGCAAATGTTTCCAGCAAACAAGTTTGTGTATTTAGTCTCTAGTTTTCAAAAAGAGTGCCGGGAACTTTTGCACACATCTCATATCTTAGACAGACTGGATAAGATTTTAAAAACTTATAACTGAGGCAATTATCATCAAGATTAAATACCAATGAATTCTATAATAAGAGAAATTTCATTTCAAATCAAAAACATTCTGTTAAATGAATCAAACCAAAACATAGCTTAAAAGTAATAGAATTTTATATATTAAAAACGTAACCAGTTTCTTAATTATTCATGGATTTTATTGAAATTATATTTAATCAATATAGATTAAATAATTTAGTAGCCTCCTGGTGAAATATAATAGATGTACTAATACTGCAAGGTGATTTTCTATAGCGTGACAAATAAATCTGCAAGGTGATTTTCCCTAGCGTGAGAAATTAATTTGTCATGGTAGATAATACATAAATACATGTAAAAAGAGTGTACAATCAAAACAGTAACAAAGGACAACAGAGAAAGAAAAGGTAGACAGAATAAAAACTCACATTAACTAATTTGACTTCAAAGTCTTATAAAATCAAAGAAAAAGAAATGAATTATAGATACAATACTAATACCAAAGTCTAGTTGATCTATGTTTATAAGTACTATGTGAACAGCTTGAACTATGAGAAGTCATTTCACCAAGGCTTAAAATGTTACAACCTAGGCTAAAAGTTCTACAGAAATATACATGTAAATATAATAAGGATACTGGCAATATTCTTCCAAAAGCAATAAAGTTATCAACTGCTATACATTCAATCAGATAATGACGTGGAGGTGCATGGTGTAATGGTTAGTCATAGGAAATGGATTTGTCGACACAAGTTCAAATCCTGTTTGCATTTCACATAGTGCTAATATCCCTGGGAAAGGTATGCATCCATGTATTGTCCCTCCAGCTATGAGTGAATAGTAGGGTAGACTGTACTCTTTAACCTTAGGCAACCAGTGTAGGAGAAGGAAAACTCTGAATTCAAACCTGTTAAACTCTGCTTAAAAACTGACCTTGTGTCACATCCTGCTTGTGAGGAAGGATTGGTAATTATATATATATATATATATATATATATATATATATATATATACACACACACACACACACACACAATCATGAATATAAAGGTGCCTTCAGTTTATACAAGTGAATATAGGGCAGATAATTACAGATTAGAATCTATTCAAAACAGGTCTAAATGTAATTCATTAGTTTCACATAAGTTATGCTTGAAAAACAAACAAAATGTAGAAAAGCATGAGTATCCATTGAGTTAAATGACTAATCTTCAAACAATTCTGAAATTCATGACTGATAGCTAAAACTTTTATTTACCTTTTATTGCCAAAAGTAATAAGAATATTTTAGCTAAATGACTGATGTAAGCTCCAAACATCAACAGGTTAACAATAAAAGTAACAAATTTGAAATGTATTTGGGGAAATTAAATGTATTTCTTAACCTATTTGTAGTAAATATCAAATGAACTTGAACTGATATCAACAGCATAGTCAATAGAAGTTGATGACATGCCTTATCTTACAATTTTATCTATACTGTTAGGTATCTAAAATAGTAACATATTTTCAAATTGTGTATCTAATTAGCACACTTTATGTATGGCAGAATAGAGTAGCCATACATATAAAACATGGCAAATATCATTATAGATTTATATTTAATAGAATAAACAGATTGATTTGATTAATAATATTACAGGAAAACTTTCTTATCCATGGTAAAGAAGTCTCCCAAACAGATGGGGAAATCTATGAATATTAGCTCAGTCGGTAGAGCATTCGGCTAGAAACCACAAGTTTCCTAGTTCGATACCAGTCCCCGCCAACTCAGCGTTTGAGTAGCACAGGGATCTGTGCGGTAAAGTAAGGAGCTGATGGTAGGTGTGGCGCTCCACCTCAGATGCTAAAAACAATCTCCTTGGTCTAGCGCTATTGAAAAGGGGATACTTTCGCTGACTGGCTGATACCGACTTTAGGCCCCCCGTCGACTTATATATAGTAGGAATGTCTAAAAAATTTCACCATATTAAAAAAAAAAAACAAAAAAAAAAAAACGAATTTCAATTTTTTTTTGTTGTTTTTACTGGATAGAAAAACAGCTTTAAACTTCTGCCTAATAGTAAAAGATACAGAAATAGATATTTCTTGATGAGTCGTAATTTATTATACCCAATAAGTCCATTTGATGATAGAGAGCATGTAATCCCCTCACAGAGAAATATATTTGACTTAATTTGAAAAATCAACTGTAAAAATGAAATGACTTAGACAAGACCATTTCAGTAGTCAATTAAATTAGTTTTTTGTTAGTTTTTTTTTTTTTATCTAAAAAAAAAAAAAAAAGGAAAAAAAAAAGAAGATTAATTTGAACTTTTCCCTTCAAGATCTAATTACTCAGATTTTAATGGCGTTAAGGACATTTGAATTGATTTTCTTTTTTTCCTATTCTAAAAATACTATTATTACAGACTTATGCTATATCTATGTGTTTTGTATATATACAGTGGTACCTTGACTTAGGAGTTTAATTCATTTCACTCATAACTCAATTTCCTTGTCTATCAAATCAATTTTCTCCATTGAAATAAACTGAAATGCCATTAATCTGTTCCAGCCCTCACCCCAAAATATCCTAATTCTTTTTGTAACGTTTTTTTTTTTTTTTTAAATAAGAAAAATAGCACTGTATTGTATAAAATGTTGTAACTCGAGCATCAGAGTTAACAGAGAACTAATAATAAGAAACACAAATATTAAGGATGGAGAAAAATGTTTACTAAGCAAACGTACAAGGTGAACAGAGTAATTAGCAATTGCATTAACAAGTCTTGTGAGATCTCATTGTTTCTCTCTTCCAAGGTCTCATCAGACATTATTTATAGGAAAAACAGATGATTCCATTCTCATTATTCATGTACTATATGACCAAAAAAAAAGAAAAAAAAGAAAAAAAAAAGACAATATAAAAGAATGTAATGATTATGTGCTGTGATATGTTCTGATGTTTATTTTTAAAAAATAAATGATACTTTTCTTTAGTGGAATAAATTTGGAAACTTAAATGCTTTTAGTGAACTTATTAATATAAGCATATCTGAAGCTTGCTGGTACCTCAAATTTTAGCTCTCAATACAAAGCAAAAAGTCAACCATGTTAAAATTCGTAACTCAGAAAACATGTAAGTTGGAGCACTTGTTAATCAAGGTACTACTGTATATTTTACTCCTTTGAAATATATTTTACAAAGTCG
Organism: Doryteuthis pealeii; assembly: GCA_023376005.1. NCBI lineage: Eukaryota > Metazoa > Mollusca > Cephalopoda > Myopsida > Loliginidae > Doryteuthis > Doryteuthis pealeii. Next base: position 59,779,100 of record CM042137.1, on the reverse strand, counting down.
TTTTAGTTTTAAAAAAGTTTTGATTAGAAAGTTTTGCTGATTTTGGCCCAAAATAAGTAAATAAAACTGCAATTGCTGCTTCTGATTTTGTTGTTTATGAATTTGTAAAATAATTTTCTTAAGAGAAAGAAAATCTCAGCAAAGATATAAAGAATTAGTAAATATAGATGAAAAAGATTTTTGTGAAAAGAGAATGAACAATTTTAGCATTTCAACTTATAAGTAGTTAATGTTGTGTGCATAAACTTATTTATCTACTGAAGATCATTTGAAAAACAATTGTTCCAAAAATGTATACAGATGTAATTACATACAGATATTGCAGTTGACCTTTTATAAATGATATATTTAATTTGGAAATTTTCCATAAACAAATTATGACTGAGTGAATTCATATTCTATAATAGTTATTTGGAACAATATTTACATCTTTCAAAATATCAATATCCTTGAAATCTAAGAATGAAAATTTATAATTAATGGAAGGACCTGCACTTCATTTACTTCTGAATGTTATTGTAAGATACTGTAAAATGGTTTTATTCTTACAATGATTTTGAAACATGAGATGGAAACATTTGTAGTAATAAGAATACTTCTTTAGCAGAAATAATTTGGAAAACAATGAATATCACCAACACTGGAGTTTAGCTCGGTAGAGCGTTCAACTAGAAACCACAAGGTTCCTAGTTCAATACCGGTCCTCGCCAACTCAGCGTATGAGTAGCACAGGGATCTGTGCGGTAAAGTAAGGAGCTGATGGTAGGTGTGGCGCTCCACCTCAGACGCCAAAACAATCTCCTTGGTCTAGCGCTATTGAAAAGGGGATAGACTCCCTCGCTGATACCGACTTTAGGCTGCCCCGACAACTTTACTTTACTTATAAATATGAAAAGGATGCTATAATATAAAGAAGTCACCTTAGTAGTTGGAGGTGATCTAAAAACCAAAAAGCTGAGTCCTGTGTATTTATTTACTTTTTTTAGTTATTTAATTAGCTAATTAGTAAGTAAGTATTAGTTAATTATGGAAGACAAGTAAAAAGTAAAGCCTGCTGAGTGGCCAATTGTCAGTATCAGCCAAACAGTGAAGGAGTCTATCCCCTTTTGGTTTGCGCTAGACTAGGGAGATTGTTTTGCTGAGGTGGAGCATCACACCTACCATCAGCTTCCAGATTATTTACTGCACACATCAGATCACCTAAGCTGTGCTACTAATGTGCTGAGTTGGTGAAGACTGGTATCGAACCAGGAACCTTGCAATTCCTAGACATATGTTCTACTGTCTAAACTAACAGACACTTCTAAAAAAAAAAAAAAAGAAAAAAAAAGTCTTGTAAGAATTGGCAAGAATTATATATAGTCTCAAAACACATTACTAAAGAATTATTAATGATTCAACAGAATGTAGAGACTAAACTCTCAACATAATATTTCTAAAAGTATATTCAATAGCAAATTTCTAATTACTTCATTATATTACAAACATTTAATGAGAAAATACAACCAGTTTATCACAAAAAAATAAACTTAAAAAATAAAGTAAAATTGATCGAAATACTTTGTGAGGCAATCGTCATTACTTATTTAAGATTTTAAAATAGGGAGTATTTATTTGTCATTCATACTCAACACAATGAATAAGACATCAGAGTTATTAGTTTTGTACAGATAATATGTATAGCTTGTTTGTAATTTATTCTCAGTCTCGTTTGAGACTGTAGCTGAATAAGGCAGAGACAGGGCTTGAAAAAACATTATGCATAAACATGACATGTGCCATTACAAAAAAAAAAAAGATAAAAAAAATAAACAGCTGTAAAACTAATTAGAGATCTGTGCTGTAATCTACAAGTGATAGTTAATTGCGTAGCTGTATCATAACAAATCACTTTTAGTCAAATGAGAAAAACTAAACATTATGCAGTAACAATTATATTGCATATTGTGCTATTAAAATTAGATATAACCATAACTAAATCAAGTTTGGCACAGTATAAAATCTTTAGAATGTAAAAAATTAGAATTTGTATCTGAATTACTATGGCATTTTTTTTTGGTTAGACTAAATATCCAAATTTGTATTTGGTCATACATCTGTGGTCATAAATTTAGATACAGCATAATAATTTTTAATTTTATTTGTATAATATACACGGTGTAAGGAGTTCAGGCTTGCCATAAGTCTAAATAAGACAAAAGTCATGGCACAAAGTGCAGCCACTCCTTCAAACATTACTATTGATGGGTGCAGCTTGGAAACTACGGAGAGCTTCAAGTACTTCTGGTCCACCATCTCCAACTCAGTCTCCATTGATACTGAAAACTGCAGAATCGTGAAAGCAGCAGGTTATGGCCAAATTGAGCCAGAGAGTCTGGAACAATGCCAGCCTCACTAACAAGACCAAACTGCATGTCTACAAAGCCTGCATTCTCAGTACACTCCTCTACAATAGTGAAGCCTGAACTACATACTCAAGCCATGAGAGAAAACTTGACAATTCCCACCTCAGATGCCTACAACGCATCGTACACATCTGCTGGCAGGATAAAGAGCCCAACACAGACATGATGGACTGAGACAACATGAACAGCATTTTCACCATCCTCTGTGATAGGTGCCTTCACTGGCTGGTCATGTTAGAAGAATGGACAATGGCTGCATCCACCAAAGACCTACTGTATGGCAAATTAGTAGAAGGTTTCCGAGTAGTAGGTAGACCATGCCTATGTTTCAAAGACATCAGCAAGAAAGGCATCAAAACATACATTAACACCAACACATTGGTGCAGAAAACGAGTGGCCTGGTGCCTCAATTTCAAACAAGACACGAAAAGGAGTGAAACAGAGAGGAAAGTAGCCTCCACAGCAAAGATAGCCAGAAGGAAGGAGAGACAACAGCAAGCATCACTATTTGTGTGCAGTCAGTGCACTAGAGACTGCCATTCAAAAATTGACCTGCTCACAGCCATTTGTCCAGATGCAGATAAAAATGTTTTTTTTTTTTACCATTGCCTTTAGTAGACAGAAGGATGCCAACTGGGTAAATTGTCATATATATTACACAAAAATGAAAATAACACTGACATCTCACTTTATCAGATATATTTACCAAAATTACTTGAAAATATCTGAAATACTATTAGATTTATTCAAAGAAATCGTCATTGGCTTCAACCATGGCCTCCAGATGATTTTGGAATCTCCTGCAAGCCTTTTTCGGTGTCCTTGTTTAAATTTGTAAATGATATAGTTATCCTTTCCTTCATTTCACCTTTGGTGTTGCACGGACCTTTGTTGATCTTCTCACTCAACTGTGCCCCATAGATAATAATCAAGGGGATTGCAATCTGGGGAGTTAGGCAGCCAAATGTTAGGGTTGATGTGGTCACAGAAATTTTCTCAGTCAGCACTGCTTGTGTAGCATGGTGCAGAGTCCTGTTGCCAGATCTAGGATCTTCCAGCAGACATCCTCTTGATTCAGGGCAGAACTACCTCCTCCAGGCATTTGATATAAGCCTCCCTGTTGAGTGTGAGGCCATGTGGAAAGATGAATGGAGGCATAACATTACCATCCCAAATACCATGATGCGGACTGGGTATTTGCTTTTTATCACTATTGGTACATCTTGTTGGGACAGAGCAAACCAACAGTTTTCTTTAAGTTCACCATCTCATCCTGGCATAAATTTTCTCATCAGAGAAGAGTTACGATTGTTCACTTGGAGGGGATGCTTGAGCTTGTTCAAAAGCTTCATGTCCTGGATATAGACCTGATTCACTTGCTGGGATTGTTGTTAATCACGGCCTAGATCTCAGCAACAAATTTGGGAATTCTTTTCTTATTAGAATGATGAGAGTGAGGCTTCTAAGCTGTTGTACCTTCATAACCACTATTGAACTCATCTAACTATTTTCAAATCCTTTGCACTGCCCTCAGATTGATACCCAAAACTTTGAAATATTCATAATGAAGCTTCTGGCATGAATGCCAAGTAGTACAGCATGCCATTTCTACATTTCTGGAAGAGTGAATTGAATCATAGTACTGCTTTCTTCACAGATAGTGCTCGACTGACTCTAGTTTGCTGGATAGTAGACAAAACCAGAAACAAAGTGCATGCACTAAATTGATAATTTAAAATGGTGACAATTTACACATTGCACACTGTACTAAATGAATTTGATAAATATACAATGTCAAAAAGAAAGTAAATTAAATATAGTTTACTCATGTTTTACAATACAAACAATATAAAAATGACAAAACTTAATAAATGGGGGTGGGGTGGGTTCAAAAGTATTCATATATTGCCCATCAATAACTCCTTTTGAGGATTAAGAATTAATAATCAGTATGTGATTAGAATGAAAGCATTGCAACATTGTTCTTCCTTGTATGCCAAATTTCATTTAGTAGAACAAACTATCAACTTGTTCTTTGTTCACATCATATAGCAATAGAAGCTTCATAGAAAGTATATGTACAAAAACTACGACAAAGAAATATAAAGGATACACTAAATATTTCAGGACTTGAGATTATTATTTTATATAAGTCATACTGTTATTTGTATTTATTTCCAAATAACTACAAGTTTCAAAACTTCTTATCCAATACATTATGTAAAGCCAATTATATTAGAATCTTCAAAAATTAAAACATACTATAGAGTAAAAATTTAGGATATCATGGATCCAAAAATGTCACATTTTTTATTTTATACAGAATTTCATATCATTTCTGATCAATTCATATAGAGGTATACTGTGTCTCGTAATATTCAATTGGCAGCAAAAAATAAAAATAAAAATATAAGATAAAATAAAAACTAACAAAAATTTACTGATTCTTCTATTTTTCTCCCAACTAATGCTCAATTGAAAATTTCAATCACTATTAGATGCTATTATTAAAATACATAAAATTCAAAACATATTTTCTGTAACAGACAAATGCAAATTATAAAGCATTGATGGAGAGGGTGAAATCTGATATTCTCCTCATTTTTAGATAAAAGACATTAATAGTAGGCAGCTGATATACTTTAAACATTTTTTTTTCCTGTAAGCTAATATCATATACTAGTGCTTATAAGCCCATTCTGCAGCTATATCATCATCTTATGAATCCTACATTTCTTCTATATGCTCTCTTGAATTTGGAATGTAACATGCAAATTTATCAAAAGTATTGCATCATTTTACGTGACATAGTTGGAGTTCAAACTTAGTTCCGAAGCCAACAGGTGCAGATACTTTAAGTAAGAGAACATTTACAGTAGACCTGTATTTTAAAGAAAAATGAGAAGAAAAATGGAAGTGACTCATAAATTTTGTATGACTAAATATTAAAATGAAGAATTAAAAAATATTAACTTGAATATGAAGTAATGATAACAATTGCAAATTGCTTGCTATGAGCAAGTTCTTTGGCGTTTTCAAATAAAAAATGATAATTCAAAATGACAAACCTTGAAGGCAATCTTGTTCTCAGATTCATGATTATCAACATTACTACCCCCCCCCCCAACAAGAACACATGTTGGTAGATCAATTTAGAAGAAATTCAAAACTTATGATATGAATATTTCTACTTTATTTGAGATTGATTTAGATTATAAGATTAAAAATATCTAAAATAATTTCATTTGATCTTCACAGCATATATCAAGATTTTAAAGACTTGTTTTAGAATGCAATTTATAATTATCAGTTTCATTAGAACTTATAGGATTAACTCCTATATTTTTATGAGCATGTGCAATAAAATAATTAAGGCTCTTAAACAATTATTTTAATAGTTGTATATTATGATTTAGGTTTTGAATTGTGTAGGAAAGAGAATAAAAAGAAAAATAGTTTTAGAAATATTTTAGAACAAAAATTGTTAGAATGTAAATAATCCAAGGCCAATGGTTTATTGACAAAGAAAGAATTATGTAAGTAATACAAATATTCAATATTGGAATGTATTGCATACATCATTAAATCAGCCAATATTAATTTTGCTTAAAAGCTGACTTGTGAAGGAAAAAAATAGGATTATAAAAAAGGCCCATCAGTTGAAAGATTTATAGATAGGACAGGGGAGAGGGTCTACAAACTATTATTTTAAAAATGATCTCATATTCAAATATCAAGTATAAAAATATTTAAAAGAATTAAGGAAGTTTTTCTGTTTTTTTTTAATGAGCATGAAAAATTTGTTGTTCACATGTTTACCACATGGACATTTGTTTTTATTTCAATTACAAAATAAAAATGGTTTCTGCTAACTCTACTTATTTATTCATTATGTGTGATTTAATCAGCAAGAATCAATTCTGTTTTCTTTGAGAAGAAATAAAACAATAAACAGAAATGTAAGAAGTCTGAAGCAAATCTTATAAAAAAAATGTCTATTTTTATGAATCATCTCCAAGAGAGAAGAGCTTTATTAACAAATAACAGTGAATATTCAGAACTAGGGTCACATATGTAGCATTCAGCAATTATTTGTCTTTGCATATGCTTACTGAATTGAAAGAGTTTAGCAGAAAAAGAAAGAGACATTGCAGATTATCCCACTATATTACAATGGATCCCTGCAGACCTATAGAAATATGATTTATCAAGCAACTGTCTTATAAACTGTCTATGAATTGTAATAATAGACATATTATACATTCACTTCAACTATATCTTGACTCTTGTGATTGTATGATTACAGCAGCTAGAATGCAATAGTCTACTGTTAGGTGATGATATGATTTAGCTACAGATGCTGGCAACAAAATCATCTTTTTTTAAAAAAAAACTTTCAGAACAGAGACTTTCATGGATTAAGAAGTTATCAGGTACAAAATATACCCCAAATATTGGAATTATAATTTATCCACAATTTTTATACATGTTACTCACCACTAACTTAAGAAAACTATCATCAGAGTAACATTTATATTTTGCTTCTCTCTCTCACTTGCTTATGTGATTTTCAGATCATGGTTTGAAAATCACATAGGTGTGAAACAGTCAGTTACAAAGTGTCATTGAATTTATGTCTTCACTACCCTAAGTTATATATAATAGTGAATATTAATTATTTGTATAACCATTTGACATATATACTTAAATATTAACAAAATCAAAGACTTTATCTTTTTTTAATAAGGGGTAGGAATTCAATAAGATTTTTTTGAATGAATAATATAAACCTCATCATAATAGCAATCTGTAACAATTATATATATGAATATTAAATTCTGACTTGCTTTATTCCAATGGATTTAGAATTTTTAAGAGTGGCAATAAATATATCTAAACTTTTCCCATCAGTAAATTTCTGGACAAATCTCAAATATATTATGGAATGTCAGAGAAAAGGACAAGCATATAATTTTATATACAATATTGCACATGAAAAGTAGACATTTGAAAGAAAGTCATATCATAAATGCACAAAAAACAAAGAAAAACAGACAAAAATAGAATTAATATATAAGATATGATAAAAAGTTTTAAAAAAAAACAACAAAAAACAAAAACAAAGGAAATTTGAAAATATAGAAAATAGAATCATTTCCAAAATTTTTTTCCTTGTAATGCGCAATTACCATAAACACTTAACTAGTATAAGTCGTCGGGGTGGCCTAAAGTCGGTATCAGCCAGACAGCAAGGGAGTCTATCCCCTTTTCACTAGCACAAGACCAAGGAGATTATTTTAGCATCTGAGGTGGAGTGCCACACCTACCACCAGCTCCTTACTTTACCGCACAGATCCCTGAGCTACTCATACACTGAGTTGGCGAGGGTGGTATCAAATCCTAAACCTTGTGGTTCCTAATCGAATGCTCTACCAACTGAGCTAAGTATCATATTGATTAAAGTTTTTTTTTTTCTGAAAATATTCAGATTCATTAATGAATATAGTCAATAGAAGTGATAATTAATACAATGAATTATTCTTAAAATTTCTGTTTGGGGAGATGTGTAAACAAAATTTATTATTTTTGTCTTTGCCTATTTGAGAATGCATGTCTCTCCAAATAATGAGGATGTTGTGTTTAGGAATGTGTCAGACTAGGGAAGATAGCTCATTGTAAAATACGGTGATGCCACTGACATTAGTGGGGTTGTAGCATGAGAACTCAGAATAGACAGGATGGTTTGATTGGTATTGTGAAGATGTGGAAACTAACTCTTAAATGTACAATGTGAGCAGAATGAAAGAGTTTCTTTCTGAAAAATAGAAATTAATAAGTCATGGAATTTAGTCTAAAAATATCAAGATGTACTCAAATAGGTTAAATATAGTGTACAAGAAGTAACAAATTTTCATACAAACCGAATGATGTGAAAAATTAAAAAAATCCACTGATTATACACAATCAAGCAATAAAAAAAGGTAAAGTTGTCAGGGTATCCTCAAGTCATTATCAGCCAGACAGCGAGGAAGTCTATCCCCTTTTCTCTAGACCAAGGCCGCCCTGTCTGCTGGGGCGTTAGAATGCACCGACTGCACCTCTGCAGAGGGGTAAGATTCCCCCAGTGGGGCTACCTGTTGGCCATGAGTGGCAACCCGTGATGCTTAAGGATAGAACCCAGGTGGCTGAGCAGTCCATGACTTGCAATATTCCACTTTAGGCTTTTCTTGGGCTAGACGGGCGGTCAGAGAGGCCCCCTCTGATCAATCGGCTGGCCACGTTAAGCCCTAGCACCTATATGATTGCCCTAACCCTATTGCCCTTATGGCAAGCCCCAACCCCTTTTTATCATATGGGTGCTAGAAGGCGGTGGCTGAGGGTCTACATGTCCTGGGAATGACGTTAAACTCTATCTGATAGTGAGGTTCCAGTTCTGGAGGTTTGGGGAATGTGGAGCACCCCTTCATCACCATTGCTCCCTGGTCCACTCTGACCCGGCGTGGTAGTACCTGTTAGGGTCCCATCTATGGGTTAAATAGAAAAATGTATTTATAAAAAAATTGTATTATCCATTAAGAATTGATTTATTCCAAAACTGTATCGGCATTAAATGACCCACTGAGGTTGATATGCCATAAAACAAAACCATACCAAACTAGACCAAGGAGATTATCTTGGCATCTGAGGTGGAGCGCCATACCTACCATCAGCTTCTCACTTTACCGCACAGATCCTTGTGCTATTTATAAGCATCTTCAATCAAATACATTTTCATCTTATACAAAAGTGGGCATTTGTTATATGCTTTTTGATAATAAAGATAAAATAGAAGCTATAAAAGTTAACTCCTTTGTCGCTTTTGAACAATCAAAACTAAATCATGCTACTATCTGATATTGTTGAAAATCAATGGCTGATTGAGTTATTGATAATTAGCTAATATAACATTTTGTTTTATTTCTTGGTTTAATTGCATATTAATCTTCATGGTCGTTTAATACCAAAGCCATCTTTGTAGAAGAACAATATTAGTATTATTACTTAACCCAAAGCTAGGGAAAGGATGAGGGAATTCATACCTTTCCCAAATGTATGTCCAAAAGAGAATGTAATAGCAAGACAGGTGTTTGAACTCACTATGATATTGCAGTCTAGTACCACTGTGCCACAAGGACTCTCCAAGCTAATATAACACTACAGACCTCAAATTATAGTATTTTGATTCTTTTCATATTTTCAAAATAGTAACTTTGTACTAAAATATAAAGCTTCTACAATTAGGTTGTTGACTAGCTTAATTTCAGACAAGTAAAATTAACATTATAATATTTGATTGACAGACTTTTTTTTTTTTTTTTTGCTCAATTCAATTATAAAACTGGATATCTTCTCTTCTAAATACAACAGGTAAAGTGTAGCGAAATTGAAAGGCAGAACTGTGGACGAGCAGATTCCCAACCCCCACGAACAAAACATGTCTGAATATGTTTGGCCTGTGCAAGGGGGAGGAGTGTGGCGAGTGGCCACGGATATTTGAACTTGCTACCTCCTCGTTGCTGAAATGCTGTTGGCAGTAACCGGATGTAAACAGTATTGACGCGTACTCAAAATGCTGGTGAATATTGAAGTTCTAAACGGCAATGCCAGACCAGAGTAAGAAGCCCGGATGTACATATTAATGTGTATCTAAGAGCCTGTTCTCCCAGACCGAGGGAGAATGATAGTAGGAGTTTTGCTGTTAAGAAGAGAGTCATACTTTTATGAGAGATTGTTGCAGACTAAGGACTTTGTCAGTTGGGAGAACATATACGTTGGACTTGACTGCCCCACATCGAGTTTACTTTCATCATTTTATTTCGTTTGTTAGATAAAGTGAATTTGAAAGTCACTTTACTGACATGAATTCTTATATCTCTAATAATTATATATTTCTATTTGATAGCATGATTTTACTTCGTTTTTGAAGCATCTTGTATTACTTCAGTATATCATAAACATTTGCCAAAATGAACTGATTCAATTTACTTTTTATACTTAGAAACCTGATAGTTAAAAGAATGAAAGAAAATATTTATAAATAATTTGACACTTAATTTGTCTCTTTCAAGTAAAGCCTACTTTTCTGTCTAAATGAAAATGAAAGAAACAAAACTAACAACAACAACAAAAAAATCAAAAGAAAATAATGGTATCAGTATTTATATCGAAAAATATTCAATAAATAAAATGTTGGTATACAAGCTACTGCACACAGATTTTTGGTAAAGTACTGAAGAGGGAAAAAATCTGTAATTTTGTACCAGATTCTAGATTATCTCAACCAAACAAGGGAATAAAAAGAAACTTATTTCAAATGAAGACTCACTTGTAAAATGTTATGAAATTCATTTTTTATCAATTGCTGTTTGGTATTATCAGTTATTAAGAACAATACAATTTATACATATAATAAAAATTAAACTTAAGAACAAGTGGACAATGTAATATGAGGAACAATAGCAAAAAACCATGTATGTTCATAACTGCAAGCATAAAATAATAACTAGTATCATTTTGTTTTTCGGACTGTTGTCCTCATTTTTATTGTTATATACACAACGTTTCACCTGATGTGCTCTCTGTCCTTCTCCAGGTGTTTCTTGTTGTTGGAAACATGGCACAATGGATATAAGGTTTGACTTAAGTCAGTTCTAAGTGACAATCATCTGTAGGTTGTAGGTTCAATCCTAGCTACAGGCGGAAATGACATAAAATACTTAACATAGCTTAACACTTGTACCCGGTCATGTTTAATGGAATGAGAACTGTCTACCCCAATGGATTAAATAAAGGGTTTGGTTTGAAGTTCCATGAAGGCTCTAGAGTTTGACTAGAAACACCTGAAGAAGGCTGGAGGGCACATCAGCCGAAATGTTGTGTGTATAACGATAAAGATGAGGACAACAGTATGAATAATCAAACTGATACAAATTATCAAGCCTTATCTAAAAAATTCAGACAAATAAAATAGTAACCTTATTAGAATAATTTAAAACGTTATTTATAATCATATTTAGATATTTTTGACCTGGTTAAAGTCAGCAACAATAATTCTTATATATTTGGATTAACATTGTTGGAGTAGATTCAATCAATGAATTATGTATGTTGATCACATAACTTAGAGATCATTGGGATGTCATATAAGAGTTTTGTCCTTTGTAGCATCTCAGAGGGTAAGAGGAATTATTTGGCCAATATCCATCTCCTCACCAAGTAGTGTTGATGTTACCAATAGCATAGAAGAATCCTTGACCTGACTAAGAAAATAATTGTATTTCTATACCAGGTACTGAACACAGTCATCTGGCTGAAAGACAGGAATCCTAAGCTTGGCAATGTGGGTATTATATTATCATACATCAATATTAATATACCTTTAACCATTCAATATAAAAACAAAATAGCTGATAATTTGTTTCAAGATTTCACTGAAAAACCTAGTGCTTAAATTGAGTTTTGTTTACTTATATTAATGGCTCTGTTTATTATTAATCAGGTATAAGTTATTCTTTTTCTAAAGATCAGTTTCATTTGGTTATGAATTATGGATATCTCATCCATCATCGACCTTATTAGATAACTATTTTCAAATAAGGAAAAGAAAAAAAAAAGTCTTCCTGAAATGCTATTGATTTTAGTTTCTGAATACATCTTGTTAATGTTATGATTTTATAAAGAAATCTACAGTCACTTTTTTATATCATGAAATTCTTCCAAGAAGTCAAAATGTTAATGCTTTAGTGAACAAGAGAAAGATTAAACACAGCTTGAATCAAAGAAGAAAGCAAAATTTCAATGTACAGAATAGAAATGTTTTCATATCAAATCATGAGTATCAGTGTTAGCAAAGAATGCTAAATTTAATCTTGATATAAAAGCATAAATGATAGAGACTGGTTAAAAAAACAAAAAAAACAAAAACAAAAAAACAAAAACAAGAGAAGCTGATGAATATCTCATTATGCCATTGTGATTAAAGAAAGATTTTTCTAAGGAATATAAAAGCAAAAAAAATGTTAATATTCCAGATGCTTCATTTGACTTAAAGGTCAATGTTAACAAAAAGGCTAATCTAGAAGAAAATGTAACACATTTTTATTGATTATACAATTTTGTACTCACTAATTAAATTAAGAAAACCCTCAAACTTTTAGTAAATTTACCTATTTATTTCAGATGCAGGATTTTTATTTTTTTTATTCTACTAAGATATCACTGATATATTAGATTTTTACAACATTTTCACAGTTTTCCTTTGAGAATATCAGACATAGATACATAAAATCCTTGAATCAAAAATATACTTATCAAAATTTTTATTATTCAACAGAATAATAATAATAATATCCTTTCAGATAGTATATTAGGTCTGAGACCTGTCAGCTGTTCCTTATAAATGTTCATTTTAATTCCACAGATTATCCAACATTGCCTTGAAGGAGTTTAGAGATGGGGCGTTCACTACTGATGATGGTAATTTAATCCATGTATTCACCACTCTGTTGCTGAAATAATTTTGTCTTGCGTTTGTTTTACAAGATTTTTTAAGGAGTTTTAATTTATATCCCTGGTATTGATATTTTGAGCAATGTTTAGTAGGTCAGAATTTGTTGAATAAAAACTATGTGTATATTTGTAGGCTTCAATCATATCCCCTCTTATATGTTGGTAAATCAGACTTGGTAAGTCAATGTTCCTAAGTCTTTCTTCATACGAAAGGGATTTTAAATTATTCACCAATTTAGTAGCTCTCCTCTGAATTCCCTCAATGAGTTTTGTGTCCTTGATGAGTCTTGGGCTCCAAACCACATTAGCAAACTCCAAATGAGGTCTTACCAATGCAGTGAACAAATTTTTCAGCATTTCTTTATCCATGTATTCATATGACCTCCGTATTAATCCTAATATCTTGTTTGCTTTATTTACTTGTATTTCTATGTGTTTGGAAAATTTTAATTCAGGGTCCACATTCACACCAAGGTCTTTTTCCAACTCTGTATCCTTAAGTATTTCTCTTTCATTAGAGAAATTTTTTCTCATAGAGTATTCATGTTTTGGATTATTTCTTCCTATGTGAAGTACCTTACATTTAGATGTATTGAATCTCATGCCATCTATCAGACCAAGATTGTTTATGTCAGTTGGGATTTTGTCAGTATCATTTCGATCAATAACAGTGGAATATATTTTTGTATCATCTGTAAATATTTGTGCATAGCATTTCATAATTTCTGGGAGATCGTTTATAAAAATAACAAAAAGACAAGGTCCAAGAACACTTCCCTGTGGGATTCCACTTGTCACTGGAGCCCATTTTGATTTAGTGTTTTTAATTTTGACACATTGTCTTCTATTACCTAGGAATTCTTTTATCCAATTTAGAACCTGGCCATTTATCCCATATTTTTGTAGCTTCAATAGCAGCTTTTTGTGAGGTACAGTCAAATGCTTGGCAAAGTCTAAATAGATGGTGTCCAAGATCTAGAGATTCCGTCCACTTATCCATTACTGCCAAAAGATTTGTACTACAAGATCTGCCTTTAATGAATCCATGCTGGTTCGCCGAAAAGAGTTTGTTTGATTCCATGTGTCTGAATATTTTGTCTTTTATTACAGATTCTAACAATTTGCAAAGGATACTTGTCAAACTAACTGGTCTATAATTGCATGGATTACTTTTATTTCCCTTTTTAAATAAAGCTGTCACATTAGCTTCCCTCCAAGATTGAGGTACATACTCCTCAGTAATGCATTTAGTGAAGACTATACTCAATGGTAAGGATATTTCTTTTATCAATTCCTTCAAAATTAAAGGGTGATGTTCATCTGGTCAGGAGATTTGTTTGAATTTAATCTCGCTATTTTTTGTGAACTTCTTTTAGTTACTATTATACTACTTAGTTCCTCCTTATATGGTCTTTCAGCAAAGTATGGTATATTCTCAAGATTTTCAGTGGTAAATACACTAGAAAAATACTCGTTCAATATATTCGACTTTTTTTCATCAGATGTAGCTGTGTTTCCATCTGGCTCTAATAAATCAGTGATTTCAAGTTTAGTGTTCATTTTATTAGCATATTTAAAAAAAACTTTTGGATTATTTTTAGCTTCTTTGGCAATTTTCTTTTCAAATTCTATTTTTGCTTTCTTGTATTCCCATTTCAACTGATTCCTTAATTTTGCATAATTTTGATAGTCTTTTCCATCTCTTGTCCTAAGATAATTTTGATATGCTTTCCTTTTTTCCTTAATGTCGTTTCATTCATGCAGAAGATGGTCATAAAATTTGTTTGTGAATATGACTATATGGAATAACAAAATTACAATCTATATATAAACTTATAACCGTATAAATCTTTTTGTTCAGTTCACATTAGAAATTAAAGTTAAAGACACAAAAGAAATAAATATTTATACACATGCATGCACATATACTGAGCAACATTTATAAAATTGGATATAACATTGGCTTAAGGAATAATGAAGATAACATTAGATGAAATGGTGTAGTAAAAGAACAAAAAACAATGGATAGTAATCTGAATTTATGAAATAATAATAATGTATGATTCTCAAAATTTTAGACAATTTGGTAAAAATTAAACCATAACATTATTAAGTTTAAGTTATTGGGTGGCCTAAAGTCAGTATCAGCCAGATAGTCAGGGAGTCTATCCTCTTTTCACTAGTGCTAGATCAAGGAGATTGTTTTTGGTGTCTGAGGTGGAGCGCCACACCCAGCATCAGCTTTATAGCAAAGATCCCTGTGCTCCTTATACGCCAAGTTGGTGAGAGCTGGTATCAAACACAAAGCTGATTTTATAAAACAATTTAACCCATTTCTTCTGGGTTAGGTCAGATTATATACCCTCACTTTATATGAACATTTATGGAATAAATGTAAAATATTCATTTATTTTTCTTGGGCATTTCTGTTATTCCTATACTTGATTATTTAATATTACATAAAATCCTTTTTTTTTTTCCCTCTATTAACATTTCTGGGCAACCATCATCTCTAATCATATTTGTCTTTTCTACAACTCTTTTAAATAACAAATATCACACCAAGCCTATTTTGAAAGAATTTTATCCAATTTCATTTTTCCAATACAAAACATTACAATAGAAATTTTGAAAAATCTACAATGTTTTTTTTAATCCATAAATATTGAATCTTAAATATCAGTTGTATTAATTATGATTAAAATGACATCAGGTGTGTATGATTGATAATTTTTCTTTAATCAACTTACAACACTGATGATAAATGATTGAATGCATTTCTATGCACTAATAATACATCTCATTGATTTATAAAATGTTCAATAATGTATAAACATCTATGAAACACAAACTTAATGTTATCTATATTGTAATGAAAATGGACATTTGAATACTATCATTGTATTTGGAACATGGAAATTATAAGTCACCACTTTTAATATATTAGTGATTTCATCAGATATTTAAAAATATCACATTATACAATTACTTGAATCATTTCTATTTTTTAATAAATTAATAAATATTTGGTAGACTATTATCTACTAATGCATTTTCTCTTTTAGGAGTATAACATATAACATATACTAAAATATAAAGAATGTCTTGACTGTATGCCCTGCTGGGGATAAGACCCCACCACCACTAAACAAAGGTTCCTAGGTAGGACACACCTGCATCTGATGGTGAGGCTCAAAATCTGGAGATTGGAAAGTGTGGAGTACCCCTTCATTGCCATTGCTCCCAGGTTCACTGACCTGGCGTGGTAGGACCTTAGAGTCCATCTATGGGTCAAATAGATATGTTTATTCTTAGAAACCTAATAGTTAAAAAATAGAAAAAATATTCGATAGGACCATATGCAAAAAAAAAAAAAAGAAAAAAAACTCTTAACAACTACACGTAAATATAAATATAGAATGAACAGGATTCCCTAACATCTAGCATACAATGACACTAGACAGGTTGATATTCTGTTAAAATCAATAAAATATAAAGAAAAAATAGAAACACTTATTTGGACGAGAAGCGGCTACACAGTGTTTCCTGGATAGAAGGGGGATAATAAAAAGTTATGATTTATGTTTGAATCATGAATGCGATTCAAATCCTAATTTTTAGATATCTTCCCAGATATAAATAAAATCTTCATTATTTTTGCACAAAAAGGAAGTTCTGGTAACAGTGAATGTGTATATACATTTATGTTGTCATTAATCATTTTATTTTCGTAGTTTCATCCGGACATACACACATACATACAATTGCCCTTTATATATGTATAGATAATTGCCTTAAGATTGATCATATCCAATAACATTTTTATAATGAAAATGACCATAAGTAATTAAAAAAAAACCTGACTGACAGTGATTAAAAATAGTTACAAGGAAATTTAAGGATTATAAAAAAGATACTTTGTTCCTTTTATTTGTAAAGGATTCAATCAAAAATTTATAATCTATTTGGTCACTCTTGCTTGAATTTTCACCATTACATAAATTTTAATTCATCAAAGTGACAGAGGAAAAGTCAGTAATGTTAAAAAAAAAAAATAAAGACATAGCTAATGTCCAAAGTAAATTTAAAGTTTTAAAATTTTAAAACTATTCTCTTTTAGTAGAATTGAAATGCTAAATATTTCCTATTTTGCTGTTATATTTTACCACATTTTCACTAGTCATAAAGTTTTTCATTCATTTTAAATCTTTAATTGAAACAATCAATAAAACATCAAATAAATGTATAGTTATTTCATTAATGAGGAAAATAAATACATTTTAGCTTATAGGCAACAATTTGGTAAATGGAAATCTATTAATCAATATTAAAACAAAAACTACTACAACTACTACTGATAATATAAAATTTCAATATTTCCTAACAGGATTTTCAGTAGTTAAGTTTAAAATGCAAAATAATACCATTCCTCTGATTTCAAACAATGAAATCCTAGACTTTGTAAACAAAATAGAAACTCATACAAAATTATATGACAGTATGAATTTGAACTGTGTATTTCCAAACAATCATTGGCATAATAATAATAATAATACAGACATCTAAATAAAAAAATGCTTCTTGCACATGTTACATGCATGAAATAATAGTATTGGCAAATATTTATCAATCTAAAATGTATATAAAAGTAACCTGACAGTAGAGCATTAGTTGTCAACTAAAACAATTATATTTTAAGAGAGAAATTAAGTTGTAAACAGCTTAACAGCTGTGATCAATATTTAGTATATTTTAAAACTAAAATGTTTCAGAGAACATCTTGTGTTTCAAGCAGTTTTCTCAGGCCAATACTCTGTCTTCTATTTATTGTTTTCTTTTAGTACTAATAAATTTATGTATGATGATGGTTGTTGATTCAATTAAGATATGCTTCTAACACACATTGTAAACTGTTGTCTAAAAGAAGATAAATTGAATAGTGCTGTAATATCTATTATTTTTATATAGTGTTATGAGATATGCATGCACAATAATAAAGATCATTTAAGAACAAACATGTAAAAAAAAAAAATAATGCTTTATTAATTGAAACCAGACAAAAAACAATTTTGGTGGACTATTAAAAGCTAATAAAGTGACAGTAATTGCTTTTTCTTATTTAACAAACAAAATGGTAGAACAAATATTTTTTTGTTGTTTAATAGCATTAACCTTCATGGGCTATTTAATGCCAAATCAATCTTTGTAGAACAACAGTAGTGGTACTATTTACCATTTCCAAAGGTATTATTCTAAAATTAATGTGATAGTGTGACTGGAATTCAACTCGTTTACTACGATGTTGCAGTTAAGCATGTTAGTCACCACACCATGTTGATTCCCCCGGTAGTATGAATAGTCAAACAATTGAATAATCTCCAAATAATAATATGTAAATAATTTTCATACCAATTTTTCAAAAAGTTTTGATTACTCAAAGAGATATCACTTTTCTGATAAGATTCATGTTTTTCTTTTCTCATGCTCACAACTTATCAAATTAGAAAAGAGCCTTTCTCTTTCAGACACCAAAGATAAAAACAGTTTGTAGCGATTGTATGCCCCTGTTTGGTCTGGAAGAATTATCTTCCCTTGCTTTCAGGTTCTGACTGCTAGGGACCCTGACTATTTAATCAGGGAAGCGCGAGTTTAATTCTCTTTTTCCCGGGACAGCAAGCAGGAGACATGGGTTAGACATTTACGTCTATACCTTTTATGTGGGTGGCTTCGCCACACCAGCATGTCATTAATAAGTTCATGGACTCTCCATAACTTCTTTAGGACAAAAGCCTACATCCTACTATCTTTACAGTACATTTTGTATCTGTTCTTTATACTCCTTTGTATACCTTCTATTCGTATATGTGTTCATTATTTTCTCTTTTAGAAACTGTGTATTTTTATATGTGTTCCAGTTAAATATATTCCTATGTGCTCATGTATTAAAGTCTGTTTGTTACACTTCACAACTCCTTTGTCAGAATATTTCTGGTACTTTTACGTACCCACATTGGAAGGCCACCTAAGCCTTCCAACCAACTATAATAGTACCCTTTAAACCTTACAAGTTATTATTTTGCTTAGTTTAGTTCATCACTAAAAGGAGTTCATAGTAAATACTCTTTTCCAATCCCACAATATATCCCATTCTTTGAATGAAGACTGGATTTTTGGTGAGGCTAGTGGTGGTTCATTTCATTTGCCCTATTATCTTGTGTTTCTCATTGTTGTTAAGTATCCATTTTTCATCATTTATCACAATTTGTTTAAAAATGAAACATTTAACATGAGTGATACTCTAATTTCTTCTGTCCCTCGGTGATCATATTTAGATACAATAAAGAATATACATGTATTTATTTACCAACCCTTCCGCACGAGCAGGATGTGACACAAGGTCAATTTCTTAAGCAGAATTTAACAGGTTTGAATTCAGAGTTTTCCTTCTTATAGACTGGTAACCTAGCCAAGGCTAAAGAGCCCAGTCTACCCTACTATTTTACTCATAGCTGGAGGGAGAATAATTGGATACATACCTTTCCCAGGGGTATTAGCGCTATGTGAAATGTAAACAGCCTCGTCCAGGATTTGAACTCGGATTGAGAAGTCTATTTCCCACGATAATAACCATTACACCATGTGCCTCCATATATGCATATACATGTAGGAGTGAGTATTTCTGTATGAATATGCATAGCGTATATGTATGTATGTATGTATGTATGTATGCATGTACATGAATGTGTATGTTTAATAGTATTAAAGTGCTAGCTAAGCAAGTTGGGGGGGGGGCAGCAAATTTTAAAAGATAGAAAGTAAAATAGAAAGAAGAGGGTTTCTAAATAATAGAATAAAAATGAGAGTATTATATTTTTTAATGTCTATAGTAAACTAAAATCTTTACCACTGATACAGTCAGAGGTCAGCTGAGGAGAATATCATTGTTTTATGTCTTTAGTGCTCTGGTGGGTGAAAGGAAAAAGAATCAAATCCTATATATCCAATCAGTTCAAGAAACGTGCAGTAGTAAGCATTTAGCCACTGTATACAGACAAAGAGTAGGAAGCGCGTGGTGTAATGGATAACGTCATGGGAAATGGACTCGTCGCCACGAGTTCAAATCCTGGACGTGGTAATTGCATTTCACTTAGTGCTAATACCCTTGGGAAAGATATGAATCCTACTCTCCCTCCAGCTATGGGTAAATAGCAGGGCAGACTGGGTTCTTTAACCATGGCTAGGTAACCAGTCTAGGAGAAGGAAAACTCTGAATTCAAAGCTGTTAAACTCTGCTTAAGAAATTGACCTTGTGTCGTATCCTGCTCGTGCGGGGGAGTTGGTATGTATGTATGTATATATATATATATATATATATATATATACAGACAAAGAGTGCTGCCGGGCTTAACTGGGATCCTTTCCTTGCCCACCATCTGCTATAGCTAAGGTTGGCAGTTCAATACAAATCAAAGGCAGGGTTAGGAGCTAAACACAGAGTAAGATACAGAGCTAACCAACCCCCAAGTTTTATCTGCTATATTTATTATTATAGTTTGGTTTATACTGAAGAGCTAAGTGTCACATATGCCACTACAAGATTGGTTTGAGAGAAATTGTCATCAATAAAGATGGCCATATGATCTCTATTTATTCTTTTTTTTATTTTTTAATTTTTTTTATTATTCTCCTCCTTTGTAGACCTGACCAGTGGCTTCTGCAGTTTTGATCAAAACTGGTAGCCAACATCTTTTTAAAAACAAACACAATATGTGGAGAGATCTGTTAGCCGGTGGGACTGGATAGGCTGCAGATTGGTACTGACACACACATTCATGTTCATTTTGTGGCATGCATATTGTCTCTGATATACATGTGTATATATATACATGGCTTTATTCAAAGCAATATAAATAACTATAGCAATATGCTAGACTGAGTTTCTGCCTTGAAGCTCTGGGCAATGGATGTATTTAATATGTCATGCTGTATGTAGCTGTGAACATGTTAAGTATAGCACAGGTTTTTTGGTTAATTTTTTTTTTTTTTACTGAAGTCATACATGAGAAAAAAATGACTAATATAACCAAGCTGGTGCAAATAATTTTAATACTGGATTTGGATATTTTGAGTATGTTGTATATCACCTGCATTGCATGTCTATTTTCAAGTAATATCTTGATTTCATTATTATCAACCTCAAATGATTGTTCAACAAGTAATCTCCAATAAAAAAAAATGTCTTAACCACATCTGACATATTTGTTAATTCACAGTATGTACCCTATAAACTATGCAACTCCATTTTTTGTATTCAAGTTACATTTTTACCTTTCTTAAAAAAATAAAACAAAGCACAATATGCCAAAATGTTGCTTATTTTATTTTCATTATAAAGGGGCCGGGTTAGCTCAGTCGGTTCCTAGTTCGATACCGGTCCTCACCAACTCAGCGTATGAGTAGCACAGGGATCTGTGCGGTAAAGTAAGGAGCTGATGGTAGGTGTGGCGCTCCACCTCAGATGCCAAAAACAATCTCCTTGGTCTAGCGCTACTGAAAAGGGGATAGACTCCCTCGCTGACTGGCTGATATCGACTTTAACCGCCCCAACGACTTTACTTTACTTAGCATTAAGCAATAAGTATAATCTAAAAGATATTTTCAAGTAGATTATGAATAAATTGAATCCTTCATATCACCACTGAAACACTAATAAAATTGTCAGTTTTATTATGCATACTTTTCTCCAAAACCTATTTAGATGATATCATTTTAAATCATTTGTTAGTTTTAATGCCAGATTCAGTTTTTGTATTTCAATTAAGTACATTGGTTCAAGTAACTATTCCTATTTGATAATAATTTGCTAACAATTTATATCTTCAATTAACTGTTTCTATCTAATAGTTACAAGCTTTTATATGGCTTTGAGAGAGGGGGACATCCATACAACCAGATACCTACATCTTTCCTGTCCTATCTAGATTTTTAGGGATATGACCATGCTACTCCTTGATTCATTCTCCCACTTTTATATTTGTCTGGGTTTCAGGGATTAAAAAGAATGAAAAATACAGTAGGTATAGTATTCAGAAAATCCTCACTATTTTCATAAATAACCATTACTTCTTGCATAATTCAACAGAAATTTAAAAAAAGAAAAAAAAAGATTTCAATGAAAGTTTACTAATTTTGAGAGGAGGACCCATCAGATACCTACATCTTTCCTGTCCCAACTAGTTTTTAAGAATACAACCATGATATTCCTTGATTCGTTCTCCCACTTTTATACTTGACTGAGCTTCAAGGATTAAAGAATGAAAATGGTTTCAAGTAGTTGAATATCAATGTTAAAGAGCTATTAATGTAGTTCAAAATCATTTAAAACATTATCTCAAAAAATATATCTAACCTCCATAGATGTTTTTAGTTTCTTTGTTTAATGGCATATCAACCTTCATGGGTTATTTAATACCAACAAAGTTTTGAAATTAATTCATTCTTAATGGATACACAATTTTTTTATAAACACATTTTTCTCTTTAACCCATAGATGGGAACCTAACAGGTACTACCACTCCAGGTCAGAGTGGACCTAAGAGCAATGTTAATGAAGGGGTGCTCCACATTCCCCAAACCTCCAGAACTGGAATTTCACCATCAGATAGAGTTTAATGTCATTCCCAGGACATGAAGACTCTCAGCCCTTCTAGCACATATATGATAAAAAGGGTTGGGGCTTGCCATCACCTTAGGTGTGTACATTATGGTATCAAAGAGTTGCATAATTTCAAGAATCAAATAATACACCCCTTTCTCTCATGGAGAGAAAATAATAAAATTGAAAACTTGTGTGAGTTATATTGATTTTGATTTTTGAAAACTTGTGTTATATTGATTTTGTTTTTCAAGCATGAACAATAAATTTATATGCAAAATAACAACTGCAATTGCAAATGATTATCACCACATTTTTTTTCAGTTAATGTCAATAGTAATTTCAATTTATACATTCATCTTTTTATATTTAGAAGAAAACAAATCAACTTCTTTTTATTTTAAGTATGTGTGCAATCTAATATTAATGAAAACAAAGGATTTGGTTTAGAACAAATCAATATTTTGATAGAAATAATGTTTGCATTCAATCCTTGATGCTTGACAAATAGAAATCATGTTTTAAGATTAATATCATAAAATAAAAAAGGGTGTAAGTAAAATTAATCATACCACTATAATTCATCAAATGTCGTTTTGTCTGTCATGACATAACAAGAATGAACGACTAGAGCTATAACCACCAAATTTTCTCTACTTACTAATCTCTTTCCTTTCCTGATACAGTGTAAATATTTTCTTGTCTGTCTCTTTTTAGGAATGATCTCCATCAAAGTTCAAGGACAAACACTGCAGAAGGTTGGAATCTATCTCAAGACCAATTTCTTTAATCACTGCTCTATATTGAAATGGGTCATGCGGACAAGAGAGAGAATATCAAAATCTTTGAAAAAAATCTCATGTAACGCAAAAGAAGATTACTTATAAAAAAAAATATTGTCTAACCAGAAGTCCTCTTTTGAGGTTGAAATGGTGATCAATCTGGTTTTCATAATTGTCTTTTTCTTTCTTTGAATTTTTGAGATGAGGCTTGATAATTTGGATTATTCAGACTATTGTCCTCATTTTTATTTTATCTGCACAACATTTTGGATGATGCTCTCCTGCCTTTTCTTTTCTCTTTCATTCCAAACTTTACTCATAAATATTTAGATATACTTCATCTACAAATTAAGATATTTAAATTTATTTCTTGATTTGAAGAAATACAGGTTTATTTTATTTGCTAAACATCATCTGCAATTAAATAATGCTGTAAAATGTTTTTTAGACTATAATTTTAACAGAATATTCCGCTAAACAAAATTTAAGAAAACATTAATATCAAAATAAATATAAAAAGCATTTAAAATTCAGATTAATGTTCAAATTAAAAAGAAAATTTCTAACTATATATTTCATTTATAAAAAAGCAAGAATACTACACCAAAATAAAATCATGTTATTTATTTATTCAAAAAAGATAATGCCTGATGCATCACAGACAAAAAACATATAACCAAAAATAAAAAAATAAGTAAATGGATCTTTGAATCAAATAATCTATGATGAACAATAAAATAATTGTAAAATAATTTAAAGATTTGTTTTTTATATTTTAAACAAATTAAATTTAACAAGTAGGATAATTAAAAAAATGAAAAGAAAAAAGATTATAGGCAAAGGATAATAAGTTTTCATATTCTTTTATTCATATTATTCTGAGGCAATAACACTAAAAGTTGATACTTGACTAGTGAAGTGTTATTGTTATCCCAGTTTCCAGCACACTTCTAGTGATTTCTTGTCTCAAAAGAGGAAACGATGAAAATAATTGAAACTACTCAAATCAGAAACAAAATTGATTTTATGTCTGTTAGCAAGCAAAGTATTAAATAAAGTTATAATTGGGAGATAACTTTTTCTTATAAACAAATAAATAGATATAGATACACATTGATGTATAGTTGAACAGACAGTCATATTTTGTGTAGCAGTTTCTCCAGCCATTTAATTTCATGTCTTGCAACATCTTTATTATTTTTTTTCTCATGTTTTTTTTCTTTTTTTTCTGAAGACTTGTGTTTGGCCAAAGATTATTGAATATCATTTAGCTCCAGACTGCATGATGAGCCAGAAGGAAATTCCCCTGAGGGTACCCTACAAGAATGATCTTTGGTAGCAAATACAGCCAGGAAATAATGTAAACGTTCTAGTTGAAGATTGCTAAAAATGAGCTGAATGACTGCTCCGAGGGAAAACATGAAAGCTTTTATCAACTTTTATAAATAAAGAAATCACTTGTACCAAAATAATGAGAGAAGTAACAATAGGCAATTGATTGAAATGGAAAATTGAAAGAAGAAACTAGGGCAAAATATAAGAGGAAAATGTTAGCATCTGAACAAAATGCTTGTGTTAAAAAAATTCAAGTTCAGTAACAATATGAAAAAGAAAAAAAAAAGGGCATATGAAAAAAGGAGAAGAGAAATAATATGAAGTATGAAATAGCAAGTTATTCAATTTGTCACTCAAAGAATAAAAACATGAACTTCTTTTCTGCAACAGAAAAAAAACCCAGATTGAATCAGTATGTAATTGATCAAATTAAAGAAGAAAAAAATCTTGTGATTTTCAATTTGTTTTAACTTTAGTATATTTGAATTGTTATTGAAGAATGCCAAAGAATATTTTATTGAGTGAAATATAAAAATTATTGCTGCAGCTGTTGTCAGTTACTAAATTCTCATAAGGTTCTATTGTGTAGAGAAGAATTTCACAATTAAGCTTCAAAAAATGCATTTTATATAATCCATTATTCTTTTTTTTAAAAAAAATAAAAGTTTATAAATTGAGCACTTTTATTATAAGGCATTTTTGCACAAAATCTATTTTCTCTTTTAAGGGGAACAAAAAGACATTCAAGATTCCGGACTCAAAAAAGAAGGAAAAAAAAAATCAAATACTCTATATATACAATACATAAAATCAAAGAAGAGAAGTCAATGCTAATTACAGGCATTACTGGAAATAATTTCTCTTACTATTTATATATATATATATATATATAATTTTAAAAAATACATATCAATGTTCATCTGTAATTATTTCTGATATCGCAACATTTTGCAATAAATTATTTTTTTCACATATCTTTCAAAATACTTTATTTACTCTGTTTAACAAATCTTTAATGATTCATATGAAGTAGAAAAGTCATTTAAAAAAAAATATCTTAAAAATTGACAAAGGTATACATATTAATTTTAACTTGTATTTCTTTTACATTAATATCTGTGGTTCTTTATTGTAATTACTATGCCTGTGCTTACGGTCAAGCCATGCTGAAAACACAGGCCCCCACTAGATCACTGAAGTTAAGCAGCAAAGAGTCTGTTTAATACTTAGTTGAGTAACCACTTAAGCAACAGCATGTACTGTTAGCAACATATATCAAAATGATTTGATTTGACAATAAATGACTTGAAAAGGGTTGATATACAGTAAGACAAAACAATGAACCTATGATACCATGCCTGTTAGTAAACACTATGAATTATACATAAAGAATAAGTCTTCAGTGAAAAAAACTTGCATTTTCTTTTTTTCACACACACTTTTAAACACCTACTCTACCATTTGGGGCAGGTGGGGGAGATTTAAGATTATTTGTATGGTGCCAGGGGGCCTTCTCCCCAGACAGAACTGCCTTCTTGACCTAAAAGGGGTGAAAGCCGGGTTCATTGCCTTGTACTTGAGGCCTCTGAGGGGGAATGTCAACAGAATCACATATTTTTTGCATTGGCCACACATGAGCTTTGGTCTGTGCTTGACTACCCATGGTAAAATTAATATCATGTCAATCCTGACCTGGTGGGAGGTCTGGAAAATAAATAAGCTACCATTGAAAATTAATAATGGTTGACAATACTTAATTTAATGATGACATTTCATGAGAAAATATACTATATCATTTTTTTATCAATTTAATTCATGAATATTTTAAAAGTTGTATCTTTTGTTTTCAAATCTTTTTGACAGCAAAAAATTATTAAAAACTGATTTCTTATCTCTAAATTTTTTATACATCCCAATTAAATAGGATGGAAAATCAGCAGCAACAGGCATTTTTTTAATGTCTAGACACTAACAAGCCTATTAGAATAAGAATATCTGAAAGTGTAGTCAATTTCTGTTATTTTGCTGAACTGGAATTTTAAAAAAAATGGATTGAAATTAGAATTATCAGCATAATAATCTTTAAAAAAACAAAAACAAACAAACTGAACATGATGGAAAGAGTCTTCAATAAAACAGAGTTACTTGTTATTATCACTAAGTTTGCAGGTATAAATATATTTTTTAGGTTTTGGTTTGGTTTCTTTGTTTAATTTGTGCATATCAACAATTGTGGGTTATTTAATGCCAACTCAACCTATATAGAAAAACAGTAGTGATACTATTTAACCCATAGCTGAGGGGGTTCATACCTTTCCCAAGGGTATTAGTCCGAAAGTCAACATAATAGCATGACTGGAATTTGAACACATTTACTACCATGTCACATTCCAGAATGTTATCCACTATACCACAGGGACTCTCCCTTTATATTTTGCATAGGAATAAAGTGTACCATATGTTCTTATTACATCAATCAGAAATTAAATGAGTAACAGCCAGAAGGTTAAGCAATAGTTGAAGATCATAGCTAGGTAAAAAGTCACAGCAATTACGCTTATTCATTTTATTAACAGGAACTAAATGATATAGTAATCCGAAATATAAGATGACCAATAATAAACAACATACTTGGGAGAAGACTGATAAAAATCTCTAAAGACAAATATATTAAAAGTTCTAAGAGATAAAACTGAGCATGTTTTCCTGCAAATTCTGTAGTGAAGCATGTAGCCATTAAGAACATAACAAGCCAAAAATGATCAGCTAAAGATAGATAGATAAAAATTGGCTCAGAGCTGAACTTAAAGACCCTGAGGAACTGCCTACAGCATAAGGAAGAACAAGTGTAAATAGCAATAGAAACCAGAAAACACTCCTTCCATAAAGTAGAGATGAATATTAAACATAAAAAGTGGAAAAAAAGCCAAGTGATTTCTTAAAAAAATAAAGAAATTTAAAAAAATAAAATATCTATTAAAACAAAACATAATGGAACTCTAAAGCAAGTACATGAAATAAGCAAGCAACTAATTTTTGACTCCCCAAAAATAGACAGTTATGGTCTACTTGGAAAATCCAAATCATGAATTTTCTAGTTTTGCCCTTGGCTTTCATTACAATGGACACTTTAAGTGTAAATAGCTACTACATAGAGGATTAAGTTGATGGTGAAGAATCCCATAGCTTATTAAGGTTCTAATACATCTATTAATAATGGAGATTCAGTCTCCATTTGTCAGTAACCAAAACTACGTCACTGCTGATGTCATAATACTGAAAATCATCAATACATACAATAAAGAACAACTCTGTAATCAGTTTAAAAAATTATTATTTTTAAAATTTTTTACTCTCGCCCTTTTTTCAGTAACAAGTGGTTAACTAAAAATTTTACAAATAAATAGATACCTACAATTTTGTGTAAAATCTATGTGTAGAATATTCAAAATAATTAATAGATACATGTAACATTTTATTTGAGGAGAACAGAACTCAGTTTCCATTTTAAATCTAAATAGTTTCCATTTAAAATCGTTTTATTTTTATTTTTTTAATCTTTTAATAAATTTGATGATTTTACTTATTTATGATACAAACCCTCTAACATTGAATTTTTAACTCCCCTCCTCAAGCAATATCTTTCAAAAATAATTTTTTTCATGGCCTGGAGGGTGTTTTTTTTTTTTGCTAGTAACTCTAAAATCATTTACTAACATAATCTTACTTTTTGCTGACTTCTACTGCTGCATGTTCGACTCAGGGATACTGAACAGCTAAAGTATAAGGACAGCTAATGATGAATGACTTGGATTTATTCAGAGTACACCCTCACAAGTACAAAGAAAGAAAAAAACAGAAAGTAGTAGAGACAGTAGAAACAGGTGGAGAGCAATGTGCACATGCAATAAGTTATAAGGTCAGACTGGAATACCAACAGGCTGTTGAAAGAACAGATGGTGATCCTAACAGCTGGTTTGCACAGATACAAAATAATAACAAAAAACAGTAAACAAAACAGCCAACCAAACATTCAAAATCAGTCACCCACTACTAGAGACACATGAACAGGTTAGTAATCAGTGATCAAATACAGGATATATTCAACAGAACTGTTCTGTATCTAAATACTAACTCGGGGGACTCACAATCGGTCAGCCATGCCATAGAAAGGTAAAAATTGACTGAAACCAATTCCTGCAAATTGTATGGTGAACCTCTATCTCTAAAGAATATCTACACTAGGTGGAAATGAATAAATAGAAAGGTAAGTGTTTGCTATCAGGAAAAGCTCCCTGATGAGGCAGGATAGGTCATAAATTTTATGCACACAAGGACAGAAGTAAGACTAAATATTGAATTACCCAATATTTTACCAAAATGTGTTGATAGTGTCAACAGAAAGAAGGAAAGAAATAAAGATGCTTTACTTGTATAGAACAATGCAGAGTAGACAAGATATTATGCTTTTCTTAACTGAATAACTTATGAGAAATGTGTGATTGGCTATATAACATCCCTCTAAAATGAGAAACAATATTCAGTGCCCAGATTCTTGTTTGGCATCAGTGTGCTGTCAAAATAAAGACTGACTACTATTGATACACTAGAGTAAGCTACAATGTATTTGCTGGATATGATGAATAAGAAACAAAATGATTAAGGCACAATTTCTCATTTTACTTTGTTCTCATTCATCCAGCCAAGCTATTTTTTAAGCTCTTTTCTTTTGCTTTGATTTTTTTGTTTTGTTTGTTTAGCTCAGTTGGTAGAGTAGCCACCTAGGAATCACAAAGTACCTAGTTCAATACCGGTCCCCGCCAACTCAACGTATGAGTAGCACAGATTGGGTAATCTGATCTAAGCGGTAAAATGGGAAGCTGACGTTAGGTGTGGCATTCCACCTCAACAAGAACATTCTTTCTGGTCTAGTGCAAGCAAAAAGGGGATAGACTCCTTTGCTGTCCAGTTGATACTGACAATAGGCCACTCCACCAACTCTTTTCACTTTTTTGTTTTAGATTTATTTTACATTATTTTAGATCTTGCCTTCATTTTATCCCTTTGTCTAAGACAATTAGAATTATAAGAATAACACTACTACTAGCAGAAATATTAATATAAACTACACTGTAGCCTATTCTATTTATAAAGATAAGCATCAACTAAATATCAAGAACAACAAAACCAAAACAGATGTTTCCTCATATTTGAAAATGAAATTCTGTTGAATAACAAAACTAAAAAACTAAACACTTACAGAAGCAGTGATAGAGTAAATTAATAAAAAGTTGTGTTTGCTAAAAAAATATGGTAAACAAATCTTGAGTGACCTGTGTGGACTTTACCGAAAGCTATTAATGTTTATAATGAATTGATATTATACTAAGGATTCAGTATTCATTGCAATAACATTCTTATAACTATTGTATTTTACTGTTCATTGTCTGTAACATTATTTTGATATAGCTATTAATATTATTAATATTTCTGCTCTAAATTTAATGATTTCTAGCTGAAATCTGTGTTTACAAAGCATCCAACAAGGATCAAGCTTACTCTATCAAGTACTCCACTAAAGAGACTAAGATATTTAATACAATCTAATTGTTGGCTCTTAACAGTATTATGCACTTAGAGAACTAATACTGATCAAAACCCATCAATCAGAAGATTATCACGAAAAAGAAAGAATCTTAGATGGTTCTCTGACTGATCAGACACCTAAAGTACTAAAAGTGAAACGGTATTAGAAACAAATTTATTCATTCTTTGACAAAGTTAATCAATAGAATAAAGAAATCAAGTGGAAATATTCTCTCATCTAAAAGTTTCTAGAATAGAATCATATTCAAATAATCTTCACTTAAATATCATTTAAAGAAAGAAATATACATTTTAGCTATCATTAATAAAAGGTGGAGAAAACATAAAAAAGAGATATAATCAAGAGGAATTACAGATCAAAGTTTATAGACAGATTCATTCAAATATTGATCAGAACTTCAAAATATATCAACATATAGGAGATCTATAATATTCCAAAGGTTACAAGATCACCCATTAAAACCAGGCTTTTAGTATAAGGCTATTTTCAAAGTTTTAATGTCAAAGAAAGATACAATACCAAGTTTGATCATTATTATGACCTTTTCAAGATGGGCATAAACCAAATATTAATAAAAAAAGAAAAAAAGGGGAAAAAAAAGAAAAAAAAAAGATGGATCCTCATATTAAAAAAAATAAAAAAAAAATATGGTTCCTCATATTAAAAAAAAAAAAGAAGTAAAAAAAGTATTTTTGTCGAAGAAAAGAACAGTGAGAAAAAAGGAGAAAACTAAACAATAGAGAAGCAGTGATAAAGTAAATTAATGAAAAGTTGTGTTTGTTAATAAATACTGTAAAAAGAATTTGAGTGAAGAGAGATCAGGAGAGTGATTTTGTATTTTGGTAGAAATTTTTTGTTTACATGATAAGAAATATTCATAGAGTTACTACTTTAGATATTTTTATATGATTATAGAAACCTATAGGGGCAGAGGTATATTCAGTGACACCAAATTTTAGTTGTGGTATTCTTAAATAAAACTCTGGTAATATATTTTAGATTTTTAAGTATTTTAATCTTATGAAAGAAAACAAATTAACTGTAATGAAAGGGAGAAGAGGTAGTGCTGTCTTATTAATGGGTTTTGGATTACTTAGTTGCTGAAATTTTTATGATCTGAGTTTTCTGTTTACCATACTTAAAAAAAGTTAATTCTAAAATAGATAAAGTATTTAGATGCAAATAACTAGCATGCAGGTTACTAGTATGGAACATTTCTAAAAATGAAAACATTGATATACAAATTCATAAAAGTTTTCATTCAATAACTTAAATAACTGAAAGATAGGAAGAAGCACAAAAAAGTTTTATGCCCATAATATATTATAATCATTGAAGTAACGAAATTCTTAATTCAGTCCATAAAATGACAAAGATAATTAAATAACCAAGTTCAAAAGTTAGATTTCTGTGGTTTGTTTTGCATTGCCTGTTGATAAATATTTATTTTAGATTATTATTTGCAAACTAATTTGTTTATGAATCATTGTTTGAATAAGTTGATACATTTGAATTCCTTTTTCAATTACTTTAGCTGGCAAAGAGTTAATTTACTTTGAATATCTTTAAAGTTATGGAAGCTATGGTTATTGAAATTATTATTTGAAGTATTCAATTAAATTCTTCTAATACTTGTTCAAATTAAATTAAGCTGTAAGAGAAAACAAAATGCAATATTTTTTTCTTTAATAAGGTGACAGTTTAATAAGTGGTTGATAAAAATTACAATACAGACAACTTTCTTTTTGTTTTATTTTTTCTATCATTTAAAAAAATTTTAGTCTTAGTTATTATTACAGATTTAAAATATGAAACAGCTGGTTTCAAGAACTGTTCACATCAATTTAAAAAATTAATCTACTTCTGTTGCATAAATATACCATAATTATTTGTGTATAATACAAACTTTTCCCACAATTTTTTAAGCCGAAAAGCTAGGGTGTTTATAATACATGAGAATTAAATATTAACTTATTTTTTTCTCAGCCACATGTGTCACATTGTTCAGGACAGCATGATCAAAAGTATGTTATATCTATGGCCCAAACTAATTAATGTGTAACAAACACTTCTTTTATACTGCTACAGAAAAATAGCCACTGGAATGAATGTTTGTTTATAATTTTTTTCATCTATTGTGAACCTATTTTTCCTGAAAGTTTGTTACATTTTTGTGTGAACATGTCCTTAGACTTTGCTCAAAATATTGTGTAAATTTTGTGTTTCAAAACATTATATAAACTATATAAATTCTTATTTTTAATTGATACAAACTGGATAAAAAGTTGAACAAATGTATTTAGTATAAATCTAGGTGCTATAAATTCTAAAAAGTGAAAGTGTATTATACATGAGAGATGTTTCTTCCAGAATTTTGTAGTCGAAACTTAGTGGTGCATGTTATACACCACTATTTACAGTACTCTGATTTGAAAGCCATCAAAACATTAAGGAATTAGCAGATTAGGAATAGTGAGAAAATATTTTTTTAGGAAATAGCATTTTCTTAATTACTTCACTTTGTTTACTATATTACAAAGTTAACATTATCTCGTTCATGATATTTCTTATAAATAGGCAGAATGCATACTAAGTTGAATTGATTGAAATATATTGTATTAGCATAACGCTATTCTACTGCTTCATACAACTGCTTCTTATTTAAAATATGTTTTTTCTTTCTTTTTAAATAAAATTTATATACTAATGAATCTTTTTTGTTCCTTTTTCCCTTTAATCAAGTTAGTTTTATTATCTTTATAACAACAAAAAGCTAGTAATCTA
This sequence comes from Doryteuthis pealeii, assembly GCA_023376005.1. Classification (NCBI taxonomy): domain Eukaryota; kingdom Metazoa; phylum Mollusca; class Cephalopoda; order Myopsida; family Loliginidae; genus Doryteuthis; species Doryteuthis pealeii. Next base: position 59,745,982 of record CM042137.1, on the reverse strand, counting down.
TCATCACTTTACATTCATATATAGAATTGATAAGAACATGTATTAAAAAAACAACACTCACAAAGAAAAAATATTTTTGATATTTCTAAAACTTCTAATTGCTCAAAGAATTTTACAAAAAGGTTAAACAAAAAATGTTTATAGCATGGAAATAATAAATAAAATCTAGGAAACTTTAAAAAGTTAGTATTATTTTTAAAAAAATGGCATTAGAAAAAAATATCTATTGTCAATTTTTTGTAATTTGCACAGTTGTTGCAGAGAAAGAATACTGCATTCAGTTACATAGTTATTGTCATTCTTAGATATTATCCATGCAACTTTCAAGACATGAAGTTTTACTTTTACAAGTAATCACTCAATAAGGAATATATTCCTGAGGTGTGCTTTTACAACTCACTGCTGGCTTTATTTCCGTGTAAAGTCTCATATCTATATTAATCATTGAAAAAGAATCAGTATGTTCCTTGCTGACCTTTATTATAGTTAGGGTTGGCATTTCATGCTTAATGTCACATCATTAGCATAAGCTTACCGATTCTTATTCTTTCAATATCTGAAAAGAAAGTCTTACTCTTTATATCTGAATAATGTGCACAAATCAAGTATACAAATGTTCATGCATTCTGTAAGCAAGTCCATTAGTTCTAAGCTTAGATATCATCAGTTTCTCATGAGTAATTTCATCAAAGTACTGTTCCATACCATTTATCATTCAAAGGTGGGGAAACAAGAGTTTGCATTTCAAAACAATATTTAAAACAGCTGTATATACACAAAGGAATCTTGGCAGGAATTCAACCATGAAAACTGTTCACTAATGCTACGTTGCTACATTCTGATAATTCGTTTATTCTTTCTTACACTGTCAGTTTGATTATGCATGAAATGCGATCAGCTGTAGATAATTTAAATCTTAAAATGTCGACAATATACAATGACTATGAAATGGATATGAAAGCATCTGACAGATTTAGAAATAATATTTTCATAGCTGTGAAAGATACTAATAAAATCAGTGAACTAGATTAAGCTATAATTAGTTATTATTTCTGCTAAAAAGTCAATTGATTTTCAGTCTAATTCCTCTTTCAATGAAATGCTAGTTAACTGAATGGTCAAACGTTTTGTTTACTAATGAGTTTTAAATATGAACATGTAAGATATTCAAACGAGGTTTCAATGTAACCTTCTACAAATTGAATTGTATTAAGTGTCAATCTATATAATAACAATTTTATATAATTGTGTTGATTGTGGCTCAGGAAATTGTTGTATTGTCGAGGTGAAATGATACACAAGAAATTGAGTGGTTGATATATTTATTCAGCACCAGGATCCGGTGTTAATGGATACATACAAAAACACAGAACAATAAGTTACAAAACAATTAACAAGACAACATACAAGAAATAGAGGATGGTCAAATGCAGTAGGAACAGTTTGAATATTATTCAGCTTATTAATCAACTGTTGAAGTCCTTAATCATAGACTACTTAAGGCTATGAGCTAGGCCACCTGGTAGAGTGCTGAAGGGGTGCTAGCTACTCTACAACAGAAATAAGGATATTTATTTACTTGAGACATATGGTTGTATAGTTTTGTATTTGAAAAAAACAAAAAACAAAAAAACAATTCTCAGTTGGATAACAGGTTACAGGTTCAGACTATTCAATTAGTTTGTATAAATTCCTCAAGTAAACAGAATCAAGGAGAAAATTGTCAATTGAAATCTATGAAACAACCACAAAACCCAGCTTAGTTGAAAGAGAAATCATACAAAAAATATAAAACTCAGATTTTTTAAAATGTAGAGAAGTAGGTTATTGTATACACTAATACTCTTTCACAAGATATGTTTAGTCTATGTTCAAGTCTTGTTCTTTTACAACCAGAAATTATTTCTATATTATCATTTCAACAATAACCTGAATAAAAAAAAATACTGGAATTAATGCTTAAACAGACCAATAAGTCCATAGCCTAACACAGTTATTAGTTGGATTTTGATCTGATAATTTCACTGCATAATATTCAATCTAGATAATTAATGAAGAAGCATTGCATTAAGTTCATTTTAAAAAAGAGATAATGTTAAAAAATGAGATCATGAAATTAAATGCTTTCTTCACCATTAGAAATATATATATATATATATATATATATATATATATATATATATATATATTTTGCTGTATTTATAAATAAAAATTGCTTAATATCATTGATAGAGCATATATATTCAAGTTAGGGTAGCAAAGATATATAATGGTACATGGTAACTGTCAGTTTCTTGCAAACCAAGTTTGAAAATTGCATGTGTGCTGTTAACTTTATGTCTTCGCTACCCTAACTTTTATATATATATATATATATATATGTGTGTGTGTGTGTGTGTGTGTGTGTGTGTGTGTGTGCATGTAAAAATTTATGAAAAAGGTATTAATAAATATTTTTTCATCTTTAGGAAATAATTATAAAAAAGTGAATACAGTGTATATCAATAAAAAATGTTAAAAAGAGCTGTAAGAAAACTTCAGTTTAAAAACAAATTGATCTTTTGCCAATAACATTTTTTTTTAAACATATCAAATTATTTCCATGACAACCAATCAGCAGATTATAGTATAAATTAAAAATTTAACCTCTTAGTACAGGCAAGCAGAAAAGCCAAATATGGAACCATTGCATTCAAGTAAATAAATAGCCAACCATACATTTAAATATTACAAGTATTTTATGAGCAGTCCTAATACCAAAGTCAACACGCATTCAAGAAATATGTAGTGGGTAATTATTCTTGTATGAAAACAAATTGAATTATACATGTTTCTAATATACAAAACTGTATCAGCAAACAATATTCTTAAGCATGTCTCTTATCTTCTTTATAGTCTCTAGCAGACATGCCATTTCTAATACCAATGGACAAGATTTATCCCTCTATGAAAGTATAATCTTATACTATATTTGTGGTGTGTCTGTCTGTTCAGAGATGCAATTGAAAACTTTTCTCTGAAATAATTTTATGAGGAATCCAGCAGTGGTAATTATATTTACCCCTGAATTCATTTGGAGTCATAAGGGACCAAATTACTGACTGTGGTATGAGAAAATAGGAAAAATAAATAGGCTAACAAGAATAACTGATAGATTTGAAAATGAATAAATTTCCATATCAAGCATGCTGTTCCTTAGAATGACTTGCATTAATGATAATACTATTGATATATTGTTTCTCACTCTATTTCAAAAAGTATTATTCTAATCTTAGAAATATTTATTTGGTTAGAAAGAAAAGAAAATAATCGTTCTAAGTATGTAATGTGTATGTGGTTTTATCGATTTAATTATTTTTTACAGCGAAGTAAATAACCATAATAAATGAAAACATTTAATTTAACGATTAATAATAATTCAACTTTGTTTTTATTATTAATACTTTTATTTTAGAATAAAATATATTCGTTTTTTAATCAGTATTTAATTTTTTCGTATGTACAAAAGAGTTTTAGAAAAAAGAATAAGAAAAAAGAGTTTTAGAAAAAAAAGAAAATAAAAAAAAAGAAATTGTAATACGAACAATCGTAAGTATCTAATTCTTAGCATTTTATTGTTACATTTTAATAAGGTAAGAAAAAAGAAGGAATTAAACGAATACATTTCATTTCTACCATTTGAATAACAGGCAAGGAAGCTTGCTTAAAAAAATAAAATTGTTTAAAAAATGTAAACAACAAAAAGAGACTATTCTTAAAATAAACAAATATTATAATACATTAATTCTTAGCTTTGTTTATCGTTAAATCTTTAATAAAGTTAAGAATGCATTTTTAAAATAATATCTTAAATGTAAACAAAAAAAAAGAAAAGATATTCCTAAAATAAACAACTACTATACAAATTCTTGGCATTTTAAAAAAAAATTTTTGATAAATCATTTTCCTTTTATTTCTCTCTTACTCCTGTTTTTCCTCACTCAATCTCTGGTGTTCCTAATTTTTTTTTTTAACTCTGGTTATGGACTGGGTACTTTTGCTAGTATATATATATATATATATATATATATATATATATAATACACAATATATATCAAGTATAAAATAAGATATAAAACAGGATAAAAACTCACAACTTAGAGTTTCATGCTTCTGATTCTCAGGTGACTCAACACATCTGGCTTTTTGTTGAATACTGGCTTGCTCAAAGAGTGGAAGCATGAAACTCGGAGTAGTGAGTTTTTATCCCGTTTTATATCTCATTTTATACTTGATATATATTGTGATATTGCTTTGTATTTCTGTACATTAAGCACTGTAAAGATTTTGCAGATTAAAAACACTTTTGATATCAGATTATAATCATAATGAATTTAAGAATGCTGTTACTTTATTATTGTATAATATAGCAATAGTATAAATACTATTTTATGTGTATCTATTTAAAATGTTAGAAAAGGTGAACTAAAATGGAATTTGTATGTGTTTATAATAGCAATAAACATAGATACCAGTATAAAACTTGATATTTACAGCCCCCTGATACTGACTATACAAGCATCTAAGAAACCTTTTTCTATGCTTGCATGTTCTTGCCCATAAAAGTACAGAAAAATCACTGGTCCAGTTAAAGTAGAGCTGCCAACCCAAACTCTTTCTGTATTCATTGGTTAAGGCTATAAAGCGATATATTTTTCATAGGTGAGCAATTACATTGCAATATAAAATAAGAATATGGTATTCAAAAACATAAGGAAATAAAACAACTATAAGTAATGATATCAAAATCTGAAAAGCAAATAAAATTTTTACATTGAACCAATGAACTAAAAAGATGGATTCAAGCAAGAAATAGATAAAAAATTTCAAAATTTCTTTAAAATGATCTGAGTAAGCATAGAGTCTTTTATTTTCTAAATTAGGCTTTAAAAAAACTTTCTTTTGGCATGAAATTCAAACATATATTTCTAAAGATAAAAATCGTTTTAGTAATTTGTATTTTTTATCATTTCTAAAATACCATCTATATTTTTCTTTTCTAATTTTATACACTTACTTTAGGTCTAGGCAAGCAAGTTGATCATGTAAGTGTTTGAGAATAGCTACATAAAAGAATCTATGAGCATGTCTGGGCAAAAACAGTTAGATGTGAGCTTAAATACACTGATTGTTATTGTTTGTGTCTACAACCTATGAGGTGATTTTAGAGGTGAAAGTAGTTATGTGCACATCCATAAGCTGAGTATGATCCCCTGATTTGTAAGCCAAGCAAGATTCTTAGATAAAACTTTGCAAAAGCAAAGATCACTATAATTCAAAGATATATCAATTACTTGTCATCCAGTTTAATGACGTCAGTGACTTTGTTAATGTAACTAAATATTTCTATACATTGACCATTTCCAATTGATTTATAATATTCACAGTAATTATCTATAATTTCTTTAAAAGAAAGAAGAGCAAATAAATAGAAAAATGTACAAACATATAGGTGTTCATCATCATCAAGTCATGCTGATAGCACAGATTACCTTGACACTTTCTCGCCATCCATCCCTATCAGTCATAGCTCTTATCATTTCCTCTAGACTGCATTTAGTGTTTGTGCAGAGCTGATGAATCTAAGTTCTTGCTGGTTGACCAATGCTAGTGGGTCCATATATAGGAGTCCACAGGAGGACATCGTTTATGAGTTTGTCCCTGCTTCCCCAGCAGTGTTCAGCATTTCTTCTTCATTTTATTTTGTTCATTGATGGTTTGTGAGATTGGAAGTAAGTGGCCATAGAGCTGCTGTTTTGTGGGATGCTGCTTCCAGGATTTGTTCAAAACAGCATGCAGCATCCTTGGGTGGTTCCCATCTAGCTTTTTTTCACAAGTGTTTCATTAAAATCCAAGTGGTGCAGCAGCCATTCAATATTTTGAATTGTTGCTGATAGCACAACAATGATAATTTGCAAAAATTTGATTAAAAAGTTCAAAAGAATATTTTTTAATAAATAAATGTAATATCCATCTTGGTGTAAAAATATAATGTATACTAATGTATTTCATAAATTGATTCAAAATTAACTTTGGTGATGGAGACAAGCCCAAATATATTTTTCTGTCTTACTTGCAAGTTTATAAAAACAACAACAGCATAAATTTGTTTGTTATATATGAATGAAAAAGAAACAAATGCTTAAATATATATATCCACATAAACAATATGAAAAACTACTACTAATATCCATAATGATAATTTAAACAGAGTAAAATCTGAGCCTTTATTATTCAATTACAAATGTTTTATTATGAAAATGAAAAGATATAAAAGAATAAACATTTTAAAAAGACCATAACATTTTAGACAAAGACTATATTCTCAGTAATGATTATGTTTATGTTCTTTAATATCTTGTTTATTTTAATATCTTTGAGCAGAATCTACTTTTTTAATATATTACTAGTAAGTTTTATTCAGGTTGATAAATTATTTTAGCCATGTATCAAAAATGCATCTAATGCAAAATTAGTGAAAAAACAAAACTACAAATTAACTTTAGTGACTTCATGCAGATATTCCTCTTATACTTTCAAATAAATATAACATTCAAATGCAATATTTTGTTCATTCTAAAAATGATCATAATGCATAAAAATCATATCAATCACAAATTTGTAAAGTTGATGTATAATGCATATCATCAAACATGATATGAATATATAATTTAAACACTCAATGATATTTGATTAAAAGATGAAGCAATTTGATAAAATATTTGGTCAATTGTAAATTTTAAAAAAGTTTATAAATGAATAATGACTGCCATTTTCTAAATGTATTCTACTTTAATCAATCAATGATAAACTAGTTAGATTGCAACAAAAAAAAAACTTAAACATCATCTATTCCTAAAAAAGAAAAAAAAATCCTCTTTATTCATTACCTTTGGTAACAACTTGTATTTACTATAGGTAAAGACATAAAGGCTCTGTATAAGATATGCAATACCATTCCATGATCAACAAGGGTAGCACAATTATGGGGGCCTATGTTTTGTCATGTGCTATGGATTCCCAAAGAAGCACCTGCACAAAAATCCCTGGAACTTGCTGTAATAGGATCAAACAATTGCCAGACACAAAGTAAGTTGCATGGTAAGTTGTGGGTTGACTTCCAAAATACAAGATCTGGCAAGCAACTGAGGTGAGCTAAGGACCATCACAAAGAAAAAGAGTGGCTTCAAATGAGGAAGGACTGAATGCGGCTGTAGGATGTTTCAAATTACTACAGGTACAGAATATAGTAAATCAGCATCAAAGACATATGAACACAAGGGATTACTTTTTTCCTAATTCATGGGCATTCTTATAACTACAGTCCAGAACACTGCAGAGCAAATATCTAGGCACAGTTGAGATCAGGAGTCTCAAACTCAAGAACACAAAAGGAACATGTCCTGAGGGAAAAGACACAGAAGGCCAAAACTGAAATGAAGGTGGGACATGATTTCCACCAGTTAAATGCTAATCTACAATACACCTGATAGGCTACTTTTTTGGTGCTTTTTTAAAAATATATATATGATATTAAGTGGGATATGTGAATTAGTACAGGGGGATAAATTTTAAATTTTCCATAATTCCATTTGTACTTTTGGTAAATTCCCTTTTTTCTGTTTTCACTTTTGCTATAGTATTTTACTGTTCATTGTCTGTAATATTATTTTGATATAGCTATAATATTATTAATATTTCCTGCTCTAAATTTAATGATTTCTAGCTGAAATCTGTGTTTACAAAGCATCCAACAAGGATCAAGCTTACTCTATCAAGTACTCCACTAAAGAGACTAAGATATTTAATACAATCTAATTGTTGCTCTTAACAGTATTATGCACTTAGAGAACTAAATACTGATCAAAACCCATCATCAGAAGATTATCACGAAAAGAAAGAGAATCTTAGATGGTCTTCTCTGACTGATCAGACACCTAAAGTACTAAAAGTGAACGGTAATTAGAAAAAATTTATTCATTCTTTGACAAAGTTATCAAAGAATAAAGAAATCAGCTGGAAATATTCTCTCATCTAAAAGTTTCTAGAATAGAAATCATATTCAAAATATCTTCACTAAAATATCATTTAAAGAAAGAAATATAAATTTAGCTATCATTAATAAAAGGTGGAGAAAACATAAAAAAGAGATATAATCAAGAGGAATTACAGATCAAAGTTTATAGACAGAATTCTCAATATTGATCAGAACTTCAAATATTATCAACATATAGGAGATCTATAATATTCCAAAGGTTACAAGATCACCCATTAAAACCAGGCTTTTTAGTATAAGCTATTTTCAAAAGTTTAAATGTCAAAGAAAGATAACATTACCAAGTTTGATCATTATTATGACCTATTCAAGATGGCATAAACCAAAATATTAATAAAAAAAGAAAAAAAAGGGGGAGGAAAAAAAAAAGAAAGATGGATCCTCATATTAAAAAGAAAGAAAAAAAGATGGTTCCTCATATTAAAAAAAAAAGAAGTAAAAAAAGTATTATTGTCGAAGAAAGAAACAGTGAGAAAAAAGGAGAACTAAACAATAGAAGGCAGTGATAAAAGTAAATTAATGAAAAGTTGTGTTTGTTAATAAATACGGTCAAAAGAATTTGAGTGAAGAGAGATCAAAAGAGTGATTTTGTATTTTGATGAAAATTTTGTGTTTACATGATAAGAAATATTCATAGAGTTACTACTTTAATATTTTTAATATGAATTATAGAAACCTTATAGGGGCAGAGGTAATATTCAAGTGACCCAAATTTTAGTTGTGGTATTCTTAAATAAAACTCTGGTAATATATTTTAGATTTTTAAGTATTTTAATCTTATGAAAGAAAACAAAATTAACTGTAATGAAAGGGAGAAGCAGGTAGTGCTGTCTATTAATGAGTTTTGGATTACTTAGTTGCTGAAATTTTTATGATCTGAGTTTCTCGTTTCATACTTAAAAAAAGTTAATTCTAAATAATAGATAGAGTATTATAGATCAAATAACTAGCAGCATATTACTAGTATGGAACATTTTCAAAATGAATACATTGATATACAAATTCAATAAAAGTTTTCATTCAATAACTTAAATAACTGAAAGATAGGAAGAAGCAGAAAAAAGTTTTATGCCCATAATATATTATAATCATTGAAGTAAAGAAATTCTTAATATTCAGTCCAAAAATGACAAAGATAATTAAATAACCAAGTTCAAAAGTTGAATTTCTGTGGTTTGTTTTGCATTGCCTGTTGAAATATTTATTTTAGATTATTATTTGCAAACTAATTTGTTTATGAATCATTGTTTGAAATAAGTTATACATTTGAATTCCTTTTTCAAATACTTTAGCGGCAAAGATGTTAATTTACTTTGAATATCTTTAAAGTTATGGAAAGCTATGGTTATTGAAATTATTATTTGAAGTATTCAATTAAATTCTTCTAATACTTGTTTCAAATTAAATTAAGCTGTAAAGAGAAAACAAAATGCAATATTTTTTTCTTTAATAAGGTACAGTTTAAATAAGTGGTTGAATAAAAATTACAAATACAGACAACTTTCTTTTTGTTTTATTTTTCTATCATTTTAAAAATGTTTAGTCTTAGTTATTATTACAGATTTAGAATATGAAACAGCTGTTTCAAGACTTTTCACATCAATTTAAAAATTAATCTACTTCTGTTGCATAAATATACCATAATATTTGTGTATAATACAAACTTTTCCCACAATTTTTAAGCGAAAAGCTAGGTGTTTATAATACACGAGAATATAAATATTAACTTATTTTTTTCTCAGCCACATGTGTCACATTGTTCAGGACAGCATGATCTAAAAAGTTATTATCATGGCCCAAACTATTAATGTTGTAACAACACTTCTTTTATACTGCTAACAAGAAAAATAGCCACTGAAATGAATGTTTGTTTACAATTTTTCATCTATGTGAACCTATTTTTCCTGAAAGTTTGTTACATTCTTTGTGTGAACATGTCCTTAGACTTTGCTCAAAATATTGTGTAAATTTTGTGTTTCAAAACATTATATAGACTATATAAATTACTATTTTTAATTGAAACAAACTGGTAAAAAAGTTGAACAAATGTATTTAGTATAAATTTAGGAGACTATGATCTAAAAAGTGAAAGTGTATTATACATGAGAGATGTTCTTCCAGAATTTTGTAGTCGAAACTTAGTGGTGCATGTAATACACCACTATTTTACAGTACTCAGATTTGAAAGCCATCAAAACATTAAGGAAATATTAGCAGATTAGGAATAGTGAGAAAATATTTTTTAAGGAAATAGCATTTTCTTAAATTACTTCACTTTGTTTACTATATTACAAAGTTAACCATATCCGTCGTTCTGATATTTCTTATAAATAGGCAGAATGCATACTAAGTGATTTGATTGAAATATATTGTATTATATACCATAATGCTATTCCTACTCCTTCATACAACTGCTTCTTATTTAAAATATTGTTTTTCTCTTCTTTTTAAATAAAATTTATATACTATAGAATCTTTTTTGTTCCTTTTCCCTTTAATCAAGTTAGTTTATTACTTTATAACAACAAAAGCTAATAATCATCATCACTTTACATTCATTATATAGAATTGAAAGACATGTATTAAAAAAAAACACACTCACAAAGAAAAAATATTTTGATATTTCTAAAACTTCAAATTGCTCAAAGAATTTTACAAAAGGTTAAACAAAAATTTTATAGCAGGAAATATAAATAAAATCTAGGAAACTTCAAAAAAGTTAGTATTATTTTAAAAAAATGGCATTAGAAAAAAATATCTATTGTCATTTTTTGTAATTCTGCACAGTTGTTGCAGAGAAAGAATACTGCATTCAGTTACATAGTTTTTGTCATTCTAAGATATTATCCATGCAACTTCAAACATGAAGTTTTACTTTACAAGTAATCACTACAATAAGAATATAATTCCTGAGGTGTGCTTTATACAACTCACTGCTGCTTTATTTCGTGTAAAGTCTCATATCTATATTAATCATTGAAAAAGAATCAGTATGTTCCTTGCTGACCTTTATTATAGTTAGGGTTGGCATTTCATCTGTAATGTCACATCATTAGCATAAGCTTACCGATTCTTATTCTTCAATATCTGAAAAGAAAGTCTTACTCTTATATATCTGAAATAATGTGCACAAATCAAGTATTCAAATGTTCATGCATTCTGTAAGCAATCCATTGTTATAGCTAGATATCACAGTTTCTCAATGAGTATTTCATCAAAGTACTGTTCCATACCATTTATCATTCAAGGTGGGGAAAAAGAGTTTGCATTTCAAAACAATATTTAAACAGCTGTATATACACAAAGGAATCTTGGCAGGAATTCAACCATGAAAACTGTTCACTAATGCTACGTTTGCTACATTCTGATAATTCGTTTATTCTTTCTTACACTGTCAGTTTGATTATGCATGAAATGGCGATCAGCTGTAGATAATTAAATCTTAAAATGTCGAACAATATACAATAGACTATGAAAATGGATAGAAAGCATCTACAGATTTAGAAATAATATTTTCAAATAGCTGTGAAAGATACCTAATAAAATCAGTGACTAGATAAGCTATAATTATTATTTTTTTCTGCTAAAAGTCAATGATTTTCAGCTAATTCCTCTTTCAATGAAAATGCTAGTTAACTGAATGGTCAAACGTTTTGTTTACTAATGAGTTTTAAATATGAACATGTAGATATTCAAATGAGGTTCAATGTAACTCTACAAATGAATTGTATTAAGTTCAATCTATATAATAAATTTTATAATATTGTGTTGATTGTGGCTCAGGAATTTGTTGATTGTCGAGGTGAAATGATACACAAGAAATTGAGTGGTTGATATATTTATTCAGCACCAGGATCCGGTGTTAATGGATACATACAAAAACACAGAAACAATAAACTTAACAAAACATTAACAAGACAACATACAAGAAATAGAGGATGGTCAAATGCAGTAAGAACAGTTTGAATATTATTCAGCTTTATTAATCAAACTGTTGAAGTCCTTATTCTAGATATTTAAGGCTATGAGCTAGGCCACCTGGTAGAGTGCTGAAGGGTGCTAGCTACTCTACAACAGAAATAAGGATATTATTACTTTACTTGAGACATATGGTTGTATAGTTTTGTATTTGAAAAACAAAAAACAAAAAAACAATTCTACAGTTGGATAACAGTTTACAGGTTCAGACTATTCAATTAGTTTGTAATAAATTCCTCAAGTAAACAGAATCAAGGAGAAAATGTCAATTGAAATCTATGAAACAACCACAAAAACCCAGCTAGTTGAAAGAGAAATCATACAAAAAATATAAAAACTCAGATTTTTTAAAATGTAGAGAAACGTAGTGTTATTGTATACACTAATATCTTTCACAAGATATAGTTTAGTCTATGTTCAAGTCTTGTTCTTTTACAACCAAGAAAATTATTTCTATATTATCATTTCAACAATAACCTGAATAAAAAAAAAATACTGGAATTAATGCTTAAACAGACCAATAAGCCATAGCCTAACACAGTTATTAGTTGATTTTGATCTGATAATTTCACTGCTAATATTCAATCTAGAATAATTAATGAAGAAGCATTGCATTAAGTTCATTTTAAAAAAGAGATAATGTTAAAAAATAAGATCATGAAATTAAATGCTTTCTTCACCATTAGAATATATAATATATATATATATAATATATATATATATCTATATAGTTTGCTGTTATTATAAATAAAAATTGCTAATATCATTGATAGAGCATATATATTCAAGTTAGGGTAGCAAAGATATATAATGGTACTATGGTAACTGTCAGTTTCTTCTGCAAACCAAGTTTGAAAATTGCATGTGTGCTGTTAACTTTATGTCTTCGCTACCCTAACTTTTATATATATATATATATATATTAATATTGTGTGTGTGTGTGTTGTATGTGTGCATGTAAAACATTTATGAAAAGAGGTAAAATTAATAAATTTTTTCATCTTTAGGAAATAATATAAAAAAAGTGAATACAGTGTATATCAATAAAAATGTTAAAAAGACTGTAAGAAAACTTCAGTTTAAACAAAATTGATCTTTGCCAATAACATTTTTTTTAAACATATCAAAATTATTTCCATGACACCAATCAGCAGTATTATAGTATAAATTAAAAAAATTTAACCTCTTAGTACAGCAAGCAGAAAAGCAAATTTGGAACCATTGCATTCAAGTAAAAATACCTAACCATACATTAAATTATTACAAGTATTTTATGAGCAGTCCTAATACCAATGAGCAACACGCATTCAAAGAAATATGTAGTGGGTAATCTATTCTTGTATGAAACAAATTGAATATACATGTTTCTAATATACAAAACTGTATCAGCAAACAATATTCTTAAGCATGTCTCTTATCTTCTTTATAGTCTCTAGCAGACATGCCATTTCTAATATCAATGGACAAGATTTATCCCTCTATGAAAATATAAATCTTATACTATATTTGTGGTGTGTCTGTCTTCAGAGATGCAATTGAAAACTTTTCTCTCTGAAATTAATTTTATGAAGGAATCCAGCAGTGGTAATTATATTACCTGAATTCATTTGAGTCAAAGGGACAAATTACTGACTGTGGTATGAGAATAGGAAAAATAAATAGGCTAACAAGAATAACTGATAGATTGAAAATGAATAAATTTCCATATCAAGCATGCTGTTCCTTAGAATGACTTGCATTTAATGATAATCATTATGATATATTGTTTCTCACTCTATTCAAAAATATTATTCTAATCTTAGAAATATTTTATTTGGTTAGAAAGAAAAAAAATAATCGTTCTAAGTATGTAATGTGTATGTGGTTTTATCGATTTAATTATTTTTTACAGCGAAGTAAATAACCATAATAACATGAAAAATTTAATTTAACGATTAAATAATAATCAACTTGTTTTATTATTAATACTTTTATTTTAGAATAAAATTATATTCGTTTTTAATCAGTATTTAATTTTTTTGATGTACAAAAGAGTTTTAGAAAAAGAATAAAAAAAGAGTTTTAGAAAAAAAAAGAAAAATAAAAAAAAAGAAAATTGTAATACGAACAATCGTAAGTATCTAATTCTTAGCATTTTATTGTTACATTTAATAAGTAAGAAAAAAGAAGAATTAAACGAATACATTTCATTTCTACCATTTGAAATAACAGGCAAGGAAGCTTGCTTAAAAAAAATAAAATGTTTAAAAAATGTAAACAACAAAAGAGACTATTCTTAAAATAAACAAATATTATAATACATTAATTCTTAGCTTTGTTTATCGTTAAATCTTTAAAAGTTAAGAAGCATTTTTAAAAAATAATATCTTAAATGTAAAACAAAAAAAAAAGAAAAGATATTCCTAAAATAAACAAACTACTATACAATTCTTGGCATTTTAAAAAAAAAATTTGATAAATCATTTTCCTTTATTTCTCTCTTACTCCTGTTTTCTCCTCACTCAATCTCTGGTTCCTAATTTTTTTTTTTAACTCTGGTTATGGACGGTACTTTTGCTAGTAATATTATATAATATATATATATATATATATATATAATACACATATATATCAAGTATAAAATAAGATATAAAACAGGATAAAAACTCACAACTTAGAGTTTCATGCTTCTGATTCAGTGACTCAACACATCTGGCTTTTTGTTGAATACTGCTTGCTCAAGAGTGGAAGCATGAAACTCGGAAGTAGTGAGTTTTATCCCGTTTTATATCTCATTTTATACTTGATATATATGTATATTGCTTTGTAATTCTGTAACATTAAGCACTGTAAAGTTTGCAGATTAAAAACACTTTTGAATATCAGATTATAATCATAATGAATTTAAGAATGCTGTTACTTATTATTGTATAATATAGCAATAGTATAAATACTAATTATGTGTATCTATTTAAAATGTTAGAAAAGGTGAACTAAAATGAATTTGTATGTGTTTATAATAGCAATAAACATAGATACCAGTATAAAACTTGATATTTACAGCCCCCTGATACTGACTAATAACACGCATCTAAGAAACCTTTTTCTCATGCTTGCATGTTCTGCCCATAAAGTACCAGAAAAATCACTGTCCAGTTAAAGTAAGAGCTGCCAAACCCAAACTCTTCTGTAATCATTGGTTAAGGCTATTAAAAGCGATATATTTTTCATAGTGAGCAATTACATTGCAATATAAAATTAAGAAATGGTATTCAAAAACATAAGGAAATAAACAACTATAAGTAATGATATCAAAATCTGAAAAGCAAATAAAATTTTTACATTGAACAATGAACTAAAAAGATGATTCAAGCAAGAAAAGATAAAAAATTTCAAAATTCTTTAAAATGATCTGAGTAAGCATAGAGTCTTTTTTCTAAAAACTTAGCCTTTAAAAAAAACTTTCTTTTGGGCATGAAATTCAAACATATATTTCTAAAGATAGAAATCGTTTTAGTAATTGTATTTTTTATCATTTCTAAAATACCATCTATATTTTTTTTCTAATTTTATCACTTACTTTAGGTCTAGCAAGCAAGTTGATCATGTAAGTGTTTGAGAATAGCTACATAAAAGAATCTATGAGCATGTCTGGGCAAAAACAGTTAGATGTGAGCTTAAATACGATTGGTGATGTTATTGTTTGTGTCTACAACCTATGAGGTGAATTTAGAGTGAACGTAGTTATGTGCACATCCATAAGCGAGTATGATCCCCTGATTTGTTAAGCCAAGCAAGATTCTTAGATAAACTTTGCAAAATGAAAGTCTTTACACTTCTTTTCTACGCGCTATATATCAAGGACTCAACACTTTCTCTACTAAAGACTCCTTACATATTAGGACATTTCGCTCATAACAACACTGTATAAGCTCTACCTTTATCTCATTGTCATGTTGTATTTACTCTGTTAATTTTGCTCCGGCAATAAATTACTCTGGTTATTATTCATCGTGAATTTTTCTCCGATTTATTCTGCACAAGGAAGCAAATATTTCAAAATTGACAGTATTAATTAAAATTGAAATAAATGAGAAGAATTTAATGAGATTTGTGCTTTGACAGTGTTGTGAAGAAAGTTTTGACCTTTTGATTTAATGATGTACTAGGTTATGTTAGTTGATACACAAGAAAAAAAGCCAAGTGATTTCTAAAAAAAAAAAGAAATTTAAAAAATAAAATATCTATTAAAACAAAACATAATGGAACCTAAAGCAAGTACATGAAATAAGCAGCAACTAATTTTTGACTCCCCAAAAATAGACAGTTATGGTCTACTTGGAAAATCCAAATCATGAATTTTCTAGTTTTGCCTTGGCTTTTCATTACAATGGACACTTTAAGTGTAAATAGCTACTACATAGAGGATTAAGTTGATGGTGAAGAATCCCATAGCTTATTAAGGTTCTAATACATCTATTAATAATGAGATTCAGTCTCCATTTGTCAGTAACCAAAAACTACGTCACTGCTGATGTCATAATACTGAAATCATCAATACATACAATAAAGAACACTCTGTAATCAGTTTAAAAAATTATTATTTTTAAAATTTTTTACTCTCGCCTTTTTCAGTAACAAGTGGTTAACTAAAAAATTTACAAATAAATAGATACCTACAATTTGTGTAAATCTATGTGTAGAATATTCAAAATAATTAATAGATACATGTAACATTTTATTTTGAGGAGAACAGAACTCAGTTTCCATTTTAAATCTAAATAGTTTCCATTTAAAATCGTTTTATTTTTATTTTTTTAATCTTTTAATAAATTTGATGATTTTACTATTTATGATACAAACCCTCTAACATTGAATTTTTAACTCCCCTCCTCAAGCAATATCTTTCAAAAATAAATTTTTTCATGGCCTGGAGGGTGTTTTTTTTTTTTTGCTAGTAACTCTAAAATCATTTACTAACATAATCTTACTTTTGCTGACTTCTACTGCTGCATGTTCGACTCAGGATACTGAACAGCTAAAGTATAAGGACAGCTAATGATGAAATGACTTGGATTTATTCAGAGTACACCCTCACAAGTACAAAGAAAGAAAAAACAGAAAGTAGTAGAGACAGTAGAAACAGGTGGAGAGCAATGTGCACATGCAATAAGTTATAAGGTCAGACTGGAATACCAACAGGCTGTTGAAAGAACAGATGGTGATCCTAACAGCTGGTTTGCACAGATACAAAATAATAACAAAAACAGTAAACAAAACAGCCAACCAAACATTCAAAATCAGTCACCCACTACTAGAGACACATGAACAGGTTAGTAATCAGTGATCAAATACAGGATATATTCAACAGAACTGTTCTGTATCTAAATACTAACTCGGGGACTCACAATCGTCAGCCATGCCATAGAAAGGTAAAAATTGACTGAAACCAATTCCTGCAAATTGTATGGTGAACCTCTATCTCTAAAGAATATCTACACTAGGTGGAAATGAATAAATAGAAAGGTAAGTGTTTGCTATCAGGAAAAGCTCCCTGATGAGGCAGGATAGGTCATAAATTTTATGCACACAAGGACAGAAGTAAGACTAAATATTGAATTACCCAATATTTTACCAAAATGTGTTGATAGTGTCAACAGAAAGAAGGAAAGAAATAAAGATGCTTTACTTGTATAGAACAATGCAGAGTAGACAAGATATTATGCTTTTCTTAACTGAATAACTTATGAGAAATGTGTGATTGGCTATATAACATCCCTCTAAAATGAGAAACAATATTCAGTGCCCAGATTCTTGTTTGGCATCAGTGTGCTGTCAAAATAAAGACTGACTACTATTGATACACTAGAGTAAGCTACAATGTATTTGCTGGATATGATGAATAAGAAACAAAAATGATTAAGGCACAATTTCTCATTTTACTTTGTTCTCATTCATCCAGCCAAGCTATTTTTAAGCTCTTTTCTTTTGCTTTGATTTTTTTGTTTTGTTTGTTTAGCTCAGTTGGTAGAGTAGCCACCTAGGAATCACAAAGTACCTAGTTCAATACCGGTCCCGCCAACTCAACGTATGAGTAGCACAGATTGGGTAATCTGATCTAAGCGGTAAAATGGGAAGCTGACGTTAGGTGTGGCATTCCACCTCACAAGAACATTCTTTCTGGTCTAGTGCAAGCAAAAAGGGGATAGACTCTTTGCTGTCCAGCTGATACTGACAATAGGCCACTCCACCAACTCTTTTCACTTTTTTGTTTTAGATTTATTTTACATTATTCTAGATCTTGCCTTCATTTTATCCATTGTCGAAGACATTAGAATTATAAGAATAACACTACTACCAGCAGAAATATTAATATAACTACACTGTAGCCTATTCTATTTATAAAGATAAGCATCAACCAAATATCAAGAACAACAAAACCAAAACAGATGTTTCCTCATATTTGAAAATGAAATTCTGTTGAATAACAAAACTGAAAAACTAAAACACTTACAGAAGCAGTGATAGAGTAAATTAATAAAAAGTTGTGTTTGCTAAAAAAATATGGTAAACAAATCTTGAGTGACCTGTGTGGACTTTACCGAAACTATTAATGTTTATAATGAATTGATATTTATACTAAGGATTCAGTATTCATTGCAATAACATTCTTATAAACTATAGTATTTTACTGTTCATTGTCTGTAATATTATTTTGATATAGCTATTAATAATTAATATTTCTGCTCTAAATTTAATGATTTCTAGCTGAAATCTGTGTTTACAAAGCATCCAACAAGGATCAAGCTTACTCATCAAGTACTCCACTAAAGAGACTAAGATATTTAATACAATCTAATTGTTGGCTCTTAACAGTATTATGCACTTAGAGAACTAATACTGATCAAAACCCATCAATCAGAAGATTATCACGAAAAAGAAGAATCTTAGATGGTTCTCTGACTGATCAGACACCTAAAGTACTAAAAGTGAAACGGTATTAGAAACAAATTTATTCATTCTTTGACAAAGTTATCAATAGAATAAAGAAATCAAGTGGAAATATTCTCTCATCTAAAAGTTTCTAGAATAGAATCATATTCAATAATCTTCACTTAAATATCATTTAAAGAAAGAAATATAAATTTTAGCTATCATTAATAAAAGGTGGAGAAAACATAAAAAAAGATATAATCAAGAGGAATTACAGATCAAAGTTTATAGACAGATTCATTCAAATATTGATCAGAACTTCAAAATATATCAACATATAGGAGATCTATAATATTCCAAAGGTTACAAGATCACCCATTAAAACCAGGCTTTTAGTATAAGGCTATTTTCAAAGTTTTAATGTCAAAGAAAGATACAATACCAAGTTTGATCATTATTATGACCTATTCAAGATGGGCATAAACCAAATATTAATAAAAAAAAGAAAAAAAGGGGAGGAAAAAAAAAAGAAAGATGGATCCTCATATTAAAAAAAAAAAAAAAAAGATGGTTCCTCATATTAAAAAAAAAAGAAGTAAAAAAGTATTATTGTCGAAGAAAAAGAACAGTGAGAAAAAAGGAGAAAACTAAACAATAGAGAAGCAGTGATAAAGTAAATTAATGAAAAGTTGTGTTTGTTAATAAATACGGTCAAAAGAATTTGAGTGAAGAGAGATCAACAGAGTGATTTTGTATTTTGGTAGAAATTTTGTGTTTACATGATAAGAAATATTCATAGAGTTACTACTTTAGATATTTTTATATGATTATAGAAACCTATAGGGGCAGAGGTATATTCAGTGACACCAAATTTTAGTTGTGGTATTCTTAAATAAAACTCTGGTAATATATTTTAGATTTTTAAGTATTTTAATCTTATGAAAGAAAACAAATTAACTGTAATGAAAGGGAGAAGAGGTAGTGCTGTCTTATTAATGAGTTTTGGATTACTTAGTTGCTGAAATTTTTATGATCTGAGTTTTCTGTTTACCATACTTAAAAAAAAGTTAATTCTAAAATAGATAAAGTATTTAGATGCAAATAACTAGCATGCATATTACTAGTATGGAACATTTCTAAAAATGAATACATTGATATACAAATTCATAAAAGTTTTCATTCAATAACTTAAATAACTGAAAGATAGGAAGAAGCAGAAAAAAGTTTTATGCCCATAATATATTATAATCATTGAAGTAAAGAAATTCTTAATTCAGTCCATAAAATGACAAAGATAATTAAATAACCAAGTTCAAAAGTTAGATTTCTGTGGTTTGTTTTGCATTGCCTGTTGATAAATATTTATTTTAGATTATTATTTGCAAACTAATTTGTTTATGAATCATTGTTTGAATAAGTTGATACATTTGAATTCCTTTTCAATTACTTTAGCTGGCAAAAGAGTTAATTTACTTTGAATATCTTTAAAGTTATGGAAGCTATGGTTATTGAAATTATTATTTGAAGTATTCAATTAAATTCTTCTAATACTTGTTCAAATTAAATTAAGCTGTAAGAGAAAACAAAATGCAATATTTTTTTCTTTAATAAGGTGACAGTTTAATAAGTGGTTGATAAAAATTACAATACAGACAACTTTCTTTTTGTTTTATTTCTTCTATCATTTTAAAAATGTTTAGTCTTAGTTATTATTACAGATTTAGAATATGAAACAGCTGGTTTCAAGAACTTTTCACATCAATTTAAAAAATTAATCTACTTCTGTTGCATAAATATACCATAATTATTTGTGTATAATACAAACTTTTCCCACAATTTTTTAAGCCGAAAAGCTAGGGTGTTTATAATACACGAGAATTAAATATTAACTTATTTTTTTCTCAGCCACATGTGTCACATTGTTCAGGACAGCATGATCTAAAGTATGTTATATCTATGGCCCAAACTAATTAATGTGTAACAAACACTTCTTTTATACTGCTACAGAAAAATAGCCACTGGAATGAATGTTTGTTTACAATTTTTTTCATCTATTGTGAACCTATTTTTCCTGAAAGTTTGTTACATTTTTGTGTGAACATGTCCTTAGACTTTGCTCAAAATATTGTGTAAATTTTGTGTTTCAAAACATTATATAGACTATATAAATTCTTATTTTTAATTGATACAAACTGGATAAAAAGTTGAACAAATGTATTTAGTATAAATTTAGGAGCTATGAATTCTAAAAAGTGAAAGTGTATTATACATGAGAGATGTTTCTTCCAGAATTTTGTAGTCGAAACTTAGTGGTGCATGTTATACACCACTATTTACAGTACTCAGATTTGAAAGCCATCAAAACATTAAGGAAATATTAGCAGATTAGGAATAGTGAGAAAATATTTTTTTAGGAAATAGCATTTTCTTAATTACTTCACTTTGTTTACTATATTACAAAGTTAACATTATCTCGTTCATGATATTTCTTATAAATAGGCAGAATGCATACTAAGTTGAATTGATTGAAATATATTGTATTACCATAATGCTATTCTACTCCTTCATACAACTGCTTCTTATTTAAAATATGTTTTTTCTTTCTTTTTAAATAAAATTTATATACTAATGAATCTTTTTTGTTCCTTTTTCCCTTTAATCAAGTTAGTTTTATTATCTTTATAACAACAAAAAGCTAATAATCTATCATCACTTTACATTCATATATAGAATTGATAAGAACATGTATTAAAAAACAACACTCACAAAGAAAAATATTTTTGATATTTCTAAAACTTCTAATTGCTCAAAGAATTTTACAAAAAGGTTAAACAAAAAATGTTTATAGCATGGAAAATAATAAATAAAATCTAGGAAACTTCAAAAAGTTAGTATTATTTTTAAAAAATGGCATTAGAAAAAAAATATCTATTGTCATTTTTTGTAATTTGCACAGTTGTTGCAGAGAAAGAATACTGCATTCAGTTACATAGTTATTGTCATTCTTAGATATTATCCATGCAACTTTCAAGACATGAAGTTTTACTTTTACAAGTAATCACTCAATAAGGAATATATTCCTGAGGTGTGCTTTTACAACTCACTGCTGGCTTTATTTCCGTGTAAAGTCTCATATCTATATTAATCATTGAAAAAGAATCAGTATGTTCCTTGCTGACCTTTATTATAGTTAGGGTTGGCATTTCATGCTTAATGTCACATCATTAGCATAAGCTTACCGATTCTTATTCTTTCAATATCTGAAAAGAAAGTCTTACTCTTTATATCTGAATAATGTGCACAAATCAAGTATTCAAATGTTCATGCATTCTGTAAGCAAGTCCATTAGTTCTAAGCTTAGATATCATCAGTTTCTCATGAGTAATTTCATCAAAGTACTGTTCCATACCATTTATCATTCAAAGGTGGGGAAACAAGAGTTTGCATTTCAAAACAATATTTAAAACAGCTGTATATACACAAAGGAATCTTGGCAGGAATTCAACCATGAAAACTGTTCACTAATGCTACGTTGCTACATTCTGATAATTCGTTTATTCTTTCTTACACTGTCAGTTTGATTATGCATGAAATGCGATCAGCTGTAGATAATTTAAATCTTAAAATGTCGACAATATACAATGACTATGAAATGGATATGAAAGCATCTGACAGATTTAGAAATAATATTTTTCATAGCTGTGAAAGATACTAATAAAATCAGTGAACTAGATTAAGCTATAATTAGTTATTATTTCTGCTAAAAAGTCAATTGATTTTCAGTCTAATTCCTCTTTCAATGAAATGCTAGTTAACTGAATGGTCAAACGTTTTGTTTACTAATGAGTTTTAAATATGAACATGTAAGATATTCAAATGAGGTTTCAATGTAACCTTCTACAAATTGAATTGTATTAAGTGTCAATCTATATAATAACAATTTTATATAATTGTGTTGATTGTGGCTCAGGAAATTGTTGTATTGTCGAGGTGAAATGATACACAAGAAATTGAGTGGTTGATATATTTATTCAGCACCAGGATCCGGTGTTAATGGATACATACAAAAACACAGAACAATAAGTTACAAAACAATTAACAAGACAACATACAAGAAATAGAGGATGGTCAAATGCAGTAAGAACAGTTTGAATATTATTCAGCTTATTAATCAACTGTTGAAGTCCTTAATCATAGACTATTTAAGGCTATGAGCTAGGCCACCTGGTAGAGTGCTGAAGGGGTGCTAGCTACTCTACAACAGAAATAAGGATATTTATTTACTTGAGACATATGGTTGTATAGTTTTGTATTTGAAAAAAACAAAAAACAAAAAAAAACAATTCTCAGTTGGATAACAGTTTACAGGTTCAGACTATTCAATTAGTTTGTATAAATTCCTCAAGTAAACAGAATCAAGGAGAAAATTGTCAATTGAAATCTATGAAACAACCACAAAACCCAGCTTAGTTGAAAGAGAAATCATACAAAAAATATAAAACTCAGATTTTTTAAAATGTAGAGAAGTAGGTTATTGTATACACTAATACTCTTTCACAAGATATGTTTAGTCTATGTTCAAGTCTTGTTCTTTTACAACCAGAAATTATTTCTATATTATCATTTCAACAATAACCTGAATAAAAAAAAATACTGGAATTAATGCTTAAACAGACCAATAAGTCCATAGCCTAACACAGTTATTAGTTGGATTTTGATCTGATAATTTCACTGCATAATATTCAATCTAGATAATTAATGAAGAAGCATTGCATTAAGTTCATTTTAAAAAAGAGATAATGTTAAAAAATGAGATCATGAAATTAAATGCTTTCTTCACCATTAGAATATATATATATATATATATATATATATATATATATATAGTTTGCTGTATTTATAAATAAAAATTGCTTAATATCATTGATAGAGCATATATATTCAAGTTAGGGTAGCAAAGATATATAATGGTACATGGTAACTGTCAGTTTCTTGCAAACCAAGTTTGAAAATTGCATGTGTGCTGTTAACTTTATGTCTTCGCTACCCTAACTTTTATATATATATATATATATATATATATGTGTGTGTGTGTGTGTGTGTATGTGTGCATGTAAAACATTTATGAAAAAGGTATTAATAAATATTTTTTCATCTTTAGGAAATAATTATAAAAAAGTGAATACAGTGTATATCAATAAAAAATGTTAAAAAGAGCTGTAAGAAAACTTCAGTTTAAAAACAAATTGATCTTTTGCCAATAACATTTTTTTTTAAACATATCAAATTATTTCCATGACAACCAATCAGCAGATTATAGTATAAATTAAAAATTTAACCTCTTAGTACAGGCAAGCAGAAAAGCCAAATATGGAACCATTGCATTCAAGTAAATAAATAGCCAACCATACATTTAAATATTACAAGTATTTTATGAGCAGTCCTAATACCAAAGTCAACACGCATTCAAGAAATATGTAGTGGGTAATTATTCTTGTATGAAAACAAATTGAATTATACATGTTTCTAATATACAAAACTGTATCAGCAAACAATATTCTTAAGCATGTCTCTTATCTTCTTTATAGTCTCTAGCAGACATGCCATTTCTAATACCAATGGACAAGATTTATCCCTCTATGAAAGTATAATCTTATACTATATTTGTGGTGTGTCTGTCTGTTCAGAGATGCAATTGAAAACTTTTCTCTGAAATAATTTTATGAGGAATCCAGCAGTGGTAATTATATTTACCCCTGAATTCATTTGGAGTCATAAGGGACCAAATTACTGACTGTGGTATGAGAAAATAGGAAAAATAAATAGGCTAACAAGAATAACTGATAGATTTGAAAATGAATAAATTTCCATATCAAGCATGCTGTTCCTTAGAATGACTTGCATTAATGATAATACTATTGATATATTGTTTCTCACTCTATTTCAAAAAGTATTATTCTAATCTTAGAAATATTTATTTGGTTAGAAAGAAAAGAAAATAATCGTTCTAAGTATGTAATGTGTATGTGGTTTTATCGATTTAATTATTTTTTACAGCGAAGTAAATAACCATAATAAATGAAAACATTTAATTTAACGATTAATAATAATTCAACTTTGTTTTTATTATTAATACTTTTATTTTAGAATAAAATATATTCGTTTTTTTAATCAGTATTTAATTTTTTTGTATGTACAAAGAGTTTTAGAAAAAAGAATAGAAAAAAGAGTTTTAGAAAAAAAAGAAAATAAAAAAAAAGAAATTGTAATACGAACAATCGTAAGTATCTAATTCTTAGCATTTTATTGTTACATTTTAATAAGGTAAGAAAAAAGAAGGAATTAAACGAATACATTTCATTTCTACCATTTGAATAACAGGCAAGGAAGCTTGCTTAAAAAAATAAAATTGTTTAAAAAATGTAAACAACAAAAAGAGACTATTCTTAAAATAAACAAATATTATAATACATTAATTCTTAGCTTTGTTTATCGTTAAATCTTTAATAAAGTTAAGAATGCATTTTTAAAAATAATATCTTAAATGTAAACAAAAAAAAAAAAAAAGATATTCCTAAAATAAACAAACTACTATACAAATTCTTGGCATTTTTAAAAAAAAATTTGATAAATCATTTTCCTTTTATTTTCTCTCTTACTCCTGTTTTCTCCTCACTCAATCTCTGGTGTTCCTAATTTTTTTTTTAACTCTGGTTATGGACCGGGTACTTTTGCTAGTATATATATATATATATATATATATATATATATATAATACACATATATATCAAGTATAAAATAAGATATAAAACAGGATAAAACTCACAACTTAGAGTTTCATGCTTCTGATTCTCAGGTGACTCAACACATCTGGCTTTTTGTTGAATACTGGCTTGCTCAAAGAGTGGAAGCATGAAACTCGGAGTAGTGAGTTTTTTATCCCGTTTTATATCTCATTTTATACTTGATATATATTGTGATATTGCTTTGTATTTCTGTACATTAAGCACTGTAAAGATTTTGCAGATTAAAAACACTTTTGATATCAGATTATAATCATAATGAATTTAAGAATGCTGTTACTTTATTATTGTATAATATAGCAATAGTATAAATACTATTTTATGTGTATCTATTTAAAATGTTAGAAAAGGTGAACTAAAATGGAATTTGTATGTGTTTATAATAGCAATAAACATAGATACCAGTATAAAACTTGATATTTACAGCCCCCTGATACTGACTATACACGCATCTAAGAAACCTTTTTCTATGCTTGCATGTTCTTGCCCATAAAAGTACCAGAAAAATCACTGGTCCAGTTAAAGTAGAGCTGCCAACCCAAACTCTTTCTGTATTCATTGGTTAAGGCTATAAAAGCGATATATTTTTCATAGGTGAGCAATTACATTGCAATATAAAATAAGAATATGGTATTCAAAAACATAAGGAAATAAAACAACTATAAGTAATGATATCAAAATCTGAAAAGCAAATAAAATTTTTACATTGAACCAATGAACTAAAAAGATGGATTCAAGCAAGAAATAGATAAAAAATTTCAAAATTTCTTTAAAATGATCTGAGTAAGCATAGAGTCTTTTATTTCTAAAAACTTAGGCCTTTAAAAAAACTTTCTTTTGGCATGAAATTCAAACATATATTTCTAAAGATAAGAAATCGTTTTAGTAATTTGTATT
This sequence comes from Doryteuthis pealeii, assembly GCA_023376005.1. NCBI lineage: Eukaryota > Metazoa > Mollusca > Cephalopoda > Myopsida > Loliginidae > Doryteuthis > Doryteuthis pealeii. Next base: position 59,719,297 of record CM042137.1, on the reverse strand, counting down.
TTTTATCATTTCTAAAATACCATCTATATTTTTCTTTTCTAATTTTATACACTTACTTTAGGTCTAGGCAAGCAAGTTGATCATGTAAGTGTTTGAGAATAGCTACATAAAAGAATCTATGAGCATGTCTGGGCAAAAACAGTTAGATGTGAGCTTAAATACACTGATTGTTATTGTTTGTGTCTACAACCTATGAGGTGAATTTAGAGGTGAAAGTAGTTATGTGCACATCCATAAGCTGAGTATGATCCCCTGATTTGTAAGCCAAGCAAGATTCTTAGATAAAACTTTGCAAAATGAAAGTCTTTACACTTTCCTTTTCTACGCGCTATATATCAAGGACTCAACACTTTCTCTACTAAAGACTCCTTTACATATTAGGACATTTCGCTCATACAACACTGTATAAGCTCTACCTTTTATCTCATTGTCATGTTTGTATTTTACTCTGTTAATTTTGCTCCGGCAATAAATTACTCTGGTTATTATTTCATCGTGAATTTTCTCCGATTTATTCTGCACAAGGAAGCAATATTTCAAAATTGACAGTATTAATTAAATTGAAATAAATGAGAAGAATTTATGAGATTTGTTCTTTGAACAGTGTTTGTGAAGAAAGTTTTGACCTTTTGATTTAATGATGTACTAGGTTATGTTTAGTTTGATACACAAGTATAATTCAGAGATATATCAGTTACTTGTCATCCAGTTTAATGACGTCAGTGACTTTGTTAATGTAACTAAATATTTCTATACATTGCCCATTTCCAATTGATTTATAATATTCACAGTAATTATCTATAATTTCTTTAAAAGAAAGAAGAGCAAATAAATAGGAAAATGTACAAACATATAGGTGTTCATCATCATCATCGTCATGCTGATAGCACAGATTACCTTGATACTCTCTCGCCATCCATCCCTATCAGTCATAGCTCTTATCATTTCCTCTAGACTGCATCCAGTGTTTGTGCAGAGCTGATGAATCTAAGTTCTTGCTGGTTGACCAATGCTAGTGGGTCCATATATAGGAGTCCACAGGAGGACATCGTTTATGAGTTTGTCCCTGCTTCCCCAGCAGTGTTCAGCATCTCTTCTTCATTTTATTTTGTTCATTGATGGTATGTGAGATTGGAAGTAAGTGGCCATAGAGCTGCTGTTTTGTGGGATGCTGCTTCCAGGATTTGTTCAAAACAGCATGCAGCATCCTTGTGTGGTTCCCATCTAGTTATTTTTCTCCCAAGTGCTTCATTAAAATCCAAGTGGTGCAGCAGCCATTCAATATTTTGAATTGTTGCTGATAGCACAACAATGATAATTTGCAAAAATTTGATTAAAAAGTTCAAAAGAATATTTTTTAATAAATAAATGTAATATCCATCTTGGTGTAAAAATATAAATGTATACTAATGTATTTCATAAATTGATTCAAAATTAACTTTGGTGATGGAGACAAGCCCAAATATATTTTTCTGTCTTACTTGCAAGTTTATAAAAACAACAACAGCATAAATTTGTTTGTTATATATGAATGAAAAAGAAACAAATGCTTAAATATATATAATCCACATAAACAATATGAAAAACTACTACTAATATCCATAATGATAATTTAAACAGTAAAATCTGAGCCTTTATTATTCAATTACAAATGTTTTATTATGAAAATGAAAAGATATAAAAGAATAAACATTTTAAAAAGACCATAACATTTTAGACAAAGACTATATTCTCAGTAATGATTATGTTTATGTTCTTTAATATCTTGTTTATTTTAATATCTTTGAGCAGAATCTACTTTTTTAATATATTACTAGTAAGTTTTATTCAGGTTGATAAATTATTTTAGCCATGTATCAAAAATGCATCTAATGCAAAATTAGTGAAAAAACAAAACTACAAATTAACTTTAGTGACTTCATGCAGATATTCCTCTTATACTTTCAAATAAATATAACATTCAAATGCAATATTTTGTTCATTCTAAAAAATGATCATAATGCATAAAAATCATATCAATCACAAATTTGTAAGTTGATGTATAATGCATATCATCAAACATGATATGAATATATAATTTAAACACTCAATGATATTTGATTAAAAGATGAAGCAATTTGATAAAATATTTGGTCAATTGTAAATTTAAAAAAAGTTTATAAATGAATAATGACTGCCATTTTCTAAATGTATTCTACTTTAATCAATCAATGATAAACTAGTTAGATTGAAACAGAAAAAAAAACTTAAGACATCATCTATTCCTAAAAAAGAAAAAAAAATCCTCTTTATTCATTACCTTTGGTATCAACTTGTATTTACTATAGGTAAAGACATAAAGGCTCTGTATAAGATGTGCAATACCATTCCATGATCAACAAGGGTAGCACAATTATGGTAGCCTATGTTTTGTCATGTGCTATGGATTCCCAAAGAAGCACCTGCACAAAAATCCCTGGAACTTGCTGTAATAGGATCAAACAATTGCCAGACACAAAGTAAGTTGCATGGTAAGTTGTGGGTTGACCTCCAAAATACAGGACTGGGAGCTCTAAGATCTGGCAAGCAACTGAGGTGAGCTAAGGACCATCACAAAGAAAAAGAGTGGCTTCAAATGAGGAAGGACTGAATGCGGCTGTAGGATGTTTCAAATTACTACAGGTACAGAATATAGTAAATCAGCATCAAAGACACATGAACACAAGGGATTACTTTTTTCCTAATTCATGGGCATTCTTATAACTACAGTCCAGAACACTGCAGAGCAAATATCTAGGCACACTTGAGATCAGGAGTCTCAAACGCAAGAACACAAAAGGAACATGTCCTGAGGGAAAAGACACAGAAGGCCAAAACTGAAATGAAGGTGGGGCATGATTTCCACCAGTTAAATGCTAATCTAAAATACACCTGATAGGCTACTTTTTTTGTGCTTTTTTAAAATATATATATGATATTAAGTGGGATATGTAAATTAGTACAGGGGGATAAATTTTAAATTTTCCATAATTCCATTTGTACTTTTGGTAAATTCCCTTTTTTCTGTTTTCACTTTTGATAATTTCTGTTTTTTTCCATTTTATTCTATTTCATGAGAATCAGAAAACAAAACCAAAATTTTATCACATTTAAAGAAATCTGTTTATTTAACAATCTACTACCAAACACTATGATTTTCTATTTGTGTGTTGTTTATCATCTCAAGTATATTCACAGCAATATGAGTTGTCAGATCTTATTAAAAAAAAATAAAATAAAAAAATCTTCCAGTTCTGTTGGGTTAGTTAATTTTGTATAATCTTGGTCACTCCACCACGTCTTTGAAACATGCCGATATAGATTTCACTAACATTCTTATTAAGAATGGTTTTTTTAATGTATATAAAATTGAATTATTTCTACTTTTTAGCTTTTGATCTTAAAGTGAGAGTGACTGTGATATTAAAGTACATTCTACCCTTCTCTGGGGAGAAACAGGGTCAAGAATAAAGGATAAATTACCAAGTTTTAGGAAAATATTAATCACAAAAATTGTTCTGCTGCATAGCAGAGAAAATAGTTTGTGGGCTGCACAAAACATGCTCTAGATGCTCCTTCAGCATGCATTTAGCCTTTTTAAAGCCAAAGAAAATATCTATTAACACACACACACACACACAATAACTGATAATAGGAGTATGCTAAATATGGGACTATTTAGAAAGAATAATACTATATAAGCTAATAATGACCATGTCTTTTTCACACCATTCTCATTAATTTCAAAATAACTATTTCTCTTATTTGTTTTAAAGAAACAGTTTATACTGATCAGCAACTTTTACAACCAAATGTTAAAATCTAAGAAATAAAAGGGTATTTATGCAAAATCACAATCACATTAGCAAAACATGGCAAAGTTCACATCATTTTACTATGTGAAAATGTTTTGTGTATTGTAGCAAAAGTATTTGTAGGAGACATTCATAGAAATTATAAACTGGCATCAGATTTTATTTTTGAAATAGCAATGTTAGATTTTCTAATATTCTCAACTGCATTAACTGGAATACCTAGCAATGCATATCTTTATCCTTTGATGTTGTTACACAGAGTGAGCTGATATATTTATCATTCATAATTATATGATGTTTTCTAGCCAATGAAAAATGTTTATAACGAAAATTCATTGTGAACAGAAGAAAACCTTATTTAATAATTATAGGGTGATACAATGCTGCAGATGACTGAACATTGTCCTGATTGTCCATTGTTTAGCTTTATTAGTATAACTTTTGCTGCCCAGTGGTAATGGTATCTGTGACCCTGTTTTCAAACAGGTAGCACAGTGCTCACACATGCGCATGAGGTTGAAACTAGTTTGAGATCTGATTAAATTTGGGTGCCCTCATTTCTAGTTGAAAAGCAGAGGCTGTGAGACAACCAAATATAGATAGCCAACCTGGAGGGAACACGAAGAAAAGAACTTAAGTCACTGGACAAAAATTATTGCTCATAACAAATAACTGTATCAATAGATAGCTGTACCAATATTTTCACAACTTCTAAATGAGGTGAATACTTAGAGAATAAACAATAACAAATCCTGATTGTTGCTTTTATGTCTTCTTCTCCCAGACCACAAAACAATGTTACTTCTCCCTTAACCATTTTGATAATCAGCCACTATCATTCTTCTAAAAATTGTCACTGCTACCCAAGATATAACAAGACAAATTATAGTAAATATAGTTTTATTGTCAGCAACAGCTCAGAGTAAACACAGAGTAGAGAGGAAGTGGTGGATTGTCTCAGCAAGGACCTTGGGGAACCTTAATATATACATATTGCTTTTATGTGGATTCAACCTCTTTGTCTAGTCAGAATTATCAAAGGCTCATTAATCATGTATATGTTCTGTTTGACTTTCTGTCAGCCAAATTCCTAATTTCTTCAGTGTTGATACCTCTCATATTATTACATCTGTTCCAAGCACACCAACTACAATTGGTATCACCACCACCCTCAAGTTCCACTTTTTTTTTCAAGTTCTCTGGCAAGGTCAAAGTATTTGTTTACCTTTTTTTCATTTTCACTTTGTGGTCAGCTGGAATGGTAAAATTCATTAGATGTCAAGTTCTTTTTTTTCATGTTAATATTAGGCCTGGTTTTCAAGCTAAGATTAGGTCATCCCTTTATATCTCCAAATCTCCGAGAATCTTAAAAGTATCATTTTCTAGTATGAATTCTGGTTTGTGCATATACCATTTGTTAGTATGGTTAAATTTTAATCTTTTGCACAATTCTCAGTGGATCACCTTTATCGCCTAGTCATACCAACTCTTGTACTTCTGTTGGTAAAGTTGTTTTTGTATGAATGGCTGATATAACTGGCATTTCTTTATCAAACCACTTCAATCTTTTCTTCTTGATAATGTTACTTCTTATATCATCCATTTTAATGTGATTCATTTGAAAAACTCCTATTATAGTCCTGAGGCAATCATTCTCAAATGCAGTCAGTTTTCTGTTGTTTTCCTCCACCAAAGTCCAGCATATATGGCTAGTGGGACTATCTAGTGCACTGATGAACCATAATTGCCTTAATTTCTATATTTTTCCCTTAAGTCTACTAAAAGTTGAATAAATTAGAATTATCCTTCTTACCCCAGATGAATTTCTTGATACCACTAGTACCAAAAATGTGAATTTGTTGATCTTTTGAACTATAGAGTCATTCACAGTGATGTTATCACTATCACCAGAGATTATCTTGCATTTTTGAGCATTTTCTTTTCATACTCCATTTTGAGTATGACTTTTCCAGTTCCTCAATGGAGAGTTTTAGCTTCTCAAATACAGCAAAGATTAAAATAGTGCCATCAATGTAACATCAGTTGTAAGACTTTTGTCAAGATTAAATTTTTGCTACAGGCTAACTAGATAATTCATAACTAGTTCAAGAAAAATATTGAAATGGGGGGAGGAGATAATAGACATCCCTGTTGAACACCAATGCTCACATCGAAGCATTCTGGAATTGTACACTCTGATTTATCATACATGAACTCAATTATAGCAACAATTATTGGACCAATACCAATCGCCTTCACTGTTCTCCAAAGGGTCTTTCTCCAAATAGGGTCAAAGGCCGATTTGGAATCTATAAAATGGAAATATAAGGGTACTTTTCTTAGCTATTTCCATTATCTGCCTCACTATAAATATGGCATCTATTGTTCCTCTGTCTGGTCTCAAACCATATAGAGTCTTGCTTAGAACTCTGTTTGGTCTCCTCTTCTGTTAAATGGCACACTGGCAAATACTTTACCAAGATGAGAGAATAATGCTACCACATAGTAATTTTCCTGGATTAAGTTTGTCTCCTTTCTTGTGGATAGGGTTTATAATCATCCTTGACCAGTCTCTAGGTGTTTGATTTCCTATACCAATGAAAATATTTTATTTAGCATCTCTATCATTGTTTTCCCACCAGCCTTAATTACTTCCAATATGATGTCATTGATTCTTGGGACTTTTCTTAATTTCATCATTTTAAAAAAGCCATTCTGATTTCCTCCCTGTTTATATCTTCAATAGGTTCTTGAACAATGTTTAGTGTTTGAATATTATTAATAGCTGAGCGATATCATGAGAGAAAGCAGTGTCGAAATGCTCTTCAAGGTGATTTTCCAGCAGGTTAATATTTGTGTGTGTGTGTGTGTGTGTGTGTTATTACCATTTTTATCCTTGATTACTGCAAGTGACTTTAGTCTGCCCTCCAGTTTGTGCACTGTTTTTAAGAGGAATAAACTTATTGATTGTTCCAAGTAATAATAGGAAACAAGTAGCCTACACTTGATTGATAGCTAAAGAGTTAAATGTATAGTCATAAGTCTGAATATCAGCTGAAATTAGATATTAAAGCAGTATATATATATATATATATATATATATATATATATATATATATATATATATATATAAACTACTGCTTGTAGTAGTGAAAATGGTGATAAATTCAACAGTATGTAAATATATAAAATATTCAAAATTTAAAAAAAAACAACAACAAAAAGTAAGGTATTCAGAGGATGATTTTTTTTTTTATTGTTGGCAAATACTTCAAATACAATTAAATTATCCTTTGAATACTTTTTTTTTCATATTATATATACTAGTAAGAATATGTGCCCACCGGGCATAAGTATTTAAGTTTTAATGTAATGAATTATATTAAATTAGAAAGACTAACAAAATTTATTAAGAAAGCATATAAAAAGATTACACATATTTTAATATTTCTATATAAGATCCTTCATAGGATTTATTTTAATACATTGGAGAATAAAACAATAATATTAGAGATCAATAACACCAAGTAATTATTTATTAAACCTATTTTTGTTAAAACCTGTATGCAAATTAAACACACCATATATTATGTAAGCCTTTATATCTTAATGATATATAAGACACATAGCAGGATTTTAAATGCATTAATAACATGGGTTGTTTTGAGGCAAATCTAACTCAGATTTTCATTGAAGTATCATTAATAAAAAAAGATTTATTCTATGTATTAATGATTTTGACTATAAATTAAATACCCATTGATAAACTTAGGCAATTTCTGATTTTTAAAAAAAAGTTCTCATTCAAAGTATTATTTTTATTATTTTTTAGAAAGTTAAGTATAAAATGAATAATTTTAGACTATGTATTATAGCTTTAAAATTCTTTCTTACTTTATTAATCAAATTGCTTATTTCAATATGAATCTTTAATATTTCAATTACAATAAAAGTTGGCTTCATCTCATTAAATAACATATAGGATAAATTTTTATCTAAGGGAATATAAGGAGAAGTATGCTGTCTATAATCTTGCACAAACTTTTAGGATTTGGTGAGCTATGAGTCTGAAGTAAAATTCTTGTTTAATAAAGCAAGAGACTCCTGAATATTATTTGTGGTCTTGTCAATACTGCAGTTTGAAGAAGCATTGATTAATCAAGAATCATTGGTCTATTGTTATGGAATTTTATTACTAGTTGACCTGATTTCCTGTATAAATCTTTTTACAATATTTTCAAAGACTTCTAGTTGAGTCATATAATTCTGTTGAATAGACACATTGATTTTTAAACTTAAATGTATAATACTTTAAGATAGGATGTCTAAGAAAAAAGCAAGCAAGCAAAATAACAGACAAGGACTTCCTCATGTGATGCAAATCCTCCTTGACATCATTCAGTACTTTGGTTTTTTTTCCCAATATAATCACTTTCAATAAATGATGCTTTCAAAGTTTTAAAACAATAACTAATTTAGATAATATCATTGAAAAGACTGAAATAGAGCAGAATAGTTTTAGAAATTAAATATACTAGCAGGACATGTAGATATAACACATTATGATGATTTAATTATTATGTTTGATATGTTTACTTAAGAGCTATTGCAACTCTTTCAATATGTAAAAAGTATAATAATCTTGATTTAACTTTCTCTCACTCTTTTTTTCCTTCTTTTCATTATGTTCGATTGAAACAAATTAGCGTTATCACTTCCGTGCGCTCACCCCTCTCTCTATCTTTCCCTGATTCTTTCTTTCTTATATTTTTTCTGTGTAGCATGTCCTTTTTCTTCCCTTTCTTTATGATAAAACAAAATGGTCCATTATTTAGCTGAGGTGACGTCACTCATAAGAAATAAGGATTTGGTGGATAAGCAACACTAGATAATCAGGATTTACAGTCTCATCTTTAACCAGAGGGTGTTGCAAGATGATAATGATCATACAATTAAGGAACATGAGTATTAATATATAGATAATGTGACACAAATAATTTAGAATATTTACAATGAAGAAATATCAGAAGTGATAGAAAGGGAGATTATCAATCTCTGTGGAATGAAGTCAGAATAACAGAAAAAGAAAATAAGGGAATTTAAAGAATCAGCACATATGCAGGGCTCTAATAAACTCTTTAGTTGGCCAAGCATAGATATGAACACCATATAAGAATTAAGAAAGAAAATTAGGTTTAAGACTTAAAATTTCCTCCACTTTATGCAAAGGATGTGACTCAAGGTCACGAGTATGGAGCCTCCAGCAAGAATCAAACTTGCTATTCAGTAGTAATGGATCTGTGAGACTAGCTTGTTAACCATTATACTACAATGGGACACCAAGTAGTACAAAAAGATATATATTGTTTCAGTTGAATAGACAGATAAACAACATTAAGCTTAAGACACCACCACCAGATTGCCTTATGGGATATATAGTAGTGGATAAAAGTTAAAGTGTATCTAGTCACCTGATGATGAGAGATGATGGTAAATGTGGTGCTCCACCTCCAATGCAAAAACAATCTCCCTGGTCTAGTGCTAGTGAAAAGGGGATATACTCCCTAGCTGTCTGGCTGATACCAAAAGGAAACCATTCTGGTAACTTTACTAGTTGCCTGATGGTTCTTGGGTTCAATCTCTGGTTCATGTAGTGTATATACTCTGAGTTTATCAAAGAGACAGACAAGCAACTACACAAGGAAGAATTAACAGAAGCAAGATATCCTCTAAGCATGGAAAGTTGAATCTACCCCAGTGAATTAAATTATGGGTTTAGTTACTGACAATTATTGACACTTTTTTCAGGTGTCCATAATAGTTGGTAACCTTCTGGGAAGTTCAGAGAGAGAGAGAGAGAGAGAGAGAGAGAGAGAGAGAGAGAGAGAGAGAGAGAGATAGATGAATAATATCTCAAAGATAGATTAACTATGAAGAATTAACTGATACTATACATCCCCTAAGCATGGACAGTGGAATGGTAATAATCTACCCTCATGGATTGAATATTGAAATTTGAAATTCCCAAAAGGTTATAAACTATGACAGAGATCTAAAGAAAGTTGGAGGGCACAATGGATTAAACATTGTGAATATAACAACCAAGATGAGGACACAAGTCTGAGCACATCAATGCATAATAATTCTTCATATCAGAAATCCAGAGAATAATGTAGCAATTGGCCTAAACAGACAATAAAAATAATAAAGACTGAAATATATATATATATATATATATATATAGGTAAGTAAAGTCGTCGGGGCGGCCTAAAGTCGGTATCAGCCAATCAGCGAGGGAGTCTATCCCCTTTTCACTAGCGCTAGACCAAGGAGATTGTTTTGAGGTGGAGCGCCACACCTACCATCAGCTCCTTACTTTACCGCACAGATCCCTGTGCTACTCATAACGCTGAGTTGGCGAGGACCGGTATCGAACTAGGAACCTTGTGATTTCTAGCCAAACGCTCTACCGACTGAGCTAACCCGGCCCTATATATATATATATATATATATATATATATATATATATATATATATATATATACATACACTCATATGAAAAGAAGCCAAGACTTAAGATACTTCATCATAAGAGAAATGTATAACTTGTTTTTGTTTTACATATACAATATACAGAATCCTAATGGAGAAGAAAATACAGATGCTTGAATATATATATATATATGAATAAGATATAATGAAAAAACAAACGATGTTTACAACTGAAATAGGCTCATCAGAAGAGAAAGTGTGCAAACCGTTTCGGGGCCTAATTCTCTTGACGGTTTAAAAAGCAACACTCGGCCCATCCTCAACTAATATGAGGACCCTATTGCATTATAATGTATCAACCGCACGTGGGTCGGTCATCAACAAAAAATATAAGACGGGAAAAAGACCGTTAGTAAAAACAGAACGCTGCTAGTCAAACGTTGGAATTAATCAAAAAAAAAAAAAAAAAAAAAAATGTATCAATTTTATTTAAAAATAAAATGAATTTTATTTAAAAATAAAATGAATCTCATTTTCAATTTTGAAAATAATCAGAAGCATTATAGTAATGAAATAAGACTCAAAAAAGTCTGATGTAAAGTCATAGAAAAGTGTAAAATATGTATAAAAAGTGTATATGGAATATCAAAATTATTGTAATACAATCCAACAGTAAAATAAGTAGCCCACATTTATAGGTAAATCCGTGGTGTTAATGGATATCATCAAAAAGGGTAAACATTCAAATGTAAAGGCCCCGAAACGGTTTGCACACTTTCTCTTCTGATGAGCCTATTTCAGTTGTAAACATCGTTTGTTTTTTCATTATATCTTATTCATACTGTCGGATTAATTTCCATTTTATTTTCACATACGTGTCCATGAAAAAAAAACTTTACATTTGAATGTTTACCCTTTTTGATGATATCCATTAACACCACGGATTTACCTATAAATGTGGGCTACTTATTTTACTGTTGGATTGTATTACAATAATTTTGATATTCCATATACACTTTTTATACATATTTTACACTTTTCTATGACTTTACATCAGACTTTTTTGAGTCTTATTTCATTACTATAATGCTTCTGATTATTTTCAAAATTGAAAATGAGATTCATTTTATTTTTAAATAAAATTGATATTATTTTTAATACAGACAGCACAATTTTTTTTTTTTTTTTTTTTTTTGATTAATTCCAACGTTTGACTAGCAGCGTTCTGTTTTTACTAACGGTTTTTTCCCGTCTTATATTTTTGTTGATGACCGACCCACGTGCGGTTGATACATTATAATGCAATAGGGTCCTCATATTAGTTGAGGATGGGCCGAGTGTTGCTTTTTAAACCGTCAAGAGAATTAGGCCCCGAAACGGTTTGCACACTTTCTCTTCTGATGAGCCTATTTCAGTTGTAAACATCGTTTGTTTTTTCATTATATCTTATTCATACTGTCGGATTAATTTCCATTTTATTTTCACATATATATATATATATATATATATATATATATATATATATACGCACAAAATCCCACCTATGGGTTAAACAGTACTATAACTATTTTTCTATAAGAATGGCTTTGGCATTAAATAACCCAGGTTGATAAGCCATTAAGCAAAGAAACCAAACCAAAACATCCATAAACATACACCTCTCATAGATAGGTATGTCAGAGTCCATTATCAAATTTGAATTGTGTACAGCAAGGTAAATTTTTGATCTGCAGTTGTTTAATAGAATAGATACAGGTTTAACATGTGATTTTTGAACTGTGAGAAAATATTTTCTTTAAAGACAATTTGTTAAAATTGAAAAAGGCATGTAGAAGATAAATGTTAATCAATTTCAGTTTTAACATGATATAAACAATCTATATTATAATACTCAGATGTTTGTATTCATGATACAGTAACACAGTAAAAATTGCACATTATAATAAGATCTTTATTAGCATAATAGAGAATAAACAATTCCAAATCAAATTTGAATTAAAAAAATAATAGTGTGTGTCTGGTGGTCAGAATTTATGCTCACCCTGATCATAATAATTTCTCAAGGGAGATAAATGCTAATCATAAAATAAGTAAGTAAAAGTCGTTGGGGTGGCCTAAAGTCGGTATCAGCCAGACAGTGAGGGAGCCTATCCCCTTTTCACTTGTGCTAGACCAAGGAGATTGTCTTGGTGTCTGAGGTGGAGCGCCACACCTGCCATCAGCTCTTCACTTTACTGCATAAATCCCTGAGCTACTCATTTGCTGAGTTGGCGAGGGCCGGTATCGAACCAGGAACCTTCCGATTCCTAGTCAAGTAACCTACCAACTGAGATATGTCCTCTTTATTTATTCATTTGAAGTTAATAATAATATGAATTAAAAAAATAGGATTATTACTTGACACTGAGCATTATGGCCACTGAAGATGGCTTTTAAGTGAGTAATTAATAAGTTTAGAACACATCAAAGCTAATTAAGTTAAAAGGTTAGATATTAATTTAAAGATTTCATCATCATCAGGTTGCGCAAGCAGCATGGATATCCATAATAATCTCTCACCAAATATCCCTCATTTTCTCTGGTACGTCCTTTGTGCAGCATCCAGTATTCGCACAGAGCTGGTCTATAAAAGTCTTTGCTGGTTTCTAATTTGATGCATTATATATTTTCAGACCTTATATTTATCACAATGATTCTATTTGTTTCACATGTAAAATTTATTCCATTTGCTTTCATTTTTAGTCATAGCATAAAATATATAATAAAAATGATTAAAAAAAAACCTTGCACACTTCCTGTTTCAGAATTATATAATTTTTAATTATATTTTAATGTTCCTTAAACATAATAAGACAGGAATAAAAGTTTATTAATTTTAATTAGTTTGGATCATAAGGATTTCATGTTTTAAAATCTATAAACAATTAATTAAGATGTTTTGTACATGGCGAGATGGAATTATAAATAACTTATGACATTTCATTTGTAACAGATACAATTAAGAGAATTCATTGTAAACTTAAAGTTATTTTTTTCTTTTTAAATAAAAAGCACCATTTATTTTATACAAAGGAAGTTCAAATCAAGATGAGAAAAGAAGCAAAGAAAAATCTTGAACTTCTTCAAAATCTTTTTACAAATATTTTAAAAATTTCTGAAAAACACCCACAAAAAACACAAACAAAAATTAAATGATATCCATAATTCATATTGATGTAAATGTCAGATAAAATCTATTTCCTAAAGCCACAATAAAATAAGTGATGCTATTTAGTGTTGTTTTTGTGTCTCTTTAATTCTTTTTATTAAGCAAGTCAAAGGTATTTGAATTTGATATATATTGATATAACTATTTTTTGTATTAATAGCCTTTTCCTTATCTTACAAGAAAATATAATAAAAATGTAAGAAGAAAATAGAAATACAACTTTATATGAATGCACTGTAATCCGAGCATCAGTTCTTTTTTGTATTGAAAATGTTTCATAGATATTTGTACATAATGGATAGAAAGCTACCTGAAATTATAGTATTGTGATGAAAATAAGAACAGATAAAAAAAAATCTAAGAATATCAATAGTATCTATTATGATGGAGAATAGTTAAAAAATGATTTCAAACAGTGTTAGGCTAAGTGAGCTAAATTTCAGTATATTGTTCAATCAGGGGGAAAATCAATACCTTTGTTTCAAATATCAAAAATTACTTTAAGGTAATCATAAACAGTGTAGTAACTTTGTAGTAAACACTTTTGTTACTGTTATTAATGTATTATCAAATATAGAATTCATTTTTACTTGGTAGAGTGAGGCTCATATAAGACAAATTTATGTATTTTAACAAATAGAAGTGAAGCAATGGATGCATTTAAAAAACAAAACAAAAACAAAAAATAGGAATAATATTGAAAATGGGATCTCTTAAAAGCCATATCATATGTGTAGAAATTTCAAAATGTCTTTCTTTATTGAATAAAGACAGGGAATATCAAAATTGACAATGAAATATGAGCTTGTTTTGTTAAATTAGAAAACCAAAACAACACATCTGTGATCCAGAATCAGGTATCAATTTTCATTAGGCAAAGCTGATATTGTTATGGAATCTCTTTATTAAATAAATACAAACATTTATCATATTTTTAATTACATTTTAATGTTCCACACACATGATAAAATGGAATAAAAGTTTATAAATTTTAATTAGTTTGAATCACAAGGATTTCATGTTTTAAAATCTGTAAACAATTAATCAGATTTGTATTATTTGGACTATTGTCCTCATCTTTATTGTTATCTGTACATTTTGGCCGATGTGCACTCCAGCCTTCTTCAGGTATTTCTTGTCGGACTCAGGAACCTTCTTGTTGCAATCGGGAGTCTTCTCAGAACTTTGGATCCAACCCTTTATTCAATCTAAGGGGGTATACTGTTCTCATTCCACTAACCATGACTGGGTACAAGTGTTAAACTGTGTTTATTATTATTCTATGTTACTGTCACCCTTCAACAGGATTGAACATGCAGCCTAGACATAACTGTCACTTAGAACTGTATTAACTCAATGCCTATATCCACTATGCCATGTGTCCAATCAGATGTTTTGCATATGGTGAGATGGAATTATAAATAACCTTATGACATTTATTTCATTTGTTACAGATACAATTAAAAGAATTCATTGTAAACCTAAAGATGCTTTTTTACTTTTTAAATAAAAGGCACCATTTATTTTATACAAAGGAAATTCAAATCAAGATGAGTAAAAAATAAAATAAAAATCTTGAACTTCTTAAATTTTTTCCAAATATTTTGAAAAACAAAACAAAAAACAAACTTAAATGACATCCATAATTCATATTGATGTAAATGTCATATAAAATATATTTCATAAAGCCATAATAAAATAAGTGAGGCTATTTAGTGTTGTTTTTGTGTCTCTTAAAAATGTTTTTTTATAAAACAAGTCAAAGGTATTTGCATCAGCTTTTAGTAAAAATGTTCAATAAACAAAAAGCAAAAATTATAGATTATATATGATTTAAAAACTGAACACTAATTCAACCAGATATTAGTAGGTAGTTGTTTTACTTTTATAAATATTCTATTTCTTATGAACAGCAACTGATAGCAATTTAATATTGGTACTCTATTGAAAAAGGATATATAAGAGAATTATATTTATGATAATTGTATAAGAAAATAATCCAAATGCAAAAATAAAACAAAATTTACTTGAAAATGGAGTATAATTCTTTCTTAATGAGAACAAATTTTATATCAATAAAATATTAATGAGCTGGTAATTCTAAGATAAAGAAGTAGGCCA
This sequence comes from Doryteuthis pealeii, assembly GCA_023376005.1. Classification (NCBI taxonomy): domain Eukaryota; kingdom Metazoa; phylum Mollusca; class Cephalopoda; order Myopsida; family Loliginidae; genus Doryteuthis; species Doryteuthis pealeii. Next base: position 59,703,643 of record CM042137.1, on the reverse strand, counting down.
TATGCTAATGATTGCATGAAATGGTTATTTCAGAATAAAAAATACAGTCTGAAATTTAAGACAAAATTTTAAGTCTCAGGAGCATTTCTAATATATTTTAGATTCACTGAAAATTAAAACTGCTTAATAATAATCAAACTTTAAAAGAAAAGATTATTAAATTAACCTCTTATTTTTTTAAACAGTGACAATTCTACAAAATATCTCTTAATCTGATCATTAAATTATTTAATTCATCAAAGAAAGTACTTTTCTATGACATAACTATTTAGGCATATATTATTAAATTAAATTATACAATCCTGTGACTTGTTGGGTTACTTCTTAAGAGAAAAATAGTGCATTATGTAGTGTCAGAATGAACATTAAATTTTCCTGAATGGTATTTTACTTTGGAAATTAAAGAAAATATTAGTTCATTGCAAGAATGATATTGGATTAATTAATATTTCTGGTTCTTGTTTGGTTTGGTTTATTAGTTTAATGGCATATCAACTTTATGGGTAATCTAAAGCCAAAGCCATTCTTGTAGAAGAACAGGTATGATACCTTTCCCAAGAGTATTAGTCTGATAGTGAACTTAATTGCATGACTGAAGCTCAAACTCACTTTCTATGATGCTGAAGTTAAGCACATTAGCCACTTCACTATTGGGACTCCTCGCTTTTAAATTTTGATTTTCTTCTTTCCATTTTCTTTAATTCCTGTACATCATTCCTTCAGCTTCTTTCTTTTCATTCATCAATCCTTCTTCTTTGTCTATACATTCATTATTTTCTTCTTCTTCATCAGTTCATTTTTCCCAGTGGTCACTATGTTTATTGTTTCTTTCTTTTACTTTTTGTTACTTTTCATTCTGTTATCTTTTGCTTCAATCCTTTCTCCTTTCCTTTTAATCTTCTTCCCTTTTTGCTCATTTTATATTTCTCTTTCTTATTGCTATTATCAAACATTTATTTATTCATCCTCACAGGCCAATGGACCCATCAGGTTCTTTCATTTTGATAATTCATAAAGGAGTTTTGTAGTTAAACATTTCTTTTTAATTTCTCTGAATTTTTGAGATGAAGTTTGATAATTTGTATTATGAGGACTATTGTCCTTGGATGAGGACAATAGTGCGAATAATCCAAATTTCTTTTAAAGTTAGAAATATAAGATATAATACAATTATGAATTTTAGAATTTATAAAAGCAAAAATATAAAATAAAAACATAATAAACTTTTGAAAATGTGTATAATTATATTAACATACTTAAACATCTTTGAATAAATAAAATTTAGATAAGATTGATAATAATATATCAAATACAAAAAAAAAGTGATAATTGGTATAGGATTTGACTAGCTTTTGCATTTGTTTAAGTTTTAGTTCAAATTCTGTCAATTTTAAAGCTAAACATCAAGCTTTTTGCAATGTATTAGTAACCTGGTCTTACTAAGGATAAATTCTGTTAACACAAAACATGCTGGCATTGAGTAATGCTTCATATTACCATGATATAATTTCTCATGACTCTGTAGTGAGACAAGGTTGTATTCTAATGAGTTGCATTGTTTTATAAACCCTGGCAAATAAGCAAATCTATAATTAAAAGAAAGTACTTGCAGACCATCACAAGCTGTTGGACTGCTAATTGAAAGAAAACATAGACAGTTGTCAATTGAAACAATGAAAAGGATTAGGAAATCCTTTGAGAAGGAAATTCATCATGGAGTGTGATAGAAGATATTGATCAGCCGAGTCTAAATTTTGGTGTATGAATAAACAAAATGCTAAGATTATAAAATGAAAACATACAGGTAGACCATAGAAGATGCCAAAGTCTCAGGATAGAAAACTCAAATCAATATGTTGAAAATAGAAAATGAAAAGCAAATGGGTAGAAACAGGAGTCAATGTTTGTGATAGTACAATAAGAAATCAAATGGAATTTACATAGAGAAAAATTGAACAAGCACTAATACCTAAACAGTAGAAAAAAAGGTTACAGTGGACTGTGGAGAAGCAATCATAGTGTAGACAATTGGATGAAAGTGATATTGAGGAGTCATAAATCTGCATTGGTTATGTTGGAGTTTTTGTCTGTGGTTGTTCCCATGAAACATATAAAGATAACTTCCTAAAGGAAACAAGCAAATTTCCCCATTCATTTATGATATGAAGTTGCATGTCAGGTAAAGGACAGTGAGGTGGTAATTAATACCTCAACAGTCAATACACAGGTATGTATTGAAATTTTGAACATTTTTACATTCTATCAGTAGAAAATAGATTTGTTGATAATAACATAACCTTACTACAGAGCAAAGAGTGTTAAAGTTTTTCTTCAGGAGAGATATCGTCAATAACATATCTAGCAGTTTGGATTTAATCTGATTTAAAATTTATAGTAAAATTTTTAAAAAAAAGAAAGAAAATCCATGACAAGGCTCTATTTGTCAACCACTGTTCAAAGAAAGTTGAAACCATTTTGATCGAGAATATTGTTTTTCGTTAGTGAAGTCCAGGTCTCAAAAGAATTCAAATCCTCATAAAAGTTTGAGGAGAAGCAACAAAGTGTTAATTGGGATTTTGGGGGGAGGAGGGAGGTTGATTCCATAATTTTTCTCTCTCAACATTGAGTGATTCTAGAAATTTTTATCTATATGATCTGGGAAAATATACCATCAGTTAAAATAATTGCATTCAATTTGTCGAGGAAAATTTCACAGAACCAGAATGTTCAACAGTTAAAAGAAAAAAATTGTATTATATCTGTGAGCTATTTATTTATCATGAAAAAACAAAAACAAACAAAAAGCAACAACAAAAAGTCTACGAGCCTTCTCTAATTATGCTAATTCCAGAATTTTTGCCAGAGGTTGTATGTAATAAAATTAATTCATAATTTTTATAAGACAAAATATGTGTGCCAATTGTATATATTTTTGTATATTGTTATACTTGTACAATAGATATATTTTCACAACAAGATATTCTTATAAACTGGCCAATTTGAAATAATCCTTATTTCTCCATTGCTGAAAATTTATCATTTTCATAATCTTCTTGAAGCATTTTACAACTTTTAGTTATATTCAGTTTTTTCAGAAATTAATTTCCTTCAAAAAGCAGCTTATATTTGAATAAAAACTTTCTTTTATCAATTATAATTTCCCAAATTTGATAAAGAGGGAGAGTCACCATGGCATAATGGTGACCATGCTGGACTGCAACATTGTAGTAAATGAGCTTGAATTCCAGTCACGCAATTATGTTCACTTTCAGACTAATACTATTGGGAAAGGTATGGATTAAATAGTACCACTACTGTTATTCTACAAGAATAGCTTTCGCATTGAATAGCCCATGAAGGTTGATATGCCATTAAACAAAGAAACCAAACTAATAAACCTTGATGCAATAATTGGCATCCAATGTATTTCTCTAAGTAGGCATGTGCATACGGCGAGCTTTCAAAATGTCTGCATAATTGTTAAAAATATTTTAAAACGTCAATAAAAAATGGAAAATTAACTTTTTAATGTTTTCTTTTACGTTTAATATAAAGAACAATTCCAAGTTTATGTGTTATAAAAAAGAAAAAAGAAATTTCTCTCACATAAAACCTAAATTTTTGCATTTAAAAGTAAATTCCCGTAAATTCCCATAAATTCTTAATCTTTGTTGACAGTTATCGCATCTTGACATGTGCACTATTTCTTAGTATGGAGGATTATTATATGTATAATAATTTCTTTTCTGAAGCAAAAACATAATTATTAATTTAGCATTTCCTTGATGCCTCACAATTTAAATCTTAATATTATTGAAAAAGAAAGTTGGAAAATCAAAATTAGAATGTTAGAAATTATTTATAATAAAATTTTAATAATAAAATTTTAACTGAATGGTAATATCTGCTTTCTGGATATAAACGGGAGAATTATTTGTTTCCAAATAAAATAATAAATTTCTTCAAACACTGTTTGAGTTTTACAGAGTATAATTATACAAGTGTCACGGATTTGAACCTATTAACTTATGTACCCAGAACACACCAGTGAAAACAATAACAACAACAGTTTTCCCTAAAACCCAGAGTTTTTATTTCTCTTAGATCCATCCGTAATAACAATGACGACAATTTTTAATTCAAACATTATTTTCAAAAATTTATAAAGTAAAAACCGACATATATTATGTCATTATTTTTAGCAAGATATTTTTATACAATATTTTCTTTGATTAAATAAATACGATTTTGCTGTACATTAAACAAAAGTATTTATTTTACATTTTATAAATTTTTAAAAATCCCTGAAAAATAAAATAAAAATGTAGACAATAGGAACTTTTGATATAAAATCCTTTTGAAAATAATCTAACAATTTAAAAAAAAAAAAAGATACATATTTTTTCTTATTTACAAGATTTAAGTTTCAAAATTTAAGATGCCCTATTTCCAAAACCGATTTAGTAGCAAATTATCTTTTTTTACATATGTTCCGTCATTAAATTGTCTTTCCAAAAATGTAAAATTTATTTATGTACAAAAAAAAATTACTAAGATCTTTGTACGGGGTATCAATGCGTGAAACAAAAACTAACGAAAAAAATTATTAGCCTTTTCAATTTAGTAAATATTTATTTACAATAAAAGTTTGTCTTTTATTACTCCATATACCGAAAGTTTTATTAAAATCGGATAGTTAGTTTATATTATATGATTTTTAGAAGAATTTCTTGTGATCACCTTTTTTTAGAGCCAGCGATAATTTGCACATCCCTATCTCTAAGTAACATATTCTGATTATTCACCTATCTTTACTGAAAATTAAAAGAAATACAAAACTAAATTTTTTAGAATTTACTTAAATCTTAGAAACCTATGCTCACAATATAAATGACTGCATATTAAGGTATGGTAAATAAGATTTTAGACTTTCTGATAAAAATCTTAAACATGTCTGAGAAGATATCCAGTGAGTTATTATTAATCACTTAAAAAGCAAATAAGATGTTCTTTTTTTAACTCAATGTTTTGGCAGAAAAAAGCTACACTAAAATATCTACATTTTTTTATTGTATACTTTAATAGATTTTCCTTCTGACATCTGATTGACATATAATGAAGATAAATGTACATGTCATTATACAAAATTATCAAACTTCTATTTCTGAAACACTTAAAATATTGAATTTGTCTTTTAACTGAAATTATTCATCATTTTTGTAAATACATAAACAGTTAGCTGTCATTAAAATATTTGGCATATTCAAAATTGTAATACTATTGTTTTGTATGAATGTTAGTTTAGTCTAAGACACTTAGCACTTATACTTATTTGAATAAAAACCATTATTCCTTTGTCAAACCAATTTTCTTCTTTGTAATGATATTATTCATATCTTGTCAATTATTTGCTTGCTAAGAAAATGTTTTCAGAACTGACAAAAAGTTTGAATACTGCAATGACAGAATATTGATTCAATTCAATTACACATATATCTAAGTGCAATGTGAAAGATGTTAGATCAAGTTATTTATGTGTACAGTCTACAAATTATTGCAATTAACCAAGGTGTCATGTTGGTATTATTACTATTCAATTGTGGCATATTATCACTTCTTTTTATTTCTCTGATCTTTTTACAGGGATTTAATAATTTATAATGAACACTATGCCTATAGGGAATCAGAGTTAAAAACAGAGATGGATTTTGAAATCATCATAAAAAATAATCACTGTTTTGACAGGAATTTAGAAAACTTTTCAAGTAATCTTAACTGTTTAAACAAAGTGAAAGAAAATTCAAAATGATTTTAGTTATATTAGATTGAAAATAAAATTTCCATATTATTTTTATCAACTCATCTTACTTCCCTAAAATGTAAAATATTCTAGAATATATAATCCATTAAAAAGATTAATGTAAATGTTGTTGTAAAAAGAATCTTTAAATCATGATTATTATCTATATTCATTTTATTACTAGTTTTTCTCTATTGTATTCTTACTTGTCACAGTTGATAGACATTTAAGCACTAAAGTAAACAGTATAACATAGAAAATAAAGAAAAAACGTCTAAGTCATATATATATATATGTAAATAAATGGAAGTTAATCCGACAGAATGAATTTAACATTTTGAAAAAACAATTAGTAATTATAATCTGCTGATAGAATCTGTTTCGACCGCTTAGTAGAATGGGTCATCATCATCGAGCAAAACATATGAAGGAAAGAAGGGATAAAAAACCGTTGGAAGAAATAGGGGGGACAAACACACGCTGCAATGCTTGAATTTTTTCAAATGCACATTCTGTATCAAAAATAAAATAAATTTTATTTAAAAAAAAAACAGAAGTATTTTTAATCCAAAAATAAACTCAAAAAGAGTTTGGTGTAAATATATAAAAAAGTGTAAGAGATTATCAAAAATGTTCAAAATATAATCCAGCATATTAAAGTTATTTACATGTCCACAGCACAGTTGAAAGAAGATGTTAAGTTTCAAAAAGTTTGTGGTGTTGGTAAATTTTTTTTTTTTTTTTTTTTTGTAGTGTTCGTAGTTAATCTTCGAGGTGTAAAAATCCGTATATTTTGTTTTTTCATAAGACAAATGTGTAAATAAATGGAAGTTAATCCAACAGAATGAATTTAACATTTTGAAAAAACAATTAGTAATTATAATCTGCTGATAGAATCTGTTTCGACCGCTTAGTAGAATGGGTCATCATCATCGAGCAAAACATATGAAGGAAAGAAGGGATAAAAAACCGTTGGAAGAAATAGGGGGTACAAACACTTACACTTTTTTATATATTTACACCAAACTCTTTTTGAGTTTATTTTTGGATTAAAAATGCTTCTGTTTTTTAAAAAATAAAATTTATTTTACAGAATGCGCATTTGAAAAAATTCAAGCATTCCAGCATGTGTTTGTCCCCCCTATTTCTTCCAACGGTTTTTTTATCCCTTCTTTCCTTCATATGTTTTGCTCGATGATGATGACCCATTCTACTAAGCGGTCGAAACAGATTCTATCAGCAGATTATAATTACTAATTGTTTTTTCAAAATGTTAAATTCATATATATATATATATATATATATATATATATATTAATAAGACAAAGACAAGATCTAGCTTGGTTTAATTTCATGAAGCATTAAGGTAGGAAAACAATTAATATTAAGGTTTGGCAAAATAATCTCGTTAACTGTTGTACAATTAAAATAAACTAAATTCTTCATATCAAATATAGTTATATAAGATATAAAGTAGTATTCTAATTACTTATCAAAAGCCTAAAGCAAATATAAAGAGAAAAGGAAGTTGTTAGAATGATAAGATACAGCAATAAAAATAGTATTAATATACTAGTGTGAGTCAAAGGTTTTGCAATAGTTTGGTTGGCTGTTGTTTTACGGCATACCAACCCTCTTTTGGATCATTTAATGCTGAATCAAGTCATTTTGATAAACAAAGGACTCAAGTTGCTTACAGTACCTGCCGTTGCTTAAGTGGTCACCCATTTAAGTCTTGAACAGTCATTGCTTCTTAATTTTGTCAAGAACCAGTGCTTTCATCGCGACTTGACTGCCATGTAATAATTTGGTAATATGAGTTACAATTCGACAACTCATTTTTCATGAATGTCACCTTAAAAACTTCTGCCATGGATGCCTGGTTATCAAATGAAGCACAAAGCTGTAATCATCTACCATATACTTCTATCTAATTTATTAATGCCATTTTTTAATGATCTGGTAGTCTCAAGCTATTTTCAAATCACTTTTTTTTAGATGAAACACTTTCACATGATTATCATTATTTTCTTACAAGTTTTTCTTTATCTTTTTTTTGTTTTTATAACACTTTTAAAACTAGCAATCAATTGTCATCGACTTTAATTATCATCATGTCACACTGACAGCATGGATCTCCCTGACTCTTCCTCACATCCCTATCAGACATCAATCTTGGAAGGTCCTCTGAACAGCATCCAGTGTCCATGCAGAGCTGATTGATGTAGGTTTTTGCTGGCCAACCCACACTGGTGTGTCCATAAAAAAGGTTAGTGGATTAGATGCTATAAAAACTTCTATATTTGTATCATTGATGTATTATTAATATTTTCGTCATACAACGTGTGATAGCACGTGCGATACCCTGCTCTCATCAGCTGTCAACTAGGAGTGATAACACAGTTTTGGTAGCTAAAACAGGACTGCCACTTCCTAGCGCTACCAAGCAGCTTTCGCCACCAGACAGAGTATTAAAAAAAAAAAATGTAATACCACAGAGAAGAAATTATATGATCCGTTCATCGTAAATGTATTGTTATCGGAAATGTATTATATATATATATATATATATATATATATATATATATATATACACACACACACATTTTTTATGAGTATGCTAAATTATTGTAACTAACGTAGTCTATGGGAAAACCTGTAACAATCGCTAATAATAATAATAAAAAAAGCAAAACACAAACTTTAATTATTACCATAAACAAAATTGCTAACAAAAATGGCGAAACTAAGTTTTAACGGTTAATTAAACAACCATATATACAAGTAAACAAACATGCTAGAAATAACATTCTAAATAAAAATCAATTTTTCATGTTTATTTGATTTCTATCAATCTCATCTAATCTACCATAACATCATTCAGTAAGAAATCAACACTTTTCCCATGTTTGATTAGTCACAGTGCATTCACTATAAGTTGAACAAATCTTTTTCTTTTTGTGTGTGTCATGTTTTTTTTTTTATCTTTCTTAAAATAAAATAATTATATGGTGAAAATGTTATGTATCTCATTATTTTCAATGTTAGAATCAATAAACAGAAATATGCCAATTTTCAATATTTAAAAAAAAAAAGGATACAAAGATATAAAAGCTGTCACATTACAATCAAAATCAACCTTTTTGAATGAAGTTACTTAAAAATAAATGTACTTAATATTATTGAATGATAAAAAAAAATCTTTTAGGCCTGCCTAATATTTAAAAACGAAATAGCTAAGAAAATGTTCATATATATACATATACTAGTTGCAGTACCCAGTAATACCTGGGAAAGGTAGGATTATTTGCAGTTCCCAGAGTACACCTGAAAATACTTGTGAACCTGGGCACCTATTTTCAATAGCAACCTTTGCTAGGTGTGTTTATGGCAGATCATTTTTTTGTGTGTGTAGAACTATCAAAATCTGTTTAAGTCCTTCCATCCAGCTTTCTTCATTTAGAGTGAATAATATGGTGAAGTTTAAGTTCAAAGAGGATCAAATTTATTCAAAAATTTATGTATAAGAATAGCAAACTTACACCTGATAGATTATTTGATTATTTTATCTTATAATGTAAGAGTATTTTTTAGAAACAATTAGATTACAAAGTAATAGTAGTAGTTGAAATATTAAAAAATCACGGTAAACAGTGAGAGAGGTGGAAGTTATCACTCCTCCTCTTCCCTCTCTCTCAATGAAACGTCTTCTCTTTCCTCCTCCAGGGGTTCCATTATAGAGTTTTATTGAAATCCAATCCAGTCCTATTCCTGAATATTAGCTTAACATGTGTATAAGTTTAATCATGATTGGATGGCTGCCAAATGGCTATACACAGATAGAAATTGCCATTTATGCAGTAGATATAATAATTATATATATAAAGTGGATGCAAAATTATTTATATAGTACAATCAATTTCCTTTAAAGTAACATGATTCATTTTTCAAATATTGAAGCTTTTTTTTCATATATAAAAGTTAAAATATGATCTTAGACATTGAAATAAATACTTATAATCCATTTCAGAAAGTTTTTATTCAATACAGTAACATTATGTACATGCCAAGAACAAAATTATCACTAAGCTTCAGCTAATAGTTAATGGCATAGACTTTCTGGTTAATAACTTTAGGAAAATGATTTCTATAGTTAGTAACATGACAAATTTCTTTTGACATATTGTTCCATTCTTTGAAAGCAACCCATTCTGACTACTAAATATGAAGGTTGTATTGCATGAACCCTAACTTTAAGTTCTTGCCACAAATTTTCTATTGGATTCATGTCCAAACTCATTGTAAGCCAAGGTAAGACATTGATCCGATTGTCTTTGAGTCAATTTATCACCAGTGCACTTGTGTGTTTAGGATCATTATCATGTTGAAAAGTGATACATATTCCTATAAAGTACCTGGTAGGGTCTTTAAGATTTTCCTTTAAAATATCATTGTATTCCATTTTCACTAAAACACCCCCAAAACATAAGATTTCTACCACTATATTTTCCACTAGGGATAGAGTTCCCAGGGTTTGTGCTACTCTTTTCCTACACAATTGCTATGTCTGATTCTGACTAAACAATTCAATTTTAGTCTCATCACTCCATAAAACTAAGTTCTAAAAATCATTAGGCTTTAGTTGATGCTCAAACATGAAAGAATGGCAAAGATAATCTTTTAAAAATGATTAAAGTAAAAAAAACTATTTTTAAAATAAATGCTGAACCAATAAAATTGCAAATTCCAAACTAGAACATTTTTCTATCTTTTTAAAAATATTTGTTAGCTAAATTAATTAACTATGGCAATAACAACTAGAACTTGACAAGCTAAAAATAAAATGATTTATACTTTTGCTTTAAGATATAAATTTTCTAATTATTTTATCAAAATCTTTTTTCAAGTAGGCACGTGCAAATTCCAAATGTCTTGTTATGATGTTATGATGACTTTTGAGGAAATGTGTTTTTCTTGGATGGTAACCACTGAGAAGCTGTTTATTGAGCATTCTGCTTACTGTATGACGTGATATATTTACTCCATCAATCGACCAAGCAAAGACAGTATCTTTCAGTACAACTTTTGGGTTCTTCATTCACAAACAATGTTTCTTTGCTATCTGAGAGAGAGAGAGAGAGAGAGAGAGAGAGAGAGAGAGAGAGAGAGAGAGAGAGAGATTAAGCTTATTGTACCTCCCAGGTAGAGTTGCAATAGTTTTTGTTTCACAATATTTTTCTATGATCCACAGTTGATTTGAGTACTGAAAACTGCTTAGTTGCTGCTAAGCATTCACAATTTGTTGTTTTAAGACCACAGACAGCTCTTTTACCTTGTCATGTTGTTGTTGCTTCTGAAATGGATTATGAGTATATATTGGATGCCTAACATTTTATTCTATCTTTTATATATAAAATGTTCCAAAATTGAATATTATTTAAAGAAACTGTACCATATGGATGATTTTGTGATTCACATATATATATATATATATATATATATATATAAAATCTCACTCTGTTGACAAGGTTTAGAATATGCCAGCAGGGAGGTACACACATAAAGGGTTGTCCTGGGTATGACACTAAACTGTATCTAGTGGTGAGGCTTCAGTTCTGGAGCTCTGGAGAATATAGAGTAACTACTTCATTGTCATCACTCCATGATCTACTCTGCTCCCGAGTGCTAGTTTCTGTTAGGGTTCTATCTGTCAAATAGATCTATCTAAAATAATGTTTAAAATAATTGTGAACTTAATAAAGTTCACAATTATTTTAACATTTTTGACTAAATTTTTTCGACTAAAATCATTGATATTGTAAATATATATGAAGCAATTACCTGTTTAAATTGATTGTGAAGATACATTTTTGTACTGTATATAATTGGAAAGGATATACTATATTTTAAACTGATTACAGCAAAAAATTAAGTATGCAATTTTTTTCAAGAAGAAAAAAAACGAAAAGAAACAAAAAATAAAACAGATAAGTACAAACTTGTATCTCTTATTATGATGATAAATTATGATTTATATAATATTCTAATCATATCACACATTTATTTTGCTTTCCTGTCTAACAAACACAGGTGATTTCATGTTGTTGATTTTATTGTCTGGACAGAATAAAGTCAAACACTAGCATGAAAGACTTCCTCTTTATCAAATAATCTCCCCTATTCTCTCACTTAGCAACTTTCTTTGTCACAGTTTTAATCTACAAAAGGGCAAAAACAGATTTCTTTGATTTTTTTTTAAACAAATTCATTCATCTTCTTTTCACTGAACACAGATTTTTTTTCTACATTTTTTTTTATCATTAAAGGAAGTTTTTCTTTGAACATTTTTCCAAATGTGAACAACATAATATTTCATAAGATTTTTTACAGCTAAAAAACATTTTTATGACACTCACTTCACATAGACTTACAGATTTAGAACTTTATTTTTTATAAAGACACAGATTTTCTTTATTCTTAGATACAATGTATGTAACTAATAAAATTTGAATCATAATATAGCTCTATCCACACCAAACATGAAATGTATTAGTTTTCAAAAATATTCTACAATATGTGTTTTCTATGATAGATAAAATGTGGGACTGGAAACTCATGTGAATATTATATTAGACAGCACATGACACATTTGAAGAGTAGTAAATAATAATTCCAATACCTACTTCAACAGTTACCTGAAACTTTATCAATTTCTATATTGTGTTCCATTATCTTATTGCAAAATTTACATTATCAAAAAAATTTCTATGACCAAAGTATTGAATATATCTGTTCTTTTCTATAAAGCATAAGCATCACAAGCCACTTGAGAAGAAATATAAAATAATAACAAACAAAAAATAAAATAAAAAAAATAGAAAAGAAGAACCAAAAATATTAAAATGTTAGCTATTGAACAAATGAAAAATGAATACTAAAAACATGAAACAGGCACTAAAATTTTGGATTCAATAAGTGATAGCTGAGGGACATCTTATTTTCTTTTTATGTTTTGGTTTTATTCTAGTTTTCTGATAGATTTGTTTTGTTATTTCCTTTGAAGTGATTCTGTGAATGTTCAAGTTCATTTATGGCATTTATATTTTTCTTTATGCATCCAGTGTGAGTTGTTTATTGGGAAGTTTGCCAGTTATTGGAGTGATGCAATTTGTATGCCACTGAAGTTTTCTTTTGGGCTTTTATAAAATTTACAGCTTAAGATAAAAACGGTAAGAAATATCTTTTGAATAAAGTCAAGAAGCATTTTAGATTTAGCCATCCACAATTCTGATGAGTTATATTCAAGAATTATATTTAGGTTCCAGTTGATGTTAAAAAATGAAGCAATGACAAAGAGAAAATCTTTTAAAAGTGATTTAAATCTTTAAAAAAATAGTATTCTAAAATGAATGCTTAACCTATAAAATTGCAAATTCCAAACTAGAACATTTTTCTATTTTTCATATTCATTAGCTAAATTAATCATTACCATGACAATAATAACTAGAACATAACAGGTTAAAAAGAAAATGATTCATGATTTTGTTTTTGCTTTAGGATAGACATTTTCTAATCATTTAATCAAAAGAATAAATTTGTTTCAAAGAAAGTTAACTGAATTTTCATAGCTAATAATTGCTTCATAATATTTAGTTTTATTCTTTTTAAGTATCTAATAATATGCCTGTACTGCAAACGCCATTTCTATTTATAATATGCCCAGACTATTTACTAAGAACATCATCAGATCTAATTAAGGAAAAAGGCTCCACACTAAAAAAGGCAAGAAGCAGGCAATATCTGTAGAAACTATAACAGATGTGGACTATGCAGATGATCAAGCGCTTCTTGCAAATACACCTGCACAAGCTGAACCTCTGCTGCATAGCCTAGAGAAGGCAGCAAGAGGCATTGACCTCTATGTGAACTAAGATAAAAATAATCATATGTTGTAAACAAGATGGAGACATCTCCACACTGGGTAGCAAGCCTCTGAAATTAGTATACTAGTTCGCATACCTAGGTAGTAATATCTCATCTACAGAAAGTAATGTCAATATATGCATAGGAAAGGTGAACTGCTATAGTCAGACTATTGATCATTTGGCAATTTGATCTCTTTGATAAGATAAAGAAGAGAATTCTTCAAAGTTGTAGCCATGTCAGTGTGACTGTATAGCAGCACCAATTGGACTTTAATGAGACGCTTGGAAAAAAAAGCTAGATGGGAACTACACAAAGATGCTGCATGCTATTTTGAACAAATCCTGGAAGCAGCACTCCACAAAAAAGTAGCTATATGCCCACTTACCCCTTATCACACAAACAATCCAAATAAAATGAATAAGACATGCTGAACACTGCTGGAAAAGTAAGGACGAAAAGTCATGAGTGACCCCTATAGACATGGATATACCAGAGTAGGCCAACCAGCAAATACTTACATTGATCAGCTCTGTGCAGTTACTGGATGTCGTAAGAAGGACTTAAGAGGACTGATAGGAGAGAGAGAGAGAGAGAGAGAGAGAGGAGAGAGAGAGAGAGAGAGAGAGAGAGAGAGAGAGAGAGAGTCATGGAATCTGTACTCTCAGCACATGATGATGATAATGATGAAATATCTAAGATCCTGAAAATAATACAGAGTGAGCATAAAACACTCCTTGATTTCAAACATATATAGAATGTAACTTTATTAGAATATTCTTACACATTGGTGGTTACAGTTGCATGATCTCATAAAGTTTCATGTGGTATTAATTGGTATCACAGACACTCGAGGCATAAGAATATTCCAATAAAGTTATATTCTATATATGTTTGGAAACAAGGAGTGTTTTTGTGCTCACCCTGTATTTTAAACAAAGATTATATCTTAGTTTATCTTGGAAAGTAGAATCTTTAAGAACTGGGATTTGCTACAATGGATTATATGCTTCATATCTATATCTTTAAACACACTAAACAGGATTATAAAAACTTTATTAATCTATAATCACAATCATAAAGGGGATAAAGTAAGTAAAGTCGTCAGGGTGGCTTAAACTCGGTATCAGGCAGACAGCGAAGGAGTCTATCCCCTTTTCACTAGTGCTAGACCAAGGAGATTGTTTTTGACGTCTGAGGCAGAGCGCCACACCTACCATCAGCTTCTCACTTTACCACACAGATCCTTGTGCTGAGTTGGCAAGAGCCGGTACCAAACGTGGAACCTCGTGGTTCCTAATCCGACATACTACCGACTGAGCTAAACCAATTCGTGTCAACTAAAGTAAAGGAAAGGATGATCAACTAATTCTTGAATTTCTCATAGCCTGTCTTAGCCGATTTCATCTAATTATAGAATTAAATATCTCCAGAAAGAGGGTCTCCAACTTTAAGGTTGTTTAATTCTATTTTCTTTCATTATTGAAATCCCTTTACCTTGATGCTTTCTCTAGAGACAATCTTTTGAAACAGCATGACGTTAAAGAAATCAGCAATATTTTGTTAGAAAAAGAGATAATTTCATGTTGAGATAGGGAAACACAAAAGCAGCAGCAACTGGCACCAGTTTGTCTAAATAACATCTGGTTAATTCTGACCTTTTGTTTGGATGACCATTTTTATAGCAATCAGAAAGAACTCAACAGAAAGAACATCTACAATGAAAAGAAGTTAAGACAATGGATTGAACCATATATATTTCTAGCATGAAAAATATTTCTCATACCAGTTTTTTAAAATAAACTTTCCCTTTATCTGAATCAGCAAGAAACTGACAAATATTTTTTTATAGATTAAAAATATAATACTTTTAATATTTACTATGATTATATAAAGAAAGGAAATGCAGTTAATATAGGACAATAAAGTAGATATAGAAAACATGTATATTAACAACTTTATAACTATTAATTTTGAATATCATTAACTTCAATAGAGATTTTTTAGTAACATATTATAGAGAATATATATAATAACCAACAATTTATCTGATTTTTTTTTTAGATGAGGCTTGATAATTTGTATAGTATAAATAATCCAAATAACCAACTGATTGTATCATAATTATTCAAAGTTAAAAAATGTTTTTATGCTTTACTGATTAATAATAATTTTATGAATGATTTTATATAGAAAATTGATTTTTTAAAGGTCTTTTTTTATGTAGTCAATAAATAAACCTCTAATTTGCTGTAATTGTATTTACTGCATTGTTATGAGAAATGCATAAGTTAAAATATTGTAAAGAGGATTAATTATGGCTGAATTGACAGAATTACTGAAATAGACACAATAAAATAAGAGACAACTGGATGGGCCTGTATAAAAATCAATTAAATGTTAAATTACTAATGAAATCTATGAAATATGTTTTGTTTACTCAACCATAGATTTAAATAGTCATCATCATCAAGTCATGCTGAAAGTATGGATTCCCATAACTCTCTCTTGCCACTCGTCCCTATCAGTCATCACTCATGGCAAGTCCTCCTCATGGCATCCAGTATTCGCATAGAGCTGATTAATATAAGTTTTTGCTACTCTGGTATGTCCATATGTAGGTGTCCACAGGAGAATGTCAATTATGAGTTTGTCCTTTCTTGTCTAGCATGTCTTTTTCATCTTAGCTGGATTTTTTTTGTGACAGGAGGTAAGAGGTCATACAGCTGCTTTTTTTGTGGAGTGCTTCTTCCAGGATTAGTTCAGGGCAGCATGCAGCATCCTCATGTAGTTCCCATCTAGCATTTCTTCCAAGTGTTTTATTAAAGTTTAAGTGGTGCAGCCATATAGTAGAACTGACATGGCTAAGCTTGGAAGAATTCTTGCTTTATCTTATTAGAGAGATCAGATTTCCATATGATCAATAATCTGTCTATAGCAGTCCATGAATATTGACATCACATTCTGAAGATAAGATATTACTATGTAAGTATGTGAACTGATCTACTTATTTCAGAGGTTTACCATCCAGTGCGGAGATGTCTCCATCTTGTTTAAAACACATGAAAGAGAAATTAATTGAACAATACAAAAAAAAATAACTCTTAAATTTGGTAATTTAGCCTTAATGGGGAATATAAAATCAGAACAAGTTTCAAAATTCTTTAGCAAGATTTAAACATGCTTATAAATAAATTCCTTAAAAAAAAAAAATGTACATTGATCAATCAGAACAACTTCAAACGCTTATAGATGTATAGGGATTGACAAGTATGACATGAAGCAATGATAGAAACAAGAAATTAAATGTGTAATATTTAAGGAAGAAAGCATTAAAACATTAGGCATAAATAATTGAATCAAGCTGTGGAACAAGATAAAGTAAATGTCATAAGCAAAGAATCTGAAAGTAGTTACATAAAAAAAAAAGTATTGTTGGCAAAAGTACATTTCTGTTGGTAATTATTAAGACTCAACAGTTGGGTGTAAACCAACCAGAAATACAAGGATGGTTTCCAGTCTATAACAGTTTCCATAATTGAATTAGAGAAGCTCTGAAAATATTTAACTTGCAACAGATATTTCATGGCTACTGTTTTTTTTAAGCAACAAAAGAAGAAGAAAAAAAGAAAAGAAAATGAGAAACATCAGGTGTAGACTATGATAAAAAGTTACTCTTTGACTGCAGGCAAAAAAAAAAAAAAAAAAAGAGCAAAAATAAGAATGCAAAGAGAATAGAAAGATATAAATGCAAGTGTATATAGATATAAGAACAATGTGAAATAGAAGCATTTGAAACTGAATAAGTAAAAACTACTTAGGTAGCTTCCAAAAAGTTTCAATCCAAGGTTATATGGAATGATAAAAAAATAATACTAGCACCAAGGATAATCTTACACATGCTTTTTTGAATTACTTGTACTGAGCAGACTTTATGTATATATATATATATATATATATACACACACACACACACACACACACACATATGTGTGTGTGTGTGTGTGTGGTTAGAGCAATGAGCTATCAGTGAATAATTCTGAAGTTAGATAACAATTTTTCAATATTACTACGCTTTGTTATATCACCCAGTCAGCAGGGCTTAGAATATGCCAACTATATCCCAATCAGAGGGGTAAGTGCCCTGTGTATGACACTAAACTGCATTTGATGGTAAAGTTCAAGTTCTGGAGATATGGGGAGTATGTGGAACCCTTTCATTACCATTGCTCCCAGATCCATTCTGACCCGGAGTGCTAGAACCATCTATAGGTCAAATACATCTGTTTAAAAATTATTCGTATTCAATAGGCCCATGTAATAATGAAAACCAAATGGACTATTTATATATCTCACATTTATTTAGTCAAAAGGTATTTAAAAAAGTACATTATCTGATGAAAAGTATTTAAAACTTATAAGATAACCTTCTGGTATTTTGCATAATGTTTAATATTTTTCAATATCTATATGTTTAAAAAAAGGTATTGAACAGGAAATACATACAAATTTCATTAATCATAATAAGATGTAATTATGAATTTTTGACTCATAATTGTATAAGATTTTAATCATTTATAGAAAGTGAAAATATGTCTATAAATAGAACAAAAACATACAAAAATCATTTTAAGACAAAAGACATTTTTGAATATGAAATTTTACAGTTGTAATGTCATACAACTAAAATGATATTTAATCAGAAGAATTTATTTCTTTGAAGAAAAAATTCAAAGAGTAGGTGAAAACAAAAAATAACAATCATAAGGTGTTTGAAAATCTAGATAATTGAATGAAGTAAAATCTATAGAAAATATAAGAAAAAGAAAAATGTTTAAGCATGACCTTTACGCATAACTGTATCCTTTAGCTAAACCTAAAAAAAGTCAGAGCAAATGTACAATAAATAATACTTTAGCTATCAAAAAAGCAATTAATGTAAATTGTGTCATCCTGTGTTTTTTTTTTGTACAGGAAGAATATGATTATTTTCAAAAAAGAAAAAAAAAGTTTTGTAATACATTAACAAACGAATAGCTGATGTTAGGTATGGCGCTCCACCTCAGATGCAAAAACTACTCCCTTTTCTAGTACAAGTGAAAAATGGATAGACTCCCTCGCTATCTGACTGATACTGATAATAGGTAACTCTGCTGACTTTCTTTTTACTTTACTTATATCACAACATAACTGAGAGAATTGTTTAATTCTATTAATATTCAAACATATTAGAGAAATTATTAGATATCTAATAGATATTGTGATACACTGATATACCTAAAAGAAAATCTTAAATTTCTTTCAGAAACGGCAGACTGCCACAAGCCCTCTTTCATTTGCTTTTAAAGTGATTAAATATTAGAATGATTGTGAATAACCATCACCTTTTTCATCCTTTAATTGGCTATGTAATAATAGATAATCATTTTACTTAAATAAGTATCACCAAATACAATGGTGTATATTCTGAAAAAATCTAATTTTCCTGAAAATCTTTCCTGTTTCTCATAAAAGAAAATTGCATTATAGCTTGTAACTATTGTGATGTCAATAAGGAATGTGTCATACAAATCCAGTGAATAACATTAGAATTTGACAGAATAGTTTTCATATGAAGAATTAAAAGCCTGGCGTGTGCTACTTTTTTTTTTTTTTAAATATAAAATGAAAAAAAAAAATCCAAATATATACATACATAATATTCTATATCTTGAGAAAAAAATAAGGGATGTCAACTATAAGCTGATTATCCACATTTATAAAATCCTTATTTAAAAAAAAATATTTTGAAAAATCAAGAATATTTGTGAGTTGAAATTTTAATTTGACAATTATGACAAATAAAAACCATCTTGATAGAAAAAGATTTGCCAAGCATGGTTTTTAAAAGTTTAATAGTTCAAGTGTAACTTATGCAAATTATTCTTTAAATGTGCTATTTATTTAATCTTAAAAAGTTAAATTGTTATTTAGTATACCAAATGTTAATAGAATTATTTAGTTCATAAGACACTGAATAAAAGATTGAAACACACAAGAGATGGATATTTTCCAATGACATATTTGGTTAAAATAATACTTTTTTTATAGGGGAAATGTACTTATCTTTTTCAATTTACTTTTACTTCAATTCAGAATTTTTTAAAAATATTTAGAATATAGAACATACATAACATATGGTTATCATAGCATAGAACACAAGACCAATGATAGGCTAAGACGAATAGCTATGTTAAGAAATAGAAGAGTCTGGGTAAAAGTACCAGTTCTCTTTTGATCCCCCTAGTTAAATAGCACTGAGTCAGTACTTAGATAGGTGACTACTGAGAAACACCAGGTACTGTTACAGCCTGTGGTTTTGTAGCAGATTGATTTCAATGGCATTTCAACCCATTTGGGGTTATTTTATGCCTAGAGGTTAGTTAATTGCATACATTTTACATTTTATATTTACATTTTTGTGTAGTTTAAGAGATTTTTGCATATGGTTATATTAATAAAGTATTTCTATCTAATAGAAATAATTTGCAAACATTCTATTTGACTCATAGATGGAACCCTAACAGGTACTAACACTCCAGGTCAGAGTGGACCTGAGAGTAATGACAATGAAGAGGTACTCCACACTCCCCAAACATTTAGAAATGGAGCCTTACCATCAGATGCAGTTTAGTGCCATATCCAGGACACCCCTCTGCAGGGGTTACAGTCAGCATATTCTAAGCCCCACCAACAAAGTGGTTTGTGGTTGACTAATCAACATTTAGTAAATGAAGATTATAAAAGTAATGGAGATCTCAAATGTGTTCATATAAAAAATACATACAAAAAACACACATACATATTTAAGTTATTAAAAAAAAAACCCAAAGAAAGTGTAATATAAAATCACTATTTTCCCCCCAAATACCTCAGAGTATACACAAGCAATAATACAATCTTAATACCAATTAAATAGCAGGTAGGTATTTAACCAAGCTGTTTACCATGAGTAGGATGTGACACAAAGTCACAAGTATGGGGCATTAAGCAAAGATTGAACTGATTCAGTAGTAATCAATCTGCAAGTCTAGTTTGTTAACCATTACACTACAATGGGATGCTTGATTAAATACCAGTTATGTTCAGTTTGAAACATAAGAGTAAATTTAATTAGAGAAAGCATTCAGAATAAATAAGATAGAAATCAGGAAATAAAAATGTACATTCATTTGTATTAGACAACAGTAGTAGCTAAAATATATTTATTATTAATGATGTATAACAAAAAGATATTTGTTGTGTAAAATGAAGTTACTTTCAAATAATTATATAAAAATATGACCTAAACAATAAGAGAAAATTACTATGAAATAAATAAATTCATAGTATTTTGTTAAGGTTTGGATTCATGTAAGAATTATTTGAAGGCACGATTAAAACATGGAAATACACATGTGATAATGAAAACAAATTATAGTAATAAAAAAATAACAACTAAAACCTAGGAAAAGAATAAAGATTAAAAAATATAGATGGAAAACAAAAGTGATTAGCTTATCTGAAAAGGGGATTATCTTAAACTTTATAATCATATGCACTTTTATAAACATTTTTCTTCATTAAAATTTAATGAGACTTAAACGTATAAAAAGTGTTTTTTTTGTATATATTTTTTATATGAACACATTTGAGATCTCCAAGTTTACTCTACATGAGAATATGGATCATAAAGATTATCAAAAAGATGTAACACATTTAAGAAGTTCTAACTTTAACATGCATAATTTAACCCAATTCCAAAATAAAATCAATATTAAGATGGTATTATTATTGAAGAAAGTTTACTTGCTAAAATATTACTTTCATAAATAACAACAATGAAAATATTAACAATAATAATAACACAATCACTTTCTCTCAATCAAAGGGAGGGTACTTCACCAATTTTTTTTTAACTCAAAGTAGCTCTTAAACCTATCTAAAAACATAAAACTTTCTTAGATACCTGAAAATGATTCTCAAAAATATTTCTGGAGTTTATCCAAGTTAAATGAATACGAAAAATGTTTAAGTACTTATTTTTCTCTTCTTGTTATTCATATAATCTCAAGAAGGAACTAGGGCATGATATATCTTTTACAATTTGACACAGACATATTTTGCTCAAAATAGTTCACACATGAGCATCATAGACCCATAAACACATGTATAAACTACTTATCGACATATAAATAAAATACAGAGAATATGATATATAAAGGATAGTTTAATAGTTTTAATATCAATTTAAAAAAAAAAAATCTTTTAAAAAGTAAATTACCCTTTTTTTTCCTCAAAGAATTAACTTGAGATTTTACCTGGAATTATTTTAGTGAAATATTACTAGCATAAACAAACAATCTCAATGTTTTAGCTTAGTTGGTAGAACATCCACCTAGGAACCACAAGGTTCCAGGTTTGATACTGGCCCTTATCAACTAAGCACATGAGTAATACAGCTTGGATCTATGTAGTAAAGTTGAGAGCTGACAGTAGGTGTGGTGTTCCACCTCAGATGCAAAAACAATCTCCCTGGATTAGTGCTAGTGAAAATGGGATAGGCTGACTTTACTTCTTTTTTTTTTCATATAAATATGTATTATATTATATTGTATCTATTTTCTTTAAGAGGGATGTAGTTAGTGGAGGGCCCCACCTTCTAAAACTGACGATATTCATTAGTTAACATTACACTTCATTTAATGTGAAGTGTAAATTGCATAATAATAATGATAATAATAATAAATAAAAATAATAGTGGTGCACAGAAGAGGATTTAATGAATTTATTTAGGTGCAAATTACACATCAGCCTGTGCAAGTAATTTAATGAGACAAATGTAACTTCTCACAATTTTCTACAAGTTTTTTTTAATGAAGAGTAAGGTTGCTTGTTGAGATCCTCAACATTGCGTGCAAGTTTATGTCAGTCACAGACAATCTATTTTTACTCTTGTTGATTTTCAAGTTTTTTTTTTTTTTCCATCAGTTAAAAAAACTGATTTGCCCACCATATTGTTGCACCTTGAAGTTTTATTCCTGAATGCTTCTGCAGGCCAAAGAAAACACTGTGGTGGGTCGCATACAGCCTGTGGCCCATAAATTGCCCAACCTTGTTATAAGCAATGAAAGTTAATAAAATGTGATTGTGCATTTGTGCATGTTTTCTTCATGTACAGATTTATTTTTACCATTATTACTAGTAGCAAAAACATGTAGAATTAATATAAAAATATAACATTTTACTAGTACCTTTAAAAATTTACAAAGCAGTGCTTTTCTAGCAGCCATGAGCAAATAAAAAAAATAAAGTACAAGTTAAAATGATAACTAAATGTAATAAAAACAAGTTAAATTTTTAGAATCTTCATAAAAATGTTAATACTAAGTTAAAATTGACTTTTCAGAAAACTATAATTTAAGAACTGTAGTAACAAAAATCAGACACAGTTACCTAACAATATTTAACTCCTTCCTTTTTTTGAATAATGGCAGCTTTACAATGTGGAATAGAAATCAAGATGTTGGAGCCATTGCATAATTATTTCTATTCAGGCACATTACAAGGCTGTCTATACCTGAGTTGTATTTATTGGGTGTGGCTGCAGGGAATTTAGTAGGTTCTGTATCATGTCCCATATATTCTCAATGGGATTTCAATATAGTGAGTGCAGGGCCCAATAGTGTACCTAGAAGTCAGTTGACTATTTCTCAAATCAGTTTCATGTTACCTAAACACAATGATAGTATCTTGTTGGAATATATCACCGCCATTATGGTGAGCATTAAAAAGGAGAAAAAAAGGGGTCTGTAACAATGGTCTGTGTATATGACATTTGTCAAAACAGACTCCAGTTTCATTAGCAGTCCTTATGAATACATCCCTATATTATGACTGAGGCATCACCAGCTTGCATATCATCCTACTGACAACCTGAGTTCAGTCTAATGTGGTCTTCTGCATGCATGAATTTGACCATCTGATTCATCTGACTAGGAGAAACAGTTCCAGTCTTCCTGTCTAATGATCAAGTTCTTTGGTCCAGCAACCAACATCATGGTGTCAATAATAGTACCATTTCTTGGTTAAAAACAATAACTAAACACTTTGAAACTCCATTAATGCTGTACATTGCATTGATTGATAGATTGAGAGATCCCAGTATTGAATTGGGATGTGATTTCATGCAGTGCTCTCCTTTGTTAGATAATTACCATTGTAAGTTGCCAATGGTCTTGTTCTTACATCACCTGGGGGTGAGCACAGTTTTCACATGGCACTGATGCCTCTCCAGAATTCACACATTCCTGGTATACCCTTGCTACTAAATTTGATATCATTAATAAAACAGTGTTGGAAAAGAGGCTTAACTATAAACAATTTATATTTCACTTTCCACAAGAGTTTAAATTAGAATAATAAATAATGATGAAAAGGAAGTTGTTACATTCTAAGTCAAATCTCATTATGATTGATGGCCCTTTTCATCATGGTCAAAAATAGTACAGTTGGTGGGTTTTATGTTGTCACCAGCTGCCAACTGTATAGATGTAGTAGTAAGCAGGTCAAGTGACCCTATCTGGCCAATTGGAAGGCACCATAACCAATGTTTCCACAAATATAATTATCTTTTCATTTTTGCTCTTTTCACGTAGCCTTTCCAGCTGACACACACATAGCAGCACCTTGACCTTGCCACACACAATGCTGGATCTGGGTAGGCCTTTTGGTCTGGCCACATACAATACATTTTTACACCCAGTCTCAATGGCCAACATACATGGTGAACTTCTGGACACACATAATTCCTCTTTTTGATGGCATTGATAAGCCAACACACCTGTGCAATCTTCTCAATCTCACAGACTATTCACACATAGAAGCTTTATTCCTACCTCTACTAACAGGTATATCCCCATCTACACATGCAAGCAAAACAAGAAGTTTTACTTACATGTGTAGGTAGGGATTGAAAATACTGAAGCTAAAAAAAAAAAGTAGTAAATCAATTGTTGCTAAAAATGTTTTGTATGTATGTATGTATCTCTCTCTCTCTCTCTTTCTCTATATATATATACACACACAACACATACATACATACACCTATACATATAATTACATACACAAACCAATAAATATAATCAATAGTAAAGAGGTGTGATATGAAACTATCAATATTAATGTGGGTTAAAGCAAGACTATGAAGCTGGAATACATAAACAAATAAATGAACTATAGAATAAATTTGTAACAATTGCAGTAGTATTTAAATATTTAGAATAAAATGCATTTGGTGAATAACTTTTTGTAATATTTCTTTGATCTATTTGTTAAAATTAGAAATTACCTTGTTACATTATACTACTTGTGATATTTTACAAACTCTTGGACTGAGTTTTAGATAAATATAATCAATTACTTTAACTGCTGTACTTAGATTTTGAAATAAAAAAATATCTAAGGGCAGATATAAAAGTTAATTAATAGGTTTTTGAATAGAATAAATTTGTCTAGATAAAGATTTTTCTTCAACTATAAGATGGTGTGTGGTGTAATGGATATCATTGTAGGAAATGGACTTGGTGACATGAGTTCAAATCCTGGACGAAGCTGTTTGTCTTTCACATAGTGTTAATACCCTTAGGAAAAGTATGAGCCAATTATTCTCCCTCAAGATATGAGTAAATAATAGGGCGGACTGGGCTCTTTAACCCTGGTTAGGCAAACTGTCCAGGAGAAGGAAAACTCTGAATTAAAAACTGTTAAACTCTGCTTAATAAACTGACCATGTGTCATATCCTACTTGTGCAGAGGGGTTGGTGCATGTACACACACACACACACACACACACACACATATATATATATATATATATATATATATATATATGATATAATGTTAACCTAAGACTTATTATTTCAATCAGATGAAAAATATGAGGCATTTCAAAGTCATATCTAGCATAAATCATTCTGAGGTTCTGTTTAATATGAAATAGTTATTTCTAAAAAAAAAAAAATAGTTTAATTAAATTGCTTGTTAAATTGGCTTATATAACACCCTGTACATGGAAAATATCTAATATTGTCAAACCAATAACAAGAATATAACTTGAATAAATTATACTGTCACTTGCAAAGTCAAAAATATCTCAGGATCAATCAAATTGATTGATGGCTGATAACCTGCTTGAAAAAGTTCCTGCAGATAAAGCTAGCATCAAAAGTTGTGAGAGGAGGATCAGAAAGGGATGACAACTTGTTCCAAAGATCTTGACAGTTTATATCTTGCTTGACACTAACCTCTGCTGACTGTACAACACAAACTGAAGCTTTATAACAGTCACTGCAAGTGCACACAATATTTACATGCCATTTCTAGATATTTCATATTTAAAAATATCTATGTAAAACTATTTACCTGGTATATGGATAATATGTAATTCAGTATTTATTTATAGTGCTTAAGCTTTTAGCAAATAATACAAGACTAAAATAAGAATGAACTGTACTTTGAATTATTTTACCAAATTAAGCACATTTAAAACTCTAGTAATAAATTATTGATAATTATATAAATATTAAATAGCACCCATAAAAATGACAAGATTATATATGTATCAATTGACACATTGACCTATGATCAGTGTAGTATCTGAGTATTCTGTAAAATCTGTCATATATATATATATATATATATATATATATATATATATATATATATATATGTATGTATAGGGTGTTTATAAAGTCCTGCAGCAGTCTTAAAATTTAAAATTCAATAACTCATGTTGTACAAATGATAGACTAATTTAGTCAAAACTAAATGAAATTTCAACTCTTGAAGTTTTATTTTTGATAAACTTTTTGATTATAGCCTTTGTAGGTACATTTAAAACCTGCTGTATGAAACTGTGTGTGTGTGTGTGTGTGTGTATATATATATATATATTATATATATTATATATATATATATATACATATATGTTACATAATTATTGGATCCCTAATACTTATATAAGGTAGTGTAGAAACATAATGGCGATTAGTGCAGCTGATGGCCTTGAGAGTGAGTGATGGCGCTTGACCTCACTCTCACCTTGCCTTCCGGGGATAAATCGTGGGAACCGGAAGACATGGAAGACCCTGTCTCCGGTTTAAGGATAGTAAGTTTAAGTCAGTTAGCAAGTAGGAGCCGAGCTTGTAGGATGTGCGCAGATGTCTGGTTTGGGGATTTACAAATAAAGTAATATCAAAGTAAATCGAAGTCTTGTGTTTATTACCTAAAAACTAACAATGACACAGGGCTTCTGATAAGGAGAAATCCCTAACAGAAACCAGACCCGAAGTCCCCAAGAAATTCCAGACCAAGATGTTAGAAGATAGACGATCAGAATAGCAAAGCCGGCCAGAAGAAAATACGACCAGAAGTAAGAAGTAAGAAAGGGTATACAACATATATATATATATATATATATATATATATATAGCATCTGCAGTATCTACAGAGGGAATGCTTAATATCTCCGACTGACCATATATAGGCAGTATAACACAAAAAATGTGATTTTAATTTCTGCATTATACTGTCTATATCAAATTTTCATTTACCTGTAATAGGATGGCGACTTTTCAAAAACAGCTTTAAATGGCAAATTGATAAAATTCACCAAATAAAAATTGGAAAAAGAAATGTCTTTATTTAATATGAGAATTAAATACAAAATTCAAGAACTTTAAAGGGACCATGATCTCATCTTAAAAAGTACTTTTCTGCCCAACTACCCCAAATATTAAATGATAGAAACACAAGTGTTATCAGGAAGCATGTAAATAAAATAATTTTAGAAAAAAGAAATATAAAAAGAAATAAAAGAATCAGCAAATCCATAAATTTCACAGATAAGGTAACTTAAACAATTTTAGATTAATTTTTCAAAGGTAAAACCTTTTTAATGCTTCTTCTTATGTTTAACTAATGTAAGGAGATTTTTCATGGTAACATTTGATTCATTCCTGTTTTTTTTTTATAATACTTCTAAATATAAAACTATTAAAAGCAAGAAATTCATAAGTCTTAGAAATTAAATATTAAACAATATTTGAGGTAAAATTCAGACCTAATTAGAATTGAATATATGTATTTACTCAACTCCTCTGCACAAGCAGGATGCAACACAGGGTCAATTTTTAGGCAGAATTTAGCAGGTTTGAATTCAGTTTTCCTTCTCCTAGACTAGTTGCTTAACCAAGGTTAAAGTGCTTAGTCTGCTCTACCATTTACTCATAGCTGGAGGGAGAACAGATGGATTCATACTTTTCCCAAGAGTATTTGCTCTATGTGAAATACAAATAGCCTCATCTAGGATTTGAACTCGGGTCACCTTGTTCATCTCCTACAATGATAACCATTACACCAGGCATGCTGAGAATTGTATATAGGTCAATAGAAATCAATGATAAATCTGGAATAAAGATTTTGTCAATAATGGCACCAAACCATTCTGAAAATAGATTTTTCTATAAATTAATAAACATCAAATAAATCCATTTAAATTTCCTGGTCATCCATCATGCAATAAAAAGACAATCAATACTGAGAATAGTCCAAGAGAAAATATAAATTACATTTCATATATTTATTTATATTACAACTGAAAAAAATATCACTTTCAGCATAATCTTCACCTATTCTGAAAAATTAAGAGGATTGCTTTATAGATTTTCTCATTGATACATTAATTTTGTAGTAAATATATCTAGAAGATTAATTTTTAAATTAATTTTTGGGAATTGATACTGATTAAAAATTCCTCTGGAGAAATTCATTTTTATCAAAATATTCTAACTTGAATTTTATACAATTTAAACTTTGTTTTGAAATGTGTGACAAAATCACTGCCTTCCCAAAATTGTCAAAAATATTTTGAAAATTCTGGTTGGCTTGTTTTGTTTTACGCTATATCAACCTTTTTCAGGTCATTTAACCCTTTATCTACCAGAGCACCCCAAACCGCCTGGTGATCAAAATGCTGGACCACCCAAAAATGCCTGAGATTGTCAGCTGTTAGAAAATGGTTTAGACCGAACGCCCATGAAGTTGAAATTCCTGACTGATCATTTTTGTTTACATGCTGTTTAGCACTAAAACAATGGTAATTAGGGGAAATGGCTGGTATTTGGAACATGGATATTGTGAATGGCAGTGGTAGATAAAGGGTTAATGCTGAATCAAGTCATTTTTTTTTAAACAAAGGATTCAGGTTGCTAACAGTACCTGCTGTAGCTTAAGTGAATTGAAAATTTAGAGTCACAGGCATATAATTACTATGTAAGGATACAAGTAGTAGGTAAATTCAAAAGGGATCATAAAGAGCAGAATGGTTTATCAAAACAAAATTATTTCATTTTATAAAAGGGAACTCCAGTAGTGAAATTGTAAACTGATATTCTTCATATTTTACAAAAACTGATAAATAATGGTTATCTCCATAGAGCATATCTAGTTTTTAGGCAATATATCATAGTTTAATGCAGAATAATCATTTCCCAAAGACCAATAAATATGATTCTTGGTAGGAAATAAAAATCAGTTTCAGTGAGATCATGTTTCACATTTTTTATTGAAAGATAAATTGTAGTTTTTATGGGAAATCTATCCATAGTAACTAATCTAAAGAAGGTTAAATAATAGATATGAAAGATGGTTGGATTGTATATATAAGTAGATAAAATTGTCCACAAATATTTCCTAATTCTAAAGAGTAACACTAAGAGGAGAACTAAAAGAAAAATATACAGTTATATGAAAACAAGACATACTATTAATGATATCAAAGCAAATTTCATATAAAAAAAAGTTAATCAAAATTAGGTATTAGTGTTAAATAATGTTATGTAGTCATTAAATAATAATCTGCATTGCTTACAATAAATTGAGATAAAATAAAGAAGCAGCAAGTAATTATTAAACTTGATTCCTTTTGAGAAAAAAATTAATTAATGATGTAATGAGAAAAATGATTTATTTGCAAATAAGCTGAAAAACAATATATTATTTCTATGTTGAAAAATTTTAATCATCCTAACTAATTATATATAAAAAAATATTCAAAAATAGAATCAAATAATTAAAATTATTGAATTTAATTCATTGCAAAATATGTACTGAGTAAAAAGCAGTTTTGAATCAGAAACTGATTAAAATATAAGCTTGAACCTTTTAGTAGATTAAAGTTAAAGGAAGTTGTTGGTTTGATTATTTAGGACTTACATCATCATTCGTATGTGCTTGATGTAATGGTTATCACCATAGGAAATAGACTTGATGATCTGAGTTCAAATTCTGCATGAGGCTGTTAGCATTTCACATAGTGCTATACCCTTGGGAAAGGCATGAATCAAACTATTCTCCTTCCAGCTATGAGTAAATAGTAGGGTGGACGGAGATCTTCAAAATTGGTATAGCAACCAATTTAGAAGAAGGAAAACTCTGAATTCAAACCTGATTGACTCGACTTAAGAAATCAATATGTCACGTCCTACTTGTGTGGAATGGTTGGTAAATATATATATATATATATATATATATATATATATGAGAAGTAAATACACAAAAGATGTGTTTATGATATGGCTTTTTTTAGCGGACAATTTTTGGGAGAATATGTGCTTAATTGAAGTCGTACCTAATTTTGGAAGTTAATTAATTAATAATTAATTATTTAGGCGGGCATACCTATTCAAATGTAAGGCTAAACAAATCGAGAAAAATCAATCTCTGTATGTACATGTCCGCTAAAAAAAGCCATATCATAAACACATCGTTTGTGTATTTACTTCTCATACTGTCGTGTAGAAAAAGTCACTATAAGAGGAATAATACCTACTTCTAAACAAAATGAAAAATCTAAGAAAGTCCGGTTGGTGTAGGGGTTACGGTCCTTGCCTGTCAGCTTGACAGTCAGGGTTCGAATCACGCACAAGGCGGTCTTCCTATCTATAGCTTTGCTGATGAGGCCTAATAGGCCGAAATGTACATACAGAGATTGATTTTTCTTGATTTGTTTAGCCTTACATTTGAATAGGTATGCCTAATTAATTAATTAACTTCCAAAATTAGGTACGACTTCAATTAAGCACATATTCTCCCCAATAATATATATATATATATATATATATATATATACACATCCTCATCTTAGTTGATAACAACCAAGATCTGGAAGCAAGTCTAAAAAGATCATTGTGTAACAAAACCAAAATATCCTTTCTATTATAACAGGAAAGACTATTGGGTAAAGAATGATGCATATAAATATAATCATTATTTCAATTAATAAGTTAAAAACCTTACATTCAAAATGTCTCTCTCTCTCTCTCTCTCTCTCTCTCTATATATATATATATATATATATATATATATATATATATATATATATATATTGTTTGAGAGTGATTTGATAAACTTGTAATTAGTAATGTAAATCACATATATCCTTTAAACTTCTTGAAATATGTAAGCAAAGATAATCAAATAAATGATAAAAGCATCTAACTTACCTTTGAACCAAACTTGTATACAAACATAATTTCAATTCCTGGAAGTAAAATAAATAAAATAGAAAAATATTCAATAAAAATGTTGATTCCTTTAAAGAATTAAAAACAACATCAATACATTATTAATATCTAATGGTAATAATAAATAATCCAGCCAAGAAAATCTTTGAAATTCTGAAAAAGCAATACTGCTTCCTTAAAAAAAAAAAAAAAGATTATGAAAATTGCTAATATAATCAACCTTCAAATTAGGAAATGTATAATCCTTTTATCACCACTGGCCAGTCAGTGCTGAAAATAGTTCACTAATTCAGCTAACAAAAGTTAGCAGCACATTTTGAAGATTACAAAAAAGCATAGAACAACAGGCATCTGAAGAATAGCACAATGATCAGCATGTATCAAGCAGTGGTACTGACTATACTCCTAAACAGTGATAAATTGTCACTTATATATCATAGCTAGAGTTCTTCCATCTACACTGTCTCTGTACAATCCTTAATAATGATTTTGTCACTAACAATGAAATCTAGAACAGACAGAAGAAAACTGTATAGAGCCTATACTGGACAGGGCACATTTCTAAAATAGAGGGTCATCACCTGCCCAAGATTGTGCTCTGTAGAGAGCTGTTCTCTGACCATCACAACAAAAGAATGCCTAAAATATCCCTTAATATTTATAACATCAAACCCTGTCCATGGTCAACTCTTGCTGCTGATCATATGGCCTGGAGACATACTGTCAACCAAGCTGTCTTCTCCTTTGAAAATCATCACAGGATCTGAGTTGAAGACAAAAGGAAAAAGAGAAGAACCATACAAGATCAACACCCAACCCAGATCAAATCTATGTTTGTAGTCTGTGGTCAGTTCTGCCTGTCCCATATTGGATTTTTCATCCACCAGTGAATATGCAACCATTATGGACTACATCCTTCCAAAAATTTTATTCACAAAACTAAACCATGATTATGATATACTGATATGGTCCAGTTGCATCTATCTAAGTATTCATATTCATATCTCATTTATGAATTAGCTTTTATATATTCATAATGTTGAGTCTAGTAGTACATCGCTTTCAGGATGGTGACCTGAAAATTCCGGATTCGGGTCGGAGTTTCTATTGGAACTGATATGATGCATAATAAGAACCTGTAATTGGCGATGAAGATGGTGCATCACTAAAGATGTATCTTACGACTATATATTCATAAAGACTATCTGCTTATAATAAGAAAAATATTATTGTTCTTGTTTTTACTATTGCCATGAATAATGTTATATTAATACCAAAAGCAGATTAGAATGTTTGCTTTCAGAGAATTATATAAATATGATGCTTATAACAAGTATAGAAAAAAAAAAAATTAAAATTAAAAATACTTAAAAAAAATGGTTCTAGTTTCAGTATCAGGAATTGAAAGAAATTGTATTCTGACCATAAGAAATAAGACTCAGTACTTATACTGTAAGATGATAAATGACTGTTCTGTCACAAGAAATAAAATCATAGATATCTCTAAATTGTAATGTGTGTGATTGGCAGTAGCTTATTGATTAAGCAGAATTGACTAGTGTATTTTTAGCATGGGTTTGTTGATGTAATCACTAACTTTGGTACTTATAACTGTATGAACTGTCATAGCCAGAAAAAAAAAATGAAGGTGTTCCTATTGATATTTTGGAAAAACAAATGACAGATATTTGATTTCATCTAAGCAAGATGTTAACAAAGCAATAACTTATTTCACTGCTACATTTATTGCATATACAAACTATCAGTTTGTTTAGTTCTAATTCATAAGTTACTATCTATAATCTATATTTAATGAAGTAATTTTGTAATTTTTAAATGGTTGGTTTTTGTTTTATGGCATATCAACCATTTTTGGGTCATTTAATGCCAAATCAATTCAGATTGATATTCAGTTATTTACAGTACCTGCTATTGCTTAAATGGTCAGCTATCTAAGTACTTAACAGGTTCATTGCTGCTTAACTTCGGTGATCTAGTGGGAACTGGTGCTTTCAACGTGTCTTTACCATAATTTTTTAAATGGTATACCATCATCTTTCCATATTTTTCAAAACATAATAGTATATCTATTTTTTTATAACATGATTTTTGATGGACATAATTATCATAGAAAGTAATAATAATTAATACATTAAAATGTATCCTATTATACTCATTTTTTTCAAATAAAACGAGACTTTCCCAAAGCTTGAAAGCATTAAGTGTATGTATGTATGCATATATAAAAAAGAAATTTGATTTTTTTTTCTAGAAATTAAAATTACAGAAATACATTAAACCCAAACAATTAAAAAAAGAAAAGAAGTCAAATGTGATTCAATAAAGGTAATGAATTTCAGGATAGGCATAACTCTTTTAAAATGTTTTGATCAATTAACAATTTACCTAATTGTATTTTGACATTATTTTGAACATTAGAACTTCTACGGTTAAAGACTTTGATTGAATCTTGTTAATGAGATTAAGATGAAAATATTACAAAATAATTATTGAATACAACAAAACAGTAGCCTGGCTTGCAGCTATATTTTGATATTACTTTATGATGGCATTTTTTAAGAATATGACTCAAGGGCAAAAGCAGCAAACATCCATCTTAAAGAAATTGATCCTTATGAAATTTCACAATCTCTTATTAAAGTTGGTTGGTTGGGTTTTACAGCATGTCAACCCTTGGGTTATTTTATGCCAATGACGTTTTATTTTATTCATTCTTGTTGGGGCTTCAGTTTTTTTAAACATGTTTTTTAAAACTCATTTTCATCTATTTAACCCATAAATGGGACCCTAACAGATACTACCACTCTCGGTCAACGGAGCTGGGAGTAATGTTAATGAATGGGTACTACACACTCTCCAGAGCTCCAAAATTGGAACTTCACCATTAGATGCAATTTAATGTCATACCCAGGAGACTAAGACCCTCAGCCACTGCCTTCTAGTATATATATGATAAAAAGGCAATAGGGTTGGGACAATCATATGTGCTAGGACTTGGCATAACCAGCCGATTGATTGAAGGGAGCCTCTCTGCCCATTTAGCATAAATAAGAAGAGTAGAGTGTTGCATGTCATGAATAGCTCAGCCACCAGGATTCCATCCTTAAGCATCACAGGTTGCCACCTATGGTAGCCTTAATGGGGGGGGGAGTATTAGCACTATGTGAAATGCAAAAAGCCTCATTCAGGATTTGAACTCAGTTCGTCAAGTCTATTTCCTATGACAATAACCATTACAGCAGGCACCTCACTCTCTCTTATATATAAGTTCTTTGCATATCATACAATTTCTCCTGATACTTTGTTATCTCTACATTGCCTAAATACACAAAAGGAGACCACTATAAACATGCATTTGATCAAGTTAGTACCCAAGATATATATATATATATATATATATATATATATATAGCTTCTTAGTTATGAGAAAAGAAGGATTTTTATTCATACTTTTGGTGGATTTCCCAGATAGCCTTTATTCTTTCAGTATTGATGGGAGCATTTGGACTTCTAGCTTCACTTTTCATGCAGCTAAATACAATCAATAGTATCAGTTGTGAAAGTGAAAGAAGTGAATGTCTGATAGCATTCATAGATTCATAACCTAAGGAAAACACAGGAAGCTACACAAACAGAAGCAAGAAACTCCACAAAAGGCACAGGAGCAATTCATCAAGTACATATTTCCAAGGTGATACTTTTTTAAATATAATAAATCTGCTTTTCATAATAGTTTCCTAATTATTTAAGAGTGCTGACAAATATATTAAAAAATATCCATATTTAAAAAAATATTATAAGGTTATCTCAATGCTCTCTCTCCTCTCTCTCTCTCTCTCTTTCTCTCTCTCTCTCTCTCTCTCTCTCTCTCTCTCTTTGGAAAGCTATCAAATTAATTTCTTTTGAATCTTTAGATATTTGCATATTTTTTCATAGGTATTGTTTGATACAAAATGAAGCCATATTTTATTTCATAAATGCAAATGAAAACATTTAAAAAATGTATATACTAAATTTTTTTAAATTATGAAATATTAAAATTACTAATTAGTAAATAATATAACATTGCTATCAAACTTATTTAACCTACAAAGAATCTTCTGATTAAGAATAATATCAAATTATCTAAATGTTAAATTTTTTTTTTTTTCTTTCCAACCTCAATAATATTTAGTAAATTGGCAAATTTGTAAATATTGCTCAACATTCAGACGATATATTTCTTGATATATATATATATATAGGTAACCTATAATTTTTATTATCAAAACTAAATTCTCACAATTACAGACCATAAATTTTGCTTCATTTGTTGAATGATATGAGGAAGTCTCCGTGGCGTAGTGGCTAACATGCAGGACTGCAACATCATAGTAAGCAACTTATAACTCCAGTTACGCTATTACATGTACTTTCGAACTAATACCTTTGGGAAGGGTATGAACATCTTCATCACCCCTGTAATGAGTTAAATAGTACCATTGTTATTCTTCTACAAGAATGGATTTGATATTAAATAACCCACAAAGATTGATATGCCATTTAAATAAGAAACCAAACCTGAATAATATTATCCATATTCTCTGACTATTATTAATTCCTCTGAATTACTTATGTTACCAATACTCTTTCCATCATTTTCTTTTTTTTTTTTTTTGCTTTCAACTTTTTCAAATCTGAAAGGTATCGAAACATGATTGCTAGTGATGGTTTGCTCAAATTCTCATTATTTTCTTGTTACAATCAGTTGCACATTCAATGGCCATAAAATGTATAATGTTGACAAAAAGATTATTGTATAAAATCACTAGATACATTCTAAGAAATAATAAGACAGAAAAATAACTTTAAAATGTATTAAGTGAAATATCCTGTATGATATCAAAACTCTTTCTGAGCTGGTCTTTTCTTCAATAGTTTTAGATATGACTCATTTATTACTTATGGCATATACTTTTTATCAAAACCAAACCTTTGAGATAATACCAAGATTATTGAATCTCTAATTTCTGAGCATTAACACTGCACACAGGGGAGAAGGCAATCATTACCTCAATAATCAATCCACATGTGCACATTGAAATTCTGGATAATTTTTTCATTCCATCAATAGAAAATTGGTTTGATAAAGATGATGTCATTTTAAAGATGATAATGTATCTTGTCACAAAGCAAAGGAGATTAAAACTTTTCTCCAGGAAAGGCATATAAAATCAATGATATGACCAATGAACAGTCTAGATATAAATCCCAGTGAAAAAAAAAAGAAAAAAAAAGAAGGTCCATGGGAAGGATCAATTCCCCAAAGAAGGTCTATCAACTGCCATTTGGGAAAGTTGCAATCACTTCAATAAGAATATTGCTTGAAATTAGTGAAATTTGTCCCTGAAATAATTAAGGGTATCATAAAAGCTCAAAGAAGGGTAACTAAGTATCAATTCTAATATTTTTGTCAATGAATTTCATAATTTTTTCCTCAATATTAGATTATTCCATAACATTTTCTTCTGCATGGCCTGGAAAAAATATACCATTAATTTCAATAATTTAATCTAGTTTGTTAAAGGTATTTCATAAAGCCAAAATATTCAGCTATTAGATTTAAAAAAAAATGTTTGCATCAGTTATTAGTTTATTTACTGCTGAATAAAAAAAAACCCAAGGTGAACATACTATAAGTGTGCCAATTCCATAATTTTTGTCAGGAGTAGTATCTGTCTCTCAAGTGCAGAGCAAAGCAGAGTTAACTGCATATAAATTGATCCAGAAAGAAATTAATTCTTATACAATGTAAGCAGAAATACCTCCTACATTTGAAAAAAGTCACCTGTGTGGTGCAGGTGAATTTAAGCAAGTAGAAATGGTAGCTCCATTTAGCTAATG
Source organism: Doryteuthis pealeii (assembly GCA_023376005.1). NCBI lineage: Eukaryota > Metazoa > Mollusca > Cephalopoda > Myopsida > Loliginidae > Doryteuthis > Doryteuthis pealeii. The sequence goes on along the minus strand of CM042137.1, from coordinate 59,666,413 downwards.
TCTTACCCATTTGTTTTTTTTTCAGATACGATCAGTTACGATTATTTTTTTTTAAACTCTGTAATTGTTACACAGAACTTTTTTGTGCTCCTTTCAAGCTATGTCCAATAATGCAGTTCAGGATAGAAAACCGATACGACTACGGTTTAGAAATTTTAGAACCACAGGCTCATCAATTAAAAGAAAGCCACTTGGAAGACCTCAAAGTGCTCAAACATCAGAAAATGTCCAGACTGTGAAACAGTTGTGCAATCTCTTAAATGTTCAGCTTTAGAAGTCTGATTGAACTCCCAGAAGAATTTTACACACCAATTCCATTCATACAAATTAATAGTTGTTTACCAACTGCAAAAATATGATTGAAAAAATTCCATGGTATGCTTTGACGACATTTTTTAAATGTTCCTGCAAATGCTGTTCTTCTCACAATTGATGTAGATTACTTTTATCTCTCTGCATTAATAATAAGAATTTTCTATCTAAACAGCATCTTTCCAATGTAACATGAAGTGAGAACAAAAAGTTCTTTGCGGCAATTACAGATTCACCTGTCTTAAAAAATTTTTTTCAACAGCAAGCACACAGTGTGCACTGGTCCAAACCATGACTGATCATATCTGGAAATAAAAATGGCAAGACATTAGCTAGATTGAGCTACTATTGCCACTTTCTTAAGTTCACTTGCAACATAGGTGACAGTGGGAGGTATTTCTGACGCACCCTATGTAAGACATTTTTTCTGCTATAAAATATACACACAAAAATCCTTAGTCACAACTTCATTTAAAATTTAATGTACAGAATTTCTTTTTAGTTAAATACATGATAGATAATTAACTGTAAAATATGCAAATTGCCTTTACTTCAGAAATATATCTGTATGTTGAGAAACATTCCTACTTCTGCTTTAAGAAACATTTAGTGAATACGAATCTTAAATGATTTTTCTCATAACTACTACTTCCACAGAATCATACATTCGTGATAAATTTCTGGCAAAATCAAAAGAAAAAAAAAGAAAAAAGAAAAAAAAAAAAAAAGAAAAAAGAACTTCTTGTAACAGCTTTCTACTCAGCATATTTGTTTATACATTAACAAAAAAAAAGCGGCTTTTAGATGAGTGAAGTAAGCCTTCATAGAAGATACAGACACAAAGAAAAAATGGATTTATTTTCTGCAACCTTAGAATGTAGCCTTTAGATAAATAAATTGCAGTCATATTGGAGAAATATTTGTCACCATGGAAATCTGCAGTGACACAATTTGTCGTCATATTCTTTATCAAAGAATATATTTCCTTCTTGCACGTGTAATGTGAGGCTCTTTGAATCCTAAGGAAAAATAATTTTTAGCAATATCAGACAAATTATGCCACACATTAAATTAACTGTCCCATTCTATAAAAACCATGGTAAATTCATTGAACTAAATAGAAATCCATAGAATATATAACATTAGTTTTTATAGACTGTAAATTTCCTTTAGTCTTAGGTATATGCTATTTTATTGGTGTCATGGACTTTATTTTTCAATAGGCAAAATAAACTTAATTAGTTAACATTTTGTAAATTAGTAACCACTTAAAGATTATTTATAATGGTTGACCATCAACACTATTCTCCTATCATAGAAAGATATGGAGAAAAAAAAGAACCTGAATCTTTAGTCCACCACATTAGTAAAATCTTTTATAATGTGGGGTACAAATGCTATCTACTTAAAAGGGAAAAATATACAAAAATTTGTAAACCAATACTTGGCTTTTATTTTGATTTTTGTATTACCACACACACACACACACACATATATATATATATATATATATATATATATATATATATATATAATACAACTCTAGAATATAGTTGGATGCATCATCAGTGATTTTCATTGAGATTTTTGGGTCTTTTCAATATCATACCATCTTGCTAAAGTGACCCAACCAAGATTGTTCATGTCTCAGCCTGCTTCCACCATAAGCGCTTATCATCACTTCCTGCAATGCAATCAGATATATATATATATATATATATATATTATCATCATCATTCTAAGTTTTACCAACTCTGAAGAATCTTGATGATCTGTAATATGTTCTATACTTTTTTTTCTCTATTTTTATCAATATATATCTTTCTACAGATAATCTCATGCATCTATTTGCTGATAACTCAACATTTCATTCATTCACTTTCTGTGACACTCTTAACACAAAAAAAAATATTATAGCAGCTTTCATGAAGAAAGATTCTTTACACTCTAAAAATAACAGAATTATTATATTAACTAAAAAAAAACAAGACAAAAACCAATCACTTCTTGTGAATGGATATCAGCAAAATAGCACCCTCAAAATCTGTCTCCCCCACCCCCAACTTGTTTAGCATGTATATACCACTAAAATAGGTAAGTCCGCTCAAAAGAAAATTCTACCAGAGGTTAATATACTTCTATAGTCAATGCAAAAAAGATCAGTACAAAAACTGGTCACTTGACAATGATAAAAAAATATTTCTTTAATCTCATTATTCTGTCACTACTCATTGTTTTAAAATGAAAGAAAATACAAATACTAATGGCATTTTTGATATTTGCTCAAATTCTAATGTTTTATTGGTCAAAAGTGAAGCTTAACACTTATTTCTACTATGATTTAAAGCCATAACTGCTTTCAATATTTTATTTTTGTTTAATATTATTCATGTTCAGATTCTATTCTGAGTGTGTTAGAACATCTTATTGGAATTTTTCCATGAGTTTCTATTCATTCTAAAATTCATTGTTATTTTATGGCATCATCTTATATACATTGTGACTCATTTGGTTTCTTTTTTCCGGCATAGTCAATATTGTGAATCGCTTTTTATTTTTCTGATGAGTCATTTTCTTTCTTCAATATATATATATATATATAATATATATATATATATATATATTAAGAGAGAGAGAGAGAGAGGATTTAGTTTTACTACTTCTTTGAGTGTTAACTTTTTTTTGCTACCATTTGGTCAAATAAATATAATTTGTTTGAATAACATCTATTCAATTACTTTTTATTTCTTAAACAGTTTTCAAACTAATTAAAAAGTATTAGCATTATTTGACTTTCTAAATAAATATCTTTCTTTTTTTCCAATTCTCACCAGTATCTTTTTATACATATTGCTTTTTCTTGCATCAATATGAATGCAACTGTTGAATATTAATTAAAGGCTCTTCAATATTCCAACAGTTTCATCAGTATTTTTCTATCAAAAAGTATTTTCAGAATCAATAAAGCATACAAACATAATTTGTCTTTCGTACAGTATTGATCATTTAAATATAAAATGTTATAGTTTATTCTGTTGCTTTTTTTAAAAACTTATATATATATATATATATATATATTTCTAATTCTTGCATTTCTTTGTTCTTGGAGAATCTCACCTATTTAAGATATTCTTTTTAGTACCATTCTTTGTCAAACAGTTTATTTTTTGCCTGGTAGTTATTGTTCATTTGTGTCTCTTTGGTGGTGATCTTAGAAAAGACACACACACATCTCTGTATAGCAGTATAGATTCATAAAATCTAACATGTAAAAAATATAAAATCTTCAAATGCTACTGGGTATCAAAGAAGATTCCTAAAAGAAAATTTTACATAGCAGTAACAGTTGAATATTCTAAGGTAGGTGGGAAAATAAAATCAGTGCTACAAATGGATTAATTTAGTCACTGATAACACATGGTCATTATCTGACAGAATAAATAATATATATAAGTAAATTAGGAAGTGAGATGATATGTGGCAATAGGCTAGGGAATATAAAAGACACACAACTGTCAGCTACATATATAATCTTAGGCAGGTGATAAGATATAAGAGACAACCCAGATTCTCAAAATGGTTGGGTATAAGAAGAGAGATTGATCTATGTATGACCAAATGAGGAGTAAGTAACTGTACATTGGTGAAGGAAAAAGTATACATTTCAAACTATATAACCAGAAAGGATACACAATGTAGCCACTTGAAAGGATATGATGTGACCAAATGAACATATATACGATTAGGTAACAAGATATGACAAAGATAAATGGTAAGCTGTTCTACAACCAGATAGTGACATGCGCTGGAAGCAAGGGGTGCAATGTAATACGGCTCTATAAAAAAAGAAGATTATCATTGGGTAGAGAGAAGCTGTGACCAGATCAAGAGATAGGGTGAAACTGAGTGATGATTTGTCATGTAACAAAATGAAATCTGATATGACCTGATGAGATGTAATGGGAGCAATTGATAGTAGAGTATTGTTAAGTAATCAATTTGCGTTATCATGTTAGCCAAAACAGAAACTATTTTTACTTTCAGTGAATCAAATACTATCATTTCTCTGAATTTTTGAGATGAGGCTTGATAATTAGTATTATTTGTATTATTCAGAATATTGTCCTCATCTTCATTGTTATTTGTACAACGTTTTGGCCGATGTGCACTCCAGCCTTCTTCAAGTATTTCTTGTCTGACTCGGGTACCTTCTTCTCGTAATCGGGAAGCCATCATGGAACTTTGAACTTAATCCTTTATTCAATCCATGGAGTATCCTGTTCTCATTCCGCTAACCATAGCTGGGGTACAGGTGTTAAGCTATGTTAATTATTATTCTATGTTACTGCTGCCCCTGACCAGGATTGAACCTGCAGTCTAGAGATAATTGTCACTTAGAACTGTTTTAACCTAACTCCTTTATTCACTAGGCTATGTGTCCAATTGAAGAAGGCTGGAGGGCGCATCAGTCGAAACGTTGTACAGATAACAATGAAGATGAGTACAATAGTCTGAATAATACAAATAATACTAAATACTATCATATCCTTACTGGTGATTCTTGTCAAGTTGTTGGAGTGTGTCAAAAGTATGAGAATACTTATAGTTACAATGATGAGACTTCTTTTCAACAAATTTCTTTTTAGAAAATAACTCCTAGGAATATAGGTAATGGCAAAAAAGAAAAAAAAAAAGAAAAAAGGACTATAGCTGGAAACATGAACCCTAGAGGCAATCCTTTTTTTGAATTCCTTGGAATGCAATGCAAGCACAATGTACAAAATAATATAACTCATTTATTTTGTATCAACAAAGAGACCACTCATTTCAAAATATAAAACAATTCTGAAAAGCACTGCATACAGTAGAGGCAAGTGGGCCTTTTCATGTGTATCTGACTACACTTGGTTTCCAAATGTATGGATTTCTCTCTGACCCTATCCATGAGAATTCTGTCTCTCTCTGGGCTGGTCTGCTCATAAAGATATATAAGGGTTCCTTATTTGTCTTCCCATAAGTATTAATTAGCCTTACACTGGTCAGATGCCAGTTTTCTTATAAATATTCCAGCCATGTACATAAGAGGCAGTTACAGCACTTTATCCTACAACATGTCTTACAGGACCTAAGATAAAAAAAACTAATAATGAGGAGCATTTTGGTCATCTATTTTAGCTTTTACACAATTAGTTTTTATGGCATTATTTTGTACTGCTATTAATAAAGATTCATTTTTTTTTCTTTTTTAGGTTTCCTCTGTCTGCATAGCCATGCCAAGGTAATCTCATGCATAAATTCTTTACTTTGTGTTCTGAAGAATTCATGTAGGGTATTTTTATTCCTACTTCCCCACCCAGTTAAATAAATCACTTTTCTGTTTGTTTTCATGTTTTGTTGATGCTATGTGTTGTTATAATTAATTCCTTTCTCTTGTTTGTATATTCTTCAAGTCTTGGAGTTGATGTATCTAAACAATCCATAATTCTTCTCAGTTATCTTCCCCTTTCTTTTCTTGCAATATATAAGCTATCCACATCATCACTTGGATGTAAGGCAGTGTACATCATTATCAAATTTCTCATTCTGTATTTCAATGGTTCTGAGTTTCTCTCCTACCCAGTTTAAGAAGGGTCCAGAATATCTTACCAGGGAAACTGCCCAGGTATTTGTTCCTGCTGCAGAGTTTGTTTTTGAATTGTTATTTCGAATTCTACTTCTATATCTTGGCTAAAGATTCAAACAGCTTGTATTATTATAATTATTCCTGTCCAGAGTAGATGCCTGACCAATTGGGCCGTAAAGATGACTAATAACAGAATCTCAAATAGGAAAAATGAAAGTTATATTGTTAGATTTGAGCTTCTGTAATCAATTGTCTTCTGTCTTTGTTTATTTTTTTCCAATTTAAACTTCTTATTTATGACTGAGTGTTATAAAAAGCAACAGAGATAGGATGTCAAAAATTAATAATAATTGACAATGCTTCATTCAATAAATTCAAATATTAATGTCAATTTTATTATGAAATGTTGCAAAACTATAAACAGCCAAATCTTGTTAAATCTTAATTATTCTGTTAGAATCATTTTTTAAATGTAGAGAAAAAAACTATTTAATATCAATTAAAAGAAGAAAAAAAACGAAAAACTTACAGTTTGTCAAATAAATGCTTCTATCAAGTTTAAGGATAGTTTAGGTAGTGTAATAAACTTACATGCATTAAAATAAATGAAAAAGAAAAAATTACATTAAATCATCTTCTGATGCTGTTTTTATTTTTGGTAGATTTGCCAATAAAAATAAACATTAACTTAAAATAGTTCACTTCTAAGTTAATGAAAATTTGTTTTTCTCTTTTTTCTTTTGTTAATAATTTGGGTTAATATCTTTCTAAAAAATTCAAGAAAAAACTTAAGAATGATATTTTTAATATCTCGAGTTTTTAAAATAAAGTGTTGAATCAATTTTTAAAAGTTTGCATTCACAAACTAAACCTATTTTGTTTCAGGTTTGGATTTTTTATTTGAACTAAATGAATGCTATGTAATTACATCTCAAACTTGAACAGCTACATATAAGCTTAAAGAGTCATGTTTAATTAGATGTGAATATTTTACTAAGGCAACTAATCTGTTCCTTCTGTTCGTTACAAGTTTGATATCTTTTATCAACTAAAACATTTTGCCAGACCTGTTACAAACATTGATTGTTATAAAAGATAAAACCACATAAAAATTACCAATTATATCATTTGTATTATATCTTTAATATTATTCTGTGGACAATTTCTATGGAGTTTTGTAGAGAAATATCTTTTATATTAGTGCAAATTTAAGAGATTTATGTTTTTGTTTTATTCTAAATTGTTCATTCTAAGTCTACTATTCAAGCTTATGAACATCAGGATCATCTTAAAAGCTATATGTAATAGAGGTAAGTACTTCTAGTGTTTAATAATAAACAGAAATTAAGAAAATATTTAGTACTAGAATAGAAGCCATAAAAATGACAGCACTATTTATGCACAAGGCACATCACATACTTGTGCTTTCATTGAAGGAAAGGAAAGTGCTAAACAGTGAGACCTGAAGTTGTCTTTGATGTGTTTGTAATTTGAATTCCTTAGATTATTCATCAAATCATGAAGATATGCTGGCAGTCCTCTTTAGTTAGGGAATACCTAATATGTTACCTTTGAGAGAGCAATTATTGAATCTGACATTCTGATGAAAAATGACACTGAAAAACTGGTAAACAATATTCATAGGTTCACATCAGTGAAATTTTCTTCAGAAAAGATATTGTTAACTTTATCATTTTGAACTATTGCACATCTTTTGAATAATAGATGTGTTTATGTATATTCTCTTAATGCAACTTTCCTTACTTTCTGTATCAATAAGAATCCTATATCAATCTTTTGTAGCTAACCTTCTTCTCTTGACTTCCTCTGCACTTTCATTTTGCATTCTTTGAGAACATTATTTTCTACTTGGAGTCTGACTTCAGTTTCTTCTTATGAACAGTATTGGACTTACCTATAAGCTAAATAAGCTATAGCTTAGAGCCACATACTCTCAGGCCCTCATCTTTTAAAAACATAAGAGTTTTTATACTTTAACACTAATTCATCAAACATTATATAAAGAAACGCGTGGTGTAACATGGTTATCATTGTTGGAAATGGACACAATGATCGAGTTCAAATCCTGGATGAGGCTGTTTGTATTTCACATACCGCTAATACTCTTGAGAAAGGTATGAATTTAACTATTCTCCCTCCAGCTATGGGTAAATAGATGGACAGACTGGGCTCCAATCTAGGAAATCTAGGAGAAGGAAAACTCTGGATTTAAACCTGTTAAACTCCATTTAAAAAAATTGACCTTACATCACACCCTGCTCATGCAGAGAGAGGTTGGTGTGTGTGTGTGTGTGTGTATATATATATAATTTTTTCTTTAATATTAGCATAAAAGTTTTTAGAAAAGGACTTTGAATTTCATATAGCTTACAGTTTCAGTAGGTGAAAGTCTGGCCCTGCTTATGAATCATTTTTTGTTGTTGCATTGGAGTAATTCTTAATCTGTTTCAAGCCAGGTTGCAGTTTGTTCCTTGCATTTTTTTTTGTCTTGTAGCAGTTGTTCTGTCCAAATCAGCAATTTCTATTGGCTTTTTCTTGTGTTATCTTCTTTCTGCTACTTGAAGATGGAAAATTTCTCTGCATATGTTTTATTTGTATTTCTCTGTTATCTATTCAAAAGTCTTAATTCTATCTTGCTTTTTGTTGTTTTTCTCTGTCTCAACCTGGCTTTTCTTTCCTCTGTTCCATCGACATCTTACATGCTCAATATTATAAAAGATTTTAATACATCAACATTACCAAAGTAAAAAAAAAAAAAAAAAAAAAAAATAATAATAATAATAAAAGTAACTAATATAATGAACTGGTGTTCCTGTTAAAATATAAATCAAAACTAATTTAAAAAAAAAAAGGGGGGGGGGAATTCTATCTGCTACAAATAAAAAGTAAACCCTAAAATTTTTAGCAAGGAGTAGTCGTAGTTGAAATAGTGATGTTACCAGCAAACACACAGAGCCTTACTTTACACTCAGCAGAGAATATTTTATCTGTGTGATCAAATACCCCCTTCCTCTCTTTCTGTTTGAACAGGCTTTTATATAGATAGGTAATACTAGTCAGCCTGAAAACATCAATTTTTAATCTTTTGAAATAGATTAAAATAAATTTGAAATCAAGCCATTGATGAATGTATATTAAATATTCAATCTAATTCAATAATTATTGAAATCCATTGAAAGTCAAATAAAGGAATGCATGACATTTTTGTACAACAAAAAATATGTCAAATAAACAATAATTAACCATTTAAAAAATAGCTGTTTTCTGTAACTTTTAAGTGAAGAGGAGAACTATTTTTACTCAGTGGTTTTTATTAAAGAATAAAAGTTTTTGATCATTATCAAGTCATGCTGATAGCATGGATCCCCATGACTATTCCTTGCCACCTGTCCTTATCGCTCCTGGAAGGTCCTCTGCACAGCATCCAGTATCAGAGCTGAATGATGATGCTGGCTGACCCATACTGGTGTATCCATGTGTAGGTGCCCATAGGAAAACAGCACTAACGAGCTTGTCATTGATTCTCCAGCTTCTTCAAGTATTAATTCATGGCCAAACAGTTTAATGTTATATTTAAGTTATGCATTATAAATTCATTTATAAATCATAATCTATATAAACAAATCTACAGTAAAGATAAATAAGTTTTTAAGAAAAACTGTTGATGGTGAAAAAATATGATTGTTTAACTATTTTCAGCACTAGATGGACTTCATTGAATTTAGCCTCATATTCATTTAAGAGTATTCTCAGGTTGTTAAACTGATGAAAATTTTTAATTCTTTAGAGAGAAACCTGATGTTGTATTGATGAAATGTTAAGATTAAATTATATATAATTGATTTTCAAGAAACATCTCTGAGTTAAACCCAGCTTCAGTCTCAAAGATATAGCAAAACTAACAGATTAAGGAATCTCTCTGGATTTCAATAAATATTCATGTGAGAGAGTAGCAGCAAGTGAACCAATATTCAACTCCAATGAGAGATATCTGCTATAAATGAGTGCCTAGAATAAGTGTCTGATAATAGGCCCTCTTAATAGTCTAAGGAGAAGCTTAACTGCTGTAGGCAAATGAAGAAAGACATGAATCTGCACATATTTAACATCAAGATAGATACACTTTCAGGAATATTATGTCTAGCCTGGTATTAGAAGGTTAGATAAGAGAACAGATAGGAAAAGATGCTAAGCTTAGCCAAAGACCATGTTTCTGTATATAACATGCATATATTGTTTGAAACAAATACTTACATTTACAAGAACAGCTGTTGTTTCAATTTTATACAAAATATCGATTTACTTTTTATATCTTTTAATTAAAACATAACATACTGTAATTGTAATAAATTGAAGAATACAAAATTTTAAATATTGTTGGATGTTTATGCCCAAACATGAATTACTAACGATAACTTTGATATGTATTTACCCAACTCCTTTGCACGAGTAAGAATGCAACACAAAATCAATTTTTAAGTGGAATTTAACAGGTTTGAATTCAGAGTTCCTTCTAGACCGGTTACCATACCAAGGTTAAAGAATCCAATCAACCCAATTATTTTACCCATAACTGGAGGGAGAATACTTGGATTCATACCTTTCCCAAGGGTATTATCATGACCTGAAATGCAAATAGCCTTATCTAGGATTTGAACTGGGGTCATTGTCACAATTTCCAATGATAATCATTACCCACTGAAAACTCCCTACAATAATTACTTTGATATGTGAAAACTGAGTGATAATGAATAAACTCAATAGATATTTGGATTATATATAACTAGGCTATTAGGTGATTTTAATAAGGATAATAGGTATTGGTCATTCCGGTTATAGTTACCATTTTATAATGATTAGTTGCTTTGGGTTTTATATATAACAGCTAGTAACTAGTTTATAAAGCAGTAAATCAAGATATTACAAGAATTTGATCACCCATTGTACTTTACTGTAGTTGTGAGCCAGATAAAATGAACCTTTAAAATCAAGAGTGAATCTAAATTTAATATATAAACTTTTCTTTTGAAAATTTTTAAATATATGTACATGAAAGATTATTATAAGAATACTTTATGAAAATGCCAAGTAAAATACTGTGATTTAAATGAAAATAGAATTTAGAGTTTAAAAAAATAATTAACATGTAAATATTCAGCAGACTACGCTTAACAGGTAAATGTTATAAATAAAGTCATTGGATTGACCTAAAGTCAGTATCACCCAAACAGTTAGGGAGTCTACCCCCTTTACACAAGCACTAGATGAGGGGGAGATTGTTTTAGTGTTTGAGGTGGAGCACCACACCTACCATTAGCTACTCATTTTACTGCAAAGATCCCTGTGCTATTAATGCATTGAGTTGGTGAGGGCTGGTATCAAACCCACAACCTTATAGTTCATAGTCAGCCGCTCTACCGACTGAACTAAACTAGGTGTCTTAATTTGAAAATTATCTTGGAAACTAATATTTCTTTCATCAGACACTTGGAATAGATTTTTCTATTGTACTACTATCAAATTCAGTAGTAAAATCATCCAAAAATGAATTTTATAAATACAATAGTTAATATCTCTTTACCACTTATATCATCATTGGGCTTTGATCATATACTTTGACATCTAATATTATCATGCACAGATGTCATAAACCTTCAAATTTTTTGTTATTAGTTCTAAAAAAAGAAAAGAAAGGGGGGGGACTAACATTAATATCAGTAAAGCTAACGACATAAGTAAACTCCAGTTCAAATGGATGATAGTTGATTTATCTCCATTTTCTTCCATTTGGTTATGGTAGTTGGACTAAATACACACACACACATTATATATATATATATATATATTATAATAGTTTAGACACAAAGTCAGTGATACTTGACTGTTAGTTTCAGACACAGTCTATGTTATCCTTAGATATATATATGCCTAACACTGATATTGATCACTATTTATAAATATAGAAAACTACACTATATATATATATATATATATATATATATATATACACACACACACACACACACACATATATATATACATATATATATATGTGTGTGGTCTGAAGATCGCATAGGCGAAAAATTGTCAGTAACCAAGTGTTGAATTCATGTCCATGCTACCTTAACTCAAATATAAACGCTCTATCAATTATATTGAGCACTATCTGCTTGGAAATATAACAACCATATTATCTACATCATATGTGTGCGTGTGTGTGTGCTAGAAGTTGTAAAATTTTTCCTGGCATACTGGTGACAATATGTTATGATCTTCAAATTTTTAAAAACTTTATAATATGTAAAGAAATTTGAAGAGATAAAGTTTAAAGTAATTATTGAATGTGTACAAGATGTCATTAAAGGTTTTATTAAAGAAAATAATCTATAAGACTGTCATGAAAACAAAATTAATACAAGGAGACAATGAATTTGATAGAATTAGTTGGTTAGGCAATTATGATGCTATATATAGAAAAAAAACAACATATACATAGATAGAAAGATATTATTTCTTCCCGAAAAGGTCAAGTTGTAAATAACAAAGGATATATATAGATAAAGATAAAAAAAATTCAATAGCATAAATCTATATTGCAATCAAAAAGTTATTTCTTATTTGATCATCTTAAGGAGCTTTATAAATTAGGTGAAAAATAAACATTGAATTATTATGGTAGCAACTATCTTCACTCCTCAAAGACCAGAGGTCAAATGACTAAAGTATTGTTATAAACAGATGGGATCAAAGTAACAAGTTTCAGTGGCTAATAAAATTGGTAGGAAAACATCATAAGTATTTTCTGTCCAATCAGAAGCACTGCTAAGGACCATTTTCTGGAACCCTGCCTTGAGCCTGTCTGAGCTCTTAAATACAGGATTTTCAGCAAGGCTAATCAGTAGTGACAATGGTCCCTCAGGTTAACAGATTTCTTCACACAGTCACTATTCACACACACATCAACACTCCTACAAAACTTCTCAATACACCACACAGCTCAACCTCAATATGACTATAACACTTTACAAGTTTTCCAAGTCGACTTTCGTGAGAACACCTATCTACTATGATGGGGCTAGCAACTCTACCCATAAAAAATTACTTGCTCAAGAAACCACAGCTTTATAACTGATGTAGAATGGCTGCTGAAGACAGGGGCAGCATATAGGCTATTATGAATTTCTTCAATTTTAAACTCATCTACAATTCAAATGAATGAATAATAAACAATATTACACACACATGCACATTATATGTATATATAAGTTAAGGTAGCAGAGACATGAAGTCAATGGTGCTTGGTAACTGACAGTTTCTTGCTTATGTGATTTTCATACCAAGTAAATTGTGTTCACATTTTTCCTTATATGCTGTTGTGTGGTGCATCATGAGAATCATGGTGTGTGGGGGGCTAGTTTAGTTTGTGGGTCATGATGGGAAGGCTGGTTTTCTTTGTGTGGTGCTTCATGGGAAGAGTCAATAACCTGGTTTAGTTTAGTTTGTGGGGAAACCACAGCTTTATAACTGATGTAGAATGGCTGCTGAAGTCTACAGGAGCAGCATATAGGCTATTATGAATTTCTTCAATTTTAAACTCATCTACAATTCAAATGAATGAATAATAAACAATATTACACACACATGCACATTATATGTACTAGTACGAAATTAAAAACACCCTCCGGGCGATGTAAAAATAGATATTTTTAAACATATTGCCTGAGGGGTGGGAGTAAAAAATTCAATGTCAGAGAGTTTGTACCTTAAGTAAGTAAAATCCTCAAATTCATTAAAGGATTAAAAAATAAAACAATTTGAAATGTAAACTTTAAATATGCATCAAAATAAAACAAACTATATATAGATATATAATACCAGTCATGTATTTATTAAAACTTGTATTAAAAAACTATGATGACTGTCTAATGCTGCATGTTCAAATTTTGAGTGTATTTATTCTATGTTATGATGATTTTGGGTAATGTGACGTAAGCAGTGACGTAATTTTTGTTACAGACAAAAGCCAGAAGCGAATCTCCATTATTAATAGATATATAGGTTAAGGTAGCAGAGACATGAAGTCAATGGTGCTTGGTAACTGACAGTTTCTTGCTTATGTGATTTTCAAACCAAGTAAATTGTGTTCATATTTTTCCTTATATGCTGTTGTGTGGTGCATCATGAGAAGAATCAAACACCTGAGTCATGGTGTGTAGGGGCTAGTTTAGTTTGTGGGTCATGATGGGAAGGCTGTTTTCTTTGTGTGATGCTTCATGGGAAGAGTCAATAACCTGGTTTAGTTTAGTTTGTGGGGCATGATTATTTTATATCTTATTTAATAGAGATTCGGTGTCTGTCTGTAACCAGAACTGTCACTGCTTACATCACAGTACCCTCAGGAATTGCATTAGTTTATCATTGAGTATTTAATTTATAGTCAAAATCATTAATACATAGAATAAATCTTATTTATTAATGATGTCTATGAAAATCTGAGTTAGATTTGCCTCAAAACAGCCCATGTTATTAGTGTGTTTAAAATCCTACAATGTGTGTTATATATCACTAAGAAATAAAGGTTTACATAATATATGGTGTGGTTAATTTGCATACTGGTTTTAACAAAATATATGGTGTGGTTAATTTGCATACTGGTTTTAACAAAACTGGGTTTGATAAATAATTACTTGGTTACTTAACTCTAATATTATTGTTTCATTCTCCAAGGTATTAAAACCAATCCTATGAATTATTTTATATAGAAACCAATTAAAATACAGTTAAAATAAGTATAATCTTTTTATATACGCTCTTAGTTAATTTTTTTAGTCTTTCTAATTCAATATATTTCATTACATTAAAACTTAAATACTTACACCCGCATATTCTTACTAGTATATATAATACATTTTTCATTACTATTATCAATATTTGGTTAATATTCTCATTTCTTCATATAACTCCTGTACTATTCCTGTTTAGTATTGCTCAGTACATTTAACTTATCTTAGCTTACTAAAAAGCATCTCAACAGACATCAGCCTCTGCAAACTGAAATTTTGATTTGACACAATGAACTGATATCTTAATTCCAACTCTATAAAATAGTAAATATAATGATTCAAATGCTTACACTATATACAAATATTCATTGGTATTTTGTTCAGAACAGCTTCGTAAAGAAATAGGTAAAAAACCAACTCAGACATATACTTATAAAAGCAAGACAGCTAAAGAATTTTTCACTTAATACTGTGCTTGCCAGAACAAGATAGACCTTACTGCTTATAAAACTTTCTTAAAATACAATATCTTATGATAATGGAGAGTGTGTGTTTGTATGTCTGTAACTGAAACTATATCACTACTCAAGTCACAATTCCCTTAATTATTTACGACACATTTTTATATAAACCTCAATTATTAATAAAATTGTTTTACATTATTAATTCTGTTGACTTTATCTACATACTAATAATATGCAATTGTATTTATATATAAAACAAAATAGTGGTTTACACTGTGAACAGGAAGGCTAATTTACATATTATTCATATTAAAAAATTTGATTTTAATAAATATGTGCTTAGTATTATTGATTTCTGGGCCGGGCTGGGGCCGGGTTAGCTTAGTCGGTAGAGCGTTCGGCTAGAAACCACAAGGTTCCTAGTTCGATACCGGTCCCCGCCAACTCAGCGTATGAGTAGCACAGGGATCTGTGTGGTAAAGTAAGGAGCTGATGGTAGGTGTGGCACTTCACCTCAGATGCTAAAACAATCTCTTGGTCTAGTGCTATTGAAAAGGGGACAGACTCCCTCGCTGACTGGCTGATACCGACTTTAGGCCGCCCCGTAGACTTTACTTACTTATTATTGATTTCTAATTGTTTGGTTTTATCTTAATGAATATGAGCAAAAATCTTGGGGATTAATCTTAAAAGTAATCAGTTAACAAGAAGAAATAACTATAATTTTATTCTTTACTTCCTAATTTAACTAAATAGTTAAATTAGGAAAATTTCGCAATGAAAGACAGGATTGATGGAACAGTAAGTTTTAGTTGTTTTATTTTTCGATTATACCCCTCTGTTTTAAATCTTTATTTGCATTCTATTTAGTTTCATTAGTGTTTCTAATCTAACATATTTCATTACATTAAAACTTAAATACTTGCACCTGGAGGGTGCATATATTAGCTAGTATATGTAAAGTAACAATTAAGAGTATATATGTTGGTAAAATATTACAAAAATATTCATGATGCAAAACTTAAAACACATTTTAAAACTAATTAAATGCTATACATAATCAGCTTACATTATTTAATATTTCAAACTTCACACATTCTACTTTAGATATAATTAAAATCTTTAAATCAAACTCTCAAATTTCTTCAACAATATGTTGGAGAAAACAGTAAGCATACTCCAAATTAGAGCTATATTTCTTTTACATACGTATATGTAACTAAGCAGTAAAGAAAATCTTTTAAAATTTTAAGATATGGATTTGTCTCGGGGCATTTATTTTATAAATGCCTCAAGCCAAATCCATATATTAAAATTTTGCAAAATGTCCAATATTAACTAAAGAAATAATCATAACTTACAAGTTGAATACATTTAGATATTCATTACAATAGTAAAATTGAATTAATCTTTAATTCACTATTCATCATCATCATCACCAAGTTGCACTGACAGCACGGATTCCTATGACTCTCTCACCACCCATTCCAACCGGTCATCACTTCTGGTAGATCTTTCACATAGAATCTGCATAGAGCTGATTGGTGGAAGTTTTTGCTTGTCAGTCAACATTGGTGTATCCATGTGTAGGTGTCCACAGGAGAACATCACTGATGAGTTTGTCCTTGCTTCTCCAACATGTCTTGTTGTTCTTACTTGAATGGTTTGTGCGATAGGAGGAAAGTGGCCATACTTTTTGTTATTTCAATATTAACTATATAGTATTAATTTTAGTAATGATTAGATGTATATGATTATATATAAAAGAAGATAAAATGAGTAATATGCTATTGAACAAAATATATGATCTACAGAAAACTTGAAAAATCATTGAAATGACAAAGCTAAAAAAAATTACCTTATAATTTATCCATTTTTATATGATTTGAAAATAATAACTTCTTTTAAAAACCATTTATAGAACTCAGTACCATGAATTGTGTTGGGATAGATAAGAACATTTCTGAAGATATTAAAATCAATACTGATAATAGAAACATAAAAAAAATTGTTGGTTTGTCTTAAATCATGGATGAAGCTGTGTAACCATTGTTTCTCTATGTGTTACTGTCTGAATCTGAGATATCAAAACGTATTAGGGTGTTTGGAAAGTAATTACATTTTACCAGAGAAGATAAAAAAAAAAGTAAGTTAAATTTAAATATTATCATCAAAAATGTAATTACCTTCATTTTCAACAACTGCAGCCCAACAAAAAGGCAACTTTTTAATTCTATGTTTGAAGAAATCTGGAGCAGTGTCCCCCCGCCCCAAGCTTGAAAGACTGTTTTCAACTTCTTTGTTTCTGAATATTTTGCCACTTATGAAATGTTCTAGTAATCGAAACAAATATAAATCTGTAGGTAATAATTCTAGTGAGTATAGAGGATGTAGAAGAATATCCCATCCTCACAATCTTATCTTGTGTTTGCTAGATGGCAATTTTTGAAAATGTCATTGTGTATGAATTGAAAATCACATCAAACTATTACTACAATGAAAAATGAAGTCAAAGTATAAAATATGTATAACCAATTTGTTTTCATGCAATAAAATAACTACAAAGGTGAAGAATTAGAAAACTAAAATGCTGTAATTTCAAGTTTGTCAGAAAGATTAGTGATGCTTTTATTATTGTTGATATTATTCAAAATTGCAACTAAGGAAATATTTGGCCTAATTACTTTAGAGTGCAGTGTAATAATTCAATATTTAAAGATTTTTTACAATGTGCAAAGTACTGGAGTCAAATTAGTGACAAGTTGTGAAACAAGTGGGAATTTATAATTATACAAACTTGCAATGATTGATATGGAGTTTGATTTTTTTTTTAATTCCTTGTAGAAGAGAAAGCTATCAAGAGAGAAATATTTTAGAGCTTGCAATCTGAGGAAGAAAAACAAAACAAAACCCAAGTATAACATCAGGTTTGATATTTGATGTAAAAATATAGAAAGTCAACAGAATTGAGACAGGTGAGTGAATCAAGTTAGAAGAGTGAAGAAAGAGCAAAAATGCAACTAAAACTTTAATTAGAGCCTATTGCTCTGTCATATCATCTCTGTTCTTTTTCAGCAATATTATAAACATTACTGAAAAAGAACAGAGATGATATAACAGAGAAATAGGCTAGAAAATGAATATATTCGAAAATAGTTTGAAATCATTACTAGTACAAGAAAAATATATGTTAAAGTAATATTAGAAACTTATAAAATTACCCCAAAAATATGAATAGGCTTAAAACTACAATTGAGTTATACAATGGAATACCACTTCTTAGGGCATGATTCCAACATTGAATCCAATAATTCAAAATAAAAGAGAAAATAAAATGTTTATAATCTAATCAATATTTATTTTAAAAACACACAAGAGCCTCAAATAATACAACTTAAATTAAACTGTCATGTATTTCTAACCATTATCAATTCACTTGGGATAGAAAATTGTTTAAAACTGATTTTATACCATAACAAAATCTGGAAATACATTTCCTTAGATAAATAAGCTCAGTGTATGTAAATAAAAAGAAGATTCATCTTTTAAAGAAGTTTTTTTATATAGTTATCTATACACATTCCAATATTATAGAAATTGCATCTGATTTTAATAGTTATTACAGTGACAATATAGAACGAATTAGTTTTGGTTTCTTTGTTTAATGACACATCAACTTTTATGGGCTATTTTAATACCAAAGTCATCCTAGTAGAAAAACAGTAGTTGTTTAACCCATAGCTGGGGGGAAGAGGGGGTTTATAACTTTAAACATAATAGCACAATTAGAATGCAAACTCGCTTACTATGGTGTTGCAGTCCATCACGCTAGTCACTCCATTGAATTAATAAGGTAACATTAATAAATTCATAACATTGTAAATATTTATTCTTCTGGAAGTTAGGAATAGTTTGAAACAATAATTTAAAGTTATCTAAATAGGTTTTTACCCAACCCATTCGTCATGGGTAGGAAGTGACACAAAGTTGCAAATATGGGGTATCCAGTGAGGATCAAACTTGTGATTCAGTAGTAATTCATCTGCAAGAATAGTTTGCTAACCATTACACCATGATGGGACACTGTAATTATTCAAATATGTTTATATGAAAAATTAGTATATGTACTAAATTCATTTTTAAGTTAAAACTACTCATAAACAAATATTTAATATGACTAAATAGTCATATTAAATGCATTTAGTTACAAGTTTGTTTAAATTTTAGTTTGTGTAATTGTTTACTATCTTAAAGGATTTTTATTGATGGCACTTCATAAAAATATCAAGTGTTAGTCTGCCCTAACCTGATAATGTACAAAATGAAAATTAGTTCCATTTTGGAATTGTACTTTCCCTAGAGAACTTAGAATGAGATTTTTTTTTCCAATTTGCTATTTCATAGACCCTATACAAATCCTAAAATTAATATATCAATGGTATACCAATTTAAATTCTTATTCCCATCCCTTGACTAACACTACTAACATGGTTTGGTACACCTGGTTTATAGTGAAAGATAAAATCAATAATAAAGACATCTGTTATCTCAATGAACTTCACCAATACTTCTACTTCACTTATATATTTATCTCACCAACTTATGATCATCAATTTAAATACCTTTATTTAAAATGTTATTCATGAAATACCTTTTTTAAATAATGTAAACTTTATTAATGATTTCATTTCAAAAAACTGAAGAAAGCATAAAACACATACATGTATCTGTATATATATTCTAGCTGCTATCTTTGTCAGCCAATGATTTAAATGTAAACTGCTTTTTTTTAAAAAAGCTCATTTCTGAAACACTTTGACAAAAAATTTGGGATTGAAAAGCCTATGATTCTTTATTGATTACCTTAATCTTTAAAATCACTAACATGTTAAATCAGAGTTTAAAATTTTAATCTTTATTTTCACTTAACTTTTACAAACATTTTACTAGAGAACTAATAAAAATATTCATATTTTTTTAAACTTAAAAAAAAAAAGGACAGATAATAAATGTATTCTTCACCAAGAAAAAAAGAGAGGGTAGACCCCCCCCAAAAAAAAAAAACAAACATTTATTATGAATCATTGGTTAGTAAGGGAAGCTAGTAATTCAATTCCTAGAATTAACTACTGATAGCCAAGCTGAAAACCTATTTGAAACACTTAGCTTGGAAGCTATTTCAACTTATCAATGCATAGAATAAAGAAAACTGATCTATTCAAAAGGATTTCAAATAAGGTTTTCTTATTTAGTCACAATATGAACATTTAAAAGGAAACTCTTGAAGGTAAATCATAAGGTTCACTTTGAATTTAAACATTTGAGTGAATTTGAGAGTTGTGTATTATCATTGCACAATTTTAGAGAAAGATTAATATTAGGTAGGCATCCTGCATCCCTGATGCACACAAATGTAAAAGGACACAGTAAAATCATATCCATGCATCTCAGTGTTTTTTTTTCTTCCCTCAACATTTCAAGCTAACTGTAAATACATTTAAATAGTTTCTATTGAAACAAATTACATAGGATAGGTTACAAGGTAGGAGTTAGACGGCTTAAGTTGTTTCCCTAGATCATAAATAAAAACCCTACAATCTATTAAGAAACTTTAGTTAAGAATGATAAATTTTCCCTGGGACTCATTCAATGCAAATATGTGCATCCCAGGATGTACTAAATTAAAAAGCTATCAGCATCACTGGGTATGAAATAGGTAATTTTCTGTTTTTATTATGTTATAAACTTGACTTTATAATCAGAAAAATTTGAGCCATAACTCCATGAAAGAAAGCTATATCTATTATTTTTTCATTTTCTAACATCCAAATCCAATTTATTTTTTCTGTATTCAACACTTAAATTGTAATGCCCATTTCCTTTTTTTTTTTTTTTTTTTACAAAATAACCTTTTTAAAAATCCTCTTTCTATAAAGTTTGAATCAAGTTCAGGTAATTCAGTAAAGAAACTGAATATGAACCATCAATGACTTTTTTCACATGCATGTGCTAAATAAAGTACAGTGCTACCTTAATTTATGAGTTTTCTGAGTTATGTGCTGTTATTTGATGTACGAGTGAGCTTCAGATACACTTATGTTAATAACTTCACTAAAAGCATTTAAGTTTCCAAATTTATAACATTAAAGAAAAATATCATTTAAAAAACAAAAACAAAAAAAACATTAGAACATATTACAGCACATAATTCCTTATATTCTATTTTACCATGTTTTTATACAATACAGTGCTATTTTTCTTATTCTCAAAAAAAAAAAGTTAGAGTGTTAATTGATGGATTAATGTCATTTCAGTTTATTTCAATTGGAAAAATTGATTCGACATACGAGGAAATTGAGTTAAGGGAAGAACAAATTAAACTCGTAAGTCAAAGTACCCCTGTATTTAATATTGATCTGACTTCTTATTCAATTTCCAGTTTAAATATTAATTTTAAAACAAGAATTTCAATTCAATAGTTTAAATCTAAAATAGTCTAAAGTTATGCTTTGTTTTTACTTGCACTACACGACCACACACATATATATATATATATATATATATATATATATATATATATATATATATATATATATATATATATATAAACATATGTATAGAAAAAGTTTAAAGATAAAAATGGTGCAATGAGAAATATTGTATCGATCTGATAAATATTTCTGTATCAAATTTGTGTTTGGAAAAAAGATATAAAAGACACTGCAAATATTTACAAATATCTAAAGATATGTAACTAAACATTTTAAATCTAAAAAAATTTGAATTTTCTTTACAAATATAAAAGAGAAAAAAGTTAAATAAATTTCCTCTTGCACAAGAAAATTTATTTGGCCTTACTCTCTATTCTAAAGGAACAAAATCAAAAAGAAACATCTTAAGCTGCCTCAAATTCTTATACTAAGGTACAAGGTAATACTGATGCTTTTGTTAATCCTTGGAGTAAGGTCAATGGTTCAACAGCTCATTTTTTCATAGCAGTTGCAATTGATTGTTTTGTTTTTAAATCTGATCTTAATGGCATTGCTGCTCTATCTGAATAGCAGCTAACTTTTATTTGGGGAGGATTGGTGTGAGAGAACTGAATAGTATTGATTGATTACAGTTGAAGCCTTTAGTATCAAGCAATGTTGACAACAAGGAGACTTGGCTGCAGGCACTGGTTAACCAAATTAAAGATTAAATGCATAAAACAAATCTGGCAACCTATATATTTGAGTATTCATTTGATGAACAGGTAGTATAGGTTTGTATGTAACTGACCAAAGTGTAAGTAGGCATTGTATCTAAGTAAAGTAACTAGAAGGAGCCTATCTTTTTACTTTAATTATGAAATAGCTTGCAAATCCATTTTCTGGCTTCTTTGAATAAAAACTATAAAATATATTATTGGAACTTTATCACTTGAGAAGCTCAGTAACTGGTAATAATTTATACATGATTATATTTGATGATAGTTCTGGACAAAAAGGAACATGAAATATTGTAAAAAGAATAGAAAAATCATTCTAAAGTCATTTTTTTTGATTATGGCTGTTAATAAAAACCAAATGAAGTAGTTTTATAGTTTATAAATTTGTTTCATAGTAAAAGCATTGAATTTGATATTTTTTAAATACTTCAATTTTATCCAATGTGTTGTAGTACCTAATTGAGCTCTCATCTTTAATCTCTCACAATTAGATATTTGACTTTTACCATCCTTGGCTGCTCTTTGATGGAACCTGACTATTTCTATTCTAATATAGGTAATAGAAATCTTTTAGATCTCATTAAATCATCTTTCAAATTATTTAGAAGTATCTCAATTGTAAAAATAACTATCAATTAGAATATCTTATTTTTAATTTCTGCAAAATAAAAAACCTACTTTTGAAAGCAAAACTTCAGATTTCTAAAAGAAGATTTATTTTACAGTGTCATTTGAATTTGCGTAAACTTTTACAATTACCAACAATGCAATATTAACATTTTATAAAGTGAATTATAAATTAACAAAATCGTCCAAGTTATTTGTACATATGTGGCACTCATAGTCTAATGGTCATCATTGTAGAAAATGGGCACAGCAAACCAAGTTCAAATCCTAGACAAATCTGTTTGTATTTCACATACTGAAATATTTATCCAAATATTCTCTCTCCAGCTATGGATAAATAGTTTGGTTTGGTTTGGTTTGTTTTACGGCATATCAACCTCGGTGATTCATTTAATGCCGACAAAGTTGTGAAATAAATTCATTCTTAATGCATAATACAATTTTGTTTATAAACTCATGTTTTTTCTATTTAACCCATAGATGGGACCCTAATAGGTACTACCACTCCGGGTCAGAGTGGATCAGGAAGCAATGGTGATGAAGGGGTGCTCCACATTCCCCAAACATCCAGAACTGGAACCTCACCATCAGATAGAGTTTAACGTCATTCCCAGGACATGTAGACCCTCAGCCACCACCTTCTAGCACCCATATGATAAGAAGGATTGGGGGCTTGCCATAATGGCAATAGGGTTGGGGCAATCACATAGGTGCTAGGGCTTGATCTGACCAGCTGATTGATCAGAGGGGACCTCTCCGACCGCCCGTCTAGCCTAAGTAAGGTTCTAAGTGGAGTGCTGCAGGTCATGGACTTCTCAACCACCAAGACTCTGTCCTTAAGCATCACAGGTCGCCACTTATGGCAAACAGGTGGCCCCATTGGGGGAATCTTACCCCTCTGCAGAGGTGCAGGTGCATTCTAACGCCCCAGCCGACAGGGCAGTGGATAAATAGTAGATCAGACTTGGCTCTTTAACCTTAATATGGCAACTGGTCTATTAGAAGGAAAAATAAATTAAACCTGTTAAAAAATTGACCTTGAGTCACACCCTGTTAGTGCGGAGGGGCTGGTAAATACATATATATACATAAAAGATACAGCAATAATATAACTTTTGGCAAAATTGGAATACTTAATCCATGAACTGTTCAAATCTTACTCCTCCTTGTTTTGTTTTTATTTATTTATTTTTTTCAACTGATGCATTCTTGGAGCTTTCTCAGGTGTAAATTTCCATTAAGGTTCAAGATAAGGACATCAAAGATTCCTGCAGATCGTGCCAGTTTTTTTGGGATTTTTTTCAAGGTAGACTCCAGTTACATATATCAAATAGGTCAACACATGCTACCCTTCCCAGTATACTTATGAGGCACTGGTGATATTAATTTTCTTTCAGATACAGAGATTCCTTGGTTGTGATTTTTTTCTTTTATTTGGTTTAGGCACCTATATCACAATAAACTTAATACTGACCTATCTTAAATAGTAAGTAGTTTCCCTCATACACTCACTTCAATGATGTTCCTCAACTTATCTGGACTGCCTCCTAAATAGGTATATATATATATATATATATATATATATATATATATATATATATATATATATATATATATATATATATATATTCAGTCATGTCTTATATCTTGAAATCTATCACTTTGGATTATGGTCTTTTGTTCTTAGAGTTTCATTTTTAGTGATTGGTTGAGTTTGTTTTTCCCAAATGGATATCTTACCATAATTGTATGGAATATTATCCACACCATTTTTGGTCATATCTTTCTCATAAGGAAGGAGCATTTTTTTTCAAGGAGGAAGCATACAGGAATTTTCCAATGAAAAATCATCTTAGATGTTGTAATAGTCACACATCTTTTGGATATTTCAGCTACCCTCTTAAATTCTAAGATAGATTTACTGTATCCTTATAATTAGTATTTTCTGGGTTTGTTCTCCAATTTAGAGATCCCAATCTTCTTTAGGATGGATAGTAGTTCCTTGATAATATCACATATATGTTTCAAATCATACTGAAGAGTTGTATAAGGTGAAAAAAAAATACACTAATTAACTGTAAAACAATCTTATTACAAAGGAGATACAGGGTCTGTCTGTCTAACTATGTTACTGCTTATGTTCTAATACTCCCAAGAATTGCCTAAGTTTATCAATGAGTATTTAATTTATAGTCAAAATCATTAATACATAGAATAAATCTTATTTATTAATGACAAATCCGAGTTAGATTTCCCTCAAAACAGCCTGTTATTAGTGCATTTAAAATCCTGCAATGTGTCTTATATATCACTAAGAAATAAAGGTTTACATAATATATGGTGTAGTTAATTTGCATACTGGTTTTAACAAAACCAGATTTAATAAATAATTATTTGGTGTTATTAATCTCTAATATTATTGTTTTATTCTCCAATGTATTAAAATCAATCCTATGAATGATTTTATATCGAAACCAATTGAAATATAATTAAAAATAAGTGTAATCTTTTTATCTGTGTTCTTATTTGATTTCGTTAGTCTTTCTAATTTAATATATTTCATTACATTAAAACTTAAATACTTACATCTGGAGGGTGTATATATTCTTGCTAGTAAATATAACATTCACTGGGTATTTTGAATTTAATTAGATGAAACCATTAATCCAGTTTTGAGATAGAAACTTTAATTTTTTTTACTTTATCTATCCTTCCTGTGATTGTTTTATTATTTTTATCAGCAGCAAATTTATGTACAGACTTTTAAATTAGGATCCCAAGACCGTTTTAATATTCATATTAGATAACATAGTTAAAAAGGTGTTTAAACTTTATGAATAAGCATAAAAACCTTCACTTTCTATCTCTACTACGGTCAGGTCAATTTTGGAATTTCAAGATCCATGTTATCAACATCCACATTTTGAACTGATTTGCATTTATCAAAAGAGTAACTAGAATAATGAATTAAGTAAAACCTGCACTGTGTCTGTTTACAGAAATGCTTAGAGACAGAACAAAGAAATATTCTCATTAATTATTTATAAGATGGATTAATGAGTTCCATGTTTGACACATAATAAAAATTAGAGAATATATGATTTTTTTTTTATAGTAAAGAGTCACTATAAAATGTTCATATAACATTTTCAAAAATCAAACATTCTTTGTTATGATAATTTATATTAGATGCAATAAACCAAATAGTGATGGATATTAAATGATAAACATTACCTTTAAGAAATTCTTGGGAAACCTTATATAAAAAGTGCTTCAAAACATTGATATCTCAAAGGGGAAATTGTCCACATTATGTTTTTTTTTTGTGAATAAAGGGAAAAAGATATTTAATAAACTTCAAAAGATATGTAAATCCTATATTTTTTTTTTATTTCTTTTTTAAAATTTTTTTTTTTTAAGTATAAACAGATTTGGTGGATAATTTGCAATTCTGCATAACATTGACAGTAAAATACATACTGACATGAATCACTCACACAGTTATGCAAAGATTCAACATTTCTCAGTTAGAACATACTTTTAAAAAACTATATATATATATATATATATATATATATATATATATATATCCCTTGTAATTTCAAAGCAACACTACTAATAAACTTAATTCTAAATAATCACCATAACTCTTCCTTGTGATCTGTATAACATCCAATATCTGTACAGAGCTAATTAATTAATTTAGGTTTTTGCTGGTTGACCCACACTGTGTAAGTACCCATAAGAGAACATCACTTATGAGCTTGTCCTTGCTTATCCAGCATGTCTTGTTCATCTAACCCGATAGTTTGTGTGATAGGAGGCAAGTGGCCATACAGCTACTCCTTTGTGTGGTACTGTTTCCAGGATAGATTAGATTGATTAACTGATAATTGTATTTATGTACAAACATATTTCTTAAGTTTTCTGTATGTCTGTAAATTACCAAATCCTTTCATGGAATAATTGTTTCAGCTAAAATTTATAAAGCAATCTAGATTTTGAGTAAATTACAGTCAGGAAATATACATCCTTAAAGAATTACAGTACAAGATTAAAAAAAAAATACATGCTAAAATATTTTGAAAGTAAAACTAAAAATGAAGAGAAGTTTTCAGAAAAATAAAGCGTAAAAATGAAATGTGAAGGTGATGATATTTGTATAGGTCAGAAATAGAGAAGAGAAAGTTGAATGTGACAGAAAAGCAAACCTTATTTGAGATATGCAAGTTAGAATAACAAAAGACAAAGGCAGATGATTGAATTTGATGATAAAAAAAACCACAGGAGGGTACAATCAATAATAGGAACAGAGAAAAGTTTGTAAAGCTTACATGCCAAAAAAGAATATGGCTCATTGATCGCCTATTTCAGAATAAAGATAAAATGTCCTGAGCCTTAGGAAAATAGGAAGAACTTATACATAAAAGATCATGATATTGGTAGAGAGACAATAAGCACTAAGAGAGCTATATCTTATAAAAAGGTGATGAAATATTTCTTTTTACATAATTAGCAAAATTCACTGAATGCCTCCTCTGATATGAACTAAAAAAATTAAATAAAAAAAAGCATGAAAAATTTAGAAAAGATATAAATTAAAATTGATAAAGATATAAAATAGAAGCAAAAATGATTTGGGATATTGAATTTTTTTCTTAAAAATCAAGGAAAGCTTGCAGGAGTTAAAAAAAAAATCATATATGAATAAGTCAGGAAAAAAATAAAATAAAATAAAAATTATCAAACAAATAGGTCAGAAAGAAGAGATTAGAAAAATAGGGAAAAAATTGTGGAGTTAAACATCAGAAGTTACTTTTATTTTATTTTTTGTTAATAGAAAAGATCTTTGGAGACTGTAACATTTGTTAGATTTTACAGAAAGAAATTAAAAGGAGAATAGAGAAAATATTATAAAAGATAACATTAAGAAAAAAATATACACAAAATACAAAAGATGACACACTTTTCTGAATTGCTAAATTTCAGTAGGTGGACGTGAAAAGTGAAAAGTCACAGACAAGAAAGAAATGACAATAAACATAAGCATTTTCTTAAACATTGTCTTGCAACAAAAGAAAAAAAAAAAAAAAAAAAGATAAATTAATGATGTGGTGACTGAATATTGTCAAAAACAGGGATTATTTCTTTCTTGAGTTGTGAATATTTTAAATAAAAAGAACAGCAAATAGCAAAGATGATATAGAGCTACATATAGAAAGATATAAAAGCATGTTGTCCTTTTAAATGTATAGATATACACTAAGATCTGATTATAATGGAGATTCAGTGTGTCTGTGACTGAAACTATGTCACTGTTTACGTCACAATACCCTCAGGAATTATATAGGTTTATCAATGAGTATTTCAATACATCAAAACTTAAATACTTACCCCTTGAGAGTGAATATTCTTGCTAATATAAAGTAAAGTATATAAACTATAAGATATTAAAAAATTATTTTATGATGATTCTAGAAATAAATTATTTGAGAAAATAATTCACATGCCAAGAGAGGAACTGAATAAAACCTGAATAGATAAAATGAAAACAATAAAAACCATGTATTGGAACAATTTTTAGAAATTATTTACTAGGATATTCTCAGATCATATAGTCAACAAATTATTATAATCTTTAACAGGTGAAAATCTTATGTGTAAAGTGTTTAATCAACACTTTGATATATTTGTAAAGTCTAATGTTATAATGCATGGCTGAAAGGCATACAGCAATTGCAAGCAAAATAACCAGAAAGAATATCCAATATAAGTTTATCATTACTCTAAATATATCTAAATAATAAAAGTCATGTTATGCAAGTGTATGTATCAGGTTTTTCTTTTCCAAAAATTGAATGAAAATGTCTCTTATCTAACTTATATTGAGGAATTGATATAAATTTAAAGCACTAAAAAGTAAAGATTTGGTAAAGTCTATTTCCCTTTTAATTTTATGATAAAAAACAGAGGAAGATATCTTTTCTTGATTTCTTTATGGTATTTATCTTTTTAATTTACTATTAAGTTATTTCTGGATTTGATAAAAAGACCCTAAAAGTGTGATTTGATTGCAGCATTTTCTTGAGTATGCTTTAAAAAATCCATGCCTTAAGTTTTAGTAATATATAATATAATATTTTAGTCTGGGTTCTACATACAGTTTCTATTCTTCTTCAGGTGGGCTGTGGTACAAAAACAAAAATACAAGATGGGCTAGATCCTAGAGAACCCAACTGCATGAAAACACTGTATCCAGAAACATATTTAACAGTTGAGATCATGCACTAGGCTCATTTGTGGATCCATTCCATTTCTAGTATGAATCTTATAAACATGAGAAATTACCCCAAAATCTAATGATGATCTTAGAAGCCATCTTCATACAGGCAATGCCTAGTTATTTGATGGCATGAAATTAAACAAGGTGGGTGATCAGAAGCTTTGATAGAAATGAACTGACAATCTAAATTATTAAAGTTAAATAAAATGTTAAAACTGAATAAATAAACATCCTCCATATAAAGTTATAAAAGAAAACTTATAAAGATTTGTGCTTTTAGCAATAAAATAATTGTTTCAACACGAGTTTACTAATTGAACTAATCAGTTAAAATAAAGTAAAATTTAAAATTTAAAAAAATTCATATTAACTGATAAATAAAATTTGTGAAAAATTTAGTGTCTGTAACTTTGAGACATTAACCTTCTGAAGCTTTGTTTGGACAACTGAATGTCTTCTTTGTGTTGTTGATGTTGTTACTAAAAGGCTTCAGCCAATTCATTCTACATTCTCCCCCAGGTGAATATTTTGTAAGGACTCTTTTTTTATGACACCTATTAGCCCAGACATTGTGGTAATATAAACAATACAAAAAGTTAAACTGTTCAAACAAATCTTGTGATTGTGAAAAAATATATAATACAAGTGAATAGTATTACTTGTTCAGAATATGAATTCATAATTTTAAATGTTTAAAACCTTTTTTGGTACAACTGAAATAAAAATGCACTAGAATAGATATTTCCTATATAAACCTTTGACTACATATTTTACAAAGTTGTTGAATATTAATCTACTCCCCAAGAACGGTTAAAAATATTACATAAATTTAATTATATTGGGAAATCAATAGAATTTAGAAGGTTTGCTCATGCAATATTATGCATGCATGGACACACAATTATATGAAGAATAAAATATATTTGAAGTAGTTTTCTTGTCAATGAACAATAAATTTATATTTATTGTGCATCTGATCTGCATTGTAAGTGTTAATATAGTTATTAAAATTCAATTTATCATAAAGACTTTGCACTAACAAAAGAATGTTTTTTTTTTGTTTATAATTTATTTAGTTGGATTCATTGTTCTAATTAAATATGCAGCTGCAATATTGACCATGAATCAAATGATATACTTGATTATGCAGTTTTATAGATACACTTTTTTCTGTTTCTCTTGATAGAAATTTTTAAAAAGGAAATCTATAGATAGCATCTTTTAAGTAATTGCTAAAAGAAGAAAAAAAATCATAGCTGAGTTGATATTTCATGTATATTTGTAGAGAAGAAATATTTTAATTCTTAACAATAAAACATGAATAATTTCTTCAGTTTTAAATATAATAATAAATGGACATTTATTCATGTATGCATTTTTACTATTTATCAATGATTTAAGACAAATTACATGTTCAGAAATTACTATAAAAAGATATGCAAATAAAAACAAGTAACCAAGTTTTTGACATATTTTAATTTCTACATGAAACTTTTTAACCAGCCATAAAAAAACTATAAGAATAGTATAATTTAGAAACTGTAAAAATATCTTTAAGATAATTGTATTTCAACCTTCATTGAAAACATTGAACTAAATTTCTCATATATATTTACTGGAAGAAGATGGAATAGTTTATTATTGCATACAACACACCAATGAAATCAAAGACACAAGGTCTTCAGCCAGGGGAATGAGTACAGCGCATACATCAGAGAATTTCAAGAAATGCAGTAAAGTCTGCTGCATTTTCAACTGATCTTTTATTGATTTGTTTAGCTTTTAGCACTGGCAAATGCAGCAGAAAAATTTGTCAACAGAAATAGTTGGAAATCTTTCATGATGAAATGTGAAATGTCTCTTACTTAATTGCTTATGTAAGGTAAAAGAAAGATGTAAGTTTTTAGCTTATTTTTTTTTTGCATGCAATTTGCCTGGAGCTCATCAGCATAGAGAGTTACAAGTTTTATAAACATTCCAAATGTTGTTTTCATAAAATAATGTTGATTTCACATACTAAGCAATGTAAAATATATTTAGTGTACATTTAAAGATATTATAAGTATTTACTGATTAATGAGAGACTAGTTAGTTATCTTAGAGTACCATTTATAGCAAATACTTTCTGAAGTGTCCCATTGTAGATCCATTACTACTGAATAGTGAGTTCGATCCTCATTAGATGCCCCATACTTGCGACCTTGTGTCACAACCTACCTGTGGCAAATGTATTGGGTAAATACATACTTTTATAAAAGCCTATATTGGAGAATCACATGAACTTATAAAATAAAATTTAACTAGTAAAAAACTGTATTTCATATACTTTTAAAAATCACCTCAGCTTCAGACATCTCTAAAAAAATGTTTTAAATTAGAAAATTAAAAAATAAGGATCAAAGTATTTTCATGTTTTGATTAGGGTAGATATTTAAAGAACTATTGTAATATAAAAAAAAAAATAATGCACAGTTCCATAATTTCAGAAATTATAATCTTCAAATTGAATGACTAAAAATATACAATGTAAACAACAATTAATTGATCTTTTCTTGGCATCTGACAGAAAAAGTTAAAGAAATAAAAACCAAAATACCTATAAATACAAGAAAAAAAAAAGAAGAAAAGGAAGAAAATTTCAAATGATCAATAAATTGCTTCCAATTTTACATCCAAGTCAAGTCTAAATGATTATTCTGATAACATCTCAGTTTCTGATTTACTTGAATTTATTAATTATAGTCTGCACTAATTAATGTCAATTTCTGTATATATCTGGAAAAAGATCTTCAGGCATAGAAGCTTTTATACTTTTTGCCATTATAAGATAATTAGTTTTCTTGACGAAAACAGTTCCTGGTTTGGCTAATAAAACTTGTGTTGCAGCAACTCTAACAAATTCTACTTACAGTATGATATCTTTAATTATAATCCAATTATAAATGTTTCAACTATTCCTTTTAATAACCAAAGAGGAAATATATGCTGTAATAAGCATTGGTGGCAATAAGTTGGGTCAATTTATGTTTTTACCATTTATTAACATCAAATATATTTAGAAATAGGCCCCGTAAATTTTTCCTTCTAGATTATGTATATTTTATTTATGGTTAAGAATACTCACTTGTGTATTTCTATATATGAGCAGAAAAAGAAAATATGATATTTTCTCTTTAATTTTCAGCTCCCAGTTTTAATAATCTTTCCACAAAGAAAAACATTTTCAAGACAATTTCTATTCCATATTCTAATCATTATATTTTCATGTACCAAAAACAAAATCAGCTTTATATCTTTTTAAATTTATTTTATAAATTTCATGATTTATACATTTTGAAATATCACAATGATGTACTTACAGCAGATAAACAAATATCTGATGAATAATAGTGTATGCATTATTGTCTTAAAAATTTTAAGCTACCATAGGCAAATAATTTAAACAGTTATTTCACACTAAATGTGAAAACTTATAAAAAATATATATATTTTTACGTACTTGCTAATTTACATATTTGCAATAATTTATTTATTTATTTTTTTTTTTTTGTTAAATTCACAGAATATAAAATTATTTCATTACTTTATAACATCACCTATTTTATATTTTTCAGGAATTCATCTTTTAAAATAAAATAGAACTCAGGTAATAAAATAAGAGTAAACCAATTTCTATCATCAGTTTTTAATGTTCAGTATGAAATACTGTCAGTGCTGTTATCTATTTTGGCTATTGCTTACATATATCTGTTCTTTGCATTAAATTTGGTTAGATATTAGTCTGTTTGAATCATTTAAATATATGAAAATTATTTTGATTCAAAGAAGCTAATGTGTATGCAATTAATTTACATATGATATTTCATTTTTCCAAATAGGAGATACTAATGAAATCAATTTAAAAAAAAATTATTAATCCTTTTCACATTCTATATAAAATCTGTTTGCATTTCTTTATAAATTGCGAAGTCTATATAACAAACAAAAAGGTATTTTAAAACATATACAGATGATAAACAAAGGAAATTATCATTGCAAGTATGTGCATGTGAGCTTAGTCAAGTGGTAATGGTAGCTCCATCTAACTAACATCTACTAATTTTTTTAATTTTTTTAGATATGATCAGCTATGATCATGACTTCGACTAGTGTGCATTTGCAGATGAAACATTTTTTAAGACTAGGGAATCTGAAATTGCTATTTTCATGTTATGTTGGAATGAGGCTGTTCTGGATAAAAAAAAAATTGATACTATTATGGATTGAAAATTCTATTTGGAACAGCACCATTCCAAATACAATTTTCCATCCATAGCAGTATCAATTTTCTATCCAGAACAGCATTACCATTAGCACTTTTCTAAGTTCACTAACACCACACAGGTGATAGTTTCAAATGCAGAAGGTATTTCTGCCACACAACTGTATCACCATCTTTCCATTCTAGTAAAGAAACTTACCTGCACTGGTGATTTTTATTTGTTTATCGTCTGTATGTGTTTATAAATACCCTTTTGTTTTTTTGTTTTTATATAGAGTTTGCAATTTATAAAGAATTGCAAACAGATTTTAAAATGTGGGAGGTATTTCCGCCACACCCCGTATAAGCTGATCTTCACTTAGGGAACTAACTTGATCATGACAAGATAATAAGAATATAAAATTGCTTAGAGCAATATTTTCGCCCATCATTAAACACAACAGACTTGAACCAATCTGTAATTTATCAGCAATCTTCAACAATCTACATTTAAAATTTTTATCATATTTCATGTCTTCAATATTCAATGACTATCACAGCTAGGATAGTAACTCTGCATAGGCTGTGTGCAACTAATCTATCTACTTAGTGTAAAATATATAATTTGACTGTGTCTGATTTGTGAACTTTCAGTAAAATGCTCAGTGACAACAACATTATATTTACTAGTACAAAATAAAAAACACCCTCCGGGCGATGTAAAAATAGATTTTTGAAACATATTACCTGAGGGGTGGGAGTAAAAAATTCAATGTCAGCAAGTTTGTACCCTAAGTAAGTAAAAATCATCAAATTCATTAAAGGATTAAAAAATAAAACAATTTGAAATGTAAACTTTAAATATATATTAAAATAAAACAAACTATATAGAGATATATAATACCAGTCATGTATTTATTAAAACTTGTTTTAAAAAACAATGAGGACTTTCTAATGTTGCATGTTCAAATTTTGAGTGTATTTATTCTATGTTATGACAACTTGGGGTAATGTGACGTAAGCAGTGACGTAATTTTTGTTACAGACAAAAACCAGAAGCGAATCTCCATTATTAATAAATATGATGCTGTAAGACCCCCACACACCTTCAGTCTCACTAAAGACAGTGAATTATGACAACTCTGATTCATATTTCAATATATTTATTCAGATAATCTCACTTTATCAACCATGTTCTGAGATGTTGATATTTTCTGTACAGAATGTTTCTTTAGCTCTGTGTATATATATTCATATATAGGGCTGGTTTAGCTCAGTTGATAGAGTGTTCAGCTAGGAATCTCAAGGTTCCTAGTTTGATACCGGCCCTCAGCAACTCAGTGTATGAGTAGCACAGGTATCTGCGTGGTAAAGTGAGGAGCTGATGGTAGGTGTGGCGCTCCGCCTCAGACACTAAAAAAACAATCTCATTAGTACTAGTTAAAAGGGAATAGACTCCCTCGCTATCTGGCTGATACCGACTTCAGGCCACTCTGACAACTTTACTTACTTATATATTCATATACATTTTGAAGAATATGTATTAATCAAATGGTTTTTGAAATCTGCAAACAAGATAAAATTCTGCTCCTAATAAATGTGAAGATCATTCTGAAATAGTGAAATGTCCATAAAATTAGAATTGATCATTATTATTACTACATATATTCAACTTTTAACTTCAATGAGAAAAAAAATCAACATCAATAAGTCCAATTCAATTTTTTTAATGATTTCTGACAAAAATAAGAATGGAAAAGCAGGCAGCTTATATATATATATATATATATATATATATATATATATATATAGATAGATAAATAGATAAATAGATAGATAGATAGTTATTTACTAAGTGTAGCTTAAATGCGCCACAGGGCCAGAAGTATGAGTACCCCAGTTAAAAACAAACTCACTAACAATGGCCTGTTAATCTAGCTTGTTAACCATTACACCACATGAGGTGCCTATAATATATTATATATATATATATATATATATATATATATATATATATATATATATATATGTGTGTGTGTGTGTGTGGAGAAAGGTAGACAAATACGGGATGTTGTAGAAAATGGATGTTTATTGTAGGTAGTGATATCGACATTATAAAGTTACGGTCAGTTAGACCTTCTTCAGGATTTTAGATAGAGTTCTTGCTTCAATGGGGAACATTTTCATACTGGTGAATCAGGTCTAACAGACCGAAACATTACAATGTCGACATCACTACCTACAACATCCCGTGTTTGTCTACCTTTTTCCACATACTGTCAGATTAAATTCCTCCCATATATATATATTATATATATATATATATATATATATATATATATACATACACACACACACACACACACACACACAAACATACAATAGACTGCTGTGTATACCGTACACTTTTTAATCCAAAAGTATCTCTATTTTTCTCATTTCTTGTCATATCTGCCGACCTTTCATCTCGGATGGTAAGTACTGTGTGGTGTACAAGAGAATTGTTTGTTTTTTCTTTAAATTTTTATTTGAAATTGGGGTGAGAGGTACATTATATATCCATGTGAAATATACACAGCAGTCTATTGTAGTTCTAAGCAAAATAAATCCTATAGATAATGAGCAACAAAAACAATTTTAATATTTCAAAATAGTTTCTAAAGGTTTCTTAGCTTTACAAACGTTAGAAATATTGGTCTGCAGTTAAACATGTAAGAAGAAATTTCAGAAAGAGATCTTAGTCCATTCAAGAACATTCATATGAAAACCAGAATGCAATTGCTTCTCTTCAACTTTCTGAGATCATATCAATTTCTTTTTAAAGCATTAACTTCAAGATAACAAAGTATACAAACAATATTAATTATCTTATAAATATTCCTTTAACAAAAATATTTTAATCTTTAAAATATGCTGAAGAAATAAATTTAAAGAATTACCAATAATAAAGTGAAAGATTTCAGTTATCCTAAATATTATAATAGGAGCTATCATTAATAAAAAAATTTCATTCACAAATAATTTTGTTAAACAAGTCATATTCCTTCTTTTTTTTTTTTTACAGTGTAGAAGTACATCTTTGACCTTAAATATTGCTTTGATATTAGGCTTTTAAAGAATTTTACATATGATATCTTATTATAATGGAGATTGTGTGTTTTTCTGTCTGTAACCGAAACTATATTCCTACTCAAGTCACAATTCTCTTAGTTATTGACATCACATTCCCCATGATTTTATTTTTATCTAAACCTCAATTATTAATAAAATTGTCTTACATTATTAATACTGTTAACTATGTCTCCATACTGACAACATGCAATTATATTTATATATACAACAAAATAGCGGTTTACAGTGTAAACGGGAAGGCTAATTTGCATATTAATATTAAAAATCGAATTTAATAAATATGTACTTAGTATTATTAATTTCTAACTGTTTGGTTTTATTTTAATGAATATAAGCAAAAATCTCTTCAATGAATCTTAAATGAAATCCATTAACAAGATAAAATAACTGTCATTTTATTCTTTACTTCCTCTTATAACTAAATACTTAAATTAGAAAAAATAACAATGAAAGACGAAAGTGATGGAAGAGTAAGTTTCAGTTGTTCCATTTTTTATTATACTCCCTCTGTTTCAAATCTTTTATTATACTCCCTCTGTTTCAAATCTTTTTATCTGTATTCTTATTTAGTTTCATTAGCCTTTCTAATTTAATACAATATTTTATTACATTAAAACTTCAATACTTGCGCCCGGAGGGTGCATATATTTGCTAGTACAACTAATATCTGCATATGTGTTTTTTTTTCTCAATGGAAGTCAAATAAAAATGCCCCAAATTCACCACCTGTACATTCATTCACCTGCTCTTGCAAAGTACACTGATATCTTATTATAAGCTTTGTGGAATATAATCTTGGCAAGTGGCTTTTTGAAAGATCATTGGATATAGATGCATCAAGATATTCACAATAATAAGCAACTTTCTGAAGATCAAACAGAATATAATTACATCAACAGGAAGGTTTATTTTTGTTTTGATAAAAAAATATTTTTGTACTTTTCAATAATTAACCTATTTTTAAGATATCAAAAGAATTGTTTAAATTAGCTAATAGGCAGGCAGCTTCCTTTTCTTAAAAAGGATCTTGATGATGTCAGTCACAAAATAAAACATTTTCACCAAAAGGCAAACAACCCCTTCAACCTTTTAAGAACAAAATTAATTGAATATTGATACCGGTTAATATCTTTACTCAATACAGGCCAACACACACAGTTTATGCTACTATAAGGGATTTTATTCCTATCAGCAATGATTTGAAGTTTCTACTTCAACCTATTCATTCATGGCACAATCTGTTTTATCAGGATATGAAAAAGATCTCGCTTTACTTTTACTTTCATGGATAATAAATCAAGGACCCGGTTGATCAAAATTTGATATTTTTTCACTGTAAGTATTATCAAAATTTCCTGGTAAATATGAATTATATTTTGTGTTGTAGGTGACTCACCTATGACACGAACATGGACTTACCCAAAGGGTACATATGTAACAGAGTAAAGCTACTCAGTCAAGTAGTTCCAGATACAGTCTTCGTGTATGCTGAACAAGGAAACCCTTCCATTGTATGTTGATAAGCTTTGCTGAATACAATCTGTTCCCTACATTTTATACCTGTGTTAAGTTACTATTTATTGACCCTTTAACAGGTCATAAAATTTTGTTAAAACACTAATTCCTTGTTCTATTTTACCAAAGTTCTAAGAAGATTATCATGTCTGTTTAATACGATATATCCAACAATAGTTAGAAAATTTCAATAAAAAGATTAGTTCCTATTGACTGGGTTTTATCATTCTGCATAAGTTTCAATCAGTTCTATAAAAGTGAAATCTATTTTACTTTATGTATTGTTATAACTTTAAAGTTATGATTATGAAAACAGAATTAAAATAAGATTCATTTTTAATATGACAGGTATTTTAGGTAAAATAATGAATAACAAAATTCAAATATAATTTCTAAATAGAAAGTTGATTTGAATTTATCAATTTTGTTTAAAATATACAATTTGCTTATGGTATAATAATCATCATTATAGGAAATGGACTCAGTGAACCAAGTTCAAATCCTGGATGAAGCAGAAGGCATTCCACATATTGCTAATACCCTTAGGAAAGGTATGTATCCAACTTTTCTTCTTCCAACTATGGGTAAATATAGGGTAGACTGTAAATTTTAACCTTGGTATGATAACCAGTCTAGGAGAAGAAAAACCGAATCCAAACCTGTTAAACTCTGCTTAAAAACTGACCTTGTGTTACATCCTACTCATGGCGTGCGGGTTGATAAATACATAAAATATATTCTTTTTGTTAAACAATAGGTGCCAAAATTCAATCTCAGTTAAAATTTAGTTAAGAAATATTAATTTATCATTTTGGGAAATTTTGATTATGTGTAATTTAACAAGTAAAAGTAAGATAAGTTTGTTCATTGCATTTGCAAAGCAGTTGGATCATGAATATGAAAGACTTTTTTTTTTAAAGCAAGATAATGTATTGTAAAATATCTTATTCTTTTTTTGCAGTTACATTATTAATATTTGATAAAATATCATCTTTTTTTAGTTTCTGAACAAGAATGACTAAAGTATCAAGCCATTGTATTCTTGCACAATCATACTCAAGAGGTGAACTCTTTAAAAATCTATTGTAGTTGTAGCAGAAATTCTCTAGGCAGGTTGTCTAAATAGAGAGTGTACTGTCATAGAGTTCTCCAAAAACAGGGAAAGAAATGAAGCATATAATTGTTCAGCAGGTAACATAAAGAGGCAAGGGAATCAAAAACAAATGCTAAAACCAGTTCAACTGATAAACTGCCAGAATTGGTTTCAGTGTTTGACTGGATTCCCAACAGAGCCAAAAGGGAAGAGTCAGTTGAATGAACACTGTTAGGCATCTCTTTAATTACTACTTACGGTTAGTGGTGAAAACCCAGGCTCCAATTTACCATTTGACTTTTAGTTACAGGCTTTAGGCTTAATGCTAAATGGGATAATGCTTTAGGCACAAGTAAAATTATGTAAGTAGAGTAAAAGATTGTATGTTGATTCTTTAGTACTTTGCTTAATTTGTTTCCATCTGAGATGCAAAACACAGATAGCTTCATGTAATTTTAGATAGTCAATAAAGAAATAGTTTTCTTTTTAGATAAGAAAATAAACTTTTCCCACAAATTTATCACAAAGGATGGGATTTTGTTTTTTTAAAAATGGAGCAGCAATTGCTAGAATTTGGAAGAAAATAGTCATATAAATTTTTATGTTGTAAAAAAATACACCACCCTCAAATCCACATATATATACATAAATATACTAGCAGTATGTAATTGGCCTTGCTTGTGTTATATAGTACCTGACTAAATTTAAGCCTACACTTTTTAAATCTCATATTGTTCATAATTGGATAGCAGTACCAATCACTTGATGTGTTTATTGTGAAAATGATACAACATAAATTTTTACATCTTAACCCCCATTTACCAATAACGCAATCATACTACTTTTTGAAAGTGAATGAGATGCAATATCAAATATAATCATTAATTCAAGTGGTCCTAAAGAACAGAATGCTCGATATGTAAATAAAGTAAAGTCTACGGGGCGGCCTAAAATCGGTATCAGCCAGTCAGCGAGGGAGTCTATCCCCTTTTCAATAGCGCTAGACCAAGGAGATTGTTTTTAGCATCTGAGGTGGTGCGCTACACCTACCATCAGCTCCTTACTTTACCGCACAGATCCCTGTGCTACTCATACGCTGAGTTGGCGGGGACCGGTATCGAACTAGGAACCTTGTGGTTTCTAGCCGAACGCTCTACCGACTGAGCTAACCCGGCCCGTAAATTCATTAAATTTGCAAATTTATCAGTTATTTCCATTTACCAATTTATTTATATTCCTATTTTCTCATATGACAGCTGGTAATTTGGTCCTTAGTGACACAAATTAAATTTAAAGATGAATAAAAAAAAAAGAAAAAAGAAAAAAGAAAAAAAAAGAAGCTGGATTCCTCTGAAAATATTACCGTAGAAATGATTTGTTAGCACTTGGTACAGGGTTTAGTCTTGAACTGACAGATAGAGAGACAACAAATATAGTATAACAAAGTCACAAACAGCAAGCATTAAACAATGTGGTTGCTTAATGAAGTTTAAATTCTCTGAAGTGCGTCCTATTAACTTGGATAGAACTGGGCAGAGTAAACAGCATGTACTTCTT